>VMOF01000013.1:14039256-14693243 GCA_011764245.1 Trialeurodes vaporariorum | reverse complement strand
TACATTATTCAATTTTACTTCTTGACACGGGCCCTCTTCACTCAAGAACTTTCATACACTCCATTCAATTGTTAATTGTTATTCGCAGACGACAGTAACACAATATAATAAGGGGTGAATGAAGATTCCCCGCTCCTAACGTTGTCCCAGGCCTGGCGGTAGTCAGGTAGTTTCGAATCGGAGCCGACGTCGTCGGTTTTCTCCTCGGTCTCCAGCCTTCTCGGTTCTCACGTGAAATCGCTACTGGTGGCGCTGCGTATGAGCTCGGTCGCAACTACAAAACAGTGTCCCCAGCGATCTCGATAGAGTGGGGCCTCTATCTTTACTTACTTTATGAACATAACCTCACGGTGGATTTTTTATTAATAACTCCGATACTTGATGAAGTTCGTTGCTGAAGCGACGTTGAGCGTTCAGTAAAAATGGCGGTAAGTTTAAATTGACGGCAAGAGCAACCAAGGAGCGCGTCTTGTGTCAGTCACGTCGTGTGAGAGGCCCCTCTGTCCCGCCGTATAATGTGTATTCCAACGAACTAGAATCATTTAGTTCGTTCGTAAGCTCCGAGATACTAGTATCTCGGAGCTTACGGTTCGTTGGTATATTCATATCATGGCCACCAAGCAAGTTTGTCCGTATTCATTTCCTTCTCAGCTTCTCCTTTCTATTAATTAACTATGGGCAACGACCACAACAGGTGATAATAATTTTTATTCAGATATTACTTTGTTTCAATTAATTTTAATTTAAATTTTACCCTGTTCATTTAGAAAAAAAAAAAAAAAAAAAAAAAAAAAGGAAACATGTTGTTTAGTGTGTTGGTCAACTTGCCACGAGTAACGGTTCGCAGCCCCTCTGTCCAGCTGTATAATAAACACAGAATGTTCAAAAAGCCCCCCCTCCCATCTAACTTTTGAACAACTGCAGATAAAGAAACGAAACTTGCAGAATGTTTATACCTCAATGGGAGCTACCTTTTGACCTACCCAGAGTTTTGGAGGGGGTCAAATAAGGGGGGAATTTCGCCCCGTAACTCCAAATTTTCAAAAGACAACCCCTCTTTGTGATATTGTTCGAAAGGGCATTAAAGTCTAAGACTTTTGGCGCAAACTAGAGGTCAATATTGTTTTTTGTTTTCGATGTATCGAAGGTCGAAGTTCGATTTGGACTCATTTTCAAAAAATCATTACTCCCATTCAAAAAGTTTGAATTTAAAAAACTGGGAGTCGTGACATAAATTCAGTGAACATTTTATTTTAGAGCCCCCAATAATTTTTCAAAAAATTTCCCCTTGAAGGAGCTACCTCAAAATTTCCTTAGCGGGATAACTATCAAATGATACATCAACTGAAAGAACATAAAAAACTGAGCATTTTGGCACAATTCGGAGATCGATATCATTTTTCGGGTTCAAGTTACCGAATTTTAAAGTTCAATTTAAATCCATCCTAAAAATTTGATATCTCGAACACGAAAAATGATATCAATCTCCGAACTACGCCAAAATGCTCGGTTTTTTTTTTATGTTCTTTCAATTGATGTATCATTTAATAGTTGTTGCGCTACGGAAATTTTGAGATAGCTCCTTTGAGGGGCAAAATTTTAAAAAATTATTGGGGGCTCTAAAATCAAATTTTCACTGAATTTATGTCTCCCAGACTCCCAGTGTTTTAAATTCCGACTTTTTGAATGGGAGTAATGATTTCTTGAAAATGAGTCCAAATCGAACCTTGACCTTCGGAATATCGAAAACGAAAACGAAAAACGACATTGACCTCTAGTTTGCGCCAAAAGTCTTAGAATTTAATGCCCTTTCGAACGATGCATCACAAAATAAGGGTTGCCATTTGAAAATGTTGAGTTAGGGGGCGAAACCCCCCCCCCCTTAGTTGCGTCCCTCCAACATTCTGGGTAGGTCAAAAGGTAGCTCCCACTGAGGTATAAACATTCCCCAAGTTTCGGTTTTTTATATGCAGCCGTTCAAAAGTTAGATGGGGGGGGGACTTTTTGAACACTGTTATCATGGCCGCCTTGCAAGTTCGTTTGTATTCATTTTCTTCTCATCTTTTCCTTTCTATTAATCAACTATGGGCAAAGACCACAACAAGCACATGGACAAATTATGAAATTCACTCACAGACTCACACAATGACTTTAAAGTGTAAAGCGTAATGGCAGAGCTACGCTTGTACCATAGGCGATTCCTATCTAATTCCTATCTATATTCCTATCTTCCTATCTTTTCCTATCTAATTTGAGGCTTTCCTGTGGTGTGTTTCTATAGAGATCGGGACAAATTAGATAGGAGCTTCTGACAATAACTGTATAGCTCCACCATCTTCGCTCTCAAATGGCCAGGGTTCCAAACCGAAATTGCATTTTTTAACCGATTTACGTCACCATTTCGCAAAAATCTAACAGCTGTTTGAACCCCCATAAACTGTTTCAGTTCAGGGTTTGGTGAACCGAAATTGAACCGTTTTCCATTCCGGTTCAGGGATGTTTTATTCCCGTTTACGATTCGGTTCCGGTTTACGGATTCTTCAGAATTCCGATTTTGGTTCACAATAAGGTTTGTGGAAAAAGAATGGTTCACAATGGTTTTCGGTACGGTTCAATAACGGTTTCCAACCCTGCAAATGGCAAAGCTATGCACTATGTACAAGCAGAGCCATTAGTCCTGCGTCGACGATTCGACGCAACCCGCACTACACGTGGCCCGAACCTCGCTCGGTCTTGAGAGAACAAAAGAAAAGAAAGATAAGAGTGCATTAACTGTACATGTAGTGCGGGTTGCGTCGAATCGTCGACGCAGGACTTGCGGCTCTGCTTGTACATACAGCTGGTCACTTTGTGGAGATAACAGTTTCAGGTATTTTAAATTGAAAAAAAAAAAAAAAAAAAAAAAAAAAAACAACGCAAAATCCAAGATCATTGGCACTCGTGTAGGTAAATTTTTATGGATTTTTCGAGCCAAAAATGAACGAAATTGGTTGAGAATTAAAGTCGTAATATTGGAAGAGAATAACTAGCATTCTTCAAATGTTTAATACGAGTTATAACTAGTGACCTAGTGTACTGCCTATTGTTACCTATGTTTTGTTATCTTGTCCAAGGGCTTGTCCCGTTTAATATAAATATATAAATAAATAAATAAATAAATAAATATCATTTTTAAGCTGAACTGATTCTAGCCTCTCTGTGAACCATCAAACACTAAAGTTTTGGTAGACAATAATTTTCACCTGGCATAAGAATGAGACACTTAAGGTCACAATAAATCTCAGATAGCCAAATCTTTGCAACAAGAGACTTCTGTATGCTTTTTTCAAAAATGCAAGTCAAAATATTAGGACAAATTTTCAACCGCAAGGCAACATTTCACGCCTCCTTCCTGCCCTTGCCCTTGGTGAAAATTCTTGACTGCCAATACTTTTGCTTTTGATAGTACATTTTCCAAATAGAATCATGCGTTAGATTTAATCCCAAAAGCTTTTAAACAATAAGTTGAGGCAAAACGGATTTTCTGATTTTTGACCGCCAAACATGTTATTTCTTCCACCGTGAATGGAGCTGTTGCAAACTTTGCTACAGGCTTATTAATAGTTGATAAAGGGTTAAAACCCTGTTAAAATTACAAAAAAAATTATATAATCCACTTCCCAACTCATTAAATGCTTTCAAGCGCGACACCGTAATGGCGATGATTGCCACCTAAATCTTATGGCAATTGTATGCTTCTTTTTCTACTTGTTTGGTGTCGCGAGAGCACCTCGTGAGGATTGAGATTAGTGAGATAGGGAAACTCAATGTAAAAGGCAGTAACCACCAGAGACAATATATAATAGAGACCACGCACTAGCCTTGCACGTGGTGGCTGACTTTTTTTTCGGAGCTCAACAGAAATTAACATAGGGAGCATGAAGGAGCACCATCCAACATGGACCATACCTTGACTGATGCAATTTCGGTGCTTTTGGTTTCACTAGGCAAAACCTCAAAAACTTTGCTCATCAGTCAACATATGCTCCATGTTTTTCGGTGTTCTGTTGAGACCCCAAAAAAAAAAGTTGCCACCGCACGCAAACATGGGCAAGATAGATAGTGCGTGGTCTCTATTATATATTGTCTCTGGTAACCACTGTCATTACAGTCTCACACTTGAAAGCATTTAATGAGTTTAGGAGTAGATTTTGTGATTTTTTTGTGCGCTTTTCGTCTTTTTTACCAAGTTTTACTTCTTAATCAACTATTAACAAGCCTGCGGCAAAAGTTTGCAACAGCTCCATAGATCCCATGCCCATTCAATACTTAATTCATTGAGAAAACATAAAGAATTCAGAAAAACGTGACAAAAAAGTATTTATTCATTTGATAATAAAATAAAAACAAGGATGAGCTTTAACTTACTTTACATTTTAACACAGAATACTAAAAACAGAACGGAAACTCCCATAAGAGTCAATGGAAACAAGAATTGGAATTTACCAGCACAAACTGGCAACTGTGCCTGCTCACTTCTCAAGAAGTAGGCCTCTTTAGCGACATAACTATCCGCGACATGCACCAAACATCAGTGTTTTTTTAAACTAAATTTTACTGTATTTCAATGAATTTTTTTGTTAATTATGTGTAATACTACTCCATAATATTTGAGACGCTGATGTCAAAAATGATATCATTTTCTACGTAACTTGTCCTGATTTTACGTATATTCTACTATTCAGCATTTTTTTGCGATGAAGTATAAATTGAAGAAAAACTAGATTATTTCGATCCAAACTAAGGCCAAATTCAAACTCGGCAGGTCAATTTACTGGCAGATCAGAGCCATTTACACGGTAAGAGGTCTAATTATAAGAAAAAACTCCATGTTTGTGTCCAGGGACCCTTGTTTTGTGTTCATAGGGGGCGGACATCTATGTCGTTAAAGCGTAAAAATCCTTCTAAAGATGGCGCACGTGCTTTTCGAGGTTATATTTACAATCAGGGTTGATGCTCAACCAATCGGAACTCAGTTGGTTTCCGAAGATTGTCGGAAATACTCACTTTCCAACATGGCAGACCTGAAAGTACCCGAAGCAGAGGATGTTTCAAATTGAATAAGAGTTTCCGTTCTGATTAGAGTACTCTGCGATTTTACACATTTATTTATTTAGTGCAATGAGAGACAGATACAGTCAAGCAAGAAAGAGACATTTAAACAAGAAGAAAAAAAAATCATCAATGGTAAAACAACCACAGTCATAAATGCATTCATTACAACAACAAAAAATTATAACAGGATTACTTTGTTAATAGCGAGAAAGTAACTATATTTCTAACTTTGTTAATAGTGAGAAAGCAAAAACGGCAGTTCCCCGTCATTCTGCGGGCCGATCATTTACTTTATCGTTAAACTGATTGTTAAAACTGTCTACGAGTGATGCTATTGGTCGAAAATTGTAAAACTTGGCTGTTGCTATGGTAACCATCGTTGAGAGTCTCGTTTTATAAAGGCTATTCATGAGTAACCTTTAAAAAACGGACACTATAACGATGATTACCAAAGCAACAGCTAAGTTTTACAATCTTCGACCAATAACATCATTCGTAGACAGTCTTAACGATGAAGTAAATGATCGGCCCGCTGGTGAATTTATACAAACAGATGTGAGCTATAAAGTTGTTTTCTAAATTAAACTTTACAATGCAAAGAAAGCATTCCAAACTAACTGGGATAAGTTGATCCAAAGTGCTTCTCTTCAGAGAATGTTGAACTGCAACCAGCAACAGCAAAGGGTTCTTCTTTAATATGGGTCTTAACATGTTTGTACAAAGTTCTACTATCAAAAAATGCTGCATTGCAGAGACGGCATGTATAAGTTTCGTCATCTTTATGCGACCAGATGTGCCTTTTGAATAAGGATTTGACATGAAACTTTGCATCGCAAAGCACGCATTTAAAACGGTATTCACCAGTATCTGTTGATATGTGCGCCTTTCGCTGCTTTGTGCTGGCAAAGGACATGGCACAATCCTTATGGGAAATGGCTTACCCCTAAATTTTTTTTAAATATGATAAATCGACAGATTATCACTTAAAAAGAAAAAGTTCTCACGGCACCAAAGTGATCCCATGTCCAGTTTTTTAGCTATTAAAGCTCAAAGACCGGAACTACTTCTCTCGTGCGTAGGCGCGCAATGATGAAGTAGTGCCGGCCGCCCTACCCTCGGCTCAACGTAGAGTGTGGTCGGCCCATTTCCATTCATTCATTCACCCGCTCGACTACCTGCCGAAGTCTCTCTTTCTATTCCACTGCTCGTCTCTCTCTCCCTCTCCCTCAATGCGATCGGAAAAGTGTTTCTGTTTATATTCCGTAATCGGTATCCTCAGGGGAGAGGGGAGGTTGAAGCTGGAGTATCAACAACTTCGGTATCTTAAAGCGTCCGAGGCGCCACGCGCGACTACTCTTTACGAGAGAGATGACAGTAAACTAATGTGACCGAAAGAATTTGGAAGAAGCAAGAAAAAGAAAAGCCGAGAAATGTATAAACACGAAAACGGACGAATTGTCTTTGCTCGTCTCTTAGAATCTAATCGTACTCTGGTGGGGAAAGAATAGCGTGCGGGGTACGGGTGAGGGAGAGGGAGAGAGAGACGAGCAGTGGAATAGAAAGAGAGACTTCGGCAGGTAGTCGAGCGGGTGAATGAATGAATGGAAATGGGCCGACCACACTCTACGTTGAGCCGAGGGGTAGGGCGGCCGGCACTACTTCATCATTGCGCGCCTACGCACGAGAGAAGTAGTTCCCGTCTTTGAGCTTTAATAGCTAAAAAACTGGACATGGGATCACTTTGGTGCCGTGAGAACTTTTTCTTTTTAAGTGATAATCTGTCGATTTATCATATTTAAAAAAAATTTAGGGGTAAGCCATTTCCCATAAGGATTGTGCCATGTCCTTTACTATCACAGTACGGGCAGACATAAGGTTTTTCACCAGTGTGAGTCCTGATATGTTTATTCAAAGTGCCTTTCATAGAAAATTTTGCATCACAGTAAGTGCATTCATAAGGTTTCTTGCCAGTATGTTTTCTGACATGCTTCTCCAGGCAGGATTTGGTGGAAAATTTTTCATCGCAGAAAGAGCATTCAAACAATGTTGGTTCAGTATGTGTTCTAAGATGAATAATCATACTGCTCCTCCTTACATAGTTTTTAAGGCAAACGGGGCATTCTATAGGTTCTTTTTTAGGTTCTTCAATATGGATTCTAATGAGTTCTTCATTAAATTCTTCATGAGGATGTTCCCTGAGATGATGTGCCTTCAGACGGTATCTTCTAGCATATTTTATATCGCGGAAACAACATGCATAACGTTTCGGTTTTCCTTCGCATTCAGGTTTGGATTTGGTATGTGTCTCCTTAGATGACTATTATTTTTAGGTTCTTCAATAGGGATTCTAATGAGTTCTTCATTAAATTCTTCATGAGGATGTTCCCTGAGATGATGCGCCTTCAGACGGGATCTTCTTTCATATTTCATATTGCAGAAACAGCATGCATATCGTTTCAGTTTTAGTTCGCATTCGGGTTTGGATTCGGTATGTGTCTGTAGATGACTATTAAATAGCCGTTCCATGTAAAACTTTTTATTGCACAAAGGGCATACAATAGGTTCTACATCAGAATGTACCCTGAGATGCACCTATGGGATTTCGTAGCATATTTTCTACTGCACATGGGACATGGAAAAGGTTTGAGATCATCATGCGACATTATTAAATGATGATCGAGCTCACGCTTCAAGAAATACTTTTTATCGCACAGCGGGCATTTGTTAGGTTCTTCACCGTCATGTCTCTTGAGATGCACTCTCAGATCGGAGCTCCGACCGAATCCTCTATTGCACAAAGCGCATGAAAAAGGTTTTGGATTGTCATGCTTCTTTAGATGACATTTTAGATAGTGATTCCTTTTAAACTTTTTATCGCACAAGGAGCATTTATAAAGTTGTATTCCAGTATGTACTGTAGTATGAAGCGTTAAAGCGTATTTACGCCTAAATTTTTTACTGCAGTAGCCACATTCAAAAGGCATTTCACCAGTATGTCTCATAATGTGTAATCTGAGAGTGTTCTTGGTGGCAAATTTCGCATTGCAGTGATGACAAACATATTGTCTTTCACCAGTATATGTCCTGATATGAATAATCAGTCCTTGCATTCCTGAAAACGTTTTATTACAGTACTCGCAAGTTAAAAGTTTCTTTACTTTTCGTGTATTCATGATGCTTTCTTGATTTATACCTAAAACGCTTTCATTTTCAGCATCCGATTTTAATATTATTGTCTCATTAAGTATGCCCTCTTTAATTTCATTCTCTGAAAAAGAAGTGAAGTTTCCGGATTCAACAAATGGTTCCGCCTTGAAATTTTGATTTTCTTCATGGAATATGGTCTCTCTCTTGACTTCAACGGCGTTTCCAGAGCTAGTTTCACAATTAGAACTAGCTTCGTGTTTCATTGATGAACCTAAAACAAGATCAGGATTCTCATTGAGAGAGGCAAATGGAAGCATTCTGGTTTCCTCGTTGTCAAGGCGCAAAAAATTTTCTTGCTGTCCGGGCAAACTTATACACTCATTGCCGATAGATTGGTGGGTCATCGCTTCGACATTCTGCTCCGCTTCTAATTTCACGTTTACAGGTTCTGTAAACTGGAAATGGCCGAATTCAGTATCTTTGTTGTCTGTTTCTCTTGAAACATTCAAATTATCAGCCATCGCCTGTATAAATACTGGTGTCTCTCCAGCCACCTCATCACATAGAGGGTCATTCTCAGGCTCTGTTTTAATGTTGAGAAAATTGACGTCACTCGAAAAGTTTGAAGCATTTGGCTCAGAATTGTGCTCATTTGTGATGTGGTACGCCTTCTTTTTGTGCGATTTCATCAATTGAAGAGTACTTCGAGAAGTTTTTTCACTAATGTGAGCCCGGACATGAGAAGTAAGACTTTGTTTCGAAGAGAATTTTGCATTGCAGTGAGCACATGGAAAAGGTTTTTCACCAGTGTGAGTCCTGATATGAAAAATAAGATTTTCTTTCTCAAGAAATTTTGCGTTACATTGAGTGCATTGAAAAGATTTTTCACCAGTGTGAATCCTGATATGATGAAGATTAAGAAGGTCTTTCCTAGAAAATTTTGAATTGCAGTGAGTGCAAGGAAAAGGTGTTTCACATGTGTGAGTCTTGATATGAGAATCCAGATGTTCTTTCCTAAAAAACTTTGCATTGCAGTGAAAGCATTGAAAAGCTTCTTTACCTGTATGAGTCCTCATGTGACGTTTTAATGCGGCTTTCAAAATAAATGTTGAATTGCAGTGAGTACATGTAAAAGGTTTTTCACAGGTATGAGTTTCGGTGTGGTTTATCAAAGAGCCTTTTACAGAAAATTTGGCATTGCAGTCAGCACATTCATGCATTCTTTTACCAGATCGTGTTCCAATATGAGCACTAAGTTGAACTCTTTTAGTGAATGTTGCACTGCAGAAAGCAGATACAATTGATTCCGTTCCATTTCTCGCATTTTGCTCTTTTTGTGTTGTAGTTCCATCGTAAACATGTTCAACTTTCAATGTTCTGCTCAGTTTATTCAATTTGCTTTGCTGTTTCTCACTTACAGTGATTGATATGGAGTTTGTCCCTCCTAAATCTTGCATTGGTTCCATGTCATTTGTTTCAAGGCCACTAGTGTCTTCCGCAAATTCATCCACACTTCCAGTGTCTTCTTCACAACAAAGTTTGGCCTCCGGTTTTATTGGGTGATCCCTAAAAGAATTGATACTCACACTTTGAGAAACAGAAGTAACATTCTTGTTTTCATTGTAGCCACGGATCATACAATTTGCTTCCTGTATTGGCATATTCGCAGAAATATTGCACGGAGACTCGAAAGTTGCCTCAGATTCGTTCCAGTATTCTTCTGATTTTACACTCATCGACACGAATTGAATGCTTTGCAGTTCTACATCTTTGTCATTTATTTTGCAACAGTCAGTTAAATTGTCAGGTAGCCCCTGCTCCTCCTCCTGCAGGTTAGTTGAGTGTTCTGTTATTTCAGCATCCTCTTCTTCGAGAGGTTCCTTCTCTGTCTTTATTGTAAACTCAGGGAAAAAGTTGGATCCTGACATATTTGAAGTTTGAGAGGGTTCGTTATCATCTGTTGAACTTGACAGACTGACACAAGGACCCTGCGATTTGTATAGGTAGTCTTTTTGAAGGAGGGATATCCTCTCTTCTCTTGTCAACTTTTTCAAGAACAATCTTCAACTTCTTCCCGAACATTGATTCTGCGTTCCTTTCACTTACAACTACAGTCCGGATACTGTTTCCTTCTCTGTGTTCGAAAAAAATGCATTTTGAGGAACGCTCATCTTCATTCAAATGTGTTCCGGACTTTGACTCTGTGTAAGAGGTCCTTGTTCCTGATCTTCCTTCCTTCAAAATATTGAATGAAGGGAAAGATGACTTTGGACGAAATTGATAAGAATCTGAGCTTGAATTCGCATGTCTAAAGCCCACTTCATTTCTCATATAATTATCAAAAACATCCATATTTACTTTCACTTGGATAAGATTGCCGGTTAAACTAAAGTGGTCCAGAGAATTACCTTCCATTTCTAGATATGATAAGATACATTTGTGCTTCAGTCAGTCTCGATGCTTTCTCCTGAACAGTCCCGATCATTCAGGAGTTCTTATTAAATGAGTTAACGTCTGATGTCACTGATCCTTGCCTGCAAAAGTTCCAAGGACAAAAATTCAAATTACTAAAGAGCAAAGGGAAGTTATGGGAACATAACTGTTGGGAATGTTAAAGTGGAAACAGCGCGCGTGCAGCCGCGGTCCGCCGTCTTTTATACCTACCTTAGTTCTCGTATGTCTCTGTGTAAGCTTCCCCTGTTATAATCTGTACCGCACGATACCTATATCCTTTATGAATATACCAACGAGTTGTATAAAAGTTTATCATGTTACTTTCTTTCTTTCAATCCACTATATATGTTAACAACAGCAAATCTAATGTGACAAAAATAAACCGAGAAGATCTGACAAATCAAAGACCTCACTTAGGATGGCTAAAAATGAAGAAAGAAAGAAACAACACAGAGCATACTTGTCTCAATCTTGGTTCCTAATCTTGAGACCTGATGTGAAGTATCAAAGATTTCTGGCGGGAATACTTGGCATTGCAGTGAATACATACATACAATTTTTAATCAATATGAGTCCACATGTGACAAATTAAAATACTCTTTTCAGAGAATTTTGCATGGCAGAGGGTACACGCAAAAGGCTTTCTGTGAGTATGAGTCCTGATGTGACATTGAAGATCTGCTTTCCAAGAAAATGCTCCTTTGCAGTGGAGACATTCATAAGGTTTGTCAGTCCTGTCATAGGCGGACCATATCAGGGGCTAAAAATTGGGAAAAAGTCATCAATTGAGACTTTAGAAGGGAAAAAAAAGAAAAAAAGGGCAGCAGTTTTTTGCCCCCGAACTTTTTTGAATCACGGTCCGCCTATGAGTCCTGATGTGAGATTGAAGCTAGAATTTTCCTAGAGAATTTTGCTTTGCAGTCAGTGTATTGAAACGGTTTTTCACTAGTGTGAGTCTTGATGTGATGTTTCAACTTTCCTTTTCCAGAAAATGTTGAACTAAAGGAGGGGCACAAAAAAGGTTGTTCGCCAGTGTGAGTCCTTACGTGACTTCGCAAATGACTGCTTGTAGAACATTGGAAAGGTTCTTCACCTGTATGAGTCCTCATGTGACTTCTCAAACTAGAACTTGCAGTGAATTTCGCATTGCATTCAGAACATTGAAAAGGTTTTCCACCAGTATGAGTCCTGATATGATATTGAAGGTGGGATTTCGAAGCGAATTTTGCATTGCAGTCAGAACATTGAAAAGGTTTTTCACCAGTATGAGTCCTGATATGATATTGAAGGTGGGATTTCGAAGCGAATTTTGCATTGCAGTCAGTACATTGAAAAGGTTTTTCACCAGTATGAGTCCTGATATGAAATTGAAGGTGGGATTTCGAAGCGAATTTTGAATTGCAGCGAGTGCATTGAAAAGGTTTTTCACCAGTGTGAGTCCTCATGTGACTTTTCAAACTAGAACTTTCAGTGAATTTCGCATTACAATGAGAACATTGAAAAGGTTTTTCACCAGTGTGAGTCCTGATGTGACTTCTCAAACTACAACTTGCAGTGAATTTCGCATTGCATTGAGAACATTGAAAAGGTTTTTCACCAGTGTGAGTCATTACGTGACGTTGGAGATGACTTTTTCTAGCGAATTTTGCATTGCAGTGAGAACATTGAAAAGGTTTTTCACCAGTGTGAGTCATTACGTGACGTTGGAGATGACTTTTTCTAGTGAATTTTGCATTGCAGTGAGAACATTGAAAAGGTTTTTCACCAGTGTGAGTCCTGATGTGAGATGGAAGGTGGGATTTCGAAGCGAATTTTGCATTGCAGTGGGTACATTGGAAAGGTTTTTCACCAGTATGAGTCTTGATATGAGATTGAAGGTGGGATTTCGAAGCGAATTTTGCATTGCAGTGGGTACATTGGAAAGGTTTTTCACCAGTATGAGTCTTGATATGAGATTGAAGCTGGGATTTCGAAGCGAATTTTGAATTGCAGTGAGTGCATTGAAAAGGTTTTTCACCAGTGTGAGTCCTCATGTGACTTCTCAAACTAGAACTTTCAGTGAATTTCGCATTACAATGAGAACATTGAAAAGGTTTTTCACCAGTGTGAGTCCTGATGTGACTTCTCAAACTACAACTTGCAGTGAATTTCGCATTGCATTGAGAACATTGAAAAGGTTTTTCACCAGTGTGAGTCATTACGTGACGTTGGAGATGACTTTTTCTAGCGAATTTCGCATTGCATTCAGAACATTGAAAAGGTTTTCCACCAGTATGAGTCCTGATATGATATTGAAGGTGGGATTTCGAAGCGAATTTTGCATTGCAGTCAGAACATTGAAAAGGTTTTTCACCAGTATGAGTCCTGATATGATATTGAAGGTGGGATTTCGAAGCGAATTTTGCATTGCAGTCAGTACATTGAAAAGGTTTTTCACCAGTATGAGTCCTGATATGAAATTGAAGGTGGGATTTCGAAGCGAATTTTGAATTGCAGCGAGTGCATTGAAAAGGTTTTTCACCAGTGTGAGTCCTCATGTGACTTTTCAAACTAGAACTTTCAGTGAATTTCGCATTACAATGAGAACATTGAAAAGGTTTTTCACCAGTGTGAGTCCTGATGTGACTTCTCAAACTACAACTTGCAGTGAATTTCGCATTGCATTGAGAACATTGAAAAGGTTTTTCACCAGTGTGAGTCATTACGTGACGTTGGAGATGACTTTTTCTAGCGAATTTTGCATTGCAGTGAGAACATTGAAAAGGTTTTTCACCAGTGTGAGTCATTACGTGACGTTGGAGATGACTTTTTCTAGTGAATTTTGCATTGCAGTGAGAACATTGAAAAGGTTTTTCACCAGTGTGAGTCCTGATGTGAGATGGAAGGTGGGATTTCGAAGCGAATTTTGCATTGCAGTGGGTACATTGGAAAGGTTTTTCACCAGTATGAGTCTTGATATGAGATTGAAGGTGGGATTTCGAAGCGAATTTTGCATTGCAGTGGGTACATTGGAAAGGTTTTTCACCAGTATGAGTCTTGATATGAGATTGAAGCTGGGATTTCGAAGCGAATTTTGAATTGCAGTGAGTGCATTGAAAAGGTTTTTCACCAGTGTGAGTCCTCATGTGACTTCTCAAACTAGAACTTTCAGTGAATTTCGCATTACAATGAGAACATTGAAAAGGTTTTTCACCAGTGTGAGTCCTGATGTGACTTCTCAAACTACAACTTGCAGTGAATTTCGCATTGCATTGAGAACATTGAAAAGGTTTTTCACCAGTGTGAGTCATTACGTGACGTTGGAGATGACTTTTTCTAGCGAATTTTGCATTGCAGTGAGAACATTGAAAAGGTTTTTCACCAGTGTGAGTCTTGATATGAGATTGAAGGTGGGATTTTGAAGCGAATTTTGCATTGCATTGAGAACATTGAAAAGGTTTTTCACCAGTATGAGTCCTGATATGAGATTGAAGGTGGGATTTCGAAGCAAATTTTGCATTGCATTGAGAACAATGAAAAGGTTTCTCTCCAGTGTGAGTCCTCATGTGACTTCTCAAACTAGAACTTGCAGTGAATTTCGCAACGCATTGAGAACATTGGAATGGTTTTTCACCAGTGTGAGTCCTGATGTGAAGTTTCAAATTTTCTTTCTCAGAAAATTTTGAATGGCAGTACGTACATTGAAAAGGTTTTTCACCAGTGTGAGTCATTACGTGACGTTGGAGATGACTTTTTCTCGCGAATTTTGCATTGCAGTGAGAACATTGAAAAGGTTTTTCACCAGTGTGAGTCCTCATGTGAATTCTCAAATTAGTACTAGTAGTGAATTTCGCATTGCATTGAGAACATTGAAAAGGTTTTTCACCTGTATGAGTCCTGATATGAGATTGAAGCTGGGATTTCGAAGGGAATTTTGCATTGCAGTGAGTACATTGAAAAGGTTTTTCACCAGTATAAGTCCTGATAGGAGTACTGAGTTGTACTCTCTGAGCAATCGCTGCACTGCGGAAAGGAGATGCAATCGGTTCTGTTCCATTTTTTCTAATTCCTTCTTGTTGTGATGCACTTACATTGTTGGAAACGTCTACTTTGATTATTGGTCCAAGTTCATGCAATTCGCTTTGCTGTTTTCCATTTAAACAGATTGATGCGGAGTTTGTACCATCAGAGTCTTTCATCGGTTTGATAACTTCATTTGTCTGATGGAAAATAGTTTCTTCCTTGAATTCTACCACAGTTTCAATGTCATTTTCAGGACTAAATCTTCCCTCCCGTTTTATTGACTTATCACAAATAGGATCGATTGCCACATACTGAGACACTTGGGAGAAGTTGTGGTTTTCAATGTAGCCATTGGTCATACAGTTTGCTTCCTGTTTTCTCATATCCACAGAGATATTGTTTGAAGAAGCAAGCATTCCTTCAGGTTGGTTCCAGTCTTTTTCTAATTTTACACTCACAGACAAGAAGCGAATACTCCCCAATTCTATTTCTTTTTCATCTGTCTTACAACATTCTGTTAAACTGTTAGCTAGCTTTGGCTGGTTAACTGGGTGTCCTGTTGTTTCAGCATCCTCTTCATAGAGAGGTTCCTTCTCTGTCTTTATTGTAAACTCAGGAAAAAAGTTGGATGCTAAGATATTTGAAGTTGGTGAAGGTTCTTTATCATCTGTTGAGCGATTAGAATCGCCAACAAAACAAAATTTGTCAACAGAATTACCTTCCATGTTTTGAAATGAGCGGATTTTTCTGTGCTTCAGTCAGTCGAGCTTCTTGCAACTGAATGATCCTGAAATTTCAGGAGATCTTATTCCATGAGATAATGTCTGATGTCACTGATCCTTGCCTGTAACAGTTCCATGAACGAAAATTAACATTATCAGAGAGCAAAGGAAAGTTATGGAAACAAGGCAAATCAAAAGTAACAAAAAGAGAAAGTGAAAAAAACTAACGCATTAAAGACCGTATTTTGGATTGCGAAAAATAAAGAACGGCGGAAAAAAACAAAAACAAAGCAAAATTGACTCAATCTTGGTCTGCCGTGCTAAGGAAGAACGCCGTATCTCCACTGCACATGAAATCGAGTAAAACGCGTTCCAAGTTAAACGCATGGCCCTCCCACCTGGTTTCGATTTTGGCACGTTTTCGTACATAAATCGATTATTTGTATCTTCACTTGAATTTTTATTGTTGTAAAAGGGTGCCAAGTCAAATATTTTTGCTCCAAATAACAAAAGATCGAAGGAACGTCGCAGACACAATGGATAGACGGCTCTTTTCCCGTCTGGCAGGGCATGCATTGTTGTGTAAAGGGTCGCCGAGGAAGCGCCCGATACACAGGTAGAACGCCGCATCTCCACTCAGCTCGGCTGGAGATACTGCATTCTGCCCGTGTACCTGGCGCTTACGGCGTTTCTCCTGAGTAAAGGTACCGATCGCGTACTTACGGCAGGCAGCCCCTCTATATCTCAGAAACTAATAGAGATAAGTGAGTTCTGATTTCACCACGTGAAAGTGCATGTCAAAGATAGTACATTTCCGTGTCTAACTCAATTTTTTTATTTTTGGCTTTTATGGCATTCTTCCTTAGCACGGCAGTAGTAACCTGTTGAATATTGAAACGATACACTTTGCTTTAGATTTTGGTCAAATAGTTTCTATGAATTAAAAATCAAAAAAGACAGCACTAAAGTGCTTTGAAAAAAATTATACCCTTGCTGACTCAGAGTTTAGAAAAAAAAGAGAATTTATTTAGAACTTCAAACAAAAGCATAGCTCAAAAATGCAAACAAATTCAATCCGTACACCTTCCAAAAAAATTTATTTCTAACAAATCTCTGCACAACACACGACTGAATGCTGAAATTTGGTCTTAAACCAATGTAGAGTTCCGCATGAGAGTAGGTGTTCAAGCTTTTACCAGAGACAGAATCAGAATAGTTAAGACAGGGACCATCAAAATGCAGCCGAGATACCGACCTCCAACTCCCATCTTTAAAATTAGAAACTTCCATATTTTGTAACTACCAATTGAATTGATAGAACTATTTCTGTGCTTTGTGGATTCATGGAAAAAACCAAACAAGAATTCATTAAGAAGTAGACGCGCATCATCTATCAAATGCTAACTGCTGGGTTCTTTGATGCCTAAAGTTTTTATTTAAAGACTCGAAGTATTGGAGTCAAAATTAAGTTTTGAAACCGAACAGGTGCTACAGTTAATCTAGAATGACCCGTGTGTATATCAGGAGTTCTCACAATAATGATCTTCCCAATATTTGGCTCAATTATGAATAGTGATGATATAGCCAACATGTAATGCTTCTAGGAAAACCTAAACATATTGAAATATCCTTCTTAATACCTGCATACATATTTCCTCCAAATTTTCCATTGTTTACAAAATTTACTGCAATTAAAAAAAAAAAAGTAAAGAGAAAAAACCAAGAGGGGTTTTCCTTGGAACTGCCAATTTGCTCAAAGTATATCAAGGTCAACTCATCAAGTGAGGAAAATAGCTACCTGCTAACTATTTTTGAAAGAACATCAACTCTGACAGGACATGGAGTATTCAAAATCAGCAGTTACGTACCTATTTCTAATCAAGTTGTAAATGCACAAAGTGGAAGGAATATGTCAGCAAAGGAGCACGCAATATCAACGGATCATAATTGAGGAGTGCTTCGGTAAAAGGGCGGATAAGCAAAATCATAGTTGTGAGAAAAACGTGTTTCTTCTTAAAAAAGCCTGTAGTTTCAAAAGTTTATGGAATTTTTTCTATAACCAAAGTTTCTTAGATAGATCAAACCATCTATATAATAAATAACGCACCTAAGCAACAGTGTGTACGTGTAAAACAAAGAAAGAGCAATTATACCAGTACACCATCCTTGTCTTTCACATGTAAAATTCCATAAGAAACTAAATAGCTCATAAAACACGTAAAACACAAGGAAAATTTAAGAAATGGAGCATATGAACTAAAAACATCCTCCACGATATATACTAAAATTTTTGAACCAAAAAAACAATTTCTTCATATAAAAACACCGCCAAAAAACCCGAAAAACACATCACTATAACTCGCTTACAACGCAAAACACGAAAAAATGACTCGAGTAAAAAGTTGTGTAGCAAAACGGCTAACAAAAATTTTTCCCCAAAAAAAAATCCTCGAAACAAACACTCGCAAAAATAAACCTCAAAAACACATTTTACGACTCAAACACGGCCCATAACGCGAAAACTGTCGGATTTACACCATCTTCGAACTCATCCAAGAATTAAACCCAACCAAGGATCATAATATAAAATGGTATTATAATTATAATATAAATATTATCATCCTTGACCCAACGAATAGTTGAGACAAATTTCAAAAATAAAAACCAAAAATTACGAACAGGATTGTGGGACATAAAAACGGTAAAACTGGCTGAAACATACATATAAACATATATATATATATGAAGAAAAAATTGAACACTAAAATCGGGAAACAAGGCTAAAAAAAGTAATTATAAAACACAATTTAAAACAAGAAAGAAACCAAAACGTTTCGGAGCCAAACGACTCCCTGACTCCCTCCTCATTTGGCTAAAGAATGCAACGAGGTAACCTAGCAAATACACAAAGCGAATAACAGACCAACAAATTAATAGATAGGAAACTCAAATGGTCGACTGATCTTCGTCGAACATATGCCGATACGACACGCAGAGCTTATCTGTACCAGTTTTTAAATTACAAACACTGTTTTTATTTTTCACAATGTGAATACTTTCCAATATGCATCTGGCGTGGTCATTTTTTTCGACGGCCAACACCGTGACGTTGTCAAAATTAAAATGATGATCCAGAGAATCCCCATGACGATGCAAGGCTGTAACCTCCTTTCGGTTATACTTGTGTCCATTCAACCTACTACCTAATTGTTGTCCAGTCTGACCAATGTAACTCATGCTACAGTCTGAACACGGAATTTTATAAACTACACCAGATTTAGAAATAGTGGGTGTTTTTGCCTTCAATGGAGTAAATAAGAACTGAAGATTGTTGTACTGCTTAAAAACCACTTTAAAATCAAAATTAAGCAAAAAAGCCTGTAAATTTTCGGAGAGCAGTGGGACATATGGTAGACAAATAATTTTTGATGGGTCAATAGCCGGTTTCTCGACTATCCTGGTAGGGTATTCATCGATTTTCTTCAAAACTTTTCTAAACACAGATGTAATTAAGTTAAGAGGGTAACAATTTTCCAACAATAAACGTTTACCAATTTGAATCATTTCATGTCTGTACTTAACATGCGTTAACCGAAGAATACGCAACGCCAAATTACTGATGGTATTTAGTTTATAATTCAATGGTTGTACAGACAAATAATTCAAATACCTTCCTGATGATGTTTTTTTCTGATACCATTTACAAAAAATCCTCCCCTCCCCCCTAAACAGTGTCATGTCCAAATAGTTAAGTGTATATATATATATATATATATATATATATAGGGTGTCCCAAAATTGATGGTAAATATTTTTACCACGTATTTTTGGGGCCAAAATAAGACTTTTTTTGCCTATGAACACGTGTCCGAAAATGCCCCCCCTCGGAGCTACAGCCCCCCAAAGTTTTAAAAAATATCGGTTTTTCTTCGATTCTAGCAACGGATCTACGTAAAAATGGATGAAAATTGGTTTTCCGGGATAACTTTATGCGTTCTTTCCGATTCCGGGGTCAAAATTCCCGAAAGGGTCGAGAAGGGGGGGTTTGAGGGGGGTTCAAATTTTAAATTGAATAATTTTTTAGTGTGTCCTAAGAAAATAAGAAAAGTAACAAAAGAATCTGATGAAACAAAACAAAAGAAACATTTTTGGTCTCTTGTGTTTTTTTCATAAGACACACGAAAAATGAGTAAAATCGATTTTTCGCCGGGGGCGCACAGCCCGATAGCGCTGTTTCAGTGCCGCGTTGCGCCGAGTCGATCGTTGAGTCAGTTGAGTGCACATAGCGCTCTATCGGGCTGTGCGCTCCCGGAAAAAAAATCAATTTTACTCATTTTCCGTGTGTCTTATGAAAAAAACACAAGAGACCAAAAATGTTCCGTTTGTTTTGTTTCATCAGATTCTTTTGTTACTTTTCTTATTTTCTTAGGACACACTAAAAAATTATTCAATTTAAAATTTGAACCCCCCTCAAACCCCCCCCCCCCTTCTTGACCCTTTCGGGAATTTTCGACCCCGGAATCGGAAAGAACGCATAAAGTTACCCGCGGAAACCAATTTTCATCCATTTTTACGTAGATCCGTTGCTAGAATCGAGGAAAAATCGATATTTTTTTAAAACTTTGGGGGGCTGTAGCTCCGAGGGGGGGGATTTTCGGACACGTGTTCATAGGAAAGAAAGGTCTTATTTTGGCCCCAAAAATACGTGGTAAAAATATTTACTATCAATTTCGGGACACCCTGTACATATATATAGAAAATTTTAAACAAGTGGTATTTTCTCACTCAGGGGACCATGAAACGTGCTCATTTGATAAAATTTCCCGAAAAATCCAACATCGCACCCTCTGCAATAAGTAGATTCCTGGAATCTACTTAAAAATGGTATTTTTTTATTTTGACTGGGTTGAAATATGTTATGCCTCTTTAAAGTCTGCATAAAATGAGCCTAAGCAGAGATTGAGGCAACTTTTTGTTCGGGAGTTATGCACATTTTAGTAAGAAAAAACGAGTTTTTCAGGGTACCCAGCAGGGTTCGTTAGAGAGGCTGAAGTCAAATAAATGGAAACGGTATTTTTTGATTTTGATCAAATTGAAATATGTTATTCCTATTTGAATTTTGCGTAAAATAAGCCCAAGCAGAATGTGGGGCGATTTTTTGTTGCAGAGCTATGCGCTTTTTAGTAAGCGAAAGTCAAGTGCTTGAGGCTACCCGGGCAACCCACGTCTTTGAGCCTCTCCATGGAACGCTCGACTTCTGCTTACTAAAACGTGCATAGCTCCGCAACAAAAAATCGCCCTACACTCTGCTTGGGCTCATTTCACACAGAAGTAAAAGAGGAATAACATATTTTCACCCAGTCAAAATCAAATAATACCATTTTTTTTTATTTCACTTTAAGTAAATTTTTAGTGGCCTAAAAATCACAAAAATTATGACAACTAACAAGGGGAGGCTCAGAAGTCGCCGCCTCCGATTTTGAAAACAATTGCACGAAAATGTAGCTAAAGTAAAACTATTAGACCCGTGTTTCTCACTTTTTGCCAATGGGCCTTCCTAAAGCGTCAGGAATTTTTTTAAAGTTGCGGAATTCACGTAAAAACCCGAGCGGAGAGCGTTCCGGATATTTATGTGAATTTCGGCAACTTTCAACAAATTCCTGGCGCTTTAGGAAGGTTCATTGGCAAAAAGTGAGAAACACGGGTCTAATAGTTTTACTTTAGCTACATTTTCGTGCCATTGTTTTCAAAATCGGAGGCGGCGACTTCTGAGCCTCCCCTTGTAAGTCAAAAATTATTGAAACTGAATTCCGTTTGGATATAATGAAAGTGCTTTACAATTTGCATCTTTTGGCAAAAATCGCGTTTCAATCGGATGATGTACAGAAAAGTTATGAAGTTTGAAAAGAAGGGACTTTGCCCCCCTCTAACTCCCCCCATACTTAATTTTAGAAAAACTGTAATTGAAAAAATACAACTTATATCAAGTACTATCAAAATACAGAGTTTCAGGAAAATCGGTGGAGGGGCGAAAAACCCCCATTTTGAATCAAGCTCTTTTCATCTATGCACTAATTCTTTTTTACAGATCACAGCGTTACTCAGATTATTAAAAATCAGTGATCCTGTTTAGTTCTCTTCAGGGTTAAAGAGTGGACTTTTAAAGTTTTCAAAGTGTGCCAACATTTTTGCTGAATTTGCATTGCAATTGAACCAGTGTTGCAACATTGACCATAAAGTTCAAACATTTAACATTAAGTTTAAAAAGGAAAATAAGAGGAAACTCCGCAAAACGGCAATACTAAATTGAAGAGCCGTGTTGCTGCACCAAAAGACTTACACAAAAGACACAGGTAGTATTCTAGGGTGGGAAACAATGACTGTTCAAACATCTTACTGTCAACAGCAAAGTTCATTTAAGTTGAAACAAAAATTTAAAAAGACAAAAACTATGGGTTTGAAGTAAAAAGTTAATCACAATACTACAGAAGATTGCTATATGACAGGACAATATCATAAATCATTTATAGAAGTCCTACATGCTACACATCCTGACGTATTGGAGATTTGTAATTTAGTAAGTAGTAAGTAAATGGTAAAGTCCAGCCGCCTAAACCTTGCGTTTGTTATGCTTGTATTTAAAAACGAACAACTAGACTGATAATACAAAAAGGGAATAGGAAGGAAGGGAGATACCTACTAAAGTACCTCACTGTGAGGAAAGAAGACAAGAGGGATACCGCACCAAGCGTGACACCCTGAGGTATTGGAGATATGTAATTTGATCCAAAAAAAAATTTGCATTGCAGTGAGAGCAAAGAAAGGGTTCACTACCAGAGTGAGTCCGATATGAGGTTGAAAGACATAGAATTTCTGAGAGTATTTTTCATTGCACTGAATGCATTAAAGAGGTTTTTCCCCAATGTGAGTCCCCATCTGATCAGCCCTGATCATTACCCTTATCATTAAATTTTACATAGCAGGGAGTGCATTTTACGGCTTTCACAACAGTATAAGTGTTGATGCCATGTTTCAAATGGCTACTTATAAAGAATTTTGCATTGCAGTGGGTGCATTCATTAGATATTTCACCAGAAGGAACTACTGTTTTTTCGAATGCTGTTTCCATGAACATTTTGCATTGCAGTGAGAACATTCAAAAGGTTTTTCACCAGTATGAGTCCTGATATGAGATTGAAGCGAGGGTTTCTGAGGGAATTTTGCATTGCAGTAAGTGCAATCAAAAGCTTTTTCACGCATATGGGTCCTAATATCAAGTTTCAGAGTTGTTTATTCAGAAAATTTTGCATTCCAGTCAGCACGTTGAAAGGAATTTTCACCAGGGTGAATCGTGATGCGACATTCCGAATTTCTGCTTAAGGAGAACTATGAATTGCACAAAGTGAATTTGAATGGTTTCTCACCAGTGTCGTTTGATGTGAACTTTCAAAGTTCCTTTTTCAGAAAATTTTTAATTGCAGTGAGTACATTGCAAAGGTTTTTCACCAGTGTGAGTTCTCATGTGACGTTGCAAGTGGCTACTTGTAGTGAATTTTGCATTGCAGTGAGTACATTGAAAAGGTTTTTCACCAGTGTGAGTCAAAATTGATTGAACCAAACCTGAACTATCCCAAATAATAGGATTATATTTTTATTTGCTCTTATTCCAAATTTTTCGCTCAATCACACCTACATTACCTCTTGAAATGGTTTTATCGGTTGTTTTTGGTGACACAGAGAGTAAAATATTTAAGTTTATTGATAGTAGATTGTGTGTACAAAGTTTTATCAAAATTCATGGAACCATTATGATTGACTCCAAGTTTAAGATTAATTTCTCACGACAATTCTAGTTTTTGGCTCGAGCGCGCTTATTTGATTTTTTAAACAGTTTTAAGGAACGAATATAGGAACTATAAGTGGTTTATTCTACAGTAGGCTGAAAATAATTTTTTTGCTAACTTTCATCAAAGTTGATTGAGCCAAACTTGAATTATTCCATTTTTATTCATTTTTATCCATTTACTATTGATTTTAATGAAAATCATTTTTTCCCCAAACTACCTAAAAGTCAAAATTTCAAAAAAACAAAAAATCCCCCTCTGAAGAATCTCGAAAGCAACAACTGTGCAAAATCTGGATGCATAAGGATCAATGGTTCAAAAGTTATGCCCAGGTACGGACGACGGACAGACGCACAGAATTTTTTCGCAATAATCTCTCTATGTCAGAAAGGGTAAGAAAATATGAAAATATGATGGAAGGATGTTCTTGTGGATGGTATTAGACATGATGAGAGGCCATTGCTTTGAATAAATCATGATTGACTTTGTCGTGAGAGGCCAACTATCGCAACAAAATACCTTGAAAATCTCTGCGCCATCGCAATACTTCTCAATTTTCTAATTTAATTAGAGTGAGAAAGTAAAAAAACAAAGCAAACTTGATTCAATCTTGGTGACATGTTGAATATTGAAACGATACTCTTTGCTTACTCTTTGATCTGTAGAGTTATACGAATGAAAAATCTTAATTGGCAGTGCTAAAATGGTTCAAGAAAAATTATATCCTGGCTAACAATGCTAGCTACCAGTTTAGACAGAGGATATGGAGCATTTATTTGAAGCTTCAAACTGAATTGCAGTACAGAAAATGTTTCATCTGTACAACTTTCATAAAAATTTAGTTCCAACAAATCATTGCAGAATACGAGACTGGATGCTGAAATAGGTCTGGAACTGATGTAAAGTGCCATATGAGAGTGGGTAGGTCTCCCAGCGTTAACAGCAGCGGACCCACATTGACCTAGTTAATGACCTGTCGAATGCAACCAAGTAGCTGACCTAAACTCCCATCTGAAATTACAAACTTCAATCTTTTCTAACTCTTGGTTAAATTAATGGAAATATTCCCGTGCTAAGTGGACTATTTGAGCCGCAATACGGGAAAAACTAAGTTCCAGTTCATTAAGAAGTAAACACGCATCTATACCAAATGCTCAATGCTAGGTCTCTGTGGATAGCCCCAGTTTTTATATAAAAACTCTAAATTTTGAAGCAAAAAAAATACAGTTCTAATATGAATCGGATTACACAGTTTATCTGGAATGACCTGAGTTTTATACACCTATTTGACATTTCCCAATAGTGTATATCAGGAATTTTCACAATAGTGACCTTCCTACTATTTGAGTCAATCATAAATAGTGATTCATCCAACATGTAATGCTTCTAAGCAAATCTAAAGATATAAAACATCCTCTTAATCCTTACACACATTTTTATTCAAAATTTTCTATTGTTCAAAAATTAATTGAATTAAAAGAAAATAAAAAGAAAAAAAAAAACGGAAGAGTTTTCCTTGTATTACCAATACCTCTAAGTATATCAAGGTCAATTCATCAAGCGAAAAAATAGCTACCTTCTAACAATTTCTGAAATAACCCATCTTTAACATCAAATTTATGCCAATTTTAGGGCTCCCTGTTTTCCACAATTCCTGCGATTCAACTTCGAATTCTAATGGATAGCAAAAATCAAAAGAACAGGAAAAAAAAATGGCTATTTGGACCCTTCGGAGACGATTAGTCAGAAAAAAAGGGTGCGAAGCGGAATGGATTGGTCCATGCCACATCTTTCGGTTAAGATCTTGCACTTCTGAAGGTTTGACCTCAAGACACAATGAAAGAGACGATGATGGAGAAGACTGATTGAATTTATTTGTTGATTTTGAAAATCTGTCGTAATAAAAAAAGATGCACCTAAGTTTTCTCCCCTTTTTCCGTGTTTTTATTTATAATGTAACAAGAAAAATGAAGTTAAAGAGTTTCAAAAGATCCACACGGACAGAAAGAAAAACGAGGAAGTAAAAATTCTTAGTTTGACTGGAAAAAAAAAATCATCGTTATATTGTCCCACGTATGTGGGCGTATAACGAAAAAATGGGGGGGGAGTTACGAAAAATTAAGTTTAGAATTGTTTAGCAAAGGAATAATGTGACATTAGTAGTGAGGAAATTGTGACCCCCCCCCCCCTCGTATAAATACGCCACGAATCTACAAAAACCCGCCTACTTGTAACCCCCCCCCCCCTCGAATAAATACGCCACGAATCAACAAAAACCGCCTACTTCTTATTATCTGCTTCTTTCAGCCGTTCAGTACCGCATTAGACGCGTGCAATGTGTGTTTTGAGCAAACCGTGTCCACTAATGACGAGAAAATGTGTCAAAATACATTTTAAAACTCATAAATTGCAAAAAATATCATCAAAAACGGATTCTACGACGAAAAATACATAAGGTAACAAATTTCTGGGGAATTACATGCTCGAAAAAGGTCCATACTTAGAGGAAACGAAGTGCGTGATGCGCGATGTCCGACCCCTCCATTGACTCGATCCACCGTGCGGCGTATCGTTGATGCAATCGATGCGATAGTGACTTAATTTGTGCATAACTACAATAGTGTTGCCAAACGTATTTACAATAACGATAACTTCCAGTAAACTCCTGACAAATATTTTGAATGCTCTTTCCCTGTTTTTAAGCACTTCATAAAACGAGAGAGAGAGAAAAAAACGAAGAAAAAATCGTCAGACCCGAGTCTGCATTTGAAAATTTTTCGAATAATACTGGATTTTCGGCAAATATTACTTGTTATTTATGAGGGAAATGTTAGGAACATGTACACACTATATATATTCTGGTAGCTTAGGGCCTAAGGATTCCAGTAAAGCGATCTCCGCAAGAAGGGCGGATACGCGAATCCGCCCTTTTACCGAAGAACTCCTCAATTCCAGACCTTTAAGGTGATTCCAGGCAGAACTTTCCCACATCTCAATTCGATGGGTAGCACCACTGCTCGCTTTTGGGAAAAGTCGTCTGTTAGGTTGATAAATCGAAACCAAAGAAAAAACACAAAATCCTACAGTGTGAACACCCAAAAATTTTCAATGGGTTTTTGGAGCCCAAAACGAGCAAAGTTGGTTGAGAGTTAAAGACGTAAATTATGAAATTCATTTCACCATAAAGTAAGTGCGTGCAACTGATAATGTCTGCCTGCCTCACTTGCACTCATTCAGACTTATGGGAATTTTCAAACTTCATAATTTCCAGCTTTATTTTTGAGTAGGTATTTCAGCCTAAAACCTTCCAGGGTATTAAAGTGAGCTCACAGCTGAAAACAGTCCTCAAATTTGAGCTTTATGAGTAAATTTACAATAAAAGTAAAAAGCTGTTGACTTTTTGAGAAGCACAAATGGTCTCCACCCTTTAAACTGATCGGCACTGGAATTACCTTAAACAAGATGATGACTACAGCTATAGCTTACCATAAAAGTTGCAAGTGTATTGTTTAAAAATACAGATTCAGAAATGCTTTTATGCCTTTGTTTCTGGATATTGATGCTTCCCAGCATGTCCAAAAGCGTTTTTTGGTCGAAATATGAAAATATAAATACATTTTCAATATTACTGAAGCAAAAATGATCAGAAAACGCATTATCTCATTTTTCCAGGTTTCACAGCATGTACTTTGTACTACTGTGAACAATTTTTTTTTGTTTAAATTGCTTAGACTCTTGCCAGCGACATAGTTAAGATAGGCATAAAGATTTGAATAGAAGCCCTGCTAAAATGGAAGACTAGAGTCAGAAAGGAAATTTTCTTTGCTTTTGAAGCAAAATTTTCTGGTTCCCCATCTTCAGAAGTTCAAAACTAGAAATCCCATTTCAAAGCAATGAGAGACATGGCAACAGTGATACGTCCGCCATTTTAAAAAAGTCACTAGGATAGATTGAAAAAATGTTTTTATTGGCTCTTATTGGAGCTTTCATTCTGACTGTAATATTCTGTTATACCATGAGTTCAGAAAAAAGCGTAGTTTTGTAATGTTCATTGATTAATTTCACACAAACAGATTGGGAGGACAAAAAAGTCATATCATCAGAATTTTGTATCAATGTCACCTTGGTCATGATGTTTCTCGGCTCTTACTGGAATGATTCATTTAAAACTTAAGAATAATTTCAAACTTTTGAGGAGGCTTAACATTATCTGCCAACAGAAGGTTTGTCAACATTAACTGCCACTGCAGAGTCACACAATTTTGGCATTTTCAAACCATGCACAAAGTTGGTTCTCTTTTTCTACCATGCTCTACTCAAGTCTCAGAAAACAGTAGAATCTCAAACATTGATTAGATAGCTCTTTAGGTACGTTCTCATGATGATACAAAAAA
The DNA here is from genome assembly GCA_011764245.1 of Trialeurodes vaporariorum. Taxonomy (NCBI): domain Eukaryota; kingdom Metazoa; phylum Arthropoda; class Insecta; order Hemiptera; family Aleyrodidae; genus Trialeurodes; species Trialeurodes vaporariorum. The sequence continues at coordinate 14,665,586 of VMOF01000013.1, read as the reverse complement.
TTGAAACAAAGGAATGGATTGGTCAAACCAGAAATTGAAACTATAATATTTGTTTCTTTACTTCATACAGGCCAGCCATAAGACTATTTCACACATACATCAGCAAGCGAGACAAAAATAAAAATCCTTCAAAATAATTGGTACGGATACCAGTAAATGTTCACAATATCTATACGTATAATATTGCAATATAATTACATCACTAATAATGTTTAATATTTGTTGTCTCTTTATTTCCAGAATAAATTGCATAGTATTCAAAAGTATCAAGAATTCAAAGAGACAAACGTTAGGAAAACAAACAAATCACATTAGATAAATACGGTAACGAACAGAACAATTAAATAAACATGAAAGATATACTCATGTGCTCAATGAAATGTTTGTTTCCAAGGGCAGTTGGGAGCCTTTCAAACATGGTGTAGGACTCTCTGGTCTTGTCGCAAGAGTAGAAAACACATTTTACTGCAGTCATTGTTTGATTCAGTGCGTTAGGTATTTTTGCTTCAGTATGACAGCACATTACATCGGACAAACAGCTAAAACAAGCATACACACTAAAACTTTCAAAATCCATAGGGTAACCAGGGAAGTACCGACATGGGAAAAATTTTCCATTTTCAACAAACGGCATAAATGTATTCCCTGCTTCCCCCAACTAGTGACTAAAAAACTGATCCATTGCATGTTTGTGAGAATCAATAGAGCTTTCAAATTTTTCCTATTCGGTTTCAGCGTACAATTTTTGCAATATTTTCACTTTGTCTCTACACAAAGAAAAAATGACAGAATTTGAATAACCACTGGTTATCTAACTGAAATGAAAAATCCAATTAGCATCTACTGAGACCTGGTTCTTGCACTAATCTTGACTCCACCTATTGGTATATTTTAGAGTAAAGTTTGACAGTTTATGAGTTTCAAAAGTAAATCACCTAAATCAAGTCCTTTGAATTATTAATGCTAGTGAAATCTTCATGTTTCTGCAGAAAAGAGCTTGATTCAAAATGGGGGTTTTTCGCCCCCCCCACCGATTTTTCTGATACTTTGTACTTTGATAGTACTTGATATAAGTAGTCTTTTTTCAATTATAGTTTTTCTAAAATTAATTAGGGGGGGAGTTAGAGGGGTGCAAAGTCCCTTCTTTCAAAAATTCATAACTTTTGCGTACATCATCCAATTGAAACGCGGTTTTCACCAAAAGATGCGGATTGTAAAGCACTTTCATGCCATCTGAACAAAATTTAATTTCAATAATTTTTGACTTAGTTATCGTCATTTTTGTGATTTTTAGGCTACTCAAAATTTACTTAAAGTGAAAAAAAAAAAATGCCTCCCGGCAGGCCGGTAAGACGAAGTAGATTCCATGCTTGGTTAAATCATTTTTTCACAAATTTAAAAATAGGTTATAATTTTATTTGAATTTTTCTCTGGATTTTTCTTTTTTATTTAATCAGCTGCTCAAAATCCAAATATTATTTTGAAAAAGATTATATTACCAATAGAGAAATGTGTAATCTTCACAATGCAAGAGAGAAATAAAAGCTAGGTTATATAAGTTTTCACAAATGTCAATAAATAGGTTATGTTATGATTTTATTTGAATTATTCAATTCTTTTTTTTTATCAGCTGTTCAACATATGAAAAAAAGATTATAGTACCAAGATAGAAAAATGTCTAATCTTTGTAACGCTAATGAGGAATAAATCTGATAAGAGCAGCTGATAAAACAAGAAAATAAATAAATAACGCACCTAAGCAACAGTGTGTACGTGTAAACAAAAACAAAGAAAGAGCAATTATACCAGTACACCATCCTTGTCTTTCACATGTAAAATTCCATAAGAAACTAAATAGCTCATAAAACACGTAAAACACAAGGAAAATTTAAGAAATGGAGCATATGAACTAAAAACATCCTCCACGATATATACTAAAATTTTGAACCAAAAAAACAATTTCTTCATATAAAACACCGCCAAAAAAACCCGAAAAACACATCACTATAACTCGCTTACAACGCAAACACGAAAAAATGACTCGAGTAAAAAAGTTGTGTAGCAAAACGGCTAACATAAATTTTCCAAAAAAAATCCTCGAAACAAACACTCGCAAAAATAAACCTCAAAAACACATTTTACGACTCAAACACGGCCCATAACGCGAAAACTGTCGGATTTACACCATCTTCGAACTCATCCAAGAATTAAACCCAACCAAGGATCATAATATAAATGGTATTATAATTATAATATAAATATTATCATCCTTGACCCAACGAATAGTTGAGACAAATTTCAAAAATAAAAACCAAAAATTACGAACAGGATTGTGGGACATAAAAACGGTAAAAACTGGCTGAAACATACATATAAACATATATATAATATGAAGAAAAAATTGAACACTAAAATCGGGAAACAAGGCTAAAAAAAGTAATTATAAAACACAATTTAAAACAAGAAAGAAACCAAAACGTTTCGGAGCCAAACGACTCCCTGACTCCCTCCTCATTTGGCTAAAGAATGCAACGAGGTAACCTAGCAAATACACAAAGCGAATAACAGACCAACAAATTAATAGATAGGAAACTCAAATGGTCGACTGATCTTCGTCGAACATATGCGATACGACACGCAGAGCTTATCTGTACCAGTTTTTAAATTACAAACACTGTTTTTATTTTTCACAATGTGAATACTTTCCAATATGCATCTGGCGTGGTCATTTTTTTCGACGGCCAACACCGTGACGTTGTCAAAATTAAAATGATGATCCAGAGAATCCCCATGACGATGCAAGGCTGTAACCTCCTTTCGGTTATACTTGTGTCCATTCAACCTACTACCTAATTGTTGTCCAGTCTGACCAATGTAACTCATGCTACAGTCTGAACACGGAATTTTATAAACTACACCAGATTTAGAAATAGTGGGTGTTTTTGCCTTCAATGGAGTAAATAAGAACTGAAGATTGTTGTACTGCTTAAAAACCACTTTAAAATCAAAATTAAGCAAAAAAGCCTGTAAATTTCGGAGAGCAGTGGGACATGGTAGACAAATAATTTTTGATGGGTCAATAGCCGGTTTCTCGACTATCCTGGTAGGGTATTCATCGATTTTCTTCAAACTTTTCTAAACACAGATGTAATTAAGTTAAGAGGGTAACAATTTTCCAACAATAAACGTTTACCAATTTGAATCATTTCATGTCTGTATAACATGCGTTAACCGAAGAATACGCAACGCCAATTACTGATGGTATTTAGTTTATAATTCAATGGTTGTACAGACAAATAATTCAAATACCTTCCTGATGATGTTTTTTTCTGATACCATTTACAAAAAATCCTCCCCTCCCCCCTAAACAGTGTCATGTCCAAATAGTTAAGTGTATATATATATATATATATATATATATATAGGGTGTCCCAAAATTGATGGTAAATATTTTTACCACGTATTTTTGGGGCCAAAATAAGACTTTTTGCCTATGAACACGTGTCCGAAAATGCCCCCCTCGGAGCTACAGCCCCCAAAGTTTTAAAAAATATCGGTTTTTCTTCGATTCTAGCAACGGATCTACGTAAAAATGGATGAAAATTGGTTTTCCGGGATAACTTTATGCGTTCTTTCCGATTCCGGGGTCAAAATTCCCGAAAGGGTCGAGAAGGGGGGGTTTGAGGGGGGTTCAAATTTTAAATTGAATAATTTTTTAGTGTGTCCTAAGAAAATAAGAAAAGTAACAAAAGAATCTGATGAAACAAACAAAAGAAACATTTTTGGTCTCTTGTGTTTTTTTCATAAGACACACGAAAAATGAGTAAAATCGATTTTTCGCCGGGGGGCGCACAGCCCGATAGCGCTGTTTCAGTGCCGCGTTGCGCCGAGTCGATCGTTGAGTCAGTTGAGTGCACATAGCGCTCTATCGGGCTGTGCGCTCCCGGAAAAAAAATCAATTTTACTCATTTTCCGTGTGTCTTATGAAAAAACACAAGAGACCAAAAATGTTCCGTTTGTTTTGTTTCATCAGATTCTTTTGTTACTTTCTTATTTTCTTAGGACACACTAAAAAATTATTCAATTTAAATTTGAACCCCCCTCAACCCCCCCCCCCTCTTGACCCTTTCGGGAATTTTCGACCCCGGAATCGGAAAGAACGCATAAAGTTCCCGCGGAAACCATTTTCATCCATTTTTACGTAGATCCGTTGCTAGAATCGAGGAAAAATCGATATTTTTTTAAAACTTTGGGGGCTGTAGCTCCGAGGGGGGCATTTTCGGACACGTGTTCATAGGAAAGAAAGGTCTTATTTGGCCCCAAAAATACGTGGTAAAAATATTTACTATCAATTTCGGGACACCCTGTACATATATATAGAAAATTTTAAACAAGTGGTATTTTCTCACTCAGGGGACCATGAAACGTGCTCATTTGATAAAATTTCCCGAAAAATCCAACATCGCACCCTCTGCAATAAGTAGATTCCTGGAATCTACTTAAAAATGGTATTTTTTTATTTTGACTGTTGAAATATGTTATGCCTCTTTAAAGTCTGCATAAAATGAGCCTAAGCAGAGATTGAGGCAACTTTTTGTTCGGGAGTTATGCACATTTAGTAAGAAAAAACGAGTTTTTCAGGGTACCCAGCAGGGTTCGTTAGAGAGGCTGAAGTCAAATAAATGGAAACGGTATTTTTTGATTTTGATCAAATTGAAATATGTTATTCCTATTTGAATTTTGCGTAAAATAAGCCCAAGCAGAATGTGGGGCGATTTTTTGTTGCAGAGCTATGCGCTTTTTAGTAAGCGAAAGTCAAGTGCTTGAGGCTACCCGGGCAACCCACGTCTTTGAGCCTCTCCATGGAACGCTCGACTTCTGCTTACTAAAACGTGCATAGCTCCGCAACAAAAAATCGCCCTACACTCTGCTTGGGCTCATTTCACACAGAAGTAAAAGAGGAATAACATATTTTCACCCAGTCAAAATCAAATAATACATTTTTTTTTTTTTTCACTTTAAGTAAATTTTTAGTGGCCTAAAATCACACAAAATTATGACAACTAACAAGGGGAGGCTCAGAAGTCGCCGCCTCCGATTTTGAAAACAATTGCACGAAAATGTAGCTAAAGTAAAACTATTAGACCCGTGTTTCTCACTTTTTGCCAATGGGCCTTCCTAAAGCGTCAGGAATTTTTTTAAAGTTGCGGAATTCACGTAAAAACCCGAGCGGAGAGCGTTCCGGATATTTATGTGAATTTCGGCAACTTTCAACAAATTCCTGGCGCTTTAGGAAGGTTCATTGGCAAAAAGTGAGAAACACGGGTCTAATAGTTTTACTTTAGCTACATTTTCGTGCCATTGTTTTCAAAATCGGAGGCGGCGACTTCTGAGCCTCCCCTTGTAAGTCAAAAATTATTGAAACTGAATTCCGTTTGGATATAATGAAAGTGCTTTACAATTTGCATCTTTTGGCAAAAATCGCGTTTCAATCGGATGATGTACAGAAAAGTTATGAAGTTTGAAAAGAAGGGACTTTGCCCCCCTCTAACTCCCCCATACTTAATTTTAGAAAAACTGTAATTGAAAAAATACAACTTATATCAAGTACTATCAAAATACAGAGTTTCAGGAAAATCGGTGGAGGGGCGAAAACCCCCATTTTGAATCAAGCTCTTTTCATCTATGCACTAATTCTTTTTTACAGATCACAGCGTTACTCAGATTATTCAAAATCAGTGATCCTGTTTAGTTCTCTTCAGGGTTAAAGAGTGGACTTTTAAAGTTTTCAAAGTGTGCCAACATTTTTGCTGAATTTGCATTGCAATTGAACCAGTGTTGCAACATTGACCATAAAGTTCAAACATTTAACATTAAGTTTAAAAGGAATAAGAGGGAAACTCCGCAAAACGGCAATACTAAATTGAAGAGCCGTGTTGCTGCACCAAAAGACTTACACAAAAGACACAGGTAGTATTCTAGGGTGGGAAACAATGACTGTTCAAACATCTTACTGTCAACAGCAAAGTTCATTTAAGTTGAAACAAAAATTTAAAAAGACAAAAACTATGGGTTTGAAGTAAAAAGTTAATCACAATACTACAGAAGATTGCTATATGACAGGACAATATCATAAATCATTTATAGAAGTCCTACATGCTACACATCCTGACGTATTGGAGATTTGTAATTTAGTAAGTAGTAAGTAAATGGTAAAGTCCAGCCGCCTAAACCTTGCGTTTGTTATGCTTGTATTTCAAAACGAACAACTAGACTGATAATACAAAAAGGGAATAGGAAGGAAGGGAGATACCTACTAAAGTACCTCACTGTGAGGAAAGAAGACAAGAGGGATACCGCACCAAGCGTGACACCCTGAGGTATTGGAGATATGTAATTTGATCCAAAAAAAAATTTGCATTGCAGTGAGAGCAAAGAAAGGGTTCACTACCAGAGTGAGTCCGATATGAGGTTGAAAGACATAGAATTTCTGAGAGTATTTTTCATTGCACTGAATGCATTAAAGAGGTTTTTCCCCAATGTGAGTCCCCATCTGATCAGCCCTGATCATTACCCTTATCATTAAATTTTACATAGCAGGGAGTGCATTTTACGGCTTTCACAACAGTATAAGTGTTGATGCCATGTTTCAAATGGCTACTTATAAAGAATTTTGCATTGCAGTGGGGTGCATTCATTAGATATTTCACCAGAAGGAACTACTGTTTTTTCGAATGCTGTTTCCATGAACATTTTGCATTGCAGTGAGAACATTCAAAAGGTTTTTCACCAGTATGAGTCCTGATATGAGATTGAAGCGAGGGTTTCTGAGGGAATTTTGCATTGCAGTAAGTGCAATCAAAAGCTTTTTCACGCATATGGGTCCTAATATCAAGTTTCAGAGTTGTTTATTCAGAAAATTTTGCATTCCAGTCAGCACGTTGAAAGGAATTTTCACCAGGGTGAATCGTGATGCGACATTCCGAATTCTGCTTAAGGAGAACTATGAATTGCACAAAGTGAATTTGAATGGTTTCTCACCAGTGTCGTTTGATGTGAACTTTCAAAGTTCCTTATCAGAAAATTTTTAATTGCAGTGAGTACATTGCAAAGGTTTTTCACCAGTGTGAGTTCTCATGTGACGTTGCAAGTGGCTACTTGTAGTGAATTTTGCATTGCAGTGAGTACATTGAAAAGGTTTTTCACCAGTGTGAGTCCTCATGTGTTTACTCAAATTAGATCTATGACTGAATTTCGCATTGCAGTGAGTACATTGAAAAGGTTTTTCACCAGTGTGAGTCCTCATGTGACTACTCAAATTAGATCTATGAGTGAATTTCGCATTGCAGTGAGTACATTGAAAAGGTTTTTCACCAGAGTGAGTCCTCAAGTGACTACTCAAATTAGATCTGTGAGTGAATTTCGCATTGCAGTGAGTACATTGAAAAGGTTTTTCACCAGTATGAGTCCTCATGTGACTACTCAAACTAGAACTTGCAGGGAATTTTGCATTGCAGTGAGAACATTGAAAAGGTTTTTCACCAGTATGAGTCCTGATATGAGATTGAAGGTGGGATTTCTGGGAGAATTTAGTCTTGCAGTGAGTGCATTGAAAAGGTTTTTCACCAGTGTGAGTCCTCATGTGACTTCTCAAATTAGAACTTAGAGTGAATTTCGCATTGCATTGAGAACATTGAAAAGGTTTTTCACCAGTATGAGTCCTGACATGAGATTGAACATCGTATTTCGAAGCAAATTTTGCATTACAGTGAGGACATTGAAAAGGTTTTTCACCAGTGTGAGTCCTGATGTGACGTTTAAAAGTGCCTTTATCAGAAAATTTTGAATTGCATTGAGAACATTGAAAAGGTTTTCACCAGTGTGAGTCCTGATATGATATTGAAGGTGGGATTTCGAAGCAAATTTTGCATTGCAGTGAGTACATTGAAAAGGTTTTCACCTGTGTGAGTCCTCATGTGACATTGAAGATGGGATTTCTGGGAGAATTTAGTCTTGCAGTGAGTACATTGAAAAGGTTTTTCACCAGTGTGAGTCCTCATGTGAATTCTCAAACTAGAATTTTGAGTGAATTTCACATTGCATTGAGAACATTGAAAAGGTTTTTCACCAGTGTGAGTCCTGATGTGACTTCTCAAACTAGAACTTGCAGGGAATTTTGCATTGCAGTGAGAACATTGAAAAGGTTTTTCACCAGTATGAGTCCTGATATGAGATTGAAGGTGGGATTTCGAAGGGAATTTTGCATTGCAGTGAGTACATTGAAAAGGTTTTTCACCAGTGTGAGTCCTCATGTGACTACTCAAACTAGAATTTTGAGTGAATTTCGCATTGCAGTGAGCACATTGAAAAGGTTTTTCACCAGTGTGAGTCCTGATGTGACGTTTCAAATTTCCTTTATCAGAAAATCTTGAATGGCAGTACGTACATTGAAAAGGTTTTTCACCGTTGTGAGTCCTCATGTGACTTCTCAACTTAGAACTTTGAGTGAATTTGGCATTGCATTGAGAACATTGTAAACGTTTTTACTAGAATGTGTACTAACGTGATTTCTCAAAGTTCCCTTTTAGAAAATGTTGAATTACAATGGACACATTCAAAAAGTTTTTCACCTCTAGTAGTCATGATGTGATTACGCAAAGACCCTTTTCCAGAAAATTTGGCATTGCAGTCGGCCCATGCATTCATTTTTTTTCCAGAATGTGTCCTGATAGGAGAACTGAGTTGTACTCTTTTAGCAAGTCCTGCAGTGTCGAAAGGAGATGAAATTAGTTCTGTTCCAGTTTTTCTATTTCCCTCTTGTTGTGATGTACTATACATTGTTGGAAACGTTTACTTTGTTATTGGTCCAAGTTCATGCAATTCGCTTTGCTGTTTCCATTTAACAGATTGATGTGAAGTTTGTACCATCAGAGTCGTTCATTGGTTTGATAACTTCATTTGTCTGATGGAAAATAGTGTCTTCCTTGAATTCTACCACACTTTCAATGTCATTTTCGGGACTAAATATTGCCTCCCGTTTTATTGACTTATTGCAAATAGGATCGATTGCCACATACTGAGACACTTGGGAAAAGTTGTGGTTTTCAATGTAGCCATTGGTCATACAGTTTGCTTCCTGTTTTCTCATATCCACAGAGATATTGTTTGAAGAAGCAAGCATTCCTTCAGGTTGGTTCCAGTCTTTTTCTAATTTTACACTCACAGACAAGAAGCGAATACTCCCCAATTCTATTTCTTTTTCATCTGTTTTACAACATTCTGTTAAACTGTTAGCTAGCTTTGGCTGGTTAACTGGGTGTCCTGTTGTTTCAGCATCCTCTTCATAGAGAGGTTCCTTCTCTGTCTTTATTGTAAACTCAGGAAACAAGTTGGATGCTAAGATATTTGAAGTTGGTAAAGGTTCCTTATCATCTGTGAACTTGACAGACTTACAAATGGACCCTGTGATTTCAATTGTCTTTTTGAAGCAGGGATCCTCTTTTTTCCGATCTACTTTTTCAAGAACAATCCTCAACTTCTTCCGAACACTAATTCTGCATCTGTTTCACTGACAACCAAAGTCTGGTTATAATTTCCTTCTCTGTGTTTGAAAAAAATATATTTTGGAGAACGCTCATCTTCATTCATATGTGTTCGGGACTTTGACTCTGTGTCAGAGGTCCTTGATTCTAATCTTTCGCTCTCAGAAATATTGAATGCAGTGAAAGTTGGCATTGGACAAAAACGATGTGAATCAGCACCGGAATTCGCATGATTAAAGCCAGATTCTTTATACATAAAATTACGATAAACATCCGTTACTCCTCTTGAGCGATTAGAATCGCCAACAAAACAAAATTTGTCAACAGAATTACCTTCCATTTTATCAAATGAGCGGATTTTTTTATGCTTCAGTCAGTCTGACTTCTCGCATCTGAATGACCCTGCAAATCTCAGGAGATCTTATTCTATGAGATGATGTCTGATGTCACTGATCCTTGCCTGCAACAGTTCCATGAACAAAAATTAACGTTATTAGAGAGCAAAGTAAAGTTGTGGAAACAAGGCAAATCAAATGTGACAAAAAAAGAAAGCATTAAGGACCTTATTTTGGATTGGTAAAAATATAGAACGGACAAAAAAAAAAAAATAAACTGTAGGGAATACCCTACGAACACTTTCTCACACCATTTTATCTGGGGGAGACCCCAGACCCCCTAAAGAATTCTGGAGGAGACCCCTAACCCCTAAAGAATTCTGGGGGAGACCCCAGACCCCCTTTAGAATTCTAGTAGAGACCCCAAACCCTTCTTTAGAATACTGGGGCGGCCCCCAGACCCTCCTTCAAAATGCTGGGGGATACCCCCAGATCCCCCTCAAATTTCAAATTTTTTCGGCTCGGACATAATTCCTTCAATCCGAAGAGTTTGCAATTTTGTAGAGAAGCTGTAGGAATAGTTGCCTATTTCGTCATTGAAGGCTAATTGAGAGCCTTAATTTCTATTCTGATGTTGCTTATAACAGGGTTTAGAGTAATTATTCCAGATTCCAATAAGTTTTATTCTCTGAGCGGCATTCATTATATTTGCTCTTTGTTCTATTTTTTGCAGTTTCTTTTTTCCCTTAGTTTTTATAGGTAGTCGAAATGTATGATTCTTGCATTTCCTCCATTGAGTACAATGTTGGTTCCTTCTTTCAAAGTGTGGATCTTCAAATAATTTTTTTGTTTTAGATTAACCCCCCCTCCAAAGATGTAGGTACTTAGGCTGTAGATTGTGCAAACAAAATTTCAACAAAATTCATTCAGTCATTTTTGATCGACTTTTCTTGATAAGATTAATTTTCCTTGAATATTCTATTTTTTGGTGTGATGAAACCTACATTGCTTTTAAACAGCCTCAGACTTAATAGTTGTATATTGTAGTTATACATTGGAAAGAAATTTCTGCTTGGCTGGTTGCAAACTTTTTGATGCAATTTTCATCGAACTTAATTGACTCACACTTGAATTACTTATTCCAAATATTATGTTTGTCTTAATATTTGCTTACAATTAGTTTCAAAAGATTTTTGCTCGATCGCACTTATATTGCCCCTCAAAACGGTCTTAAGGTTTTATATGAGGACTGTACCAGAAAAATATTTAGTGCACACAGTGCAGTGTTTAGTGTGTTTTTTAACACATTATGTTTGTGCAAAGTTTTGTCAAAATCCATCCCTTAATGATTGACTCCAAGTTTAAAATTAATTCCTCACTTTAATCTTTTTTTTTTGGTCGAACACCCTATTATAATTTTTTAAACTCTTTTAAGGTTGTATATTGTAACTGTAAGGGCTACTTTCTTTTGTAAACTAATTGCAGATTTTATTTGCCAGATTTTGTCAAAATTCATTGGACCAAACCTGAATTATCCGAAATAATAAGATTATGTTTTTATTTGCTTATATACCCATATTTTTTCTCAATCGCATCTATATATTGCCTCTTGAAAAGGTCTAATCGGTTGTGAATGGTGATCAAGAGAGGAAAATATGTTAGTACTTTGATGGGTAGATTGTGTGTAAAAAGTTTCATGAAAATTCATGCAGCCATTATTGATTGACTCAAGTTTTAAGTTTACTTAATTTCTCACGATAATTCCATTTTTTGGCTCGAGCGCACCTATTTGATTTTTTTAAACGGTTTTGAGGGTTGAATATTGTAACTAAAAGCGGTTTATTTATACTAGGCTGGATGTAGATTTTTTCGCTAACTTTCATCAAAATTGATTGAACCAAACCTGAACTATCCCAAATAATAGGATTATATTTTTATTTGCTCTTATTCCAAATTTTTCGCTCAATCACACCTACATTACCTCTTGAAATGGTTTTATCGGTTGTTTTTGGTGACACAGAGAGTAAAATATTTAAGTTTATTGATAGTAGATTGTGTGTACAAAGTTTTATCAAAATTCATGGAACCATTATGATTGACTCCAAGTTTAAGATTAATTTCTCACGACAATTCTAGTTTTTGGCTCGAGCGCGCTTATTTGATTTTTTAAACAGTTTTAAGGAACGAATATAGGAACTATAAGTGGTTTATTCTACAGTAGGCTGAAAATAATTTTTTTGCTAACTTTCATCAAAGTTGATTGAGCCAAACTTGAATTATTCCATTTTTATTCATTTTTATCCATTTACTATTGATTTTAATGAAAATCATTTTTTCCCCAAACTACCTAAAAGTCAAAATTTCAAAAAAACAAAAAATCCCCCTCTGAAGAATCTCGAAAGCAACAACTGTGCAAAATCTGGATGCATAAGGATCAATGGTTCAAAAGTTATGCCCAGGTACGGACGACGGACAGACGCACAGAATTTTTTCGCAATAATCTCTCTATGTCAGAAAGGGTAAGAAAATATGAAAATATGATGGAAGGATGTTCTTGTGGATGGTATTAGACATGATGAGAGGCCATTGCTTTGAATAAATCATGATTGACTTTGTCGTGAGAGGCCAACTATCGCAACAAAATACCTTGAAAATCTCTGCGCCATCGCAATACTTCTCAATTTTCTAATTTAATTAGAGTGAGAAAGTAAAAAAACAAAGCAAACTTGATTCAATCTTGGTGACATGTTGAATATTGAAACGATACTCTTTGCTTACTCTTTGATCTGTAGAGTTATACGAATGAAAAATCTTAATTGGCAGTGCTAAAATGGTTCAAGAAAAATTATATCCTGGCTAACAATGCTAGCTACCAGTTTAGACAGAGGATATGGAGCATTTATTTGAAGCTTCAAACTGAATTGCAGTACAGAAAATGTTTCATCTGTACAACTTTCATAAAAATTTAGTTCCAACAAATCATTGCAGAATACGAGACTGGATGCTGAAATAGGTCTGGAACTGATGTAAAGTGCCATATGAGAGTGGGTAGGTCTCCCAGCGTTAACAGCAGCGGACCCACATTGACCTAGTTAATGACCTGTCGAATGCAACCAAGTAGCTGACCTAAACTCCCATCTGAAATTACAAACTTCAATCTTTTCTAACTCTTGGTTAAATTAATGGAAATATTCCCGTGCTAAGTGGACTATTTGAGCCGCAATACGGGAAAAACTAAGTTCCAGTTCATTAAGAAGTAAACACGCATCTATACCAAATGCTCAATGCTAGGTCTCTGTGGATAGCCCCAGTTTTTATATAAAAACTCTAAATTTTGAAGCAAAAAAAATACAGTTCTAATATGAATCGGATTACACAGTTTATCTGGAATGACCTGAGTTTAATACACCTATTTGACATTTCCCAATAGTGTATATCAGGAATTTTCACAATAGTGACCTTCCTACTATTTGAGTCAATCATAAATAGTGATTCATCCAACATGTAATGCTTCTAAGCAAATCTAAAGATATTAAAACATCCTTCTTAATCCTTACACACATTTTTATTCAAAATTTTCTATTGTTCAAAAATTAATTGAATTAAAAGAAAATAAAAAGAAAAAAAGCCGGAAGAGTTTCCCTTGTATCTACCAATTCACTCTAAGTATATCAAGGTCAATTCATCAAGCGAAAAAATAGCTACCTTCTAACAATTTCTGAAATAACACCATCTTTAACATCAAATTTATGCCAATTTTAGTGGCTCCCCTGTTTTCCACAATTTCCTGCGATTCAACTTCGAATTCTAATGGATAGCAAAAAAATCAAAGAACAGGAAAAAAATGGATTATTTGGACCCTTCGGAGACGATTAGTCAGAAAAAAAGGGTGAGAAGAGGAATGGATCTGGTCCATGCCAAATCTTTCGGTTAAGATGCACCGAGGCCAGAAGGTACTTGTTCAGCTTCTGGTTCATGATGACCGAAGTATATATGTAGGTACAATGATGGCTGTTGCTGCTCTTTGTCACCTGCCGCCAAGTCCTTTAAAATGTTACCGAATTTTTCATAACTTTAATCCCGATTCCCTTGATTCTCTTTCGACGTAAGAAGAAGGAAACACAATTAGTCCTCCATTTTTTGTCTACTTTCATTATTTAAGTTCAAAGAATTTTCGCCACAATTATTTCTTATGCCCTTTTCTACTAATACAATCTTCACACGCTTAATGCTTTGTTTTTTTTTCTTCTCGCAAATACCCCATTTGAAAAATAAAATAGAAATTAGGCTATCTTTTCAGGCTATTTATGGTAGGTAACATCATGCCTGATGCTATCCATCAACATTAAACATAGCCCAGGATGATTCAAAATCAGCAGTTCCCCATTGCTAATGAAGTTATAAACACACCAAGTGGAAGAAATATTTCTGCAAGTGAGAACGCAATAGACATCCGTTATTCCTTTGAGCAATTAGAATCGCAAACAAAACAAAATTTGTCATCAGACTTACCTTCCATTTCTTGAAATGAGCGGATTTTTTTGTGCTTCAGTCAGTCTGGCTTCTGGCAACTGAATGATCCTGCAAATTTCAGGAGATCTTATTCCATGAGATAATGTCCGATGTCACTGATCCTTGCCTGCAACAGTTCCATGAAGGAAAATTAACATTATCAGAGAGCAAAGGAAAGTTATGGAAACAAGGCAAATCAAATGTGACAAAAAAAGAAAGAGAAAAAACCGACGAAATAAAGACCATATTTTGGATTGCTAAAAATAAAGAAGGGGGGGAGGGACAAAGCAAAATTGACTCAATCTCGGTAAGTTGTTGAATATGGAAACGCTACTCTTTGCTTTAGTTTTTGGTCAAATGGTTTCTATGAATTAGAAATCAAAATAGATAGCACTAAAGTGCTTTGAAAATAATTTTATCCTTGCTGGCTCAGCATTTAGAAAAAAAAAGAGAGTATTTTTAAAACTTCAAATGCAAAACCATAACTCAAAAAACGCAAACAAATTCATTCCATACAGGTACACCTTCCAAAAAAATTAATTTCCGACAAATCTCTGCACAACACACAACTGAATGCTGAAATTAGGTCTTGAACCATTGTAGAGTACCGCATGAGAGCAGGTGTTCAGGCTTTTACGAGAGACAGAATCAGAACAGTTAAGACAGGGACCTTCAAAATGCAGCCGATTTACCGACCTCTATTCCCATCTTTAAAATTAGAAACTTCCATATTTTGTAACTTCTAATTGAATTGATAGAACTATTTCTGTGCTTTAGCGATTAATGGAGTAGGTAAATGGAAAAACCAAACAAGAATTCATTAAGAAGTAGATGTGCATCATCTATCAAACGCTAATTGCTGGGTTCTTTGATGCCCTAAGTTTTTAAGACTCGAAGTATTGAAGTCAAAAATTATGTTTTGAAACCTAACAGGTGCTACAGTTAATGTGGAATGACCCGCATAAATATCAGGAGTTCTCACAAAAATGATCTTCCCAATATTTGGCTCGATTTTGAGTATTGATGCAGCCAACATGTAATGCTTCTAGGAAAATCTACAGATATTAAACTATCCTTCTTAATACCTGCATACATATTTCCTCCAAGTTTTCCATTGTTTACAAAATTTACTGAAATAAAAAAAAAAAGTAAAGAGAAAAAAACCAAGAGGGGTTTTCCTTGTAACTGCCATTGTGCTCAAAGTATATATCAAGGTCAACTCATCAAGTGAGGATAATAGCTACCTGCTATTTTTGAAAGAACACCATTTTTGACATGAAATTTATGGCACGGATTTTAGTGGCTCCTCTGTTTTCCACAATATCCAATGAACTTCAAATTCTAACTTTGATCTCGATTCCCTTGACTCTCTTTCAACGTAAGAAGTAGGAAACATAAAGGGTCCTCCATTTTTGTCTACTTTCATAATTTGAGTTCAAAAAATTTTTGCCACAGTTTTTTCTTATGCCCTTTTCTATTAATACAATCTTCACACGCTTAATGCTACGTTTTATGTCTTCATGCAAAGACCCCATTTGAAAAATAAAATAGAAATAAGGTTATTTTTTAGGCAATTTATGATATTTAAGATCATGCCTGATGCAATCCATCAACATTAAACACAGCTGAGGAAGATTCAAAATCAGCAGTTACCTATTTCTACTGAAGTTGTAAACGCACCAAGAGGAAGGAATATTTCTGCAAGTGAGCAAGCAATATCAACGAATTGTAATTCTAGACCTGTCAGGTGATTTCAGGCAGAACTTTCCCACATCTGAATTCAATGGGTAGCACGACACCGCACACGGGAGCCACGAGTAGGTCTTTTCGGCGGTGCAGACTGCAGATGTTTCGCTGGCTGCCGTCAGGTTGCTCTCCAATCGTTCGTTCGCACGCAATGAGTATATTTTATACTCTTTGTTCTCACGTTGCTTCAAGCTTCAAGCGGGATTTTCGCGCCTCGTGGGTTTGTTTACCTTCGTATCGTACAGTGACTGGATAAACCACAGTGCGGTCATTTTGGTCGTCTTTCTGATTGGTCGGATTCCTTACATCGCGAATTTGAGCATTTAGAAGTATTTTAACAGTTTTATAGGGTTCTCGTAGGCAAGTTAGACACGACAGAAGTTCTTCTATCAAATTTGAAATGAAACATATTGGTTCGCAAAATCAAGAGAAATCAACGATTCCCCGTAACTGACCCCCCGCGGATGCGCACCCAACTTAACACGGGCGCCATAGGGAGGAAGTGCTTTCCTGAGTCACTCGTAAAAAATATCGCAACCCCCCGCCCTAAAAATGGTTTATACATAGCATTAATGACTTTTTTCAGACGGGGGGTAGAGAAAATTTCATTCCGAAACCCAGGAACAATCATACTCCCCATGCTGCCCATGCTAAAGTGGGTGCACTATTGAGGGGTGGAGGGCAAATGGCCGCACTGTGGTTTATCCAGTCACTGTAGTATCGTAGAGTCTTCTTTCACGTCAGAGTTCATCCTCGCCATCCTCGCCTTCCCTGGTATTTTCTGAGTTCTTGTTCGCATTGCGTTCATATTTTAAGTATTAAAATAGTCTTTTTTAAGACTGAACCCTGTTTTTTTTTTTAATATATTCAAAGTTCTTTTGATTATTGAAGGCACATAGTAATTGCAATTTCATCTGATTTTTATTACTCTACTCCATAGTGAAATGAAAATTTTGCTGAGACTTGAAAAGACACCCATTGGGTATTTTCGAAACATACTTACGTCTTTCCTGAATTGCTCATCAAATCAAAGAAGACTTATAAATGCAAATGGAATACAGGGAAGCCTTTATGGAGACGAGAAAGGAATAACATTATTTTTACGAAGGAATATGTTAATGGATGAATTCTGATGAGAATGAAGTCTGCTTTCTGCTGAATCTTTCTTTGGGTTATGATTAATTTTTAAGACATCGAGCCACTTGCTAAATACTGTCTCCTGGTATCCTTGAAATCCTCAAAAATGATGGAGCATCAATCAGTCGGGTGATTTTAAACTCATTGTAATCGTATCGAGTCAATACTGGAGAGCTCGTTTCGAATGTTTTTCAACATTACTTTTTCAACATTATTTCTCACATTGCATGATGGAATGAAATTAAAGTGAATTTGAGAGCTTTGGTATTTCGATAGAGTGCTTTGAAATCACAGTGTCAAAGTCTCAAGAAAAATTTGTATTGATTTCAAGCAATGAAAATTGAAAACTTGCAAAAGATTGTTAGTTGAACTCTAAACTCTGTCTGCACTTGTGAAACTAGCGCCAGAGGTGTCACCAGGGGGTGGTTGCCCCTCACCCAATTGGAAAAGAGGAAGAAAAAGAAAAGAAAGGAGAGGGTATTAAAAAAACCAAGAAATTAAGAAAAAGGAAAGCAAAATAAACAGATAGTAGGAATAAAAGGGATTTTAAAGTGAAAAAAAGAATAGGAAAGAGAAAATTAAAATGAGGAATAAGTAAACTGAATCAGAGGAATTTCGAAGGTCAAAATATTCTCTTCACAATCTCAGATCATAGTATCTTGGACCGATCCTAATAAAGTTGTGCACAGTGGCGTAGCGTCCTATTTGGCGAAGTGGTATTTCGTGCATTTTAACCCACGTAAAAGGTTGAATGCAAATGTGTGCACTGAACATCCAATAGTTCAATATTTCTCATGGGTTGAAATGGACCAATACGACATTGCCAAAGTGCACGCTACGCCACTGGTTGCACATGCCTGTTTTCTATACAGGTTGTAAAGAGTATATCCTTGCTTCGGATTGGATAGTTCATGCCATATGCAGACATAGTTTTGCTAGATTTTCCATTAAGTTATATTTAATGCAACGAGATAATTTGGTGATTTTGATAGCAATGTTGGCTGAAGTTTTGTTCCAAAATAGGTAGCTTAAAATTTTGCTGGAGGAAAGTTATTTTCTCAAAATTTTTCAAGGGAGGGCCTCCACTATTGGTCCCCCCCCCACACCCATAGAGCTGTGCTGACATTTCCGGAGACAGGGGGTAAGACCTCAATTTTGCTGTCCCTCACAAATAAATGTACCTATATCCGATGCATTTTTGTTTGCATATGCGCCCTGATTTTGCTGCCTCAGGACAAGGACACTCAATTGCCCCCTTCACCCCCATCAATGCCCCTGCACATCTCTCATGAAGAATCTCCCATCTTACCCCCAGGCCCGGATTAAGGGGGGTCGAAGAGGGCAGCTGCTGAGCTGCCCGCAGAGGTAAAACATTGCGTTGACATTTCCAACGCTCGTGTGCTCGAATATATATATTGTTAAAAACTGATATTGTAATCAAAGACAATTATTCCCTTGTCAATGCCTAATGACTAAAGATAGACGTAAGACGCAACTTTCTTTTCTAGAAAATTAATTCCAAAACGTTGACTACCAGCCAAAAAAGTTCTGAGCCCATGGGCACAGTCTATAAGGCTGAGCTCACCCCTCCCACCCTGAAAAAAGGAGAAGAGGAAAAGATTAGAGTAGAGAAGAAAGAGACATGAGGAGGACAGAAAGCTATCGATAAGCACTGAGTAATAATTGTCAAAGAATGAAAAAGTGGATTCACCAAGAATGAGGCTACTTACAACTCCCTCGCAGAAATATAGTTAAAAATCTCCGCATGATTGCCAAAAAATTCAGTTTTCTTGGGAGCTAGATCTTTGAAGTCTTTGGACAGCTTAAATTTGCATCTAAAAAGAGCTATATAAATTCAAGATTTTTTGCGGAGGGAACCCCTGACACCCCTTCAGCTGGAGGTGTCCATTCGAGGCTCTGGATTATATATAAACAAAAACAAAACAAAATGCAGGAGGATATACTATAGAGATGTACCAAAAGCACTTTTAAGGTTTTTGTGAAAGGCAGGAAGGAAGGGAGGAAGCACAAAGATTATTTCGCCCCGAATCATAAAAGGATAGGTAGGTACTGACAAAGAAATTTGGCTCAAACTCATCTAGGTCGAGAGCTTTTTACTGCATCATTTTCTTGAAATTGAAACAAAATTTCCTAAGACTTTGACATTGAGATTTCAAAGTGCTCTTCAATAAGAAGGCAAAGCACTGAAATTCATTTTAATTTCATTCTATCAAATAATATGATCAATAGTGTTGAAAAATTCCGAAGAGTATTGGTTGAACTTGCCTTCACTTCGGAAACAAGCTCCAACATCGACTCGATACAATTGCGATCAGTTTATAACCTTTCATCAGAGTAGACAAAACAAATAATGCTACAGGAAAAGTCCGATGCAGTCATGCGATTTGTCCGTTTAACAAGAAAAAAAACCCAGCACTCCTCAAACTCCTCGTGCTGCGGTATGAATACCTGGTTCACACTTAACTGTTTCGGTTTCCATCCTCCAAAAGACCTTCAACGTTACAAAACTATTACAAAGTGCTGTTGAGAAGTAATAAGCCCAACTGCCAATAAATATTCATAGCGCCAAGTTTTGCTTATAGCGAAAAATCGGAGAGAAAGATTTCCACCGACGTGGAGCTGAAGAATATTCAAGTGGAAGTATTGGGGATTCTTTCAGTTAAGTATATGATCAAAATGGCAATATTATCGAAGAACTTTTGAGATCTTGAAGCAGCCTAGGATTTTGATATACATTTAGAAGGCCCAGCTTGACTGCATTGGCACAGGAAATAAGACACAACATGAACAAAAACGTTTCGGGCTCCGAAATTTAATCAAACAGTTCCCGAGCTAGAGACAGTGCGATAGGAAGAAATTAAACAATTAATGAAGAAAAGAGCTCAATTTTAATTGCCATTCAGACATTATTAATACTTAGAGACTTTGTTTCACTACAAGAACATCACAAGAATCGCCATTCAGACATTAAATACTTTAACAAATACTTTCACTACAAGGCGTAAACAACAACCATCAACCAGAGGCAAATAGAACGAATACTGTGAAGAACGAACGATTGGAGAGCAACCTGACGGCAACCAGCGAAACATCTGCAGTCTGCACCGCCGAAAAGACCTACTCATGGCTCCCGTGTGCGGTGTCGATGGGCAGCACCACTGCTCACTTTTGGGAAAAGTTATGTGTTTGGTTATTAAATCGAATCCAAAGAAAAAACACAAAATCCTAGAATGTCAACACACGAAAATTTTCAATGGATTTTTGGAGCCCAAAACGAGAGAAGTTGGTTGAGAGTTAAAGACGTAAATTATGAAATTCATTTCACCATAAAGTAAGTGCGTGCAACTGATAATGTCTGCCTGCCTCACTTGCACTCATTCAGACTTATGGGAATTTTTAAACTTCATAATTTTCAGCTTTATTTTTGAGCAGGTACTTCAGCTGGAAACCTTCCAAGGTCTTGAAGTAAGCTCACAGCAGCAGACGGTTCTCAAAGGACAGTATTCAAAATGGTGGATTTTGGACCAAAGAGAAAAATGCAAGATATTTGCAGGCGTTATAGAGGGTGATTTCAGGGTTCAGAATCTGGTCAATTTTTTAAATTTGGCCCAAGGGAACGCGGGGGGGGGAGGGGGGTTAAAAGTTGGGACCTTTAAGTGCCCATAACTTTAACGAATGAAGCTATTCAAATGAACTTTTCGTGAAAAGATAGGTCTTGCAGAGCTTTTGATTAAAGTATAGGAAAGTTGTCTGTATTCAATTTTACATCAATTAATCTAAGTTTTTTCGATTTTTTTCGATGTTTCTGTTTTTTGAAAGTATCGATAAAAGCTATCACACGGATCATCAAAAATTATATCCAGAGTAAAACAACACCAAATTTGCTACAAAATAGCGCAAACCACAAGCTGGGTAAATGATTCGCTGCCAAGTTATGATTTTTCAAACCTAGCGCCTCTGCAAGAAATGGTTCTCTCCCAAAAGGGGACCCCTGTTTTTATTTAATAACCAAAAAGAGGGTAAAATTCTGAGACTTTTAGTACAAACGGAAGGTCGATATCGTTTTTCGTTTTCAATATATCGAAGGTCGAAGTTCAATTTGGGCCCATACTGTAAAATGAAATTCGATATCTCGAATGTGAAAATTGATTTTGACCTCCGGTTTGCGCCAAGATGATCAGTTTGTTACGCCTTTTCGATTGATGTATAATTCAATAGGGGTTGTCTTTTGGAATTTTTCGGATAGCCCTCCGTGGGGGTCAAAAACGTAAACATGTTTGGAGGCTTTAAAACCAAGTTTTGACTAAATGTTTGTTATAATTGAATTTTTTTCTGAAAAGGACTTGCTTTTCAGAGTATTATAGACTCCTTGTTTTTTAAATTCCGGCTTTTCAAAGAGGAGTAATGATTTTTTGAAAATGGGCCCAAAACTAACTTTGACCTTCGATATATCGAAAACGAAAAAGGATATCGACCTTCGGTTTGTACCATAAGTCTTAGAATTTTACCTTCTTTTTCATTATAAAATGAAAATGGGGGTCCCCATTTGGGGCAGCGCCATTTCATGCGGAGGCGCTAGATTTGAAAAATCACAACTTGGCAACGAATCATTTCCCCAGCATGTGGTTTGCGCTGTTTTGTAGCAAATGGGTCTGTTGCACACTTCCGCTACAGCGTTTTAAAGTATCGATTCCTGTGTAAAAAGCCGAGAAAATAACAATGGCAGCATCACAAAACACTAAAATTCAGTATTAAACTCACAAATTGCGAAAAACACTAGACACTATTTACCCCTGAATCTTTCCACCACGTGCACAATATTTCGCTAAATTAGCGCGGCACATTCAAATAATCACGGCCGACTGTCATCACAGCTGACTTTATAAACAAATAAACAGTAAACACTGGCGGCATCTATTCGAATTCTTACGTCTCAATATCCTCAATTCCTCACAAGAGGTTGTGAAAGGTACGGAGACCGATATTTGTGTCGAAAAATGATCAAAGTGAAACAATAACACACAGGAGTTCCAAGCATGATGATCGAATTTGGAATCATGCTTGGAACTCCTGTGTGTCATTGTTTCATTTTGATAAGTTTTCGACATAAATATCGGTCTCCGTACCTTTCACAACCTGAATTGAGGATGTTGAAACGTAAGAATTCGAACAGATACCGTCAGTGTTTACTGTTTATTTGTTTATGAAGTCAGCTGTGATGACAGTCGGCCGTGATTATTTGAATGTGCCGCGCTAATTTAGTGAAATATCGTGCACGTGGTGGAAAGATACAGGGGTGAATAGTGTCTAGTGTTTTTCGCAATTTGTGAGTTTAATATTGAAATTTAGTGTTTTGTGATGCTGCCATTGTTATTTTCTCGGCTTTTTACAAATGAATTGATACTTTAAAATGCTGTAGCCGAAGTGTGCAACAGACCCATTCCGTGGAGTTTTACTCTGGAAATAATTTATGATGATCCATGAGGTCGCTTTTATCGATACTTGCAAATAACAGAAACATCGATTTTCCAAAAATCGAAAAAACGTTGATTAACCGATCTAAAATTGAATACAGACAACTTTCCTATTCATCAATTGAAAGCTCTTTGCAAGACTTACCTATCTTTTCATGAAAAGTTCATTTGAATAGCTTCATTCATTAAAAAGTTATGGGCACTTAAAGGTCCCAACTTTGAACCCCCCTCCCCCGCATTCCCTGGGGCCAAATTTAATAAAATAGGCCAGATTCTGAACCCTGTAATCACCCTCTATCACGCCTGAAAATGTCTAGCATTTCTCTCTTTGGGCCAAAATCGACCATTTTGGATACCATCCTTTGAGCTATAAGAGTAAATTCATCGTTAAAAGCCATAAGTCGTTGACTTTTTGAACAGCACAACTTGGTGTCCACCGTTTGAACTGATCGGCACTGGAATTACCTTGAACTAGATGATGACTACAGCTGTAGCTTACTACAAAAGTTGCAAGTGTATTGTTTCAAAATACAGATTCTGAAGTGCTTTTATTCCTTTGTTTCTGGATGTTGATGCTTCCAAGCATGACCAATAGCATTGTTTGGTCAAAATATGAAAATATGAATACATTCTCAATATTACGGAAGAAAAAATGATCAGAAAACACATTATCTAATTTTTTCCAGGTTTCACGGCACGTAGTTTATACTACTATGAACAATAACCTTTTTTTTAAAATTGCTTAGTCTCTTGCCAGCGCCATAGTTAAGATAGGCAAACGAATTTGAATAGAAGCCCTCCTAACACGGAAGCCTAGAGTCAGAAAGGAAATTTTCATTGCTTTTGAGGAATATTTTCTGGTTCCCCATATCTTCAGAAGTTCAAAACCATCCCCTTACAAAGCAATTGGAGAGAGATGGCGACAGGGATACATCTACCAATTGAAAAAGTTTCTCAAAGAGATTAAAAAATGTTTCCATTGCCTCTTATGGGAGTTTCTATTCTGACAGTAATATTCTCTTATACCATGAGTTCAGAAAAAATGTGTAATTTTGTAATTTTCATTGATTAATTTCACACCAACAGATTGTGAGGACAAAAAAGTCATATCATCAGAATTTTGCATCAATGTCACCTTGGTCATGATGTTTCTCGGCCCTTACTGGAATGATTCAATTAAAACTTAAGAATAATTTCAAACTTTTGAGGAGGCTTAACATTATCTGCCAACGGAAGGTTTGTCAACATTAACTGCCACTACAGAGTCACACAATTTTGGCATTTTCCAATCATGCACAAAGTTGGTTCTCTTTTTCTACCACGCTCTACTCAAGTCTCAGAAAATAGCAGAATCCCAAACATTGATTAGATAGCTCTTTCGGTGCGTACTCATGATGATACAAAAAATTGAGACAAAGGCATGGATTGGTCCAACCAGAAATTGAAACTATAATATTTTGTATCTTTACTTCATACAGGCAAGCCATAAGACTATTTCACACATACATCAGCAATCGAGACAAAAATAAAAATCCTTCAAAATAATTGGTACGGATACCAATAAATGTTTACAATAACTGTACATATAATATTGCAATGTATTTATATCACTGATAATGTTTAAAATTTGTTGTCTCTTTATTTCCAAAATAATTGCATAGTATTCAAAAGTATCAAGAATTCAAAGACACAAACGGTAGGAAAACAAACGAATCACGTTAGATAGAAACAGTAACGAACAGAACAATTAAATAAACATGAAAGATCTACTCATGATTATGCTCAATGAAAATGTTTGTTTTCAAGGGCAGTTGGGAGCCTTTCAAACATGGTGTAGGACTCTCTGAGTCTTGTCGCGAGAGTAGAAAACACATTTTAATACAGTCATTGTTTCATTCAGTGCGTTAGGTATTTTTGCTTTAGGGTGACAGCACATTACTTCAGACAAACAACAAAAACAAGCATATGCACTAAAACTTTCAAAATCCATAGGGTAACCAGGGAAGTACTAATATTGGAAAAATTTTCCATTTTCAACAAACGGCATAGAAGTATTTCCTGCTGCCCCCAACTAGTGACTAAATAAACGGATCCATTACATGTTTGTGAGAATCAATACAGCTTTCAAATTTTTGCATTTTTTTTCACTTTTTCTCTATACAAAGAAAAAATGACAGAATTTGAAACACCACTATTTGCATGAACTGAAATCGGAAAATCCAGTCAGCATCTACTAACACCTGATTCTTGCACTAATCTTGACTCCCTCTATTGGTATATTTTAGAGTAAAGTTCAACAATTTATGAGTTTCACAAAGTAAATCACCTAAATAAAGACCTTCGAATTAATAATGCTAGTGAAAACTTCATTTTTCTACAGAAAAATCTACGCACTAATTCTTATTTTCAGATCACAGCTTCACTCAGATTATTCAAAATCAGTGAACCTGTAAAGATCTCTCCAGAGTTAATGAGAAGTTTTCAAAGTGTGCCATAATTTTTGATCAATTTGCATTGCAATTGAAGCAGTGTTGCCACATTGACCACACAGTTCAAACACTTTACATTAAGTTTAAAAAGGAAAATAAGAGGAAACTCCGCAAAACGGCAATACTAAATTGAAGAGCCGAGTTGCTGCACCAAAGGAGTTACGCAAGCGACAAAGGTAGTATTCTAGGGTGGGAAACAATGACTGTTCAAAAATCTTTTTTTCAACAGCAAAGTTCATTTAAGTCAAAACTAAAATTTAAAAAGACAAAAACTATTGATTGGAATAAAGAGCTAATCATAATACTATCTACTACTAATCTAACTAACAAACTACTAATCGTATCTTACGATCCAGTGATCTCTTTTTTATGATTCCCATACTTAGCTCCGAATCCTTGCACAGATCTGTTGTCCATTGTCTTTCTAATTCTTTTAACTTTATTACACCCTTTTTTGATCTTAACTGTGTTAATTTTACCACCTACCGCACCTCCTAAAAGCAATTAATCCTTAAATATTCTTAATTTGGTTCCCAATTTCAAGTTTCAGTTTCAACTTCTAATCTTAATTGTAATTCCATCTATCCTGTTATCGTCTTTTTTTTTTCTACTCAAACATTTAATACGTGTTATGCCTAGTGTACTGCCTATTTACCTATGTTTTGTTATTTTTGTCCAAGGGCTTGTCCCGTTTAAATAAATAAATAAATAAATAAATAAATACTACAGAAGATTGCTTTGAGACAGGAAAAGATCATAAATCATTTATAGAAGTCCTAGGTGCTACACGTCCTGACGTACAGGAGATACATATGTAATTTGATAAAAAAAAAAAAAAAACTTGCATTGCAGTGAGTGCATAGAAAGGGTTTTATACCAGTCTGAGTCCCGATAAGAGGTTGAAAGACAGAATTTCCGAGAGAATTTATCATTGCACTGAATGCATTAAAGGGGTTTTTTCCCGGTGTGAGTCCTCATATAATCACTCAACTTACTTTTATCATTAAATTTTACATGGCAGCGAGTGCATTGAACGGCTTTTACAATAGTGTAAGTGCTGATGTCATGTTTCAAATGGCTACTGATAAAGAATTTTGCATTGCAGTGGGTGCATTCATACGATATTTCACCAGTGGGAGTACTGTCATGATAATTCAGGTGTTGTTTTCATGAATATTTTACATTGCAGTGAGTACATTCAAAAGGTTTTTCACCAGTATGAGTCCTGATATGAGATTGAAGAGAGGATTTTTGAGGGAATTTTGCATTGCAGTAAGTGCAATGAAAAGCTTTTTCACCCGTAAGGGTCCTGATGTCAAGTTTCAAAGTTCTTTAAGAAGAAAATTTTGCATTGCAGTCAGCACATTGAAAGGATTTTTCACTAGGGTGATTTTTGATGCGACGTTCCAAATTTCTACTTAAGGAGAAGTTAATTGCACAAAGAACATTCGAATGGTTTCTCACCACTATGTCCTTTGATGTGAACTTTCAAAGCTCCTTTTTGAGAGAATTTTGCATTGCAATGAGCACATTCGAAAGGTTTTTCACCAGTATGAGTCCTCATGTGACGTTTCAAATGATGATTAGAGGAGAATTTTGCATTGCAGCGAGTGCATTCAAATGGTTTCTCCCCAGTATGTGTTCTAACGTGATACTTCAAAGTTCCTTTTTGAGAAAATTTTGCAGAGCAGTGAGTACATTCAAAAGGTTTTTCCCCAGTGTGAGTCCTGATATGATTTCTCAAATTGCTCTTGTTATGAAATTTTGCATTGCAGTGAGTGCATTGAAACGGTTTATCACCAGTGTGAGTCCTGATATGTTGCTGGAGACAGAATCTCCGAAAGAATTTTGCATTACAGTGAGTGCATTCAAAAGCTTTTTCACTGGTATGCGTCATGATGTGATAAATCAAACGACGTTTTACAAAGAATTTAGCTTTGCAGTGAGCGCATTGAAAACGTTTTTCACCGGTGTGAGTCATGATGTGATCATTCAAACTTCTCTTTCCAGATAATTGAATATTGCAGTGGCGACATTGAAAAGATTTTTCACCAGTGTGTGTCCGGATGTGGTGTTTCAAAGTTGTATTATCAGAAAATGTTGAACTGCAGTGAGTACATTGGAAAGGTTTTTCACCCGTATGGGTCCTGATGTGAAGTTTTAAAGTTCCTTTTCTAGAAAAAGTTGAGTTACAGTGGGCACATGCAAAAGGTTTTTCACTTATAGGAGTCTTGATGTGATTTTTTAAAAAGCCCTCTCCAGAAAATTTGGCATTGTAGTCAGCCCGTGCGCGAGCATACATCATTCTACCAGAACGTGTCCTGACAGGAGTACTAAGTTGGACTCTCTGAGCAAATCCTGCGCTGCAGAAAGAAGATGCAATTGTTTCCTTTCCGTTTTTTCCATTTCTCTCTTGTTGTGATGCACTGAAATTGCGGGAAAGGTCTACTTTGATTATTGGTCCAAGTTCATCCACTTTGCTTTGCAGTTTCCCATTTAAACAGATTGATATGGAGTTTTTACTTTCTGAGTCTTTCATCGGTTTGATATTTTCATTTGTTTCGAGGCAAATAGTGTCTTCCTCAAATTCAACAGCACTTCCAATATCATCTTCAGGACTAAGTTTGGCCTCCTGCTTAATTGACTTATCACAAAAAGGATTGATTGTCAGATACTGAGACACTAAAGAAACGTTCTTATTTTCATTGTACCCATTGGTCTTACAGTTTGCTTCCTGGTTTCGTAAATTCACAGAGATATTGCTTGGAGACTCAAACATTGCCTCAGGTTGGTTCCAGTCCTCTTCAGATTTTACACTCACAGACAACAAGCGAATACTCCCCAATTCTATTTCTTTTTCATCTGTTTTGTTATAATTTGTTAAATTAATTGCTTGTTCCTGCTGGTTAGCTGAGTGTCCTGTTATTTCGGAATGCTCTTCATTAGTAAGTTCTTCCTCTGTCTTTATTGTGAACTCAGACAACAAGTTGAATGCTGAGATGTTTGAAGTTGGTGAAGTTTTCTTGTTATCAGCTGAACTTGACAGATTGACACAAGGACCCTGTGATTTGTATTGTATTTTAGAAGAAAGGTTCCCCTCTCTTACCATATCAACTTTTTCAAGAACAATCCTCAACTTCTTCCCGAACATTGCTTCTGCATCCCTTTCACTTACAACTAAAGTCCACATACTGTTTCCTCCTGTGTGTTGGAAAAAAATATCTTTTGAGGAAAGCCTATGGGCAGTTAAATGCTCCCGGGACTTTGTCTCTGTGGATGTAGTCCTTTGTTCTAATCTTTCTCCCTCAGAGATATTGTATGAGGAGTAAGTTGGTAAAGGATGAAACTTCTGCGAATCAACCCTCAAATTTGCGTGATTAAAGCCTGATTCTTTACAAATAATATTATGATAAACATCCGTTATTCTTTTTGAGCGGTTAGAATCGCCAACAAAACCAAATTTGTCAACAGAATTACCTTTTATTTTTTTAAATGAGTGGATTTTTTTGGGCTTCAGTCAGTCTGGCTTCTCGCAGCTGACTGGTCATGAAATTTCAGATCTTATTGCATGAGATTGTGTCTGATGTCACTGATCCTTG
The DNA here is from genome assembly GCA_011764245.1 of Trialeurodes vaporariorum. Taxonomy (NCBI): domain Eukaryota; kingdom Metazoa; phylum Arthropoda; class Insecta; order Hemiptera; family Aleyrodidae; genus Trialeurodes; species Trialeurodes vaporariorum. Next base: position 14,636,731 of record VMOF01000013.1, on the reverse strand, counting down.
CCTGCAACAGTTCCATGAACAAAAATTAACATTATCAGACAGCATAGGAAAGTTATGAAAACATGGCAAATCAAATGTAACAAAAAGAGAAAGTGAAAAAAACTGACGCATTAAAGTCCTTATTTTAGATAGGTAAAAATAAAGAATGGACAAAAAAAAAATTAGAGCAAACTTGACTCAATTTTGGTAACTTGTTGAATATTGAAATGATACTATTTGCTTTAGTTTTGGTCAGATGAATTCTATGAATTTAAATTAAAATTGACAATACTAAAGTGGTTTGAAAAAAATTATACCCTTGCTGGCTCAGAGTTTAGAAAAAAAAGAGAGTTTATTTAAAACTACAAAAGCATAGCTCAAAAAATGCAAACAAATACAATCCGTACACCTTCCAAAAAAATTGATTTCCGACAAATCTCTGCACAACACACGACTGAATATTGAAATTAGGTCTTGAACCAAAATAGAGTACCTCATGAGAATATGGTGTTCAGGCTTTTACCAGTGACAGAATCAGAAAAGTTAAGTCAAGGACCTCCAAAATGCAGCCGAGATACCGACCTATACTCCCATCTTTAAAATTAGAAACTTCCATATTTTGTAACTCCTAATTAAATCGATAGCACTATTTCTGTGCTTTGTGGATACATGGAGTAGGTAAATGGAAAAAACCAAGTTGCAATTCATTTAGAAGTAAACGCGCATCATCTATCAAACCCTCATTACTGGGTTCTATGGTGCCCTAAGATTTTATTGAAAAACGCAAAGTTTTGAAGTCAAAAATAAAGTTTTGAAATCAAAAATATAGTTTTCAAGTCAAAAAAATAGTTATGAAGTCAAAAATATAGTTTTGAATCTTAACGGGTGCTATATTTTATCTGGAATGATCCGTGTGTATATCAGGAGTTCTCACAATAATGATCTTCCCCATATTTGAGTCAATCATAAATAGTGATGCATCCAACATGTAATGCTTCTAAGCAAATCTAAAGATATTAAAATATCCTTCTTAATCCTTACATACATTTTTACTCAAAATTTTCTACTGTTACTAACAACGTTTACTGCATTAAAAAAAAAACAAAGAGAAAAAAAAAAACCAGAAGAGATTTCCTTGTAACTACCAATTTGCTCAAAGTATATCAAGGTCAATTCATCAAGCGAGGAGACTTGCTACCTATTAACAATTTTTGAAAGAACACCAACTTTAAAATCAAATTTATGGCATGAACTTTGGTGGCTCCCCTGTTTTCCACAATTTCCTACGAACTTCAAATTCTAATTGATAGCAAAGAAATCAAAGAACAGGAAAAAATGGATTATTTGGACCCTTAGGAAACAATTAGTCAGAAAAAAAGGGTGAGAAGAGAAATGGATCTGGTTCATACAAAATCTTCTGGTTAAGATACACTGAGGCCAGAAGGTAGTTTCTCAGCTCCCAGTTCTGGTCGGTCAAAGGTTTTATGTAGGTACAATCTGTTGCTGGTCTCCTGCCACCAGGTCCTTTAAAATGTTACCAAATTGTTATAACTTTGATCCCGATTTTCTTGACTCTGTTTCAACGTAAGAAGAAGGAAACAAATATAGTCCTCCATTTTTTTTCTTTCTTTCTGGATATTGATGCTTCCAAGCATGTCCAACAGCGTTTTTTGGTCGAAATATGAAAATAGGAATACGTTGTCAATAACACTGAAGTAAATATGATCAGAAAACAAATTATCTCATTTTTTCCAGGTTTCACGGCATGTAGTTTATACTACTGTGAACAATAATTTTTTTTTTAAATGGCTCAGACTCTTGCCAGCGCCATAATTCAGGTAGGCATAAAAATTTGAATAGAAGCCCTGCTAACAGTCAGAAAGGAAATATTTTTTGAAGTAAGCTCACAGCTGCAGACAGTCCTCAAATTTGAGCTTTATGAGTAAATTCATCAATAAAAGCCAAAAGCTGTTGACTTTTTGAGCAGCACCATTTGGTGTCCACCTTTGAACTAATAAGCACTGGAATTACCATAAACTAGGTGATGACTACATCTGTACCTTACTATAAAAGTTGCAAGTGTATTGTTTAAAAATACAGATTCTTAAATGCTTTTATGCCTTTGTTTCTAGATGTTGATGCTTCCAAGCATGTCTAATAGCGTTTTTTGGTCAAAATGTGAAAATATGAATACGTTCTCAGTATCACTGAAGCAAAAATGATCAGAAAACGAATCACCTCATTTTTTCCGGGTTTCACGGCATGTAGTTTATACTACTGTGAACAGTAAAATTTCTTTAAAATTGCTCAGACTCTTGCCAGCGCCAAGATAGGCATAAAAATTTGAATAGAAGCCCTGCTAACACGGAAGACTACAGTCAGAAAGGAAATTTTCGTTCATTTCGAAGCAATATTTTCTAGTTCCCTATCTTCAGAAGTTCAAAATCATCCCCTTACAAAACAATAAGAGAGAGATCAGTTGCCATCTGGCAACAATGCAACTGCTCCATTTAAACTTATTAAATATATTGAATTGCCTTGTGCACTGTGCACCCCCTGAATTCGATCTTTTACATGAGTTTAAATGGATAAAATACATTGTTGCCAAATTGCATGCGACGCCACTGAGAGAAATGGCGACAGGGCTACATCTGGCACTTGAAAAAGTCACTCAAAGAGATTGAAAATATGTTTCCATTGCCTCTTATGGGAGTTTCCATTCTGACTGTAATATTCTCTTATACCATGAGTTCAGAAAAAATGTGTAATTTTGTAATGTTCATTGATTAATTTCACACCAACACTAACTCATTGTGAGGACAAAAAAGTCATAACATCAGTATTTTGCATCAATGTGACATTGGTCATGATGTTTCTCGGCACTTACTGAAATGATTCACATAAAACTTAAAAATAATTTCTAACTTTTGAGAAGGCTTGTCAACATTATCTGCCAAGAGAAGGTTTGTCAACATTAACTGCCAATGAATAGTCGCACGATAGTTGCAAGTTTCAATTGCGCACAAAATTGGTGCTCTCTTTCTACCGTGCTCTACTCAAGTCTCAGAAAACTGCAGAATCACAAGCATTGATTAGATAGCTCTCTCGGTACGTACTAGGGTGTCTCACTTTTTTCAACGTCGGAAAAATTTTGCTGCCAGCCCCTAAAGTGGTTCCTATGACCTAGAAAATGACGCCCAAAAAGTTTCAGCTCAATAAAATAAAATTAACTTGTGCCACTGGGGGGGTCAAAGTTCCCGAAAATTGCCAATATTTAGAAAAATCCAGTGTTTTTTGGCAGTAAATCACTAAATTTAAAATTACGACAAAACTGACAGGAGCAAAGTTGTTGCAAATTTAAACAGCTACAAAAAAGAGTTAAACAGTTTTGTTGTTAAGATCAGTTGTTATCTTCTTAAACCTCAAAAATCTTCCAGCGTCTCAGAGTGAAGTGTAATTTGAGACCGCGGCAGTGTCTGATTTTGATGTAAATCGGTCCTGTACCATGCACAATCCTCTGACTCTTTCAGTGCATCATTATTTTGGCTTGAATATTCATTGAACATTTATGTTTCATGATGACAATTTTCAAATATTGCACGGGGGAGTGGAGATATGTACGCGGGGGTACTACGTACCAATCGTAGTACAAAAGCGTAGTTTTGTAATTGAATTGAATTGAATTGAGGGTGGAGGTGTCCCCATGTGATGGAGTCAAGTCGGCAATCAGGCCTTCAAGGAGGCCCATTGTGCCTCCTCCTAATTTAGAGCAAACGGAGTAACCCTGTCTTCATAATGAAGCACAATAGGTCTCTCATTGTTAAGCTCTTTCCATCCTCTGAGTCCAGTCGATCCCAGCCCCAGAGTAAATATCTGCTACTGCTAAAAGCTTCACAGTCACACAAAATGTGAAGAGGAGTTTCCTCCTCTTCACCGCACCATCTACACCACGGGTCCTCAGAGAGTCCCATGATGTTCAGGTGACCATTGAGGGTACAGTGTCCAGTTATGAATCTGGTCACTGCCCTGAGCTAGTCCCTACTGAATTGCAGAGTCCCAGTTTTCTGAGGATCCAAAGGCCCCACTAAAAATGATCGTGAGGCCCTCATCTCCCCTGCTTCCTCCTTCCAGTATTTTAGGTGCTGTTGTTTAAGACAGCTACTGATTTCAGAGGTGACAAGAGCTTTGGGAACTCCAAAGAAGGGTTCCAGTCCCATGGATCTCGTCTGAGATCCCTTGCGGGCCAAACCGTCCGCCTTTTCGTTCCCATCCACTCCACTATGTCCTGGGACCCAAACAAGGGTAACCCTGTTTGATAAGGCCAGAGCATTAAGCTCCTGCCTACATTCCCAGACTAGTTCGGATGCGAATCTAGGTCCCTTAAGGGCCCCTAGAGCCGCACTAGATTTGTAATGTTCATTGATTAATTTCAAACAAACAGATTGTGAGGACAAAAAAGTCATATCATCAGAATTTTGTATCAATGTCACCTTGGTCATGATGTTTCTCGGCCCTTACTGGAATGATTCATTTAAAACTTAAGAATAATTTCAAACTTTTGAGGAGGCTCAACATTATCTGCCAACGGAAGGTTTGTCAACATTAACTGCCACTGCAGAGTCACACAATTTTGGCATTTTCCAATCATGCACAAAATTGGTTCTCTTTTTCTACCACGCTCTACTCAAGTCTCAGAAAACAGCAGATTCCCAAACATTGATTAGATAGCTCTTTAGGTACGTAACTCATGATGATACAAAAAATTGAAACAAAGGAATGGATTGGTCAAACCAGAAATTAAAACTATAATATTTTGTTTCTTTACTTCATACAGGCAAGCCATAAGACTATTTCACACATACATCAGCATTCGAGACATATAAAAATCCTCCAAAATAATTGGTAAGGATACCAATAAATGTTTACAATATCTATACAAATAATATTACAATATATTTATATCACTGATAATGTTTCATATTTGTTGTCTCTTTATTTCCAAAATAATTGCATAGTATTCAAAAGTATCAAGAATTCACAGAGACAAACATTAGGAAAACAAACGAATCACATTAGATAAAAACAGTAACGAACAGAACAATGGGTCTGTTGCAAACTTTTGCTACAGCGATAAAAAGTATTTATTTCAATGTAAAATCGCCTGAAAAGTCCATTGGTGGCATCATAAAGTCATGAAATACAATATTAAACTCACAAGAGGCGTTTATTGAAATCCAAGATGGCGGCAAAATATCGAGGAATCTGAATGTATGCACGAAAAACTTCTAATACTATCTAGACTGGACATAAGGCCGATTTTAGAGAGGGGAAAGTGAAGTGGAAGAGTGGGACGAAAATCGCATGTTGCTCTTGGCTACGCCACAACCACGATTACAGTATGTGCTAAGATTTTCAGAGATCCATTGAAGTATAAATGGGAAAATGACTTTTTTTAAAAATTGATTAAAAATACTAAAAAAAATATTCTTCCATAAAACTTGGTACCATTTGATATCATTTTGCTCATGATATGCAGATTTCGGTTCGGGCCGGTTTTATTTGTGATTTTTGAACGAGAAACATTCTACAGAGGCTTAAAGTTGGGTACCGATTTTCTACAGGGTGCTTCATAAAATTGTTTTCTTTGTACCGTTTTTGAATGGTTACAGCTCAAAAAAATAAAATTTATGCGATCAATTATTGAGACACACAATAATTATAACTTTAATCACAGCATAGATTACGTAAAATTGAGTATATACAGCTATATAGGTTGTCTCAGCAGGATTTCGAAACGGTGGAACACCCCGTAGAATCCAGGAAAATTGACCCAACTTTGAGCCTCTGTAGAATGTTTACGATTGAAAAAACGGTATAAAAACCGGTCTGAACCAAAATCTGCATATCATGAGCTTTCAAATGGTACCAAGTTTTTTGAAAAAAATATTTTTTTAGTATTTTTAATTAATTTTTAAAAAAAGTCATTTTCCCATTTAAATCAATGTATTTCCGAAAATCTTAGCACATACTGTAATCGTGGTTGCATACCGATCGGCTACACTGGGCAGGCGTTATGTCCAGTCTAGATAGTATTACAAAGGCTGTCCCGTAAATATCCGGACTGACGCTGTAACTCAAAAACTAAGTAACCTGTTTAGCTAAACTTGGTTTCATTCGAAAGAAAAATTAAAAACAAATCGATTGAGATCAAAACCAGCTTATTTGAACAAAAATTGACCAAGTTATGGCAGTTTGAACAAAGGATGTAAGGAAACACCCTACCGTTTTTAGAGCAATAATTTATTCTCATCAAAATTTACAAACTCTTCATCACCGCTATCCTCGGAATCTTCAAGCTTCTCTCGCTCTTTTTCAAAGTATCTTCCTTTGAATCTTACGCACTTTTCCATGCGTTCCTTCTAATTTTGAACCATAGTCTTCTTGAATTCTTCCGAAGGGATGCTTTTGAAGAATTTCTAGAATTCATTCTGGATTGCTGCCCGTGTTTCGAATCGCTTGCCGCGGAGAGCTGTCTTTAATACCGGGAATAGCCAGAAATCTCCGGGAGCCAAATTCGGTCTAAACGGTGGATGTCTGGTTGTTTCAACTTACAACTTGTCAAGTCGTCTTCGACGTTGTCCAATCATTCTAGTTGTAAACAGAACCCCTGGAAAGTTTTACGGGCTAATTCTACAAAGAAAAAATAATGCTCTAAAAACGGTAGGGTGTTTCCTTACATCCCATGTTAAAACTGCCATAAATTGGTCAATATTTGTTCAAATAAGCTGATTTTGATCTCAATCGATTTATTTTTACTTTTTCTTTCAAATCAAACCAAGTTTAGCTAAATAAGTCACTTACTTTTTGAGTTACAGCGTCAGTCCGGATATTTACGGGACAGCCTTTGTAGAAGTCTTTGGTATGAACCGTGATCATCCAAGGATTGCCAACTTTGACAACCTCACTGGAGATAGAGGTTATGTGTTTGTTTACGTTGCGATTGATTGTGATGGATATTGTGAGGTTGGCTATCCTTGAATGTTCGAGGTGCATGCATACAGATTGCTCGATATTTTGCCGCCATCTTGGATTTTACTAAATGCCTCTTGTGAGTTTATTATTGCATTTCATGGCTTTCTGATGCCACCATTGGACTTTTCAGGCGATTTTACATTAAATTGCACACTCTATAACGCTGTAGCAAAAGTTTGCAACAGACCCATTCAATAAACATGAAAGATCTACTCATGATTATGCTCAATGAAAATGTTTGTTTTCAAGGGCAGTTGGGAGCCTTTCAAACATGGTGTAGGAATCTCTGATTCTTGTCGCAAGAGTAAAAAACACATTTTAGTGCAGTCATTGTTTGATTCATTGCCTTAGGTATTTTTGCTTTGGACAAACAACAAGAACACGCATATGCACTGTAAAACTTTCAAAATCCATAGGGTAACCAGGGAAGCACCAACATGGGGAAAATTATCCATTTTCAACAAATGACATAAAAGATTCCCTGCTCCCCCAACTAGTGACTAAAGCTGGAAACACAGAGAGTTCCCGGCACCGGACCGCCCAACACCGACTTCAAACTACTTTCTTCCAAAGCTATTTTAAGTATACTTTTTCTAATTGAAAAGCCAGTAAAAAACATGGGCGTAGCTAATATGGGAAAGGGGGACCCCGGAAAATCCGATATTGAAAAAAAAAAAAAAATCAGTAACAATAAAAAATAAATAAATAAATAAATAAATAAATAAATAAATAAATAAAATAAAAACAAAGAAATAAGAGAAATTGTGAAACTCACTCTGTGAGTTTCAAGCTTAACTAAGCGGATTCATTGCATGTTTGTGAGAATCAATATAGCTTTCAAATTTTTCATATTCGATTTCGGCGTACAATTTTTGCATTATTTATCACTTTTTCTCTAAAAAAAATGACAGAATTTGAAACACCACTGTTTCATGAACTGAAATCAAAAAATCCAGTCAGCATCTACTGAGACATGATTCTGGCACTAATCTTGACTACTTCTATTAGTATTTTTTACAGTAAAGTTTGACAGTTTAAGAGTTTCAAAAAATAAATCACCTAAATCAAGTCCTTTGAATTAATAATGCTAGTAAAAACTTCAGGTTCCTCCAGAAAATTTCCTTTTGTGCACTAATTCTTATTTTCAGATCACAGCTTAACACAGATTATTTTAAATCAGTGATCCTGTATACTTCTCTCCACAGTTAAAGAGTTGACTTTAAAAGTTTTCAAAGTGTGCCAAAATTTTTGCTGAATTTGCATTGCAATTGAACCAGTGTTGCCACATTGACCACACAGTTCAAACACTTTACATTAAGTTTAAAAAGGAAAATAAGAGGAAACTCCGCAAAACGGCAATACTAAATTGAAGAGCCGTGTTGCTGCACCAAAAGACTTACACGAGAGACACAGGTATTATTCTAGGCTGGGAAACAATGACTGTTCAAACATCTTACTTTCAACAGCAAAGTTCATTTAAGGCGAAACAAAATATTGAAAAAGACAAAAACTATTGGTTTGAAGTAAAGAGCTAATCACAATACAACAGAAGATTGCTTCGAGACAGGACAAGATCATAAATCATTTATAGAAGTCCTACATGCTACACATCCTGACGTATTGGATATATGTAGTCTTCGACAATTTCTGAGAAATTGAGTGAAGTCGGTTCGATCTCAATCAATCCAATCTCAATCAATCTCAATCAATCTCAACCTCGATCAATTAATCGACCGATGGTCAATTAATCGACCGATGGTCAATTAATCGACCGATGGTCAATTAATTGACTGATGGTCAATTAATTGACTGATGGTCAATTAATTGACCGACCGTCAATTAATTGACTGATAGTCAATTAATTGACCGACCGTCAATTAATTGACCGACCGTCAATTAATTGACCGACCGTCAATTAATTGACCACCGCTCAATTAATTGACTGATGGTCAATTAATTGACCGACCGTCAATTAATTGACTGATGGTCAATTAATTGACCGACCGTCAATTAATTGACTGATGGTCAATTAATTGACCGACCGTCAATTAATTGACTGATGGTCAATTAATTGACTGGTGGTCAATTAATTGACCGACCGTCAATTAATTGACCGATGGTCAATTAATTGACCGACCGTCAATTAATTGACCGACCGTCAATTAATTGACCGACCGTCAATTAATTGACCGACCGTCAATTAATTGACCGACCGTCAATTAATTGACCGACCGTCAATTAATTGACTGGTGGTCAATTAATTGACTGGTGGTCAATTAATTGACCGACCGTCAATTAATTGACCGACCGTCAATTAATTGACCGACCGTCAATTAATTGACCGACCGTCAATTAATTGACCGACCGTCAATTAATTGACCGACCGTCAATTAATTGACCGATGGTCAATTAATTGACCGATGGTCAATTAATTGACCGATGGTCAATTAATTGACCGACCGTCAATTAATTGACTGATGGTCAATTAATTGACCGACCGTCAATTAATTGACCGACCGTCAATTAATTGACTGATGGTCAATTAATTGACTGATGGTCAATTAATTGACCGACCGTCAATTAATTGACTGATGGTCAATTAATTGACCGACCGTCAATTAATTGACCGACCGTCAATTAATTGACCGACCGTCAATTAATTGACCGACCGTCAATTAATTGACCGACCGTCAATTAATTGACCGACCGTCAATTAATTGACCGACCGTCAATTAATTGACCGACCGTCAATTAATTGACTGATGGTCAATTAATTGACTGACCGTCAATTAATTGACTGATGGTCAATTAATTGACCGACCGTCAATTAATTGACTGATGGTCAATTAATTGACTGATGGTCAATTAATTGACCGACCGTCAATTAATTGACCGACCGTCAATTAATTGACCGACCGTCAATTAATTGACTGGTGGTCAATTAATTGACCGACCGTCAATTAATTGACCGACCGTCAATTAATTGACCGACCGTCAATTAATTGACCGACCGTCAATTAATTGAGATCTCGTCAATTAATTGAGATCTCGTCAATTAATTGAGATCTCGTGAATTAATTGAGATCTCGTCAATTAATTGAGATATATTCAATTAATTGAGATATCGTCTAATAATCGAGTATTTTTCCCTACACCTGAACAATTTCTGATCAGCGTGATCATGCTTACAAATAGTGTTGTTGTTGAACGAGTTCATATTTGCGTCGTGGTTGTCTGGGTTTCTTCTCGACGCTCGATGCCTCAGTTGACGAACGGGCCGTGCGATACTTCACCTCACCTCACCCGCCACAACGTGCTCCGTCATTTTTCGACACTCCTCTCTGTCTCATTCCCTCTTTCTTACTCTTATCTCACCCATCACTCACGCACCATCACCGCAGCCGGCCATTTCCCACTCAAGTATTCACCCCATTAGACTGCCCAGTGCCCATGCTTGTGTCACATCCGTGTTCACTGAGTTCACTGCAGTTTGTCGTACTATCAGTCAATTAAAGATTGGGACTAAAATATGCGGCTCGAAATGCGCCCGCCCGCTTATCTGACTCGATTTGCTCAGAATCTAGAGCGGTGTTGCCATTCCCAAATAAATGTGCGAAAAAGCCGAATCAATTGAGGTGGGCTATAACTGAACAGTTACAGGGGAGATAACGCACCGCAAACCTTCTCGCATGAGGAGCCAATTCTCCGCCGCTCGCCGCCGCGCCGCCCGCAGCAGCGTCCATTCACTAAAATCTTATTCTTTCAAAATCAGTTCATCGAGATTCGGTGGTCGGTTCTCTCTCCGCTACCTTCTTCCCCCTTCCTATTGGCCCTGTCTCATTTTATCACTCATGCCACTTTTCGTTCGACACTTCACATTTCAAACGTTTTCCTCCGGACCATGTTTCTTTCACCATTTGCCTAAGAATGAATGCAGAGCTTCCCGAATAAGAGCATATTGTAAAAATCTTGGATTTAGGCGTCTGGCCGTCTGTAGAAGAAATTTCTCGCTGGCGGGAGGGGGGATTTAAATGCACTTTCCAGCTGATTTTCTCTAAGTCCCTATATGTAGAGAGTAAAGACAAGACAGGGGCGGATCCAGAAAAGTCTCAAAGGATGGGCCATTTTTGTAACGTGAAGGGGGGGGGGCCCTCCCTTATAAAATTTTGAAAATTTTAGCTTCTCTAAAGCCAATTTGAGGCATCTTTTAACGGTTCACTCATCATTTTTATACTACCTCATTTCAATTTTTGTTAGTAAAAGGGGGTCAAGGGTAAAAGTTTGGAACGGCTGATATTTTACATCATTGACCTCTCTATCAACACAAAACTATTTAATCAGCAACCCCCCCCCAACTCCCCCCAATTATCTTGTTCTTATGAGCTCGAGTAAACTTTTCCTTCCTCCTCACTAGGTTTGCTCCCGGCTCCCACTTTTCATTCAAATTTTGGAATGCCAGCTACCTATATTTTTTGCATTTTCGTAGAAAATGGATGTCTAGTGAATGAAATTAAGACCCTATTCTCCCCCCCCCCTCAAAATCTAGTATAATATACCTACGGTTACTTAAAGGCTTTTGTTTTTCTCTTCTCTTTTTCTTTTGCTTTTCCCTCTCTTTCTCTTCCTCTAACTGATTTTTTTTGGGTTCCAGGGGGGGGGGGCATGCCGCCGTGGCCCCCCCTCTGGATCCACCCATGAGACAAGAAGGTTGTCAACTTCTGATTGGTCGATGAATTTTTGGCTCTACGGACACCGCCATTGGATGCGATTTTGCACTTTTGTTCTGTTTACCAACGGCCTTTTACAGAATAGAGTTAATTTGCGATGAATCTGTTAATTTTAATAATGAATGTCAATAAGAATGTCTATAAATCTCAAAAGAATCATTAAAAGCGTTAATACATGTTGATCAACAAAAGGAGGGAAAGATTACATCGTTACAAACTTAGCGGAACTGTAATCTTTGCAGTGGAGCAAAACACAACAACGGCCTCAGCATAATGTAAAAAAAATGTGTAAAATCGCATCCAATGGCGGCGCCCATGATTTCACTTGTCTTGACTCTCTACATATAGGGACTCTGATTTTCTCTAGAGTCCCTCATACCAGAGCTGCCGTTTTGCGCATAGTTAATTTATTTTTCAATTCGCCGATGATTCCACCCGTTGAAAAAAGATTACACAGTTCAGTTTAGTGTATGAGATGGTAATGCACGAATATATTCGTATTCGCATCTGTAATCTTTCCTCGACCGGTGGGGTCGTCGATGACTTTAAAAAAAAAACTTGCGGATATTTTAATTAATTTACGGCGTTTCCACCGATTGAAAAAATATTACGGATCGAAGTATTTTTGTGCAGTGCAGTCATACACTGCACTGAACTGTGTAATCTTTTTTCAACTGGTGGAATCATCGGTGAATTGAAAATTTTCATTAATTATACGCAAAACGGCAGCTTTGCCTCATATTCAGGGACTCTAATTTTCTCTTAATTCGATTTACTCTCAATTTTTTATATGCCAAGGAGTGGTGTGGGGGGGGGGGGTGTTTGACGGGCTCTCTTTGGACTTCCATGATCTTGAATAATGCAGATTCTCATTTCTTCAGAAGGTAATGAAAGATGGGTGGTATATCGATTGCAATTAATTATTGTAAAGTAACACATCTAGCCCTCGCGAACGGGGGGGGGGGCGATCTGGGGAATTACGACCCCGTTGACCCCTTTTTCCTTTCTCTTCCCTTTCCCTCCCTTCTCCCTCTTTTCCCCTTTTTTGGCTGAACGGAGGGGAGGGGGGTCACCCCCCCTTTCCCCCGGTATTCGCCAATGATTGTCGTCGTAAGCGCCGAAACCTTTCCTCTTTTAAATGATTTAACTCATTTGAGCCTAATAATAAAGCTTATACTTTCAGAGGCAGCTTTTGAGGAAGGGGGTCTTGCCTCGGGTGGCATTGTTATGATCTATAATCTTTGACAAACTGGGTTTATCGATTTCTTTCATCGATCACTTTTCAAAAGTAATCGAGGTGGATTTCAGCCTTAATCAGGTGTTCCGATTTTATTGAACTTGTGATGAAATTCAATATACAATCAATGTAATTCATCAAAACACGATTAGTTCCTTTGAATTCAGCACCCCTAAAAACTCCCCCCCCCCAACCCATATCTAAGAGGTTTGAAAATCAACCCAGATGTGAGGAAGCGATTACCATTTACCGTGCCCACCTCTGCTTTAAACCCCTCCCCCCTCCCTAAAGTTGGTTAATGGGTTCTGGTGAATATTTATGCAAGTAGGAGAAAGAAATGCTTTGTTAGAGGGGCGAATACGATTTAGTAAGGTAGAAGACGAGACTTTCCTGTCAACTATTGACAGTTAAAATCAAAGGAGAAAACTAAACTGGGTCATGAATTTGAGATGGGAAAAAATTATGTCCTGATAAAACTGCGACCTTAAAATTTAAAAAAATATTCTCCATGAAAAATTTGAGTAAAAGTTTTACGAAAGGCAATGCTAATTTCTACTCCATAGTCCACCTGCCTGTTAATTACGTTTGTTTTTATCATTTATGACCCAAAATGTCCTTCGGTAACATGTCTTAGAGGAGTTTTTGATATTAAATGTAAGCGCTTGACTTAAACTTAAAAACTCAAATGAGCTTTGAAACCAATGGATCAAAGCAAAAGAAAAAAAATGGATAAACTTTCTTTTCCGCTGAAATCACTTCCCATCCATGCTTCAAAACGTGACAATTTATTGCTGTCCCTTCGCAGAAATTCTATTTCGATGTTAATTTGCCTTCGGTCCAGATGATCAACTGCACTTGAAGTATGAAAAGAAGGTATCAAAAGCTAAACCCTTGAAGAGTAAAAAGTTATATTTGGTAGTACTGGTGAGGCTAATTTTTTAATCGGAACAAACCGGAATTTTTTAATCGGAACAACGGAACACTCCCGTCTTTTTATTGCGGTTAGCCAATGCGGTTCGAGTGTTCCATCAAAACAGAATGGTAACCATGCCAACGAGCAACGAGTCGATCCACCGATCAAGCGCAGTTTTTTGCGTTCTACTGAGATATAACTTTAAACCCGTAAGTTTCGCTGTAATCCTGGGTTTCTTGACCTGGTGTTTTTAACGAGTCCCAAAACGATGATCAAAGTCCAGTATTTTGTCGCTATGATAGTATTTTTTTCCGTGTGATGTCGGGGGGGGGGGTTACTAGAAGGGAACCAACGAGAGGGGAGATGGGTGGCGGCGAGCGTGTCTGCCCCGGAAACCCTTAAAAGTCGCCCTTACTTGATAGAAAATTGCCAAAATATTCTTTCAAAGACACTACAAATTTCAAAATCTAGAGGGGTGATCTCCTCCCTCCCCCAGGAAATCTTCTGGATCCGCCACAATTGCTGCTCCAAATTAAATTCTGAATGATACTTTGAACGTCTCTGATAATTAAAAAAGTTTCCCGGGCAACAGATCATAATGTGTCAACAGTCATCAGCCTAGTGAAAGATCCACATAATTTTTCTGAAGGGCGAGGGGGGGGGGCACGTTTTAGACATGGCAATTTTTAGCGTCCAAAAAGCATTACAAGATCATTATACGATGGAAAAGGGCAATTTTTAACGCTTTTTGAGAATGGGGAAGGGGGGAAGCACATGCCCTCGTGCCTCCTGGATCCACGCAATATCATCATCGACGGAAGCGCAACCCAAAAAAGTCTTTCTATAGTCTTAAGGGAGGATTTGTCCCAAAAATTGTCGGCACTGACTCAATGATATTTGTGTTGTGGAGGAGGGGGGCCATCATCGCTGAAAACCAATTTTTACAACAAACGAGTAACGAGTCACTGAAAGTCTATTGAATGAGAAGAAGAAATAGTGAGTTGAACTGACAATGAGAGTTGAAGCAGCGTGGAAGGAGTAGGGGAGGGGGAGGAGGGGTTGACGACAGTGCGACTGTGTCGTTTGGACACGATGGCCAGCTTTTAGGTGAAACTGCACTGGTCGGAAAAGAGACGGCGCAGATCGGAGACGGATAGCCGCTCTCGACAAGGCACGCTTATCTGCTCGCTCATATTTGTTATGAGTGAAGGCCCTGCGGTTTATATTCCACTCCCCCTCGCTACCCCACCCTTATCGCTCACCGTTAGCACAAGCTGGCAACACTGCTGCGAATTTCCGAGAGTTTCTCCCCTTATCGCTAATTCCTCAAGCGCCGAGTGTCCGAGCCCAAATAGTTTAGTCCCAATCTTTAATTGACTGATAGTACGGTTATTCTCACAATCACACTCATACACGAGGCTCGCCCCTTTGATTATGAAAGTCGCTTTGACTCTCTTCTATCTTCCTACTATGAATTACCCTTGTTTCTCGGTTCTTCCGTCGAGGAGGTTTTATTTTGTTTTTCTTTCTTGACCATCGTATCGGCCGCTTAAAAAGGCAAGTCTAAGAGCTACGACAAAGCTCAATTAAACGCAAATATTTTATTTGCAAATATCTCGAGACATATGTATACTCAACTGATTTCAATGAACTTTTTTTTAATATTTTCGAAACTGGTTAGTTTGAACAACAGAAATCGTTAGAATTACCACATAAGTAAAACTATTATGTAGTAGGTAATATTGATGTAATTTGTCATCACAATACACTATGTTTAGGAAGAGTCCTCCCCCCCCTCTTATATTTGTTAACGGTTGCAGATAAAAAAAAAAAAAAAAAAAAAAACCGGGGTAATTTGTCATCACAATACACTATGTTTAGAAAGAGTCCTCCCCCCTTTTATATTTTTGAAAGGTTGCAGTCGCAGATAACCAAAAAAAACAGGGGTAATTTTGTCATCACAATACTCTATGTTTAGAAAGAGTCCTCCCCCCCCCCCCGTTATATTTTTGAACGGTTGCAGATAAAAAAAAAAAAAAAAAAAAAAAAAAAAAAAAAAAAAAAAAAAAACGAACCAGGGGTTCAGTGGCGGATCTAGAAATATATAAAGAAGGCTAAAGCCCAAAAGGAGAGGGGAGGTTAACGTCGAATTTGTCAATGAAAGCCAGCATCACTTTACCAAAAATCCTCTCGAAGACTGCGCAAAATTTTGTTTATTACAGTCCCTTTATTACCGCCTTGGTCCACCTATGGCCCGATATTCATACCGTTTGTCTGACAGAGTAGGGCAAAAATTATTCGGAAATTATTCGGTGAGACAGGCAACGCCGAGTCAATCGAATTAATCTACGAATAATTCTACAATTGACCTATACCTTCCGTGTGTTTTCTTTTCCTCAGCTCAGGTAGCAGATCCAGTTTTCAGTGTTGCCGGAGTCATTTCATTAACTCTCATTAGTTGGTTGCCCTACTCTTCCGTATGAGAGCTAGTTTTAGGCGTTCCCAAAATTTTTATTGGCGTATTTTGTAGGGGGGGGGGGAGGATTAGCCCAAACTTATGATTTTCAAGTAACTTATATCTTAGTGCGATCGTTACGAAAAGGTGCTCGAAACTGAGCATTTCAGCGCAAACTCCGAATTAATTTTTTTTTATTATTATTTTATTTTACTGTCGAGATCCGATCAAGGTCAACGTTCTATCTTGGTTCATTCTCAAAAATCAAAACACTTTTTTAAAAATTCAGAAGGAGAAAAAATAAAAAAAACAAAAACACTAAAACCCCCTTAGGAGTTGAAAATTCTGTAAAAACTATAAAGTAAGTTACTTGCAGACAAAGAAGTTTTGAAATAGTAAACGTTTGGTTTTAGCGCCTGTTTTTAAAATGTTTGCCTCTCAGGCGAAGGCAACCTCAAAAACTGCGATGGACGACTTCCATTAAATAATAGATGAGAGGGAAATGTTGATTAAATTTTTGGCGAACCCGTATTTATTTCGGAAAAGTACTTGCTTATTATAGTATTTTAAATTCGTCGCTTTGAAAATGCTGACTCTTTAAAATAGGAGTGATATTTTGAATTTTGATGAAAAGATGAAAATGGGTTTAAATCGAACATTGACCGTTCATTACATCGGAAACGGAAAACAATAACGATCTCCGACGATTTGCGCAAGAAGGTATAGAATTTCTCGCCCTTCCGAATGCTGTATCTCAAGGAAGGATGCCCCCCCCCCCGAAGTTAAAAAAAAAAATACGTTTTTAGATGAGCTTTTCGCAAACATATTATGGAATGTCGCATTTACTATTTTTATTTTATTATTTTCCTTTCCCTTTATTCGTCCTGTTCATCCTAAACATGTTACCCATAAAAATCGCTATTCCACTCTTACAATTTAGGTAAATTAAAGAAACACCACCTTCAAAAATGACAACGGTGTTACATAAAGTCCCCCCCCCATCACCTTTAGGAGGACTCCTCTACATCAGAATACTTAAATGCGGCCTTCGACTCATCACTCTTGTTACAAAGAGCGTAATCAATGTGGCAACGTTGCATTTGGTCTATTTAAACACATTCAAAACATATAATTCGATTTACTATCGTATACTCGCCTACAATTTTCTTAAACTTGTCAAATAAAAACGTTACCGGATTACACGCAAAGCCTCGCCGCGGGGGCGGGAGCCTAAGATGAAATTGAACTTATGAAACAAAATCTATATTGTAATGAAGGAGAAAAATTGCATGGAAGGACAGACAGTACACACATTTTTAAAAAAAAGAAGTTCAATTTGTTGCTCCTAATATTCAAGTTTGGGCGATTGGTTGGTTCGGAACTAATTTAGCGAAACGTGCGATGTAGCAACGTTGCATTTCGTCAATTTAAATTTGTGATATGGAGATAAAATCCTAGGGTGTTGTGTATAGGCTTGCATAGATATCTAAAACACAATATTTGTTTTATGGTTTTAAATATGGCCAAGTAAAAAAGGAAAAGATAAAATGCCATCATTTTCCAATCGCCCCCCCCCCCCCCATCCATGATGTTTTTGACACCCTGGCGAAGCTTGTCGTTTATGCCTACAAGCCCCCTTTCCTATCATCGCACGCTTCACCACTCTTCAAAAAGCAAGTGGATTTGGGGGGGGGGGGGGGGGGGTGTTGCATAGCATGTAAGTACTAACCAAACACTTGCACTCACCGCAAGTTATACACGGGCCTGAATTTGGTTCCAACCAGCCAAAATTTTATTGAAATCGGTTCAGTACAGCTCGAGATATTCGTAAATAAATATTGCTGTCTTCTCGTTGAATTGTATATACTCGTTTTCCCTTTTTCGCCCTGTGTCTTTCACACTACCTTTACCTCTTCCGGAGGTGTCGGTGTCACTTCAGATCTTGTCTGGGGAGTGGGTAAGGCAAAAAGAACTGAAAATTTTTTTTCTGTTGCTTCTCATGCGTTTGGTCCCAAGAAAAATTTGACCATCGAGATCTTTGATGAGTTGATGACCCTTATTCCCTTTTTCGCTTGCAATCCAAGCAAATGGAGAAAATCACAAATTGAACACATTTATTCAACTTCTTACAAATAAATAAGAACTTTCTGGACCTAGACTCGCTAAATTTGACCGCTCTTTTTTCTATTCTCCTTTCTCTCCTTAGGATTTTTGAATTTTCCGTCTTAGCCGCTGATATATCGGCTGATAAACCTATAAAAATCAGAGCAATTTTTCGCACGATTATGCTTGTGCTTGTTACGTCCTCAAAATTTACTAAAAATAAATTAGTAGAGCATGGCTTCAGTGTAATAAAAATCGCCTAAAGCAACCAGCTGTTGGAAATTGGTTTTGTTGTTTGTAGGTTAGATTCGGCCGTATTCTTGCAAAATCTTGAGTGTCCAGGGCCCAATAAATGTACAGTACGAACGGTCCCTTGTTCTTGGCCCTAAGTAGCGAATCCTCGCTTCTGATTTGTTAGGGCTGCACTGCACCTAACGTTAAAGAACAAGGACCGTCTGTACCGTACATTTATTGGGCCCAGTTTACTAAATTACATTTTCCCCACTCACTAATGGAGGTTTGAGGCGTACATGAGGAGATCAGAAAGAAGTCGAGAAAGGGATAAGCGCTAAGCGTGAGGTGTGAGTGGAGTTGCGACAGTTTCAGGGTGAAAATATTGAAAGACCAAGTCACCAAGCAAAGAGTAAACAAGAGTCGCAATTGAATGGAAGGCCGGCCTGCGTCCGTGGTCAACGCAGATAAGAGATCGGAAACGCGGGCTGGTCTCTGGTTGGCTGTAATCGTGGTGGGAAAATGTTTTAGGCCTTATGGAAATTAACATGGGAAATTCGTTCCGCAAAGAGGAAAATAATTCGGTAAATTTTGATCACCGAAGTGTTCCGTTGGTTACAAGACTTTTCGTCCTGTTTTTTTCGTCCACTTTTTTTTTCGTCCATTCTTTTTGTTCCTTTCGACATTTTGTCCTTGATAATTTGTCCTTTCAATTTTCGTCCCGTAGCACAATTGGTCCACTCAGTGGCGCACCGAAGGGGGTGGTTTTAGGGTCAAAAAACCCCCCCAAGCCTCAATATCTTGCTCTAAAAAAGGTCATCTTCGGCCAAAAATTTGGGTTTTAAAACCCCCCCTAAGGCCTCAGAAAATGGAAAATTTGCTGTGAAACCCCCACCGAACTAAAATTCTCGGTGCGCCACTGGGTCCACTCATTATTTTTGTCCTCGACTGTAACGTCCATGAGTTTTTAGTCCAATTATTTTTAGGTGCAGAGTATGTCTTTTGTCCTGTGATTTTTGTCCAATGTTTTTTGTCCTCAAAAAAAAAAAAAATTTGGTTCGTCCAATACAAATTTTTGATCGTTTTCGTTGGTTTACAGGTAAAATTTGTGAATCTTTATTTCAATACCAGAGAACGTAGTCAATCTGATTACTACCATAATAATAAAAAAGAGATTACAAGAGTTAAAATTTACCTACATGAGTTTAAATGGATTAAATGCAACCGTTGCCAGATACCTGATGGCACGCACCGGCACGAAAGAATATAAATCAAGTTAACCACGTTGATTTACCTTAAAAATCAATTAAACACCTGAGAAAGATTCCGTCGAAAGTAGATCCTATATGTTGCTATATCGCGATAAAGCTCAATAAAAACTTTTCTTTTCACTTTTTTTTTTTGGCATTGCATTTTCTCAAAGAAAAAATTTAAAAAATCACCTAGTAATAATACAATATTAATTTGCTTTTGGTGGAATTCTACTTCTTCATTTTATTTCACCTATAAACTAACGAAAAGGAGCATTGGACGAAACCAACTTTTTTTTAAGGACATAAAAAAATTGAACTAAAATTACAGGACAAAAGACATACTTTGGACAAAAAAATAATTGCACTAAAAACTGATGGACGTTGCAGTTGAGGACAAAATAATAAAAGGACCAATTGTTCTACAGGACGAAATTAGATTGGACAAATTATCAAGGACCAATTTTCATAGGAGGAAAACAAGTGGACAAAAAAACGAGCGGCGGGGAAAAAAACGGGACGAAACGTCTGTTAACCGTTCCGTTGCAGGAAACCGAAATTTTCGGTCCTGAGAACCGAATACTTTATTGGAAGTACCGAAGGTCCGAAGACTTCGGTAATTAAACTCAAATTCCGCCCCTACTGAAATTCTTTGGTACTACCAATGAACTTCGGTAGTACTAATGAACAATGCGGTACTCGAGACCGAAAATGCCGGTTTCCTGCAACCAAACACTTCAGAGATCAAATTTTACCGAATTATTTTTCTCTGTGTACTAATCTTAATTTTGTGATGGAGGTTAGGTTAATAGGTTTACGTTCACCGCTAATCTCAGTTTTGAATTGCGCGGTAAGAAAAATGGCGGCGCAAGCGCTTTTTTGGCGAACCAATAAGAGCCCAAGGTTATAGATTATCAGGTATGCTCATCTGCGACTTCGCGCCACAAATTCAGTGGCGCGCAGTGCAAAATCACGGCAGCCAATATGGCCGACAAAAGCAAAAAAATTGGACGACTCGCCCAGGCAACTTCGGGCGATACTCTCGAAGTCGCCCAAAGCTTAAAATAAAACAATCAGAATGGAAACTGCCGTAATAAGAGCCAATGGAAACAGTTTTTCGGATTCAATTTGAAGTTTCTCAAAATGGCGGACATGTCTCTGTCTGCAAGGGCATATACCGGGAAGGAGTAGAGATGCAGCCCCCAAAAAAACGCCAAAGTAAGAGGGAAAATGTAATAGATTGCCTGAATGTAAAAAATGTGATATTTGCGCGCTATATGATCCCCCCCCCCCCACCGTCTGGATTTTTTTCTGGACACGCCCTTGCGTCTCTGTCTTTCGCATTGCTTTATGGCTTTTAATTGGAGGCTGAAGCAGCTTCCTCGTTCGTCGTGTCTCGTTGGGGGGGGGGGGGGGCGAATGTTTGTAAGTTTTATTTTATTTGACATTTTTTTTCACCGTAGAAATTTTGGGGCTGCGTTTTTTCCCCCTTTAATTTTTCTTCTTCTTTCCCTTCTTTTCCTTCCCCTCTTTTTTACTATCACAGACTAAATATTGCCGATCCCACAATTTTGCCGATGCGGGCAGATGCCCTTTTTGCACCCCTTCAAATCCGTCCCTGGGTGTCTAAAGTTTCTAACGAAATTCTCCTCGATTTTATTTTTTTTCAGTAGAAAAAATTCACTAATCCAACTTCTTGAAACTTTTTCTCCCATTTTTCTAAACCAGAGACGAGACCAGTTATGATTGTGACCAACTTGACACTTTACTTCGCCTTTTAAAATTTCTTGATCGCCATAATGGTTAAATATTTCCATTATCTCAGGTCCATACCTCTATGTAAGAACCCGAAGCGGGCGTGCGCGAGTTTTGATGTTGGGTTTCCCTTCAACAGACTCAAAATTCCGCTTTAAAAAAGGAGGATAAGGCGATCAAGTAGCTACATGGAGAGGCAAAGAAAAAACTGATCACTGGTTAAGAGAGCAAGCAGAGGCAAAAGCGGTGATTTGGGAATGTATAAAGCAAAGGGTGGACCCACTGTAAAAAAAAAAAAAAAATCATAAACAATATACAAGGAGCACTGAGCTGCAGGGGAGAGGGCAGAGGGTGGCATAGCAGAAAGCCGGGTTGGTAGAAGAGCGGCACAACTCACAAGGCATGAAATGAAAGATGAAGCTCCGGCCGAAAATATTTCAAGATCAAAACCTCAACTCGAGCGAGCGAGCCGGGCGAGCAATGCGCACGACGCACGAGAGAGGCAAGCGGAAGAGCTAAGAGGAGGGGAAGGAAGGGTGAGTGTTTACAAGACGCGCACCGTAGCGCAAATTCGTTTGGGGTCTGTTATCTGTAAGTCCGATGGAGAGAACAGCATGGACGAAAATACAGGGTGTGTAATAAAAAAGATCAGGGGCGAATATTTCGGAAACAGCTTCGATTTTCAAAAAACGCTCATACACGTTTTCGCTTATTTGGAGGAGGACATATTTTTGGGGGGGGGGGGGGTCACTTTCTGCCCCCCCAAGGGGGGCCGGGGGGGGGGGGCACCACCCTCCTAAATTGCATATTTCCAATGGGACCCCACCTTTTTATTACAGATTCGGGAAGAATATAAAATGCTAAGATTTTTAACGCAAACCGCATGTCAATATCGATTTTCATCTTCGATACATCGAACTTCAAAGTTCGATATAGGCCAATTTTCAACAAATCATAACTTCTCCAAAAAAGGTCGGTTTTTTATAAACTAAGTAGCTAAAGTACTTTCCAGAACGAGTACTTTTCAAATAAAAATACCCTTTTGCATAAAATTTACACTGTTGCCATTTTGGGGCCCCGAAATATTTGTCAAAATTATCGAACTTTTTTAATTCGCTTTTTTCTTGAGAAACGATCCAAGTTTACAATATTGGCTCCAAAATTATTCAATAAGGGGTAATGTGTGCTGAAATACGCTCAAAAGCTCTTAAAAATCTCGTATCATTAATTAAAACAGCAAATTTTTGGCCCAATTTCAGAATTTGATCACATCATTTTTTTAGGCTTTTTTGAGTCTTTCGACAATTTAATAGCGTATTTTAGCATACATTAACCCCGCATCAGACAATTTCGGAGCCAATATTGTGAATTTGGATCGTTTTTCAAGAAAGTACCGAATTAAAAATGTTCGATAATTTCGATAAATATTCCAGGGCTCCAAAATGGCAACAATGTAAATTTTATGCAAAAGGTGTATTTTTATTTGAAAAACACTCGTTCTGGAAAGTACTTTACGCACTTAGTTTTTAAAAACCCGACCTTTTTTGGAGAAGTTCTGATTTTTTGAATATTAGTCGATATCGAACTTTGAAGTTCGATGTATCGAAGATGAAAATCGATATTGACATGCGGTTTGCGTTAAAAATCTTAGAGTTTTATATTCTTTCCAAATCTGTAATAAAAATGTGGGTTCCCCATTTGAAATATGCAATTTAGGGAGGGGGTGCCCCCCACCCCCGGCCCCCCTTCAGGGCGCCGAAAGTGAAAACCCCCCAAAAAGATGCCCCCCTCCAAATATGCGAACATGTGTTTGAGCGTTTTTCGAAAATCGAAGCTGTTTCCGAAATATTCGCCCCTGATCCTTTTTTATTACACACCCTGTATAGGTGTTGCAGTAGAGGGGGACGGAGACGCGACGCGGCGTGCGACGCGACAGGTCAAGACTTGAGCTGGAGCAACAAACATGCAAATGATGAGGAATGTTGTGCGTTACCGATTTCTCAAATAATTGACGATATCTCAATTAATTGACCGATGTTCAATTAATTGAGCGATGGTCAATTAATTGAGCGATGGTCAATTAATTGAGCGATGGTCAATTAATTGAGCGATGGTCAATTAATTGACTGGTGGTCAATTAATTGACGGTCGGTCAATTAATTGACCATCAGTCAATTAATTGACGGTCGGTCAATTAATTGACCATCAGTCAATTAATTGACGGTCGGTCAATTAATTGACCACCAGTCAATTAATTGACCATCAGTCAATTAATTGACCATCAGTCAATTAATTGACCATCAGTCAATTAATTGACCATCAGTCAATTAATTTACCATCAGTCAATTAATTGACGGTCGGTCAATTAATTGACGGTCGGTCAATTAATTGACGGTCGGTCAATTAATTGACGGTCGGTCAATTAATTGACGGTCGGTCAATTAATTGACGGTCGGTCAATTAATTGACCACCTGTCAATTAATTGACCATCAGTCAATTAATTGACGGTCGGTCAATTAATTGACCACCAGTCAATTAATTGACCATCAGTCAATTAATTGACCATCAGTCAATTAATTGACGGTCGGTCAATTAATTGACGGTCGGTCAATTAATTGACGGTCGGTCAATTAATTGACGGTCGGTCAATTAATTGACCACCAGTCAATTAATTGACCATCAGTCAATTAATTGACGGTCGGTCAATTAATTGACGGTCGGTCAATTAATTGACGGTCGGTCAATTAATTGACGGTCGGTCAATTAATTGACGGTCGGTCAATTAATTGACCATCAGTCAATTAATTGACGGTCGGTCAATTAATTGACCGCCGGTCAATTAATTGACCATCAGTCAATTAATTGACCATCAGTCAATTAATTGAACATCAGTCAATTAATTGACCATCAGTCAATTAATTGACCATCAGTCAATTAATTGACGGTCGGTCAATTAATTGACGGTCGGTCAATTAATTGACGGTCGGTCAATTAATTGACGGTCGGTCAATTAATTGACGGTCGGTCAATTAATTGACGGTCGGTCAATTAATTGACCACCAGTCAATTAATTGACCATCAGTCAATTAATTGACCATCAGTCAATTAATTGACGGTCGGTCAATTAATTGACGATCGGTCGATTAATTGACGGTCGGTCGATTTCTTAAATAATTGGGTGGTTGTCGATCAATCTCAATCAATCTCAATCAATCTCAATTCACGATAATTGTCAAAGTCTAGATATATGTGATTCGATAAAGAAAAAAAAATTGCATTGCAGTGCGTGCATGGAAAGGGTTTTTTACCAGTGTGAGTCCCGATAAGAGGTTGAAACATGGGCGTCATTTAGGGGGGTTGGGGGGGGGGGGGGGAATTGCCCCCCCCCAAGGATTTGAAGTCAGGCTCAAAAACTGGCACGAATAATATTGATGAGCAAAAAAAAAAGGTCATCCGATTATTGCCCCCAAAAGACGGCTTTTTGGCTCTAAAATTATATTGATGAGCAAAAAAAAAAAAAAAAAAAGGTCATAAGATTTTTTGCCCCCCCCCCAAGCCGAACTTGAAATGACGCCCCTGGGTTGAAACATAGAGTTTCTGGGAGAATTCATCATTGCACTGAATGCAAAGAAGAGGTTTTTCATCACACCGAAAAAAAAAAGTGTTAAAATTTTCAATGGGGGGTTTATAATTTTACAATCCAGTATCGCAAAAAATCGTGACAGCTATATGTATTGTTATTTTTTGAAACACTTGGATTGTAAAATTGTCGAAACGGCTGTATTGAAGAATTAACAGAAAATTCAGCTGACACTTCAATCTGGATTGCAAAGATTTCAAAACGGCAGTTATGAAATAGCAAGTCTAAATGCTGATTGTTCAATCGGGGCTGTAAGTTTTTCTTTCTAAAAATATCTAAATTATATACACAGGTAGAAGGAACTTCAATCCAAAATGAAAACTTAACAATTTTTTGGATTGTAAAATTTATGATACAGATCTTCAGAGTGGCATTTTGCTTGGATTGTAAAATTACCTATCTAGAATTATCTTTTTTTTTTTTTTATTTTTTTTATTTTTTTTTAATTTTTTTTTTTTTTTTTATTTTTTTTTTTTTTTGTTTTTTTTTTTTTTTTTTTTTTTTTTTTTTCCCCCCCGGATGTCCCCGGGGTTTGAACCTGGGTAGCCGTGGTGATTGTCCAGCACTTTACCACTAGGCTATCACAGCGGATAATGATTCAGAGCATAAAATACGCATCTTAAGGCACAATTCCTTGCAGAGGAGCGTAAACTGCCGAGTGAGTACAAAACGGAAGAGTACTTCAAACTTTGTCAACCAGAGAGCGCAATCAAATGATTTTAAGTTCTAAATATAAAATTTTACAATCCGAGAATTGATGATTTTTCATCCTGAATAGCACTTTTTACAATGCCTGCTTTTGTTAATTCTACAATCAAGATTTTGGAAATTTTATAATCCAAAAATTGATATTTTATCATTCTGAATTGCACTTTTTACAATGCCAAATTTAGTTAATTCTACAATCAAGATTTGGTAAATTTTACAATCCAAGAAATTGATGCTTTTTCATTTTGGATTGCAGTTTTTATAATGCCAAATTTAGTTAATTCTACAAATCAAGGTTTTGGAAGTTTTACAATCCAAAAAATTGATATATTATCATTCTGGATTACACTTTTTACAAACATTTAGAATATGGGTATAACAAGGAGTGAAGAATGTCACTTCAGCAAAATTATTTTACAAGAATAACAATCCAAAATGCGAAAACAACAAAATCTCTAGCCAGCTAATTTAGCGACTAAGTGTTTAGCATTTCTAACAAAATAAAATTGTTCATTTACCTACGTACACGCTAAATTTTCCCAAAAAAGTAAATGCAAATTTTGCAAACAATGTTTTGTTATTCCAGCAATTCCCTTCTTTTCGGTGCAGTGTGAGTCCTCATATGATCACTCAACTTACCCTTATCATTAAATTTTACATGACAGAGAGTGCATTCAACGGCTTTTCCAACAGTGTAAGTGCTGATGTCATGTTTCAAATGGCTACTTATAAAGAATTTTGCATTGCAGTGGGTGCACGCATAAGATATTTCACCAGTGGGAGTAGGTACTGTTATGATAATTCAGGTGCTGTTTCCATGAACATTTTGCAATGCAGTGAGTGCATTCAAAAGGTTTTTCACCAATATGAGTCCTGATATCAGATTGAAGGGAGGATTTGTGAGGGAATTTTGCAATGCAGTAGGAGCAATCAAAAGCTTTTTCACCCGTATGGGTCCTGATCTCAAGTTTCAAAGTTGATTACTGAGAAAAATTTGCATTGCAGTCAGCACGTTGAAAGGAATTTTCACCAGGGTGAATCGTGATGCGACGTTCCGAATTTCTAATTGAGGAGAAGTATGCATTTCACAAAGTAAATTTGAATGGTTTCTCACCACTATGTCTTTTGATGTGAACTATCAAAGCTCTTTGTCGAGAAAATTTTGCATTGCAATGAGCACATTCAAAAGGTTTTTCACCAGTGTGAGTCCCAATGTGAAGTTTCAAAGTTCCTTTATCAGAAAATGTTGAATTGCAACGAGTACATTGAAAATGTTTTTCACCAGTGTGAGTCCTCATGTGACGTTGCAAGTGACTACTTCTAGCGAATTTTGCATCGCAGTGAGTACATTGAAAAGGTTTTTCACCAGTGTGAGTCCTCAAGTGACGTTGCAAGTGGCTACTTCTAGCGAATTTTGCATCGCAGTGAGCGCACTGAAATGGTTTTTCACCAGTATGAGTCCTCATGTGACTTCTCAAACTAGAACTTTGATTGAATTTTGCATTGCAGTGAGTACATTGAAAAGGTTTTTCACCAGTATGAGTCCTCATGTGTTCTCTCAAACTAGAACTTTGATTGAATTTCGCACTGCATTGAGAACATTGAAAAGGTTTTTCACCAGCAGCGCCGGATTTACACATTTGCCGCCCATGGGCCATTTGACTATTTGCCGCCCCCATCCAAGCCCACGCCCGAAAGAAGGTCGGGGTCGCCCCCAGCTACAGGGGTGCAAAATTTTCCAAAACGCCGGGGGTTTCACGCGATTCGGGACTTTTTCCTCACAGGATTTTCGAAAAATTTCCTCACAAAAATTTGGGAAGTGATAACTTTTATTTGTTTTCTTATTTTAACATTTAAACACTGTGGGTACGCAAATTTACCCATATTTTTGAAAATTTGAGACATTTTCTGTAAAAAAAAACTTGTAGGTAGCCAAAAAAAAAAAAAAAAAAAAAAAATTGACAAATTTCCTCACTTTCACGCGATCCACGTATTGCTCGATCGAGCAATTTTGCAACCCTGCCCAGCTGGGGAGGGTCTGGAGATCCACCACCGGAAATTTTTGTGATTTTGACCTCTTAAAGGTGCAAAATGTCGTGATTTTTAGAGAAATTTCCCTATATTATTTTCACGCGATCCACGGATTGCTCAATCGGGAAATTTTGCAACCCTGCCCAGCTAAGAGGGGGTCTGAGGGTTGTTTCTGCTCATTTTACGAGACAAGGCGAGATGACTCCGAGCAATACCATCTGAACACATCGTAGCTCGGGGGTTTGAGGTTATGTGATTAGGTTGCCAACTTTTATACAGTCTCTTATGGGGGAAAGAGGAATTTTTGCTGTTTTTTCTAGTTTTTACTAATTTTTCGGCTGTGAAAACCATGTATACTTGATCAGGGCACTTCCTTGGATGTTCTAGAGCGTTTCTGAGAAAAACCACTTTTTCCGCAAAATTACACACCAAAATATGTAACACCAAAGGGGGGACCCTTGCTTACTTTGGGTCGATGTGAAAGGGTGACCCTTTGGTGTTTCGCGTAATTTTGTGAAAAAATTGTTTTTTCGCGGAAACGCTCTGGAACATCCAGGGAAGTGCCCTGACCAAGTAAATCTGGTTATTACAGCCGAAAAATTCGTAAAAACTAGAAAAAACTTCAAAAATTCCTCTTTCCCTCATAAGAGCCTGTGTAAAAGTTGGCAACCTAATCACATAACCTCAAACCCCCGAGCTACGATATGTTTAGATGGTATTGCTCCTGTCTCGCCCTATCTCTTTGCATGAGATAGAGTTGTTTATCTCGTCTATCTCGTGTCCTCTCGTACGAGATAGACAGGGAGAATCAGCCTACTGGAAATTTTCGTGATTTTATCCTTCCTAAGGTGCAAAATTACGCAATTTTTAGAGAGATTTCCCAATAGTTTTACTCGAAATGACTTGGATTTTAGTGGTGATAAACAATGCAGTTGTTTTCGGCAAGAAAATCAGCAACAAGCCTGAATTCAGATGAAACGCAAGGCTACGAAATGATGCGCCGGCCGCTGGCACTGTCACCGAGCCGCCCGCCCCGCGCCCTCAAGTGGCCACTGCAATTTAAAATTCTGAGTCTTTGCATATTCTTTACTCGTCTACCATCGTGTCAGCTGTTCCACTTTCGAAGCTGCACTTGCGACAGCACCCATTAAAAAAAAAAAAAAAAAAAAAAAAATTGCCGTGAAAAATTTGCCGCCCCAGAAATCTGCCGCCCTGGGCCACGGCCCATGTTGCCCGTGCCTAAATCCGGCGCTGTTCACCAGTGTGAGTCCTGATGTGAAGTTTCAAAGAGCCTTTATCAGAAAAATTTGAATTGCAGTGAGTACATTGAAAAGGTTTTTCACCAGTATGTGTCCTCATGTGTTTTCTCAAACTAGAACTATGATTGAATTTTGCATTACAGTGAATACATTGAAAAGGTTTTTCACCAGTGTGAGTTCTCATGTGACATTCCAAAGTTCCTTTATTCAAAAATTTTGAATTGCAGTGCGTACATTGAAAAGGTTTTTCACCAGTGTGAGTCCTCATGTGACATTGAAGGTTGGATTTCCAAGCAAATTTTGCATTGCAGTGAGTACATTGAAAAGGTTTTTCACCAGTGTGAGTCCTCATGTGACATTTCAAAGAGCCTTTATCAGAAAAATTTGAATTGCAGTGAGTACATTGAAAAGGTTTTTCACCAGTATGTGTCCTCATGTGTTTTCTAAAACTAGAACTATGATTGAATTTTGCATTACAGTGAATACATTGAAAAGGTTTTTCACCAGTGTGAGTTCTCATGTGACATTCCAAAGTTCCTTTAGTCAAAAATTTTGAATTGCAGTGCGTACATTGAAAAGGTTTTTCACCAGTGTGAGTCCTCATGTGACATTGAAGGTTGGATTTCCAGGCAAATTTTGCATTGCAGTGAGTACATTGAAAAGGTTTTTCACCAGTGTGAGTCCTCATGTGACATTTCAAAGTTCCTTTATTAAAAAACTTCGCATTGCATTGAGAACATTGGAAAGGTTTTTCACCAGTGTGAGTCCTCATGTGACATTGAAAGTCGGATTTCCAAGCAAATTTTGCATTGCAGTGAGTACATTGAAAAGGTTTTTCACCAGTGTGAGTCCTCATGTGACATTGAAGGTTGGATTTCTGGGAGAATTTTGCATTGCAGTGAGTACATTGAAAAGGTTTTTCACCAGTGTGAGTCCTCATGTGACATTGAAAAGGGATTTCGAAGCAAATTTTGCATTGCAGTGAGTACATTGAAAAGGTTTTTCACCAGTGTGAGTCCTCATGTGACATTGAAGGTTGGATTTCTGGGAGAATTTTGCATTGCAGTGAGTACATTTGAAAAGGTTTTTCACCAGTGTGAGTCCTCATGTGACATTGAAGGTTGGATTTCTGAGAGAATTTTGCATTGCAGTGAGTACAGTGAAAAGGTTTTTCACCAGTGTGAGTCCTCATGTGACATTGAAAAAGGGATTTTGAAGCAAATTTCGCAATGCATTGAGAACATTGGAAAGGTTTTTCACCAGTGTGAGTCCTGATGTGACGTTTCAAATTTCCTTTAACAGAAAATTTTGAATGGCAGTACGTACATTGAAAAGGTTTTTCACCGTTGTGAGTCCTCATGTGACGTTGCAAGTGGCTACTTCTAGCGAATTTTGCATCGCAGTGAGTACATTGAAAAGGTTTTTCACCAGTGTGAGCCTCATGTGATTTCTCAGAGTTCCTTTTTTAGAAAATGTTGAATTACAATGGGCACATTCAAAAAGTTTTTCACCTATAGGAGTCATGATGTGATTATGCAAAGACCCCTTTCCAGAAAATAAGGCATTGCAGTCGGCCCATGCATTCATTTTTTTTCCAGAATGTGTCCTGATAGGAGAACTGAGTTGTACTCTTTTAGCAAGTCCTGCAGTGTCGAAAGGAGATGAAATTAGTTCTGTTCCAGTTTTTCTATTTCCCTCTTGTTGTGATGTACTTACATTGTTGGAAACGTTTACTTTGTTTATTGGTCCAAGTTCATGCAATTCGCTTTGCTGTTTTCCATTTAAACAGATTGATGTGAAGTTTGTACCATCAGAGTCGTTCATTGGTTTGATAACTTCATTTGTCTGATGGAAAATAGTGTCTTCCTTGAATTCTACCACACTTTCAATGTCATTTTCGGGACTAAATATTGCCTCCCGTTTTATTGACTTATTGCAAATAGGATCGATTGCCACATACTGAGACACTTGGGAAAAGTTGTGGTTTTCAATGTAGCCATTGGTCATACAGTTTGCTTCCTGTTTTCTCATATCCACAGAGATATTGTTTGAAGAAGCAAGCATTCCTTCAGGTTGGTTCCAGTCTTTTTCTAATTTTACACTCACAGACAAGAAGTGAATACTCCCCAATTCTATTTCTTTTTCATCTGTTTTACAACAATCTGTTAAACTGTTAGCTAGCTCCGGCTGGTTAACTGGGAGTCCTGTTGTTTCAGCATCGTCTTCATAGAGAGGTTCCTTCTCTGTCTTTATTGTAAACTCAGGAAACAAGTTGGATGCTAAGATATTTGAAGTTGGTGAAGGTTCCTTATCATCTGTTGAACTTGACAGACTTACAAATGGACAATGTGATTTCAATTGTCTTTTTGAAGCAGGGATCCTCTCTTTTTCCCGATCTACTTTTTCAAGAACAATCCTCAACTTCTTCCCGAAGATCAATTCTGCATCCGTTTCACTTACAACTGAAGTCTGGTTACAGTTTCCTTCTCTGTGTTTGAAAAAAATATATTTTGGGGAACTCTCATCTTCATTCAGATGTGTTCGGGACTTTGACTCTGTGTCAGAGGTCCTTGGTTCTAATCTTTCTCCCTCAGAAATATTGACTGCAGTGAAAGTTACCATTGGACAAAAACGATGTGAAACAGCACCGGAATTCGCATGATTAAAGCCAGATTCTTTATACATAAAATTATGATAAACATCCGTTACTCCTTTTGAGCGATTAGAATCGCAAACAAAACAAAATTTGTCAACAGAATTACCTTCCATTTTATCGAATGAGCGGATATTTTTGTGCTTCAGTCAGTCTGGCTTCTCGCATCTGAATGATCCTGCAAATTTCAGGAGATCTTATTCTATGAGATGATGTCTGATGTCACTGATCCTTGCCTGCAACAGTTCCATGAACAAAAATTAACGTTATTAGAGAGCAAAGTAAAGTTGTGGAAACAAGGCAAATCAAATGTGACAAAAAAAGAAAGTGAAAGAAAACCGACGCATTAAGGACCTTATTTTGGATTGGTAAAAATATAGAAAGGACAAAAAAAAAAAAAAAAAAAAACAAAGCAAACTTGATTCAATCTCGGTGACCTGTTGAATATTGAAACGATACTCTTTGCTTTACTCTTTGATCTGTAAAGTTATACGAATGAAAAATCTTAATTGGCAGTGCTAAAATGGTTCAAAAAAAATTATATCCTGGCTAACAATGCTGGCTACCAGTTTAGACAGAGGTTATGGAGCATTCATTTGAAGCTTCAAACTGAATTGCAGTACAGAAAATGTTTCATCTGTACACTTTCCATAAAAATTTAGTTCCAACAAATCATTGCAGAATACGAGACTGGATGCTGAAAATAGGTCTGGAACTGATGTAAAGTTCCATATAAGAGTGGGTAGGTCTTCCAGCCTTTAACAGCAGCAGACCCACATTGACCTAGTTAATGACCTGTCGAATGCAACCAAGTTGCTGACCTAAACTCTCATCTTAAAAATTACAAACTTCAATCTTTCCTAACTCTTGGTTAAATTAATGGAACTATTCCCATGCTAAGTGGACTCTTTGTGCCGCAATACGGGAAAAACTAAGTTTCAGTTCATTAAGAAGTAAACACGCATCTATACCAAATGCTCAATGCTGGGTCCTTGGATAGCCCCAGTTTTTATACAGGGTGTTAAGAAAAAAAGTTTCCACTGCTGTTTTTTCGAAAACGGCTGCGAATTTTGAAAAAACGGCCAAACACGTGTCCAATAATATCGAGGGGGACCCATTTTGGGGGGGTTATTTTTTCCGGCGCCCCCCTGGGAGGGGCGGGGAGGGGGTAACCCCCTTTTTTCTTATGGGAGATCTATTTTTTTATTTCAGTATCTGAAAGAGCATTAAAAAAGAAACTTTTTGGCGCAAACCGAAGGTCGATATCGTTTTTCGTTTTCGATATATCGAAGGTCAAAGTTCGATATGGACCTATTTTCAAAAAATCATTACTCCACTTTGAGATACCGGAATTTATAAAACTAGAACTCTAAAATACTCCAAAAAGCAAGCCCTTTTTAGAAAAAAATACGAATTTGACACAAATTTAGCGAAAAATAGGGTTTAGCGCCCCCAAAAATTGTCAACGTTTTTGCCCCCAAGGGGGGCCCATCAGACAAATTCCTTGAGACGACCCCTATTGAGTGACACATTAATCAAAAGGGCTTACCAAACTGAGCATTTTGGCGCAAACTGGAGGTCGAAATCGTTTTTCACATTCGAGATATCGAATGTCAAAGTTAGATTTACAAAATTTGATATCTCGAATGTGAAAAACGATTTCGACCTCCAGTTTGCGCCAAAATGCTCAGTTTGGTAAGCCCTTTTGATCCATGTGTCACTCGATAGGGGTCGTCTCAAGGAATTTGTCTGATGGGCCCCCTGGGGGGCAAAAACGTTGACAATTTTCGGGGGCGCTAAACCCTATTTTTGGCTAAATTTGTGTCAAATTCGTATTTTTTTTCTAAAAAGGGCTTGCTTTTTGGAGTATTTTAGAATCCTAGTTTTTTAAATTCCGGTATCTCAAAGTGGAGTAATGGTTTTTTGAAAATAGGTCCATACCGAACTTTAACCTTCGATATATCGAAAACGAAAAACGATATATCGACCTTCGGTTTGCGCCAAAAAGTTTCTTTTTAATGCTCTTTCAGATACTGAAATAAAAAAATAGAGCTCTCATAAGAAAAAAGGGGGTTACCCCCTCCCCCCCTCCCAGGGGGGCGCCGGAAAAAATAACCCACCCAAAATGGGTCCCCCTCGATATTATTGGACACGTGTTTGGCCGTTTTTCAAAATTCGCAGCCGTTTTCGAAAAAACAGCAGTGGAAACTTTTTTTCTTAACACCCTGTATAAAAAATCCAAGTTTTGAGGCAAAAAATACAGTTCTAATATGTATCGGATTACACAGTTTATCTGGAATGACCTGAGCTTAATACACCTATTTGACATTTCCCAGTAGTAGTGTATATCAGGAATTTTCACAATAGTGATCTTCCTACTACTTGAGTCAATCATAAATAGTGATTCATCCAACATGTAATGCTTTTAAGCAAATCTAAAGATATTAAAACATCCTTCGTAATCCTTACACACATTTTAATTCAAAATTTTCCATTGTTCAAAAATTAATTGAATTAACCCTTAGTTGGTCGCGTTATGAGCGCGGCGCTCACCCGGCTGCTATTTTTGCTGACTTTTTTTTTTGGTTTGTCGGATTTGTCTGATTTTCCGTCTAGCTTCATTTCTAGGTTCAATGGAGATGTGTGCAAAATTTCGTGGAGATCGGTTGAATAGGGGGGCTTCTAGGGTACCCCTGAAATCAAGGGTGAGCGCTGCGCTCATACGCGACCAACCGTGTAACTATTTTTTCGCCATCCTCGAATTCATCGCCCATGCATTTTCTCTGAGCTGTAACCCAAATTTTATCAACTCAGCTTCATGGAAGGATACAGCAATACCTAGGCAACGGACAAAACGACCCCCCTCTACCAGATCTTACCAATGAGCGAGTAAAAGTTGGATTTTGCCCAAGAAACAAAAATCGGAAAACCACAGTTCGATGTGCATAATGTTCGGTGCCGATTTGCGGAGAACACACAACCATCCAGTAAACGATGATTCTGGTGACTCTAATGACTCTGATGAATCTCCTGCACTTCCAGAACGATTCATACAAAATTTTCGTGCGATGTAACTACTTGTGAGTAAATCATTCCTTAGTCATCAAAACAAATAATAATAATAAAAAAATCCTCCTCTCTCTTAAATCGCGGCTAAAAATAGTCTAAAAAAAAAAAAAAAAAGTAAATAAAAAAAAAAGGCAAGCAGGGAGCAAAAAAGGTATGGAACAATCTTAGAACAGAAAAAATAAAGAAAAGAACGTGAACACCGAGTAAATCGCAATTTATAGGGCGGGAGTCACGGGGTGAGCGCTGCGCTCATACGCGACCATCGGCGTTACAAAATGAACGCGACCAACGAAGGGTTAAAAGAAAATAAAAAGAAAAAAAACTGGAAGAGTTTCCCTTGTAACTACCAATTCACTCTAAGTATATCAAGGTCAATTCATCAAGCGAATAAATAGCTACCTTCTAACAATTTTTGAAATAACACCATCTTTAACATCAAAGAGGTTGATCCAGCTCCCATAAGGAATGGGCTATCGGCAAAAAAATTTCATATTTTCAGAGTCGATAGAACTCGTCAAGACGCATTCAACGATGGCCACTTTCTTTAATTTTGGTCAACTGGTAAGGGGAGGAGGGGGGTCCAAAGTCAAAACCTTCAAAGTCCCATAACTTTCGCCCAAATCAATATTTTTACTCGCACTTTGCGCCAAAAGATTCGTCTTAAAAAGAGCTTTCGATTGATGTGTATGAAAATTAAATTATACAAATTTTAAACCAATTTTTTTCAATTTTTACAATTTTTCCAACTTGAAATTTTTGGTTTTTTGAACCTGAAAAATACGCGCAACGGGTTGAGGAGAATAACAAACTATGGGAATAAAAGTCAAAGCTATGTTCTTTTGAATGGCACAAACCGCGATCCGGGGAAATGCTCCGTTCAAAAGTTATAAGCGCCTAAAGTTGCGCACCTCCAAAATCACGGTGCGTTCAGTGCATGTTTTCAATGGCGCGTACCGATCTCGGGTGAGCGAGGGTGACGCGCGCCATTAAAAACATGCACTGAACGCACCGTGATTTCGGAGGTGCGCAACTTTAGGCGCTTATAACTTTTGAACGGAGCATTTCCCCGGATCGCGGTTTGTGCCATTCAAAAGAACATAGCTTTGACTTTTATTCCCATAGTTTGTTATTCTCCTCAACCCGTTGCGCGTATTTTTCAGGTTCAAAAAACCAAAAATTTCAAGTTGGAAAAATTGTAAAAATTGAAAAAAATTGGTTTAAAATTTGTATAATATAATTTTCATACACATCAATCGAAAGCTCTTTTTAAGACGAATCTTTTGGCGCAAAGTGCGAGTAAAAATATTGATTTGGGCGAAAGTTATGGGACTTTGAAGGTTTTGACTTTGGACCCCCCTCCTCCCCTTACCAGTTGACCAAAATTAAAAAAAGTGGCCATCGTTGAACGCGTCTTGACGAGTTCTATCGACTCTGAAAATATGAAATTTTTTTGCCGATAGCCCATTCCTTATGGGAGCTGGATCAACCTCTTTACGCCAATTTTAGTGGCTCCTCTGTTTTCCACGATTTCCTGCGATTCAACTTCGAATTCTAATGGATCACAAAGAAATCAAAGAACAGGAAAAAAATGGATTATTTGGACCCTTAGGAGACAATTAGTCAGAAAAAAGGGTGAGAAGAGGAATGGATCTGGTCCATGCCAAATCTTTCGGTTAAAATGCACCGAGGCCAGAAGGTACTTGTTCAGCTTCTGGTTCATGATGGCCGAAGTATATATGTAGGTACAATGATGGCTGTTGCTGCTCTTTGTCACCTGCCACCAGGTCCTTTAAAATGTTACCAAATTTTTCATAACTTTAATCCCGATTTCCTTGAATCTCTTTTGACGTAAGAAGAAGGAAACACAGTTAGTCCTCAATTAGTTAGAATTCAAAGAATTTTCGCCACAATTATTACTTATGCCCTTTTTTACTAATATAATCTTCACACGCTTAATGCTTTGTTTATTTTCTTCTCGCAAATACCCCGTTTAAAAAATAAAATAGAAATTAGGCTATCTTTTTAGGCAATTTATGGTAGGTAACATCATGCCTGACGCTATCCATCAACATTAAACACAGCCCACGATGATTCAAAATCAGCAGTTCCCTATTTCTAATTAAGTTGTAAACACACCAAGTGGAAGAAATATTTCTGCAAGTGAGAACGCAATAGACATCCGTTATTCCTTTGAGCGATTAGAATTGCAAACAAAACAAAATTTGTCAACAGAATTACCTTCCATTTTTTGAAATGAGCGGATTTTTTTGTGCTTCAGTCAGTCTGGCTTCAGGCAACTGAATGATCCTGCAAATTTCAGGAGATCTTATTGCATGAGATAATGTCTGATGTCACTGATCGTTACCTGCAACAGTTCCATGAACGAAAATTAACATTATCAGAGAGCAAAGGAAAGTTATGGAAACATGGCAAATCAAATGTAACAAAAAGAGAAAGTGAAAAAAACTGACGCATTAAAGACCTTATTTTGGATTGCTAAAAATAAAGAACAGCGGAAAAAAACAAGAACAAAACAAAATTAACTCAATCCTGGTAACCTGTTGAATATTGAAACAATACTCTTTGATTTAGATTTTGGTCAAATGGTTTCTATGAATTAAAAATCAAAAAAGACAGCACTAAAGTGCTTTGAAAAAAATTATAACCTTGCCGGCTCAGAGTTTAGAAAAAAAAGATAATTTATTTAGTACTTCAAACGAAAGCATAGCTCAACAATGCAAACAAATTCAATCCGTACACCTTCCAAAAAAATTTATTTCAAACAAATTTCTGCACAACACACAACTGAATGCTATTTTGGTCTTGAACCAATGTAGAGTACCGCATGAGAGTAGATGTTCTAGGACCAAATAATGTTACAGCTTGACAGTCCTCCGAAAGACGTTGGATGGTGCGCACGTAAGTATGTTTGCGTGCAGTTTATACCCCCGTAAGTGCTCAGCGATCATCTGCGTGCGGGACCTTGAGGACGGAACATTATTTGGTCCCAGGCTCTTACCAGAGACAGGATCAGAGTAGTTAAGACAGGGACCAACAAAATGCAGCCGAGATACCGACCTCCACTCCCATCTTTAAAATTAGAAACTTCCATATTTTGTAACTCCTAATTGAATTTATAGAATTATTTCTGTGCTGTGTGGATTCATGGAGTAGGTAAATGGAAAAACCAAACAAGAATTCATTAAGAAGTAGACACGCATCATCTATCAAACGCTGACTACTGGGTTCTTCGATGCCCTAAGTTTTTATTTAAAGACTCTAAGTATTCTCTTTCGACGTAAGAAGAAGGAAACACAATTAGTCCTCCATTTTTTGTCTACTTTCATTATTTGAGTTCAAAGAATTTCCGCCACAATTATTTCTGATGCCTTTTCTATTAATATAATCTTCACATGCTTAATGCTAAGTACGTTTTTTTTCTTCACACAAATACCCCCTTTGAAAAATAAAATAGAAATAAGGTAATTTTTTAGGCGATTTATGATATGCATGATCATGCCTGATGCAATCCATCAACATTAAACACAGCTGAGGAAGATTCAAAATCAGCAGTTACCTATTTCTACTGGAGTTGTAAACGCACCAAGAGGAAGGAATATTTCTGCAAGTGAGCACGCAATATCAACGAATTGTAATTCTAGACCTTTCAGGTGATTTCAGGCAGAACGTTCCCACATCTCAATTCAATGGGTAGCACCACTGCTCACTTTTGGGAAAAGTTATGTGTTTGGTTATTAAATCGAATCCAAAGAAAAAACACAAAATCCTAGAATGTCAACACACGAAAAGTTTCAATGGATTTTTGGAGCCCAAAACGAGAGAAGTTGGTTGAGAGTTATAGACATAAATGGGGCTATTGCACACTTTTGCTATAAGCGATTTAATAGTCGAATATGGCGTAAAAACCTCAAAAAATGACGATGGCGGCACTAAAAACTTCCAAAATCCACTCCTAAACTCAATAAACGCAGTTATTTGCGCGAGCGTAATGGTGGCCGAAGGCACTCACAATGGGAGATTCCCATCTAACAATTCTGAAACTCCATCAAGAAGTGACCAATAAGAGACTACTTTCATTTGACACCGGTGTCACTTGGTGTTGCGGTACCATTCATCGGATGTGGATCATTACTCTGATGACTAATTACTCTGTGAATCATGCTTGTCAGCATAGAAAGAGTGACGAAATGAAGATAGGAATCTCCCATTGTTAGTGCCTTCGGCCACCATTACGCTCGCGCAAATAACTGCGTTTATTGAGTTTAGGAGTGGATTTTGGAAGTTTTTAGTGCCGCCATCGTTATTTTTTGAGGTTTTTACGCCATAATCGACTATTAAATCGCTTATAGCAAAAGTGTGCAATAGCCCCATTATGAAATTCATTTCACCATAAAGTAAGTGCGTGCAACTGATAATGTCTGCCTGCCTCACTTGCACTCACTGAGACTTCCGGGAATTTTTGTACTATCGACGAATTAAAGATTGTCGCGAAATTTTCACACATTTTCAGTTTTGAATGTGAGTGTGGGACTGATCTGCAACGGAATTGGCGCCTTCACTGCAATGGCCTCTCGCCTGCGAAGTGTGAGGAGCATGAAAAGTAGCCGAACCGAAACCTTGAAGGCGAAACTTACTATCTCGTGAAAATCTCGCGACAATCTTTGATTCGTCGATAGTACTTCATAATTTCCAGCTTTATTTAGGAGTATGTATTTCTGCCTAAATCCTCCCAAGGTCTTGAAGCAAGCTCACAGCTGCAGACGGTTCTCAACTTTGAGCTATAAGAGTAAATCCATCAATAAAAGCCATAAGTTGTTGACTTTTTGAGCAGCACAACGTGGTGTCCACCGTTTGAACTGATCGGCACTGGAATTACCTTGAGGTAGATGATGACTACAGCTGTAGCTTACTATAAAAGTTGCAAGTGTATTGTTTAAAAATACAGATTCAGAAATGCTTTTATTCCTTTGTTTCTTTACTGCTTGTAATCACCCATAAAAGCCCGTTCCTTCTCAAATTCTTTGTAAAATTTCAAACCAAGCATTTCATATCTTTATAGGTTTGCAAGTTGGTTTGCAACAAATTTATTTGCTACCTTCTAATGCGGGCTGTATCAATAGGGCTGTTGCACACTTATTCTACAAGCGATTTAACACTAGAATCTGATGTAAAAACGTCAGATAATAACGATGGCAGCACTATAAACTTCCGAAATCCACTCCTTAACTCAATGAGCGCTTTCATAAGCGCGAGCATAATTGCGGCGTAGAGTAGTAATATAATAGGAAATAAATTCCTATTTTAATTTTGTCACTCTCTCTACACTGACACAGATTCACAGAATAATTAGACACCAGAGGTTTGATCCACATCCATTTAACGGTACCATGATACCTGGTGGCAACAGTGTCAAAAGAAAGTCGTCTCTTATTGGTCACTTCTTGCTGGAGTTACAGTATTCGGTATTTATTCAGACTTAGGACTTTTCTTAAAAATGCTTTTTTTAATTTCAAAACACATTGAAATGACTAATTTTAGGTCGCCGAGTTCGAAAATCGGTGCGGAAAAACGCAAATTTGTCGTTTTAGCAGAAAAAATGGTTCGTAAACATAGGTGTTTCTGGAAAACACGGCTTGTTTACGTTCACGCGGACGCGGAGTCTCGCCAGGGGGAGCCAGCTGAGCGTTGTGTTGGTTGAAATCACGGCTTCATCACCCACTACCAATCAAGTCAAAAAAAGCATTGAAAGGTAGTGGAAAGGAATTTTCATCTATAAATAACCTACCCTTACCTAACCTACCCTTACAGGAGTGTTGGTTAAGTAGGGGACGGCGCCAAACGGACAAGTAACCCAAGATTTTCGCTGGAAATTTAGGTTCGGTGGGGTTAGCGAATAATTGTGAGACGGCTTCGCCACCTCACAGATGATTCGCTAACCCCACCGAACCTCAATTTTCAGCGAAAATCTTGGGTTACTTGCCTAGATATTATTCGGATGTCAAAATAATTTTTCCTAAACATCCGATTAATATCTTGGGTTACTTGTCCGTTTGGCTCTGCCCCCTACTTAACCAGTACTCCTGTGAGGTTAGGTTAGGTAAGGGTAGGTTATTTATAGATGAAACTTACAAAAAGACATAAATCAGGTTATTTATAGATGAAACTTACAAACAGACATAAATCAAGGACTGGATAGTAAAAACGCTTCAATAAATAAATGTCGAAAGTGAAAACGAGAAAAAAAAAGGCAGAACTTGAAGCATAACACAAGTATGACAAGTATATGCGTTACACACGATTCTTACGATCGGCACTTACATGATGAAAATCACACGTTTCATTTTGTTATTTGTCGGATTATTTGTCAAAATTTCGTCTTTCCGCACTGATTATCGAACTCAGCGACCTAAAATTAGTCATTTCAATGTGTTTTGAAATTGAAAAATGCATTTTTAAGAAAAGCCCAAAGTCTGCATAAATACCCAGTATTCTAGAGAATCTCCCGTACCTACTGCTCTGCCCCACTATTACGCTTGCGTTTTGTGAGTGTAAGAGTAGATTCTGGAAGTTTTTAGTGCTGCCATCAATAATTTTGGAGGTTTTAACACCAGAACTGACTGTAAGATCACTTAGAGCAAAAGTGTGCAACAGCCCCAATGATGGTGCAAAGTCAGATGAGCATACCTGATAACCTTGGCTTGGATCCTGATTTAGGTACCCTTATTTAACACACTCTCGGATGCAGAATCTTAGCGAAAATAATCCTTGATCAACCTACCTTTCGTTAGAAGAGCAAGAGACTGAAGATAGATGCTAGATTTGATGTGCTGTTTAGAAGTTTGATCGTTCGAACCTAACAAAACAGAGATACCTACTTACACGGTAGACTCAGAACTAATAGAAGAAAAGGTATAGCTAGTTATTTTTACTAGCAAAATATTGATCTCTATCTGCTTCATTCGGAATATGATGTGTCTCGAAAATGACTAAAGAATCCAGAGACAAATGTGCGTGCAGTATACTCTGGCGCCAATTAGAGTCCCTTGATGGAAATATTGGATGGGGAGTACCGACACCATAGAATAAACACAACTGTGTTTATTCTATGCCGACACGATGCTTTATGCATTTTGACAGGAGTCGATTCAGTCGACTGCCTCAAGGTATATGGAAGAGGAAGAACAGGTATGGACAGGAGGCGGAGCCTATCTCAGTAGGTGACGGCTACGTCACAGATGTTCTAGACGGTCGCGATAGAATCAAAGATTACTTATACATAAGAATTCGCCAACCCCCATCTCTTGCTATAGGTAGTTTCCAACGAGCTATACCTTTATCTAGAGCGGAGATAGTGTACACGTCTTATGGGAAAAAACCGTAACCGCCCTGGAGAAATTTTAAGGTTATGTATAAGCGAGTAAACAAACCTAATTTCTCTATCTCCACAACGTATTTTAGCTGGTTTTCTAACTCTATCAGTAATTTTAAAAATTTTTTTTTCTTTGAACTGCGCGTGTTTTCTATCAATCATAGGCTTAATTTCAGTTTCTACCCATTTAAACACTCAAATCCATCATAGCTTTCATTTACTTTGCCAGTTTCTGAAGTGTGTACAAGCCGTGTGTTACTACCTTATAACACTTCTGTGCTTATAATGCCGTGACTCATTACATTTCTTGGCATTTTCTCAAACTAAAGTGGTATGTTTATGGTGATGCATTAAAAAATGTTGTAATTTGTCCTCTCATTGCAATTTTTTTTTTCCCTGATAAAATTTTTAATCTCCTAAAGTTGAGTGATCTGAAGTAACTTTGTGAACGGATGAGCGTGTTCCTTGATCATTTTGAAATATTTGTGATTGCAGAACTCAAGAGAGTAAAGTTACCGAAAAATACACCTGGGATGTAGTGTTAGATTAAATCAATCATTCACTTTTAAACCAAGATTTGTCTCGTAGACACGTGCTCCGTTACCAATTCTTAATTTTCCATGTCTGGGGGCAATGTTATTAGTAGCCTTCACGGTGCATTTTCAGGCTGATTGTGTGTGAGATACCAGTTTGGGCAAGCTATATGCAACATCCATTGTAATTATGTTATTGCTTCAAGGATCTCTGAAATCCTTTCAGTTTAGGTGTCTTCGGAGTAATTAATGTTTTGTCTTCACGGTAGACGGATGGTGAGTACTCATGGAAAGTTAAAACCCCACCTAAGCGCGCACCACCCAAAGTCTCTTGAGCACCATTAAGCTGTAAAATTGTATGGCTCTTGTCCCACACAGCATACACTTTCAATGCTGCTAGGAAGTCATTTTGCTCTAACAGGGTTGTTTCACGCCATAGGACTATCAGGAAGTTTATAGATTACTTACCTCTGAAGTAAATCACTCGATTTTCCTGAATGACTTGCATCCTCTTTATTTTGTTTACCACCATTTTTGATGTAAAAGTGGGCGAGGAGAAGCAACCAGCTAACAATTGACAATCTTTAACTGGCATGTGGCAGCAGGTATTTCGAAATCTTCAAATGTATTAACAGCCTTCCCGGCTTTTATAATTTGGTTTTAGAAAAGCTTGTTGTCCGCCATATTTACCCCCCATTGCTGTCTGAAATGATCCAGCTTTGATGCCTAAAGGTAAGAAAAAAACCATTCTGTTTCATTATTTTCATCCATTAGCATACAATACAGTTTTCATCCCCTGGATAGTGCGTCTAAGATGTTGAAAGAGCTCTCTACTTGGGGATCTCTTAATGTTCTTCCTTGGTCAAAAGTCCGGAAGTTCACTCGTCTGTTTGTTTTGACGTGTGTACTTACTTTCTTCTTATTGCTACATTTTTGAAAAACGTATGGATTTGAGGCTGAAATGTGCATCAGGTTTACCTAGCAACTAATTTTTAAAGGCAACCGAATTTCGCTTCCTAAAGCTTTTATTTATAATTATGAACATGTCAACAGGGATTTTCAAAGACAGTATCAAAGTTGAAGCTCAAAAAGCACTGTTATTCAGAGATCTGAGCCAACAACCTCCTTCGCTTGGCCTTGACAGGTGAGTTTT
Source organism: Trialeurodes vaporariorum (assembly GCA_011764245.1). Classification (NCBI taxonomy): domain Eukaryota; kingdom Metazoa; phylum Arthropoda; class Insecta; order Hemiptera; family Aleyrodidae; genus Trialeurodes; species Trialeurodes vaporariorum. The sequence continues at coordinate 14,592,612 of VMOF01000013.1, read as the reverse complement.
TGCGATTAACGCATTTGAAATGCGTTTTAGGATTAGTCTCTTTTCTTTTACCCTTCTTACCTACTACGGTGATTTATAGTCACCTTTTCAAGGTGGCAATCTACCTTAAAAAATTTTGGGTCCAAATCATCACGGTATTCGACACGGAAAAGAAACTCTGGTTAACCCGTAAAAACAGTTAAAATGGGAAAATCTCAGGAACTCTCAAATCAAGGCCAATTCATGGAGGATTTTTGCTCAGGCATCTAAATCCACTCTGCTAACTACGTTCTTCTTTACTGAGCCAATATTTCATTAAAAAACCGGATAAAAACACCTCCTGCTTTAATTTAGAATATTTCTTTTAGATTAGTTTTGCGCAACCACCTTCTTTTTCTTAAATTATCGACGCATTCAAGCTGTGGCAGCATTGCGCTGAGGAGAGTAACATAGCGAGAAAAGAAAATAAAGCTGAGCATGGACAAGATGGAAGATTTTGTGGGTTTTTTCCCCTTATCATAAGCTATAGAGGCTTTGTTTTTTTTTGTTTATGCATTTATCAAACCTGCAGTTTGATTCATAGTTTTCATTTTCGCTTGTACTAGCAAACGCAAAAGTTTCGACAATCAAGCTTGCATACGGAGCGCAGAAGATTGCTTCGATTACACGAGGATTCGCTACTTATCTCAAATTCTTGACTGCCAAAACTTTTGTGTTTGGTAGTATTTACTGAACTCGCAATCAGTTTGTAGGTACTTGTTTCACCCAGACCCGTGATAGAGTGTTACACTTGAATGGCTTTCAGTTTTCGATTAATGAAGAGAAAAAAAAAAATCCTGTGCCACCATGATATCTTGGCTACGCTTGATATTTAGTTCCTCTTTTCATTAAATTGTACATAGTTAGCTCTAGCTCATTATTTAAACGTCTATCTCTAAACATATGTTCTTTATTAAGAGTAGTCAGTACACTTCATTAATGGGATCTTTTGAATTTGTTAAGAATGATGTTCAATGCTTGAACCTTTAAAAATTTTTTTTTTTGAAGTAGAGGTGGTGCCCGCATTTGCAAAGTTCTGCATTTGCATAGCCAGGAAATAGCTGTTACTGAACCCATAAATAACTTGTCATCCATTAGATCATGCATACTTGCACCATGTGAGAGAGAGCCAGATTTATCAACTGTCACATCTACGGGCAAGCCCTTCAGCTCTGTAAAATTGTTAGGTGATCTTGTAGGTATTCAAGTTACACTGAAACTTGGTTACACAAAGATTTCATCATATCTCTTACTTTAAACGCCATTTTCTTGTCTTCAACAACAGTCAGTACCTACATCAAAGAATCTTTTTTAAGTGGCTTATCATGAACTACGTACCTCAAAGGAGACTGGGGGATTCTAGTGATTTATCCCTAACACTTAGTAGGGATGAAACAAATATGTTTTAATCGTACCTTTAAAGATGAGAGCATGGTTACTGTGGTCAAAACTGAAGAGTGAATATAGCAGACAACAAGTTTTTCCAAACTCAAACTATCCACAGCTGGTTAGACCTTTGTCACGTTTGAAGATTTGGAAATACCTGCTACAGGCCATTAAAGCATTGGTAACAATAATTTGTACTCCTCGTCACATCGGTGATTCTTCTAATACAGCAATTCTTGGCACAACAGTGATACTTCTACTAAAGCAAAAACCAAGTAGAGTCTGAACATCGAACGCGATCCCGAAATTGAGGGATTATCTCCCTCCTTACAAAAACACTTTGATAGGACCACTAGTTTTGAGGCAAAATTGAAGTACACGGTGAGAAGAGCAAAAAAACTGAAATTAAAGCATAGAAGAATTTCTGGTGCTCAGTGAAATAATAACTCAATCATCTGACCCACATCCAGTAAACACACAACAAGATAACTTGCGATAGCACTGTATTGAGCACATGAAGTTATACAGAAATGAGACGGTGAATGGGGATCCTCAAAGCTGAACTCAAATTATTGAGACATATTAAAGTTCATACTGACACTAAAGGATGGTTTCTTTTACTCCAATTTACAGGTACCTCACCGATTATACGTTAATATAAAAGAAAAAAACAAAAACTAAACATCCATGATCTTGTTGCGGGTGGTTTCAGCACAAGCAAGATAGATAAAGACAAGTAAATTAAGGCACAAAAAAGTAATATTAGAAATTGGAGAGAGTTTTCAATTGAAAGCTACCGCAATTCACAGAGACATGATAATTCACGACAAAAACACTGCTTGTTCGGGTGAAAATGCCAAGAAATGCAATGAGTTTAGCACGGCGTACGGCATTATAAGGTAGTTACACACGGCTTGCACACACACTGCAAAATGACAAATTAAATTAAAGCTATGAGGAATTCGAGTGTTTCTGTAGGTAGAAACTGAAATTAAGGCTATGATTGATAGAAAAAACGCGCAGTTAAAAAAAGACTCAAATTTTAAAGTCACTGATAGACTTAGAAAACCAGCTAGAATACATTGCGGAGATAGGGAAATTCGGTTTGTTTACTCGCTTATTCATAACCTTAAAATCTCCGGGGCGGTTACGCAGTTTTCCCGATACCTCCGCTCTAGATAAAGGTATAGCTCGTTGGTAGTTTCAGAAGTGTAGGCGGACCTAGACCGATAATCTTTGGAATTTGTCAACATTATTTCTGATATATCTCTATGAAAATGAATAAAAATGAAATTGAGTGTTCACTGTTCAATGAGGAAAACTTTAAACACAAAAGAATAAAGTCAGGGACAAAATTGGTATTGATTTGAAGGAATAAAAGTTGAAAATTCGCCAAAGATTATGATTTTGGTCCGCCTACACTTCTGAAACGAGCTCTACTGCAGTAGGTGACGGCTACGTCATCGCTAAAGCAAGTGTGTCGTCATCATTTGGCGGGAAAACTCGAAAGCCCCTTAAACCCCGCCTCCTGTCCATACCTGTTCTTCCATATACCTTGCGACTGCCTGAACGAATTCGAAGGCTAACAAGGGGAAGGCAAAGGTGGGCCCGCTCCAAATGGAACGGGACTTGCGCGAAAACATAGTCATTGGGGTCCTAATGAAGGGACTTACAGCACTTTTTGTGAATGGGCCCCTGAATTTGCAAAATTTTGATTTTAAAATGAGCCCCACGGACGGCGGATAGTTATGTAGCCGAGAATGGGGCTATTGCACACTTTTGCTGTAAGCGATTTAATAGTCGATAATGGCGTAAAAACCTCAAAAAATAACGATGGCGGCACTAGAAACTTCCAAAATCCACTCCTAAACTCAATAAACGCAGTTATTTGCGGGAGCGTAATGGTGGCCGAAGGCACTAACAATGGGAGATTCCCATCTAACAATTCTGAAACTCCATCAAGAAGTGACCAATAAGAGACTACTTTCATTTGACACCGGTGTCACTTGGTGTTGCGGTACCATTCATCGGATGTGGATCATCACTCTGATGACTAATTACTCTGTGAATCATCCTTGTCAGCATAGAGAGAGTGACGAAATTAAGATAGGAATCTCCCATTGTTAGTGCCTTCGGCCACCATTACGCTCGCGCAAATAGCTGCGATTATTGAGTTTAGGAGTGGATTTTGGAAGTTTTTAGTGCCGCCATTGTTATTTTTTGAGGTTTTTACGCCATAATCGACTATTAAATCGCTTATAGCAAAAGTGTGCAATAGCCCCATTAGACACCCCCTCTCAACCGAAGTCGTGGCGTAACGACAGCGTATGATGCGTTTTTTTATTCTCCGGAATCCGCACCGGTGCAATAACCCGGAGTTTTCGGAGCTGCTCCGAAGCTGTCTGGTGCAGCACCGGTCACGTGTTGAAGCTCCGGAGCTCCAGCTCCGGTGCATCGGTCTTCAACTCCGATACACTGGAGCTTGCACCGGAGCAGCTCCGGGCGCATCGCACCGCTAATAAAACAACACTTCGGTGCGCACCGGTGCTGGAGCCCCGGAATAAAAAAAACACTCCGGAGCACTGGAGCTGCACCGGTGCGCGCTCCGGAGAATAAAAAAACGCATCAGTAGTGGACTCCGGGTTGCGTGGCCCCGGGTTCGATTCATGCTGGCGGCGTTAATTTTTTCACGACAGTTGTGCTCATATTTCTTTGCCATGTTTTTATGTTTCTTTCTTGTTGCTTGTTTGCTATTTGGTTTTGTTTTGGTATTGTTTTGTTTTGTTTTGTTTTTTAATACTGTTTGAATCGAATTAATCCACATCTTTTCGTGCTGTATACGCAGTTACCTACTTCACTGTGCTTGTATGTAAAAGTTAAGAAAATAGTAGAAAATCAAAAAGACGAATGGAAATTGATCAACGAAACTTTTTTTTTCGTCTGTTTTTTCAAGTGCTGTTGTTCTTCTTTTCCTATATTTTCTTAACTTTTATATGAAAGCACAGTGTAGTACCTGATGCATGCAGGATGAAAAGAGGTGGAATAATTCGATTCAAACGGTCTTAAAAAAAAAAAAAACAAAAACAAAAAAACAAAAAAACAAACAAAACAAAAAGCAAAACATAACTAAAATACAAACAAGCAACAAGAAAGAAATATAAAAACATGGCAAAGAAATATGAGCACAACTGTAGTGAAAAAATTAACGCCGCCAGCATGAATCGAACTCGGGAACATGCAAACCGGAGTCCACTACGCTGTCGTTGCGCCACGACTTCGGTTGAGAGGGTGCATCTGATTCTCGACTACATAAGGATCCGCCGTCCCTGGGGCTCATTTTAAAATCAAAATTTTGCAAATTCAGGGGCCCATTCACAAAAAGTGCTGTAAGTCCCTTCATTAGGACCCCAAGGACTATGTTTTCGCGCAAGTCCCGTTCCATTTGGAGCGGGCCCACCTTTGCCTTCCCCTTGTAAGTTCAACTAGAGTCCCTGTATATCAAAGAGTCTCGCCACGTGAGGCATGAAGAAGAAGAATTTCGAAGGAGGCGTCCACTCTGATTGGTTGGGTTCGCTGAGGGGCGTGTACGCTTCCTCGGTAGGTGCGTTCCAACGGTCTTCTTATGGAGAATAACACAGAACGCCTCCTCGAGCTCCGTGACAGCCTAAAATCTAGCAGCCAATCAGAATCTATACCCCGTATGGCGAGACTCTTTGATATACAGGGACTCTAAGTTCAACAGTGGACCAGTGGTGGACTGGCGGATTTGCCGGCATTCCGGTCCGTTCCCATACGTTCCTCTACCTGTGCCTCTACGAGACTACGAATCGACTCCTTTCGTGTGGAGCCTTCGATGTCGTCGACTCCTCCTCGACTCCGTGAGAGCCTAAAACCAACGACCAATCACAACTCGTTGAGCTCGTGTCGGTACTCCCTATACAATATTTCCATCAAGGGACTCTAGCGCCAATGAGCTATAACTTTGGAGTGGCAGCGGGCTGGTCCACCTTGTGCCACACAGGGTAGAAGGAATCCCGGGAAAAAGCGGAATTTGGACGGCAGATTCAAAGTTTTGAGGTTAACTTTTGTAGGTCGTTCGGAATTTGGCGGGAATTTGGACGGCAGATTCGTAGGTCGTTTCCGGCGATGCCCGAGTTTGTTTACGAAACGACCGGAAACAACCTACAAAATTTAACCTCAAAATCGATTTTTACGGCAAGATGGCGGCGCCCTAGGTGACAACAAAGAGTAAACAATAGAGTCCCTATATATGAAAGAGTCATGACACGTGAACAGAAGTGAGGAAGAAGAAGGTGTCTGAGGAGCCTGGAGGCGCGCCTCTTGTTTACATTTTTATCCAACGATCTTCCCGCCAAAGATTACTTATACATATATTCGTGTGGAAGTAATCTTTGTTAGGTCAACCTAACCTCCAATACCCGTTGGCTTCACTACCTGTTTTAAAAGTAATGCGTGAATTTTATTCTGTTCTGAACACATTTTCATCAATTGTTAATTCAACTTTCATCAGTACAAGCTAAAAATGCCGAAAGTTTCCTCAAAGCTGGGCAGCAGTGAAGATGGTTCCATTTGAGATGTAAACAAGAGGCGCCCCTCCAGGCTTCATAGACCCCTTCTTCTTCTTCACTTTTCAGCAGCCAATCAGAGATGGAACCTCGTATGGCGAGACTCTTTCATATATAGGGACTCTAGTAAACAAGAGTCGCAATTGAATGGAAGGCCTGCGTGGTCAACGTAGATAAGGGATCCGAACGCGGGCTGGCCTGGGCTGGCCTCTGATTGGCTGCAACGGGTGGAGCAAAAATGACTCGGGGTATAGGGAAAATAACACGGGATTTTCGTTCCGGGGCGTTTATCTCGAAACCTAAGCAAAATAATATCTAAACAATTTATACGAGTCGATTCAGCAGATTTTTCCGAACAATTTGATAGGTCATAAATGACACTTTATTGCAAATTCGAAAAGACTGTTTCAGTTTAAAAGTACGCACAATAGTGAGTTACTCAAACACTGCTCGAACACACGCCAAGCATGTAATCACACTATTGTGCGTACTTTTAAACTGAAACATTCTTTTCGAATTTGCAATAAAGTGGCATTTATGACCTATCAAATTGTTCGGAAAAATCTGCTGAATCGACTCGTATAAATTGTTTACATATTATTTTGCTTAGGTTTCGAGATAAACGCCCCGGAACGAAAATCCCGTGTTATTTTCCCTATACCCCGAGTCATTTTTGCTCCACCCGTTGCAGCCAATCAGAGGCCAGCCCAGGCCAGCCCGCGTTCGGATCCCTTATCTACGTTGACCACGCAGGCCTTCCATTCAATGGAGCTGTTGCAAACTTTTGCTACAGGCTTATTGATAGTTGATTATGGGGTAGTACCCTGTAAAAATAACGATTAGCGCACTAAAAAATCACGAAATCCACTCCTAAACTCACAAAATGCTTTTAAACGCGAGACCGTAATGGCGGCCGGAGACCGCAGTTTGCATTAGGTTTCCCTATCTTCAATCAGCGCCATCTACAGGAGGTAGTCTCGCAACACCACACAAGAAGAAGAAGAAGCACACAATTGCCATAAGAAAACCGCGGCCTCCGGCCGCCATTACGGTCTCGCGTTTAAAAGCATTTTGTGAGTTTAGGAGTGGATTTCGTGATTTTTTAGTGCGCTAATCGTTATTTTTATAGGGTATTACCCCATTATCAACTATCGATAAGCCTGTAGCAAAAGTTTGCAACAGCTCCATTGCGACTCTTGTTTACTCTTTGGGTGACAACAATGAACCAGCGGAACGTTCCTTGATGTGCCACTCTAAAAGTTATAGCTCATTGCTCACGCGTGCTCGTTTGAGGTTAGGAACAATCATCACTCATCAGAGTCGTCACTCATCACCAGCTGGGCAGCCGGCGCGGCAGCGGATGGGGAAAAAAACGGGTCTATAGACTGTTTTAGTAGAGCGATATATCGTATCGATTGCCGTCCGAGGGCCTCTGGTTCCAAACAAACTCTGGTTCAATGTAATTTCCCCATAAGCGAACTTTTGAACGGAAATTTAGGGTATTAAATCAAACAATTAATGCGACCTTTTTGCGATTATGAATTCTGCGTCCTTGAAAATGCTTAATTATGCCTGGTTCCTTGACTAAAACTGCCGAAATCAATAAGATTTTACAGATTAAACGATGCGTTTGGAGGTTGGAATCACCCAAATGTTATTGTTGTTGTTGTGGAATTGGCGGGATTTCGGGCGATTCTAACCTACAAATGCAACGTTTAATCTGTAGTAACTTATTGATTTCGGCAGTTTTAATCAAGGAACCAGGCATAATTAAGCATTTTTGAGGACGTAGAATTCATAATCGCAAAAAGGTCGCATTAATTGTTAGATTTAATGCCCTAAATTTCCGTTCAAAAGTTCGCTTATGGGGAAATTACATTGAACCAGAGTTTGTTTGGAACCAGAGGCCCTCGGACGGCAATCGATACGATATATCGCTCTACTAAAACAGTCTATTGTTCATCACTCCTCATCTCCTCATTCATGAAAGACTTCTACAGGGTGTTATTAAAAAAAAAAAAAAATCCCACTGCGGTTTTTTCGAAAACGGCTGTAAATTTCGAAAAACGGCCGAACACATATCCTATATGAGCGAGGGGGACCCATATGGGGCGGTTGTTTTTTTCGATTTTTACGCTTTAACGACAGTCGACATACCTACCTAGATGTCCGCTCTCTATAAACGCAAATTAAGGGTTCCTAGACACAAACATGGAGTTTTTTCTCTTATTTAGACCTGAAATCGCGTTTATAGCGCCCTATTCGACGTACATTGACCTGCCGGCTGCCGAGTTCGAATTTGGCCTTAGTCTTGATCGAAATAATCTAGTTTTACTGGTTAGTTTTTTCACAATTTATACTTTATCGCGAAAAATGCCTAAAAGAAGAATATGCATAAAATCAGGACGTACATATTAAGGACGTAGAAAATGACATAATTTTTGACATCAGTGTCTTAAATACTATGAAGTAGCACCATTTTCATGAAATTAACAAGAAAATTCATAATTTACTTAAAAAGAACACTGATGTTTGGTGCTTGACGCGGACAGTTATGTCGCTAAAGAGGCCTACTTGTTTTTTTCGGCACCCCCCTGGAAGAGGCAGGGGAGGGGGTCAGCCCCTGGAATATCGAACTTTTCTTACGGCAGCTCTGTTTTTTTATTTCAGTATCTAAAACAGCATAAAAAAAGAAACTTTTTGGCGCAAACCAAAGGTCGATATCGTTTTTTGCTTTCGAGATATCGAAGGTCAAAGTTCGATACGGACCTATTTCAGAGACAATATATAATAGAGACAACGCACTAGTCTTGCGCGCGGTATGGCTGACTTTTTTCGGAGCTCAACAGAAATTATTACCATAGGGAGCATGAAGGAGCACCATCCAACATGGACCATTCGTTGACTGATGCAATTTCGGTGCTTCGGATTCACACGGCAAAAATCTCAACGACGTTTCTCATCAGTCAACGTATGGTCCATGTTTTTGGTGTTCTGTTGAGACCCCGGAAAAAAAAGCTTCCACCGCGCGCAAACATGGGCAAGATAAATGGTGCGTGGTCTCTGGTCTCTATCATATATTGTCTCTGACCTATTCTCAAAAAATCATTACTCCACGTTGAGATATCGGAATTTGAAAAACTAAGGGTTTAAAATACTTCAGAAAGTAAGTCCTTTTCACACAAAAATACGAATTTGACACAAATTTGGCAAAAAATAGGATGTAGCGCCCCCGAAAATTGTTAACGTTTTAGCCCCCCAGGGGGCATATCAGAAAAATGGGTCTGTTGCAAACTTTTGCTACAGCGCTGTAAAGTGTACAATCTAATGTATAATCGCCTGCTGGGACCAAATAGTGTTACGGCCTGACGGTCCTCCGAAAGACGTTGGATGGTGCGCACGTAAGTATATTTGCGTGTAGTTTATACCCCCCGTAAGTGCTCACCGATCATCTGCGTGCGGGACCGTGAGGACGCAACACTATTTGGTCCCTGAAAAGTCCAATGGTGGCATCAGAAAGCCATGAAATGCAATAATAAACTCACAAAAGGTGTTTAATTAAATCCAAGATGGCGGCAAAATATCGAGCAATCTGTATGCATGCAGCACGAACATTCAAGGATATCCAACCTCACAATATCGATCACAATCAATCACAACGTAAACAAACACATAACCTCTACCTCCAGTGAGGTTGTCAAAGTTGGCAATCCTTGGATGATCACGGTGCATACCTTCAGATTCCTCGATATTTTGCCGCCATCTTGGATTTCAATGAACGCCTCTTGTGAGTTTAATATTGTATTTCATGACTTTATGATGCCACCAATGGACTTTTCAGGCAATTTTACATTGGAATAACCACTTTTAATCGCTGTAGCAAAAGTTTGCAACAGACCCATTCCTTGAGACGACCTCTATCGAGTAATACATCGGAATAAACACTTTTAATCGCTGTAGCAAAAGTTTGCAACAGACCCATTCCTTGAGACGACCCCTATCGAGTAATACATCGATCAAAAGGACATACCAAACTGAGCATTTTGACGCAAACCGGAGGTCGATGTCGTTTATCACATTCGAGATATCGAATTTTGTAAATATAACTTTGACATTCGATATCTCAAATGAGAAAAACGATATCAACCTCCTGTTTGCGCCAAAATTCTCAGTTTGGTATGCCTTTTTGATCGATGTATCACTCGAAAGGGGCCGTCTCAAGGAATTTTTCTAATAGGCCCCCCTGGGGGGTAAACACGTAAACAATAGGTATTGGGGGCGCTATGTCCTATTTTTTGCTAAATTTGTATCAAATTCGTATTTTTTTCTAAAAAGGGCTTGCTTTTGGAAGTATTTTAAACACCTAGTTTCTCAAATTCCGGTATCTCAACGTGGAGTAATGATTTTTTGAAAATAGGTCCATATCGAACTTTGACCTTCGATGTCTCGAAAGCGGAAAACGATATCGACCTTCGGTTTGCGCCAAAAAGTTTCTTTTTTATGCTTTTTTTACAGCACTGAAATAAAAAAATAGGGCTGCCATAAGAAAAGTCAATTTCCCGGGGTTGACCAATGAGCTATAACTTTTGAGTGGCACATCAAGGAACGTTCCGCTGGTTCATTGTTGTTACCTTGGGCGCCGCCACCTTGCCGTAAAAATCGATTTTGAGGTTAAATTTTGTAGGTTGTTTCCGGTCGTTTCGTAAACAAACTAGGGCATCGCCGGAAACGACCTGCAAAAATTATCCTCAAACCTTGGAATCTGCCGTCCAAATTCCGATTTTTCCCGGGATTCCTTCTACCCTGTGTGGCACAAGGTGGGCCAGCCCGCTGCCACTCTAAAGTTATAGCTCATTGCAATGAGCTATAACTTTAGAGTGGCAGCGGGCTGGCCCACCTTGTGCCACACAGGGTAGAAGGAATCCCGGGAAAAATCGGAATTTGGACGGCAGATTCCAAGGTTTGAGGTTAAAATTTGTAGGTCGTTCGGAATTTGGCGGGAATTTGGACGGCAGATTCGTAGGTCGTTTCCGGAGATGCCCGCGTTTGTTTACGAAACGACCGGAAACAACCTACAAAACTTAACCTCAAAATCGATTTTTACGGCAAGATGGCGGCGCCCTAGGTGACAACAATGAACCAGCGGAACGTTCCTTGATGTGCCACTCTAAAGTTATAGCTCATTGGCTCATTGTGGAGAACAGGTATAGACAACACTCTGAGCTTGGCTCTGATTGGTTGTGAAAAAAGCGACTCCGCCGCCATTTTTCTGACCGCGCGATTCAAATTTAGATTTCACATCTTGAAAAAGAAAATGAACAACGTAATTGATGATGTTATTAATCGATTCTATAGTCACAAAATTAACATTTAAAGATACAAATTACCTTTCATTGTTCAAATAAATAAAGTATTGCTTCAGATAAACTTCCCCTTCAAACCTAACCACAAACAACAATGCAAGATATACACGGTGTAAATAGGAGACAAGATGGCGGCGGAATCGCTTTTTCCCAAGTGGCCACGCCCCCTGAGTCGAGTGTTGTCCATACCTGTTCTCCAATGTTCTCCATATACCTTGATTTAAACTCATTAAATATATCGGATTTTCCTTGTACCTACACTGTACACCCCCGAATTCGATATTTACATGAGTTTGAATGGATAGAATACATGGTTGCCAAATTGCACGCGACGCCACTGAACCAACCCGCTCTTTTATCCACCGGTGGTTTCTAGTTGATGACGAAATATAATATAGAACCGAGACTTATCAGTTACTGGTGGATATAAGAAGACGCTCTATAATAGACAGTCAACGGTTAGCCAACAACCACAACAATGCACTCATCGGTCGCAATCGGTTGAGATAAAACTGGCGTAGCGATCCAAACTATCTCACTCACTCTCCCGTGACGGCCGTGACCCCCATGTATACCCATATCTCTTTCTAGTTTCAAAATTCGTATACAGCAGGCCTTTGTTTTTCATCTTATTATCGAAATCGCGTTAGAATGCCTCGAGGAGTTCATTTCAGATAGAAAATTTCACGGAAGATGTCTCTATCTACGATTTTTGAAATTAAAGGGAGATGGCAGTACATGGGAGTTACGTGAGAGCGAGAGTGACAAACTGTCTTTGTTTGGAAAATTGGAACGCTCATCACCGGCAGAATGGCAGTGGGTGTTGCCGGCAGCCGCCAAAATATAGTCAGGGGAAAATAGCTGAAGAACCGGAATAAATTGCCTCAGAAGTTATTACGGCTGAAAGTTGTCTATTAGTACGTCCTAAACAACAAATCAAAAGTTTTCCAAAGTTTGCCTTTCGGAAGGCTTCGGAAGTTTGCCCACAATCTCGCGCATGTGGGCGAAATTCACAATATTCTGTGTAATGAGAATAGCGATTTCCGGTTATGATTTGACCAATTTAAAAGTTCGTTGACTCATTTTGTCGGTAATTTAACGTTCTGTCAAATTGGTCCTTTGCAGTTTTCTCGTTTAAATCCTCAGTAGAGCACAATTTGCGAAAAACCATCGCAAAAACGAGAAAATGTCAGTTTTTTGGAGAATTTCTGGTTTTTTCGTAAAACGACGGTCAGGATTTTTGAAGTTGCGATTCGACCAAATTGAAAGTTTGTTAACTCATTTTGTAGGAAATTGGGTGCTTTTTAATAATCTAAAATCCTCTATATTTTATTATAGAGTTTTAAAACCCTCTATTTTATAATAGCGTTTTAAAACCCTCTATTTAAAAAAAAAAAAAAAAAAAAAAAAAGTATTAACGCTAGAGAAAATCTGTAAACAGTATTCGCGACGCGCCATAGTTTCAGCTTTAAGTCTTTTTTTTGAATGATCAAAATCCTACAAATTAAAAAAAAATGGCGGCGACTTTACCGCGACCCACAGTGAGCCTAAAAAATTACGCAATCAGTATTCCGCAATCAGTATTCACTGAATACTGATTGCGTAAATTTCCCATGTCTGAATACTATTCAGACATGGGAAATGAATATTGGTTCAGAGAACAAGTAAAAGGGACGAGTAATGTAAAACCGGATAAAAATGACGTCTCGTCATACTTTTCGACATAATTTTGTGATGCTCAGTGAGAAATTGTTGATACCTTGGCATCAGTTTTCTTATTCAACCAGAAAAGAAAAATCTTTATCCCGATTTCGGATCCAAATGTTGACCGCGTTTTCGACTTAAATTGCTCACGAAATTTTGGCCATCGAGATAGTATTTCAACTGAGTGAAAAGATAAAAGTCACTGGTGGTTCTGTAGATGGGGGGGGGGCAGGAGAAGGGGGAATTTCCCATTTAAATTGTTGCAACAGTGATTGGATGGTGATTGTGGAATCAAAAACGCGCTCGATCCAACATTTGGATCCAAAACCAGGATAAAGCTGCTTTTTTCTCGGATGGAATAAGAAAACTGGTGCCAAGGTATCAACAATGTCTTTCACAGAGCACAATATTAGGTCGTTAAAAGTAAGATGAGCTGTGAGACGCCATTTCATCAGTTTTTTACATTATGTATACCTTTTTCTTTAGGTTCTCTGAAACAATCGATTGCTTCGATCGCGTTTTGTAGGCGAACAGTGACGGGAGGTGGTGGCGGTAAAATCGCCACCATTTTGTTAATTTATAGGAAATTGAAAATCTAAAAAAAAGGGAATTAGAGCTGAAAATATGACGCGTCGAGCACTGTTTATAGAACTTCTCGAGCGTCAATACTTTTTTTTACATTGTTAAAGACAATGTGTTATTTTCGTTTTGCCGCTATCTAATTGCATTGAATCGTTTGATCTCGTATAGGCGCACTATGCCTCAGCCCGTATAAACCAGTAGGCAATTCGCACACCAGTCGTCGCTCAGCGTACGTTTGCAAGAGTGTGTTGTTAATGAACAAAGTTTATTGCTTTTTGCCTATAATAAAACTCTTCGCGCATCGTTGAAGTTCGCCGTCGTTTCGACCGTTCGTGCATGCTACCTCTTCTTCATTCTCTTTCATTTTAATTCTCTTTCTCTCTCTCTCTCTCTCTCTCTCTCTCTCCCCTCTCTCTCTCTCTCTCTCTCTCTCTCTCTCTCTCTCTCTCTCTCTCTCTCTCTCTCTCTCTCTCTCTCTCTCTCTCTCTCCCACTCACTCACTCTTTATCTCTCTCACTCACATTCTCTCTTCTTCCATTACTAGTGAAATTCCTATTTTATCCTTTTCTGACTCATATATGTTCAAACAGGGGCCAGAGAGAGAAAGAGAGAAAGAACAATTTCTATACGCCTATACGTGTAACGTAACAGAGAGAAAATCCATTGAAACGCGTGTGTCAACGAAGGATTGAAAAGCCGCCCAAAAACGGGCGTGCCCCCCCCCCCCCGCCTAACTTTTGAACGAGTTGAGATGTAAAGTTGCTGTTTGGATTAATCTTCATAATTTTGGATGACAATTATTTTGAGGGAATCCACCCCCCCCCCCCTCCCCCCCATTCCCCCATGCATCACCCCCGTCTATCTTTTGAACGAGTTGAGATAAAATGTTGCAGTTTTAACCAATATTCATTATTCCGTAGGTTTTTTTTGAAAGTCCTATCCCCCCCCCCCCCCACCCAAAAACGGGCGTGCCCCCCCCGCCTAACTTTTGAACGAGTTGAGATGTAAAGTTGCTGTTTGGATTAATCTTCATAACTTTGGATGATAATTATTTTGGAGGAGTCCAAGACCACCCCCGGCCGGGGCCCCTCCATTCCCCCGTGCCCTACCCCCGCCTTACTGTTGACCGAGTTGGGATAAAAAGTTGCAGTTTTAACCAATATTCATTATTCCGGAGGTTTTTTTGTTAGTCCTATCCCCCCTCCGAAAAACGGTCGTGCCCACCGACACCCCCCCCCCGCTCCTAACTTTTGAATGAGTTGAGATGTAAAGTTACTGTTTGGATTAATCTTCATCATTTTGGATGACAATTATTTTGGGGAAGTCCAACACCCTCCCGTCCTCCCCCCCATACCCCCGTGCCCCACCCCCATCTTACTTTTGAACGCGTTGAGATAAAAAGTTGCAGTTTTGACCAATATTCATTATTCCGGAGGTTTTATTTTAAAGTTCTATCCCCCCTCCCCCCCACGTGCCCCACCCCCGTCTAACTTTTGACCTAGTTGAGATAAAAAGTTGCTGTTTGGATCATTAATCTTTTTTTTTTTTTGGATCACAACTTTTTGGGGGAGTTCGACACCCCCCCCCCCCCGTGCCTCATATTAGTCTAACTTTTGAACGAGTTGAGGTATAAGTTGCAGTTTTGGCCAATATTCATTATTTTGAATTATTTTTCGTTTGTTTTTAGTCCCCCTTCCCCCCTACACCAAAAATCGCCCCCCTCCTCGCCTAGTTATCGAACGAGTTTGGATAAAAAGCTGTTGTGTAACCTACCTATATCTACTTGAAGGATACTTGAAGGATTTTGTTTCTCCCTCCCAAAGGCGGATCCAGCAATCTGGCAACTGTGTAGTACTCCCATTTAAATGCATGAGGAACAATCGATTAGTGAAACGGCCATGGCCTCCTCAAGAGTCGATTATTTCTCATGTATTCAAATGGGAATAATACACAGTTGCCAGATTGCTGGATCCACTTTCGTTCCCTCCCTTCTCTTTTTCGTTCGCCTCCTCCCCTTTCTCTTTCTTCTTTTTTACTTTCTCACAACCAAAAAAGTAAGAAATTGCAGTGGCGGCTCGTGCAATCTGGCAACCGTGCACTTTTGCCACTTAAACGTATGCAAAAAGATCGATACTAGGTGAGGCGCTACGCCTCACCAAGTAATCGATTATTTTACACAGTTTTAAATGGAGGAAATCCATTGTTGCCATATTGCACGAGCCGCCGCTGAGAAATTGAGAAAGTATTGCGGTAGCGCAGATGTCTATCTGTCTGTATCCCACCATAACTTGTCCTATAGGTAGACTAAAGCAGACATCTACTCTAATAGCCTACCTAAGCTAACCTAACCTAACCCTTCTTCTCCCATAGATAGACTGAAACAGACCTATAGATAGACTAAAAAAGTCCTATAGGTAGACTAAAGCAGAACTCTACTCAAATAGCCTACCTAAGCTAACCTAACCTAACCTCTCCTCCCATGGATAGACTAAAACAGAACTATAGATATGTATATCATTTTATGTAACATAAGATTCAATGGAATTTAAACGAACATTTTACACAAAATTATGTGACCCATCAAAATTCTTAGAAAATTGTCCTCTCTTGAACGGTCTGAAGAAATCTCAAAAAAAGTCGAATCCCAAAATGCGTGCTTGAAATCAGTGGCGTAGCGTGCAGTTTGGCAACGTTATATTGCGTCCATTTAAACCCACGTAAAAGGTCGAATGCGAAGGTGTTCACCGAACACCCAATAGTTCGATATTTTTCATGGATTTAAATGGACACATTACATCGTTGCCAAATTGCACGCTACGCCACTGCGTGAAATGTTTAAGCAACTTACGGAGGATAAAAAGTTTCCTTTAAAATCAATAATAGGAAAATGGGTAAATGTAGAAACAGATTGGAACATATCAAATATAGATGTTTGAATTTTGAGGAAAATTTGAAAAAAAAAAAAAAAAAAAAAAAAAAAAAAAAAAAAAAAAAAAAACATTCTGCAACCAGCCTCTTGTAAAATTAATCCCTTAAAGGGGTCTATGGGTCTCCCCCAGAATAATATAGGGGGTTCTGGGGGTCTCCCCCAGAATAATACAGGAGGGCCTGAGTGTCTCCCTCGGAATATTAAAGAGCCGGGGTAAAGTAATGTAGGGGGTCTGGGGGTCTGGGGGTCTTCCCCAGACTAATAAAGGAGGTTCTAGTCTAGAACTTCTAGATAATACATGGGGGTCTGGAGTCCCCCCTGGAGGTCTGGAGGTGAGGAAGTGTTCGTGAGCTATTCCCCACAGTTTATTTTTAAGCCCAATGGGGGGATGAGGAGGGGGGTATTCCACCGTGCCCTCTCCCATCTGGATCCGCCCATATAGTACACACTACACCTATTAGACTGCCACTCTAGATAAATGGAGTATGGAGCTCTTGCAAGGTTTTGCTGTAGGCAAATGCAGTATCAATTCCAAAGTAAAATTCTGCGAAAATAACGATATGAGAGTATGAGACCATTAAAAAAGTCTAAAACTCACTCCTCGCAGAGAAAACTTAACTTGGAATTTCGGGTGACCACCCTTGCACGTTTGCACCAACCTCAATTCGGACCCCAAACAAAAGAACAGGACATGAAATCAAGTGCCGTCTTCCTCGTTTACTACGCAACGTAGAACTTTTCTGTAGTTACCACCGTGCTCCTAGTAACAAAATGAGTAAAAATGGACCCTCAATTCCTTTAAATGTACTTTTTGAAAGCAAATTCATTAATCTCATTGTTCAAATTCGCAGGTTAAGCCGGCCTCGGTGGCTTGGTGGTCAGGACACCTGACTGCCAATCCATAGATCCCGGGTTCGAATCCCGGTAGTGGCAGCAGATTTTTCACTCGTCTTGTCGCTCGGTCTCCTTAAAAGTGGGTCCACGGCAAAGATTACAGTGGAAATCTGAGTGCTTTGAGCATGGATGTTTCAAGTCCCCTGTTGTCTTCTGACATTAAACAAACATTCACACACAGACATTAGTCTATAGTTGGCTGTAGGCTCCTTGACTGGAGTATAAGCCATAAAACAAGCAAAAAAAAAAAAAAAAATTCGCAGGTTATGTTCTTTTGTTTGGGGTCCGAATCCAAGGTCGGTGCATACATGCAAGGGTGGTCAATCGAAATTTCAAGTTAAGTTTTCTCTGCGAGGAGTGCGTTTTAGACTTTTTAATGGTCTCATCGTTATTTTCGCAGCATTTTACGTTGGCATTGATACTGCATTTCCCTACAGCAAAACTTTGCAAGAGCCATAGGCGGATCCAGGAATCCGGCAACTGTGGATGCTTTTCATTTGAATGCATGCGAAAAAATCGATTATTATTAAAAGGGCCATGGCCTTCTCAAGAATCGATTGTTTCTCATACGTTCAAATGAGCCGCGTTCAGTGTTGCCAAATTGCTGGATCCGCCCATGGCAAGAGCTCCATTATAGCTCGGTTGATTGTTTCAGCTTGGCAACACTGGTTGCCGAGTCTAGTGCTCGTCTGAGAAACTGCCTTATATGGAGGTGCAACGCTCCTTCTTTTTTTTTCGCGGTGATTCACTCCTCTGCCTCTCTGTGTCGAGTTCTCTGTCCGTAAAACTCTGTCGACCGTCCGTCTAATGCTTATGCCGCTTCACTCGCCGCAAGTCGCAACGTTGTCAGATTTCATTGGAAATTCGCCTACTTCCTACCTACCAGCAGCGCAGCCATGGGCGCCCACAGAAAAATTTCCAAGGGGGGGGGGGGGGGGCAAAATTGTTGAACCTTTATGGAAAGTCTAAGGACACCCCCCCCCCCACGAGGAAAAAGGGGAAACTTTTTTTTATTATTATTATTCAAATACATAGTGTACAATTATTAAGGCATTGTAGGTGTATACAAATAATAATAATAATAATAATCTTGACGTGTTTTATATTATGAATAGAGGGACAACAGATGGTAATAGTAGTTAGAAAACTGTATAATTCTACTATTCCTTGTAATAAGTAACTTAAAATTACAATATAAACTAATAATAAAGTTCGTCAACTATTACTCCTTTGATTCACATTTCAATTTCTTTTGTTCCTTTCATTTTTCTTCGTGAAATTTTGACGGTTTTGAATTCCAGGGGGGGCAAGTGCCCCCTCTTGCCCCCCGCTGCGGGCGCCCATGAGCGCAGCACAGAGCTACCGTTTTTCGTGTAACGGAAAAAAACTCTTGCAAACTTTTGCTACAGAAAATTGAAGAATTGATTCTTGCATAAGAACCTGTAAAAATGACGATGCGTACACCAAAAAATCACAAAATTCACTCTCAAATTGGGGCTCTTGAAAACTTTTGCTGCACGGGATTGAAGAGTTGATTCTTGCATAAAAACCTGTAAAAAAATGACGATGAGTACACTGAAAAATCACGAAATTCACTCTCAGAATCGAGCTTAATGGCGGTTCGACGCAGGTATCATGGGAGATTCCTATCTAAATTGAGACATATCTCTGTGTTTCCGTACAGAAAGTGACATAATAGAGTCGAACCGCCATTACGATCTTGCCATTAAAGTAGTTATGTAGGTTTATTACTGAATTTTGGACTTTCTCAGTGTGATTTTCGTGACTTTCGCTGGTTTTCACATCAGAATGGACTAATCATTTGCTAGCAAAAGTTTGCTGGAGCCCCATTGGGCTTAATGGAGGAGAGATGCAGATATCATGGGTCAAACGACAAACTATCGCACGACATTTCACCGCGCGACATTTCACCGCGGACATTTCACCGCCGCGACATTTCACCACTACGACTTTTCACCGCGCGACGTTTCACCGCCGGAAAAAAAAATAAAATAAAGAGAAGAAAAAAAGAAAATAAAGAACAAAAAACGAAAAAAGAGTAATGAACAGAAGAAAAATTGCAACATATTCTTTCACACTTTACCAGGCTTAGGACTGGCCAAAAAAAATATGTAGGTATAAATTACTTTTTTTGGGCGTTTTTCGCCTGAACCTTTCCCGGTTGCGGAACATGGTTAGGCACTCCAACCTCTTTCACCACCTTTTCTCCGACGGAATGAATTCTGCCGCGGCATCTTTCATCTCGCTTCCAAAAATTGACGCACTTCCATATATATCTCTCGCACCAATGCACTTTTCGTGGGTATACAAGTAATCCTTGTAACCTAATTTGCCCTTCCCTTTACTACTGTTAATGATCTCGGCAATTTTTTCCATAATGGTACTAACAAAAAAAAACAAAGTCCGTCAAAAAAGTTAAAAGCTGTGAGTAAAAAAGATTTTCAGTCCGTCTGAACAATTAAAAACTATTCAGAAAAAAAATCAAAGTCGATAAAAACACCCTCTCTTTCTCAACTCTCTGCATTCTTTCTAATTCATCATTTGTCTTCATACCTCCATCTACTGTACCTTCTTTCCCTCTTCTTTCATTATAAGCTTATTCTTTTTCTTCTTCTTCCATTTCCTTTTTTCTTTTTTGTTCTTTATTCTCTTTTTTTCTTTTCTTTATAATTTTTTTTTTCGGCGGTGAAACGTCGCGCGGTGAAATGTATCGGCGGTGAAATTTCCGCGGTGAAATGTCGCGCTATAGTTTGTCATGGAATCGATATCATGCGAGATTTCTATCTAAATGGAGCTGTTGCAAACTTTTGCTACAGGCTTATTAATTGTTCTGTAAAAACAGCGATAAGCGCACTAAAAAATCACGAAATCCACTCCTAAACTCACAAATGCTTTTAAACGCAAGACCGTAACGGCGGCCGGGGCCGCGGTTTTCATTGGGGTTCCCTATCTTCAATCAGCGCCATCTACACGAGGTGTTTTCGCAACACCACACAAGAAGAAGAAGAAGCATACAATTGCCATAAGAAAACTGCGGCCTCGGCCGCCATTACGGTCTCACACATAAAAGCATTTTGTGTGTTTAGGAGTGGATTTCGTGATTTTTTAGTGCGCTAATCGTTAGTTTTACAG
This sequence comes from Trialeurodes vaporariorum, assembly GCA_011764245.1. Lineage (NCBI taxonomy): Eukaryota > Metazoa > Arthropoda > Insecta > Hemiptera > Aleyrodidae > Trialeurodes > Trialeurodes vaporariorum. Next base: position 14,571,997 of record VMOF01000013.1, on the reverse strand, counting down.
GGTATTACCGCATAATCAACTATTAATAAGCCTGTAGCAAAAGTTTGCAACAGCTCCATTTCGACATATCTCGGTGTTTTCGTCGAGAAAGTGACAATAATTAGACAAAAATCTCCCATGATACCTGTGTTGAACCGCCATTAGGTACGATCTTGTCGTTAAAGCAGTTATGTGAGATTATTACTAAATTCTAGACTTTCTCATTGTGTTTTTCGTGATTTTCCCTGCTTTTCACATCAGATTGTACCATTCATTTTCTCTTAGCAAAAGTTTGCAAGAACCCCATTAAGGACATTTTTCTATTCACCCATGATTACACCGATTGAGAAGAGATTACACAGTTTCAGTTCAATGTATATGACTGTAATAAGCAACAGCGATCATGGGCGGATACAGGGAATTGTTTTTCTCTCTCTCCCTCCATTTGAACTTATGAGTTAGAAAAGGACAGCAGAGGCCCGGCCATCACGTGACTTTGGCCCCCTCTTCTGTCCTTTCCTAACACACACGTTCAAATGGGAGGAGAGAGAGAAAGACAATTATCTGTATCCGCCCATGACAGTGATGTCGAGGCTGATACATGTTATAAAAGTCCTATCTCAAAGCGTGACAGCACGGGCGATCTGAATTTGGTTTGTTTGCCAGTGGCGGCTCGTGCGATTTGGCAACTATGCATTTATCCTATTAAAATACATGGAAAACAATCGAAACTCGAGGAGGCTGCCAGCCTCCGCTTGAATCGATTTTTTACCTAAGTGTAAGTGGGAAAAATGAATGGTTGCCAAATCTCACGGGCCGCTACTGTTGTTTGCCTCGCTTTTTTTTTACTCTTAAATCAAATATTGTAATTAATCCTGTAGAGATTGGTTTTAACAAAATTGCAAGTGTTCAAGAGTGGCTATCTGCGGACCATATCGAGCTATAGCTATAGAGAGTATTTGTGTCACGTGATATTGAAACTTCACGGAGGTTGCCATGATGGAAATCTCTTATGGTCGTTTTTCACACAGGCGCGGTTTGTTTGCCTCACTTTTTTTTAACCTTTAAATTTAAAAAAAAAAAAATTGCGAAAAATACATTTGAAATTGGTTTTGAACGAAAGTGCAAGTGTTTTAGAGTGGTTATCTGGAAACAGAAATCGACAGAACTGTTTCTTTTGGAAGGGTTTGCAAGATAAATAAACTGACACATAACAGAAACATATATAAAATTGTCTCACATGGATAGTTGTATTAAAATTCTGTGTCCAGATAGCCACTCTTAAACACTTGCACTTCCGTTTAAAACCAAAGTCCACTAGATTAGCCTCGTTTATGCGAGCATCTCAACCCGGGTTCTAGAACCCGAGTTCAGCTGAACCCGAGTTGAGATGCTCGCATAAACACTTCGGATCTCGCTGAACTCGGGTTCGACTCGACCCCGATTCAAACCCGAGTCGAGTCGGCGAACTCGGGTTGAGATTTCACGCATAAACACCTCTGAGTTCAGAACCCGGGTTCACGCGGCATCGATGTCATCAATTCGAGCGAGGTTAAACACGCGTCTTTATGCGGTAGCACTTGTCCGCACCGCACCAAGCATCGCCGCCATTTTCGTCAAAAATGTAAACAAACACAGTGAAGAAGAAGAAAGAAAACCTTGAACTCGAGTTCAAATACGCGGGTGTTTATGCGCTAACCCGAGTTGGACCCAGGTTGAAACTCAACTCGGGTTGACTCAACCCAGGTTCAGATATCTCACATAAACGAGGCTATTAATTACAATTTTTTTATTTAAGGTTAAAAAAAAGTGAGGCAAATAAACCAAGGACCAATTCAAAGTACTTATATTTAACAGGTACGCTCGACTCACTTCCCGCGTCATCTTCAGTGGCGCGCAGTTCAAAATCACCAGCCAAGATGGCCGACAGAAGAAGAAAACAAACCAACTCTCACTCGGGCGACTCCCAAGGTTATAGATTAAAGAGGTATGCTCATCTGACTTTGCGCCACAAAATTCAGCGGCGCGCAGTTCAAAATCACCGCAGGCAAGATGGCCGACAAAAGCAGAAAACGTATACTCTTTGCAGAAAACATTAAGCTGCCCTCTGCAGGAAAGCAGAAAACAACCCAATGTTTTCTGCGAAGAGTATACGTTTTCTGCTTTTGTCGGCCATCTTGCCTGCAGTGATTTTGAACTGCGCGCCGCTGATTTTGTGGCGCGAAGTCAGATGAGCATACCTCTTTAAAGCGTCCTTTTCAATCGGAGTTGACTTTCTTATTCCAAATCCAAGAATTCCAGTCAAATCCAAGATGGCGGAGTGGAAGTGAAAGCGCAACTCGAGGACGATTCAAATGAGAATGGATTGCAAATGGCCGACTTGGAAAGTGCTCTTGAGCACATTCCACATTCCGCCTTCCAGTTCCAATTTTATTGCGTCATATCCGGAAACGGGCCAATTGGATTTGGACTACTCGAGGACGAATATTCCAAATCCGCCGTGGAAAGTGGAATTATTCCGAGTCAAATCCGATTGAAAAGGACGCTTCTGGTCTATAACCTTGCCTTGGGACCGATTAATGTTCGGTCCAGGCAGGCGGTCCTGCCCCCAGATGATTGGTGAGCACCTAAGGCCATTTAAAACCACGCATAAACGCTCACCATGCAACGTCTTTCGAGGAGCAGTCTGGAGTCTGTACCGAGCATTTATTGGTTTCAAATTCAGATCGTCCATACTGTCACAGTTTGAGATAGGACTTAAGTATAACATGTATCAGCCTCTCTGTCGCTATACCTCGTTGACTTGAACACAGAATTCTAATACAACTATTCTTTCCCCCATTCCCCCCCCCATTTTCCCCCATTTTTCCCCCATTCCCAACTTTACAATTATATTGGATGTAGTCCTACATCCAATAATAGTGAAGTTGAAAACATGTATTGGACAACGCACCATGGCGCAGCGAGGCGGCGCACTATGTGGTATTTGACCAAAAAAGCTGGCATAAACTAAAAAAAAAAAAAAAAATCGCTATTGGGAAAAACTGTTGTGATATTCGGAATTTACATAGATTTTTGTATTAGAAACTTGTATTTAGCGGGTCTAAACTAGATTGTATTAGAAACTTGTATTTAGCGGGTCTAAACTAGATTAATTCACCTAGAATCCACCAGGGGAAAAATCAGTTTTACCGCCATTAAATTTAGCCTCAGCACTAGACTATAATCAAAGTAAAAAAAAAAGTGTTTCAAATGAAGTCAGAACAAAATTTTTGTACATGGATCGTCTTCCTGAAGTATTTATAATCAGTTCATGCCTATTTCATCCAATTTTAATTTGAATTTGATAAATTTTTGTTACATCAAAGTTTTTAGCTAAAAACGTAAATTTGCACCGGCATATACTAATACATAGATGGAATCACCGGGTGGACATAAATTACATCGTAACCATAAAATGATATGGAATTTCCTTCCACATAAATGCATGGAATATTGGCTGTAATTTTCTGTCTGGTCTTTTCTGGCTTATCAAAGATTACAAAATAATACAAGAACTGTACACATCTAAACAAAACGTTCAAATGTTTGTAAGTTCCGTTGATGTTTACAAAAAAAAAAAAAAAAAAAAACGCGGTGGTTTCGTCTATGTATAGTTGTACGTCGGTGAAAATATAGTGTCTATACATATACAGTGCAGTGCCGATTGTTTGAAATGGAAGTAATACTTATACAGTGCAGTGCCGATTGTTTGAAATGGAAGTAATACATATACAGTGCAGTGCCGATTGTTTGAAATGGAAGTAATTTCCCGAGTTAATAAGCGGATTTTGAAAGTTTTTGATGGGCGCATCGTAATTTTCGCCACATTTTGTCGTATTGATGTAGCAAAAGTACGCAACAGACCCATTCGACTCGCATTAATCGAATACAGTGACTAGATAAACCACAGTGCGGCCATTTGCCCTCCACCCCTCAAGAGTGCACCCACTTTAGCATTGGCAGCATGGGGAGTATGATTGTTCTTGGGTTTCGGAATGAAGATTTCTCTACCCCCTGTCTGAAAAAAGTCATTAATGCCATATATAAACCATTTTAAGGGCGGGGGGTTGCGATATTTTTTGCGAGTAACTCAGGAACACACTTTCTCCCTATGGCGCCCGTGTTAAGTTGGGTGCGCATCCGCGGGGGGTCAGTTACGGGGAATCGTTGATTTCTCTTAATTTTGCGCACCAATATGTTTCAAATGTGACAGAAGCCCTTCAGTCGTGTCTAACTTGCCTATGAGAACCCTAGAAAACTGTCAAAATACTTTTAAATGCTCAAATTCGCGATCTAAGGAATCCGACCAATCAGAAAGACGACCGAAATGGCCGCACTGTGGTTTATCCAGTCACTGTATAATCGAACGGTATACAACGCTTTGGTGGCAAAAATCGGCACTAAATGCTGAAGACATCACCTTAATGATCACAATTTTTGAGACAAAAGTTTGCTCCTGAGAACTGATCCGTTGAAATTAAGAAGTTGCCTGACCAATATCGAGATGGGCGAGATCTCTTTCGCCTGCTTTTTTCGGGCGACTCTTCCGAATCCTTTCATTTGCGCGCTTCGACGCGCGCACTTAACATCCACACTCGCGACGCGCAACATCGCGAGAGAAAAGCCGCGGCTTACGCGGTCAACGATGCGCGGCTCCAACGTCGCACAGTGGTAAAAAAAGTAAAATAAATAAAATAAAGTAAAATAAAGGAAAACAAAGTAAAATAAATAAAATAAAATAAATAAAATAAACGAAATAAACAAAATAAACAAAATAAATAAAATAAACAAAATAAGTAAAATAAATAAAATAAAATAAATAAAATAAAGTAAAATAAATTAAATAAATTAACTAAATTAAATTAAAACAAAAAAAATAATCAAGTTGGCGGTCAAAAAATAGGAATGAATAGCGCGGTCAATTTTATCAGCAGGGGCAACTGGTTTTAAAATCACCAGTCATCGGTTCTTAGACTGTTTTAGTAGAACGATACATAGTACCGAATGTATCGATTGCCGTCCGAGGACTTCTGCTCTGGTTCCAAACAAACTCTGGTTCAACGTAATTCCCCTATCAGCGGATTTTTAATCGGAAAGTTTGACTATTAAATCAAGAAATGAATGCGACCTTTTTGCAATGGGGCAGGGGCGTGCCGTGGTTTCCAGAGGGGGGGGCAAGAATGCAATCTTGCCGTCCTCCACAAACAAAATTATAAATTTGATGACCTTTTTTTTTTTTTTTTTGCTTGTTACACACTGATTTTGCCGCCCTCTGAAATTTATTTTGAAATTTGATAACCTTTATTTCATTTTTTTTTGGTTGTCCACCTTGATTTTGCCATCCCTCGTGAGTGCACGCCCCTGCAGTGGGGCTGTTGCACACTTTTGCTAAAAACGCTTTTTTCGTCGACTCTGTTGTAAAAACCTTCAAAATTAACAAAGGCATCGTCTTTGTCGATGTTTGGATCCAATTTTGATCGTGACGTCATCACTAAACAGGTCTATTTGGAGTTGATCAATTCCCCTCTGAAGGTACTTATATTTAACATGTATGCTCGACTCGCTTCCCGCGTCATCTTCAGTGGCGCGCAGTTCAAAATCATCAGCCAAGATGGCCGACAAAAGAAGAAAACAAACCTACTCTCACTCGGGCGACTCCGAGTTACGCCGACCTCACTCGGGAGTCGGGTGGCAGTGGTGGCACTCTCGGAGTCGCCCAAGTGAGTCTGTTTGTTTTCTTCTTTTGTCGGCCATCTTGGCTGATGATTTTGAACTGCACGCCACTGAAGATGACGCGGGAAGCGAGTCGAGCATACCTGTTAAATATAAGTACCTTTGAGGCGTTTTATGTAAAAAGGGGTTCTTCGCAGTTTTGTAATTGGAAGAAAAACGCATTCAAAGTTTTGCAACTTGATTTCTACTGATCTGGCTACCTAGATGGCTAATGTAAATTTTTTTCCTAAAACTAGGTTTATTTACGGACATAATGGCTTAAAGTTTTCTAAAATCCGTGTATTTCTGTGTTTTACACAATATTTTGAAGTTGACTCCTAGGAACCCCTTTTTACGTAAAACGGGTCTCGCCGCCTTAAAGATACCACCAAATAGCAGGAAAAAATAATCATTAGCTGATTTTCGGCAGAGATGGTCCTTATGGCATGTTCTTTCACCCAAAAAAAGTACTTCAAGATATCTTGCCGGCGTTGCCAGATATATCCAAAAATGTAGCCCAAAATGCTTTTATATCAAAATATATCGAGAACTATCGATTGAATCGAAAAATTGATATGCTTCCCATGTATTTGAAATAATTTTCTACATGAAAGATACTTTGCGTTTTTACGCTCCGACGACTCCTAATCCCTTAAAACCGCGATCTAAGTTTTCGGCGATTTTTGGAGAACTTGAAACTCGCATCATAACGCCCATTTAATGAAGCCTCGATTCACGAATACACCTCGTAATCGCTGAGTTTTCAAGATATTGAGCTGAGATTTTGGTGAGAGACTATTATTGATATGACAAATCGATTAATGCGTTTTACGCAAAAAGGGGTTCTTCGCGAAGAACCCCTTTTTACATAAAACGCCTCAAGTACCTTAGAACAGGGCCCTGCAGGTGCAGGTATTCATGTTTTTGTCTGTATGTTTTTGTAGTCACTGTATGGTGTTATGACACGATAGCGCTCTGATGGCAGAAATTGGCACTAAACGCGACCGTCAACTCTTGTCAGCCAAATTGATGTATTTTGCTTACTGTGCCGCGAGGTCCGCACGCGAACTCGCGCGACGCAACGTTGCTAATTAAGGAAATAATTTGCGGTCCGAGACTTCGAGTGCTCTACAGCTCTGGAGATAGTAAGGACGTCATCGATAGTGGTGCACGCGTACCGTGCCTGAGGAGTAAGAAGGAGTTTCAATAACATACAGTTCCAAAACATGCAAAGGGCACTTTAGCAGTGGCGTAGCGTGCAATTTAGCAACGTTGCAGTGCGTCCATTTAAACCCATGAAAAAAATCGAACTACTAGCTGATCAGTGAACATCTTCGTATTCGACCTTTTTCAGTGGTTTAAATGAACTGAATGAGGCAGTTGCAAGGGTCTGAAATGTTGTGTTTTTTACAAAGAAAGTGGTAGTTTTTGATGAGCTGAAAACAATGGTGCCTTTGGTTTTTTCCTAAGTGTCCCGGTTTTGGAGATACACATGCGTAAAGTTGTAAAAAATCGTGTGTGTAGTGACGTCACTACGCGGAATCCCCATTTAAAACAATGTATTTTGGGCCAAAATCTCATCTTGGGAACAATGGGACTAAATTAGAAACCAAAGGCATCTTTGTCCTCAGCTCATTAAGTACTTTCATTTTCTTGATAAAAAACACAACATTTCAGACCCTTGCAACTGCCCCATTCAACGTTGCCACATGGGATGGGGCTCTTGCAAACTTTTGCTATAGGGAATTGAAGAGTTGATTCTTGCATGATAACCCGTAAAAATGACGATGAGTAGGTATACTAAAAAATCACCAACTTCACTCTCAGAATCGGGCTTAATGGCGAAGAGACGCAGGTATCGTGGCAGATTCCTATCTAAATTGAGGCATATCTGTGTGTTTCCGTAGAGAAAGTGACGTATAGACAGGAATCTCCCATGATACCTGCGTCAAGCCGCCATTACCATCACGGAAAAAAAACTACGGTGAAAATAACCATACGGATACCTGATTTTGGCACCTGCTAGATGTTATGGTAATGTTAACCAGAAATATACTATGTTTTGACTAGGTACTAGGTGATGTTACCTGATTGCATGCTGAATTTACTCAGAGTATCGGTAAAGGTACCATACTTCTGGTCAAGTTTACCATAACATCTAGCAGGTGCCAAAATCAGGTATCCGTATGGTTATTTTCACTAATCTTTTTTTTCCGTGATCTTGCCGTTATAGCAGTTATGTAAGTTTATTACTGAATTTCAGACTTTCTTAGAGTGATTTTCGTGATTTTTGCTGGTCTAAAAAACGGCTAACATCCCAAAGCGCCAATTCCCTATAAAGATGCGCCAAAAGCGCCAAAAACATACATTAAAAGCGCCAAGGAATTTTTGAAAACGTAGTCCAAAACCGCCAATTTGTCCCGAAATCAGTAGTCCAAAAGCGCTAAAAGAGTAAAAGAATGACCCCAAAAGCGCCAAGAAAATATTAAGAGAGAGAGAGAGAGAGAGAGAGAGAGAGAGAGAGAGAGAGAGAGAGAGAGAGAGAGGGGGAGAGAGAGAGGGAGAGAGAGAGAGAGAGAGAGAGAGAGAGAGAGAGAGAGAGAGAGAGAGAGAAGTAACGGAAGCAAGTTATGAATTTAACCGCACTAATAGGTAACGCTGTGGTCCTATATCCCAACATGGCGGACGTGTGTGATTTGTGTTGAAACTCATTTATTTCTGTAAATTCTGGAAAGAAATCTTCAATTTCCGGCCTCACTTTTATTCTAACGGCATTTCAGAATGAAAATTTCGCGAATCATGTCCTATTTTTTTTTTTTTTTCGCGCGCGAATCCAGCTGTAAACATCCTATATCCCAACATGGCGGACGCGAAATAAATTTGCTTCAAAATCCGACAGTTTCCGTTCTGATTGTATTATTCTGTGCTAATAGACTGTTTTAGTAGAGCGATATATCGTATCGATTGCCGTCCGAGGGCCTCTGGTTCCAAACAAACTCAGGTTCAATGTAATTTCCCCGTAAGCGAACTTTTAAACGGAAATTTAGGGTAATAAATCAAACAACTAATGCGACCTTGTTGCGATTATGAATTCTACGTCCTCGAAAATGCTTAATTTTGCCTGGTTCCTTGACTAAAACTGCCGGAATCAATAAGATATTACAGATTACATGTTGCATTTGTAGGTTAGAATCGCCCGAAATCCCGCCAATTCCACAACAACAACAATAACATTTGGGTGATTCCAACCTCCAAACGCATCAATTAATCTGTAATATCTTGTTGATTCCGGCAGTTTTACGGGTGGAACCAGGCAAAATTAAGCATTTTCGAGGACGGAGAATTCATAATCGCAAAAAGGTCGCATAAATTGTTTGATTTAATACCCTGAATTTCCATTCAAAAATCCGCTTATGGGGAAATTACATTGAACCAGAGTTTGTTTGGAACCAGAGGCCCTCGGATGGCAATCGATACGATATATCGCTCTACTAAAACAGTCTATAGGTAACGCTGTGGTCCTATATCCCAACATGGCGGACGTGTGTGATTTGTGTTGAAACTCATTTATTTCTGTAAATTCTGGAAGAAATAATATGTTTTCAGCCTCACTTTTATTCTAATGGCATTTCCGAATGAAAATTTCGAGGATCATGTCCTATATTTTTTTTTTTCGCGCGCGAATCCAGATGTAAACATCCTATATCCCAACATGGCGGATGCGAAATGAATTTGCTTCAAAATCCAACAGAATTTCCGTTCTGGTTGTATTATTCTGTGGTATTGGAGTCTGCCAGAAGGTATGGTAAAATTTACACACAAGTTAGCTAAATTTACCACAAGGTACGCTGCATTTACCATATTACAGAAATTTACCATGCTTTCTAGCAGGCGTCAAAATCAGTTATACAGATGATAAATTCTACCAGTCTTTTCTTTCCATGCGCTATCCATTGGATTAAAAATTGGACAAATTTTATCTGAAATCACCTTAAGTTCTTATTAGGAATATCTCATCTTATCTTTTCTTATATCTTATGTATCTCATCTATCTTCTTATCTTATTCTTATTAAAGTTTGTCCTTGTTTTTAAAAATTGCGTCTTATTGTACTATGTAATAGCTTCATGGGAATTCATGACCATTTCTAGATGTAAACATCCTATATCCCAACATGGCGGACACGAAATGAATTTGCTTCGAAATCCGACAGAGTTTCCGTTCTGATTGTATTATTCTGTGATAATGGGTCGTTGCTCACTCGATGGGGATCTCCTATCATAGCTCCGACATCTTTGCTTTGCTCTTAAATGACAGAGTTCCGCAGGTACTTTTAATGAGAGATTCCTATCTAATTGGAAGCGTTCCTCAATGTGTTTCTATACAGAGAGAGAGAAATCAGATATAGGAATCCCCTATGATACCTGCATATAGCTTCGCCATCTTTAATCATGGATGGCGAACCTCCGCAATTGTCATGGAGGATTCCTGTCAATTTTTGACTCAATTCACAAAAACAGAGGTAGGAAAAGCCTTAAATAAAATAGAAATCTACCATGAGGTTTGATACTTTGCTTGCATAAACGATTAAATTGCGCAAAAAGATGATGTCGCCAAACCCCCGCTTGTGACTCCTCTATCGATTCAGCTCCGGAAACGGAGTCGATCGCTCTCAAGGGTTTTAATATCTTTTGCAACTGGACCCGTTTAACTCACATGGCAAATCATGCATATTTAACATGGGCAAAAAGGTGATGTCGCCAAACCCTCGCTTGTGACCCCTCTATCGATTCAGCTTAGCAAATGGAGTCGATCGCTCTCAAGGGTTTCAATATATTTTGCAACTGGATCCGTTTAAGGTGATTCCATGGTACGTGACCAAGGCGATCGATTAGTCGATCGATTGATGGTAATTTCTCGGATTCTGTGGAGTTTTATTGTAAAACCAGGATTGTCAGCCCCTGGAGGTAGATCTAACAAAGATATCTGTTAAGTCTGGATGCTCGAATCCGGAAAATAAGGACGTAACTATGGAAATTCGGAATCCGTTGTGCGATACGATAAATCGAACAGCGATTGTGCGATATCCTATCGTTACGTCCTTATTTTCCGTATTCAAGCATCCTAACTTAAAGGATATCTTTGTGAGACCTACCTCCAGGTGCTGACAATCCTGATTTTACAAAAAAAAAAAAAAAAAAACTCCACAGAGTCCGGGAAATGACCATTAATCGATCGACTAATCTATCGCCTTGGTCACGTGCCATGGAATCACCTTAACTCATGCCGTCTCATGACTGTTTAACATGGGGAAAAAGGTGTTGCCGCCAAACCCCCACTTGTGACCTCTCCATCGATTATTCAGCTTCGCAAATAATGGAGTGGATCGCTATCAAGGGTTTTGATATCTTTTACAACTGGAGCTGTTCAGTACAAACTGAGCCCGTGTTAAAACGTCCATAAGATATTTCATTCATGACTATGCCTCTTTGAAGTTTCAAAATCACGTCCCATAAAGCTACTCTATAGACGATTTTAGTGCGAAGTGAACGGTTAGCCAACAACCACAACAATGCACTCATCGGTCGCAATCGGTTGTGATAAAACTCGTGTAGCGTTCCAAACTATCTCACTCACTCTCCCGTGACCCCCATACATCCATCTCTTTCTAGTATCGAAATTCGTATACAGGGCCTTGTTTTAAGACATATTATTGTCAAAATCGTATTAAAATGCCTCGAGAAATTCATTTCTGCCATTTTCACAAAATAAGTCTCTATATACGATTTTTGAAATTAGAGTGAGATGGCAGTACATCTGTCACGTGAGAGCGAGAGAGACAAATAGTCCAGGACAGATATGATGAAAAAGGGGGTCTATGCTACATTAAATGTAGGAGAAGGTTTTTTCATTGATTCCTATGTATTTTTGGTCGCTGAATCCGAATCTGATGTTTGCTGACAAAAATTTTGAGAGCTAAAGCCGCCATCTTGAAAAAATGGCGTAAAATGTAGGATTTTTGCATAAATATCGATATATATCGTTTATTATCGATTTTTCGGCCAACATACTTCAGTAGTTTTTTAAAGATCAGGTAAAAATACACAACTTTGATATGTATCTTTTTTTCTGTAGAGTGCAAATTGTTGCCGCTAGAGCGCGTCGAAATTTTGGCCTAAAATCGTAAAATACAATTTCCCGCTATTTTTCATGAATGACACGCATGCAAACGCGCGTTTGAGCATCGGGGCATCAAATAACGCGCACAGCACATGTTGGAGTGTTTAATGTATCGATTTTCTTATTCATATCGATCTATCGCAGTCCCGAAAATTGCGATATATCGCTGAATAAAGCAAATAAGTTTAAATAGAGGCAATGAAATCGAAATCGTGTAACAGCGAAATTTCGTAAGGTCATACAGTCGAAATATTAATCACTGGTTTTCGATCATCGTGCGATAAATCGAAGTATTCAACTCCCTTCGATATTTTGTAAGCTTTATCCACTATCTGAATGGGGTCTGCTATTTTACTCTTGTGTCTACCGATGAGCAAAGATAATAACTTCATCCCGATGATTTTTTGGGTGTTTACGTTGAGTACGCAAATGATGAGTATGGATGGGGGAGCATCGCACCACTGATTGAACTAATTCCTACTTTTTATTGATTTTCAAGAGGTCTCGCTCTGAAGCAACGACTAAGATTTTTATGATGTTATAGCACTTGACGTCTGCTCAGCGCATGTTCGTAAAAATGAACTTTTTGAACAATCGAGATCGCCTGCTACGCGGTCTGCAACACCTACTTTCGATTTCCGAAGTAATTTGTTTTTGTATGGATCTGAGATAAATGATGCATTCTACGCAGCTCAACGTAAAAAAGTGCGGAAAATCGCGATAGCGTGTTTACGGTTAGTCAATTTTCCATGAGAAGTCAAGTAATGGGTCCCGCGAAAGCACGGAACGATGATTGGGGCCGAAGTACCGTGGACCGAATTCAGTCAACATCGGATTTGATGGCAGCAGACGCGCAATAACATAACTTTTGTATGAAATTATTGCATCTTCCTCCAAGAACGACCGCACCGAAAAGAGGACGGTCCAATTCGGACAAAGTCAGTGAGGCTACGGAGGATATTTTCGACTTTTTTGGTAAGAATTCAGACGAGTGCCAATTCACTTTATTCGAATTAATTGCTCAAGTTTAGGGTGAATTCAAGCCGGAAACACGAACAGTGAAGACTCAACTGATTGCTAAATATGGTGCAGATATAGTGATCGTAGATAAACCTCCCCTATGGAAACTATATGGTTTCCTTCCCTGATACAGGGCTCGTAAAAGTTCTGAATGACGCGTGGTACGTAGAGAGAGAAAATAAAGAAAAAAGAAAGAAAACGCATCGTCGAAACTGCAGCAAAAATCATTTTAGAGGATATTAGATCAGTCGTGCCTCGTGCGCATGACACAAATAACTATCCACCTTCGTATTTTTTCGGAATAACTATTGGCCTTCATTCAAAATGCTGAATCTGAAATTCCTGACACATTAATTTTTTTTTTTTTTTTTTTTTTTTTTTTTTTTTTTGGCATGAAGTTATCGTGAGCAAGAAGACGGGTGAATTAAAGGTTTGGGAGAAAAACTAATTTTAAGTCACGTATTTCTAATGAGATGATTGCTTTTAATAAACTCACTTGATTTCTCTGCATTTTCGTTCAAAATTCATTTTCTGCTTTAAAAAGCTTACAAAATATCGAAGGGAGTTGAATACTTCGATTTATCGCACGATGATCGAAAACCAGTGATTAATATTTCGACTGTATGACCTTACGAAATTTCGCTGTTACACGATTTCGATTTCATTGCCTCTATTTAAACTTATTTGCTTTATTCAGCGATATATCGCAATTTTCGGGACTGCGATAGATCGATATGAATAAGAAAATCGATACATTAAACACTCCAACATGTGCTGTGCGCGTTATTTGATGCCCCGATGCTCAAACGCGCGTTTGCATGCGTGTCATTCATGAAAAATAGCGGGAAATTGTATTTTACGATTTTAGGCCAAAATTTCGACGCGCTCTAGCGGCAACAATTTGCACTCTACAGAAAAAAAGATACATATCAAAGTTGTGTATTTTTACCTGATCTTTAAAAAACTACTGAAGTATGTTGGCCGAAAAATCGATAATAAACGATATATATCGATATTTATGCAAAAATCCTACATTTTACGCCATTTTTTCAAGATGGCGGCTTTAGCTCTCAAAATTTTTGTCAGCAAACATCAGATTCGGATTCAGCGACCAAAAATACATAGGAATCAATGAAAAAACCTTCTCCTACATTTAATGTAGCATTCAAATATATCTGTCCTGGACTAAAACTGGCTTTGTTTGGAACGCTCATCACCGGCAGTCGCCATTAATAAAACCCTCTATTGCTATAAATCGTTGCTTTAGACAATCAGGTTACTAATGTAATCTTTGCTGTGGTGCGTTGGCCCCTCAATGAAAGTCCACTTCTTTTCGGTGATATCCAGTGGTGGATGAAACGCAGCGTTGCCAGATTGCACACTTCGGCTTTAGATTTATATAAATCAAGAGGAGAGTTAGAGCGGGGGGTTTTTTTTTCGCGATGGAATCTGGCAACTGTGCTCATCAGGAAGCGTTCGAAGCGCGCGATCGCTTCGAGCTTGGCAAAGAAGGACCGACGACATCTATACGATCAAGACTCGACCTAACCTCCAAAGAGCGGAGCGGCGCGTCACCAACGCGACGCCAAGATGAAGAAGAAGAAGTGAAGTACGGTAAAGTGACCGAGACAAATTTGTACATTTTAGCACCAACAAACATCGTCCCCCCTCCTCCAAACACTCTCTCTCTCTCTCTCTCTCCCTCACACACACACACACACACACACACACACACACACACACACACACACACACACACACACACACACACACACACACACACACACACTCACACAAACACACGCACTACTATTGATACGACTATTTATTGCGCCCCTCCCCCTCCCCACTATAGTTCCTCCGGACCGACAGTTGATCATCGATCAAAAAGGCAATCCTCTGGTGATATACTTGTTCGGTTTCGCTGCATCTAAGCTGCGTCCTGTTCCTTGAATTTCGCGCGGTTTAAACAATGAGCTTGTATTACGAGCTTTTATAACAGAGAATTTTAGGATAAGTTTTTGTAAGAAAAAAAAAGTTTGGTCGTAGAACCGCAGACCGCAGGCTTAATGGGTCTGTTGCATACTTTAGCTACAACAATATAGAACCTTGATTCTTATGTAAAATTCGGCGAAAATAACGATGCGCACATTAAAAACGTTCAAAATCCACTCATTAACTCAGGAAATCACTTCAATTTCAAACAGCCCGCGCTACACTAGACACTATTTGCACCGGCATACTACTACATAGACGGAACCACCGAGCATAAGTAAACAACATCGTAACTACAAAATGATGGAATTCCCTTCTAAATACATGAACTATTGGCTGCATTTGCTGTCTGGTCTTTTCGGTTTATCAAAGATTACAAAATAATATAAGAAATGTACGCATCTAAACGAAACATTCCAATGTTTGTAAGTTCTGTTCATGTTTACATAAACGAGATGGTTCCATCTATGTAGTTATAAGTCGGTGATATAGTGTCTAGTGTAGCGCGGGTTGTTTGAAATGAAAGGTATTTTCTGAGTTATTGAATGGATTTTGAAAGTTTTTAAAGTGCGCATCGTTATTTTCGCCGAATTTTACATTAGAATCAATGAGTTATATTGATGTAGCAAAAGTACGCAACAGACCCATTTTAAGCGTTTTCGAGGACGCAGAATTCATAATCGTAAAAAGCAGGTCGCATTGATTGTTTGATTTGGTAGCCCAAATTTCCGTTGAAAAATGCGCTTATGGGGAAAATGTATTGAATCCGTAGATGGAAATATGCATTTTTTCTGGGGGGGGGGGGGGGAGGCATAAAACTTGTGATGATTCTTCTTTTTTCCCCTTCTTCTCGTGCGCTTGATCCTGGATGACTCAGACCATCGAGCGCCTTGGTGACCCTTCTCATAAGGTAGGTGACCCAAAGGTGGCCCACCCCCGTTTATTTCAGTTAATTTCACGAATTGACAATAGATGGCGTTAGTGCTGAGTAACAGGATGCTATTGCTTCCCCCATACCAAAAATCAAGTGTGTTGGGTGATTCAGTCGGTGCGGAAAAGGGTGATAACCATTTTGGCAGGCCTTCTTACAGTTTACAAGTAATTAAACAAGCGTAAACATCTAAGCCGATAAACTAATTTAATCTTGACTTGGTATGCATTTTTTAACCCTCTAAAGACCAGGTTATAGTTCAAGAGAACGCCACTCCTCCGTTTATGAAGGGAAGGTAGTTAACTGTTCGTACACGGGGGAGTTGGAATTGCCTATACGACGGATTGAAGGCGCCCGACGCAAGCTTATCTTGTAAGTGTTTAATCGATAATCGCGTTTATCCGGAATGAAGACTGACACAATGTGAAATAGACTAAAGGAGAAAAGCGAGAATACTCGGGCTTGGCCCTTTAATGGTTAAATGCTTATTTACCCCTCTCTCATGAGTTATGATTATCTTTTCGTAAACTTGACCTGTTTTTACGATATCAGCAAATATTTGTGTAAACACGTGGTTAGTCAAAAGTCGTCAATTGCCCTGACTTTGTCTCCAAATGAGGCTCTTGCAAACTTTTGCTGGAAGCAAATGAATAATTAAATCTGACCAGCGAAAATCACAAAAATCACCAAATTCCAGTCTAATTTGTCACTTTCTTTGAGGAAACAGAGAAATGTTTCAAATTAAATAGGAATCTCTCTGCGTAGCTCAAATCCACCACTAAGCCCGATTCTAAGAGTGATTTTAATAGATTTTTTGGAGTATTCATTGTAATTTTTACACTAATGTACAGGTTTTTATGCAAAAATCAACTCTTCCATTACCTCTAGCAAAAGTCTGCGAGAACCCCAATACAAGCGGGCGGATTCGGCAGTTTGAAAACCATGAATTCATCCTATTTCAACGTACGAAAAACAATCGATTCTTGAGGGGGCTTTGGCTCCTTTACTAATCGATTGTTTTTCATAGATTCAAATGGGAAGAGTCCACGGTTGCTAGATTATTGGATCCGACTTTGCCCCGATACACACGACGCCTCTCCGTCTCTTCATTCTTTTAAAAATGGCAACATCGCACTTGTGGTATCATAAGCTGATGCAGACATTTGCCTCTCTCTCTCTCTCTCTCTCTCTCTCTCTCCCCCCCCCCCCCTCTCTCTCTCTCTCTCTCTCTCTCTCTCTCTCATCTTTCTTTTTTGATTATTACTATCTATTATTTAGTATTTTATTTTTCTCTCTTAATTACTGTTATTATTTCTGTTCTCTTTTCTAGCTTCTGTTGTAGTTTTTACTGTTTTACTATTGTAATTTCTTTTTTTTTTTGGTTTTCTTTTCTCTATTATTGCTGAGAGGTACTATATTATATTATATTACTTATTATTATCTACTATACATATATATTGTTTTTTTTATTTTTTTTATTTTTTTTCATTTTTTTTTAATTTTAATTTTTTAGTCTTGTTTACATTTGCTTATTTGTCTGACTGTGTATTTATTTATCTATTTTTAATTATTCATTTATTTAATTTACTATTTTATCAACTATGTTTCTTTCTTTAGCTTTATATTTTATTTATTCTTACCTCCTATACTGTTTTCAGGTTTAAGTGGCAGAATAGGCCAAGAGCCTAAACTTTGCCTAAAAACTGTGTGCTTTCTTATTTTACATCTGTTATTAGCATTACTTCTTTTTTTCCAATAAAAAACGGTTCATCATCATCATCTCTGTCTATCTCTCTCTCCCTCTCTCTCCTTCCATTTGAAAGCGTGCGTTAGAAAAGGACGGAGGTTAGGGGCTAAAGTCACGTGATGACCCTCTCTGCTATCCTTTTCTAACATACGTGTTCAAATGGAAGGAGAGAGAGAAAGCCAGATTCCTGTATCCACCCATGCATGGTGCTTTAGTGCCGTTGGATATCATAGTGATAGTGCCCTCAAGCCACATAAGACGTTGCACATGGGAATGAATTATTCATGGACGTTGGTAAAATGGTAAATAATTGGACGCATTGCGTGAAGTCAGTTCGGATAGTGTTCCATACACCATAGCCGTAGCCAGGATATTGTCTTTCTCTCTCTTCGCCCATTTGACTGCATGTGTTAGAAAAGGACAGAAACAGGGGCTGAAATCACGTGACAGCTCCTATATCCATCCTTTTCTTACACCTGCATTCAAATGGGCTAAGAGAGAGAAGGACAATATCCTGGCTACGGCTAAGCCGTGCACCCACCACTCACCTGGGCTTGATTAAAGAACTTCTGAAGGCGAGACATCAAAGAAGGAGAAGAAAGAAAATAATACATTAAAAACTTAAAGGAGGAAAGTAACAGTGGCGAAGCATGCAATCTGCCAACGCTACGATTTGGTTATTGTAACCCACGAAAAATATCGAACTATCTAGGAATCGGCGATGACCATCGAATTCGACGAATAAGGGACGACTTTCATTTGACACTAGTCTCACTAGTTGTCACGGTACCATCCATCGGATGTGAATCACTACTCTGATAACTAATTACTCTGTGAATCATCCTTGTCATCATGGAGAGAGTGACAAAATTAAGATGGGAATCTCCCATTATTACTGCCCTCAGCCACCATTACGCCCGCGAATATAAAAGCGTTTATTGAGTTTAGGAGTGGATTTCGGAAGTTTTTAGTGCTGCCATCGTTAGTTTTGGAGGTTTTTACACCAAAATCGACTATTAAATCGCTTACAGCAAAAGTGTGCAACAGTCCCATTTGGAAGCTGAAGCGTCGCAGGAGGCAATTTTAGGCTATTTTCTGTCGAGAAAATACAACACTTAAGGCTTTGGGTGGCGGGAAGAGGAGAGAATTTCTCCTTGGATCCGCCACTGGTTAAGCCGTAGAAGTCTAAACTTTGAACTTCGAGACAAGAGAGAGAGGAGAAGGTATACTGAGCAGATATAGGGAAACTAAACTGTACGGGATTTGAAGTCGGATCTTTAACCCCATAAACAGGCATGTGAGCCATTGAACCACACTAGAAAGAGAGAGAGAGAGTGAGAGAGAAAGAGAGAGAGCGGAACGTAAGCAAGGAACGAAAAAGCGTATACCCTCACTTATCTAGTGATTTATGATTTTATTTTCATTTTTCTGCCTCTTTTTTTTTCCTCTCCCCTCTCTCCTCTCAAGAGGCAATTAAAAAGAGAGAGGGTAGAAAAAGGGAGAGAGAAAGAGAGAGAGAGAGAGAGAGAGAGAGAGAGAGAGAGAGAGAGAGAGAGAGAGAGAGAGAGAGAGAGACAGAGACAGAGACAGAGAGAGACAGAGAGGGGGGAGGGAGGGAGGGGGAGAGAGAGAGAGAGGGAGAGAGAGAGAGAGAGGGAGAGAGAGAGAGAGAGAGAGAGAGAGAGAAAGGAGGGGAGATAGAATAATAATTGTTGAAGAAGGAAGAAAAAAACTGCGTTACGGTCTCTTGACGTTACTGCACGCGCGAGAAAAAGCTCACTCTTATTTTCATCTCGGGATGTTGCCAGCGGGGTGGAGGTTTCACGTCTCATGCATGCAATCCGACAACGATGAATTTTATCCATTTACATCCATGCAAAAAGGTCGAATTCAAGGATGTTAACTGAGTGAACGACTGAACGTACAGTCGGGGACAAAAAGAATTTCATATACTGAAAAAAAAGTACGGTCTAGAGACCCGGACGTTCCGGGCAAATATGGAACAACGGCAAAATCCGGGTGTGACATCCGTGCCCTCCGGATATGACGCCCGGAAACTCCGGGAGTCACGCTCGGATTTTGCCGTTGGTCCATATTCGCCCGTACTTTTCCGTACTTTTTTTTCAGTGCAGACAATGGGGCTGTAGCACACTTTTACTATGAGCTATTTAATAGTCGATTATGGCGTAAAAACCTCAAAAAATAACGATGGCGGCACTAAAAACTTCCAAAATCCACTCCTAAACCCAATAAACGCAGTTATTTGCGCGAGCGTAATGGTGGCCGAAGGCACTAACAATGGGAGATTCCCATCTAACAATTCTGTAACTCCATCAAGAAGCGACCAATAAGAGACTACTTTCATTTGATACCGGTGTCACTAGGTGTTGCGGCACCATTCATCGGATGTGGATCATCACTCTGATGACTATTTACTCTGTGAATCATCCTTGTCAACATAGAAAGAGTGACGAAATTAAGATAGGAATCTCCCATTGTTAGTGCCTTCGGCCACCATTATACGCTCGCACAAATAACTGCGTTTATTGAGTGTAGGAGTGGATTTTGGAAGTTTTTAGTGCCGCCATCGTTATTTCTTGAGGATTTTACGCCATAATCGACTATTAAATCGCTTATAGCAAAAGTGTGCAATAGCCCCATTCCTTGAGGTAGGCCACCTACGATACTTAAATTCCAACGAGCTATAGCCATAGAGAGGATTTGTGGGGCGTGATACTGAAAGTTCACGAAGTTTGCCATGATGCAAATCTCTATCAGACGTTTTTCACACCCGCTAAGTTTATTTGCCTCACTTTTTTTAACCTTTAAATTTTTTTCAAAATAAAAGTGTGACAAATACATTTGAAATTGGTCATAAACGTAAGTGCAAGTGTTTTAGAGTGGTTATCTGGACACAGAAATCGATATAACTGTTTCTTCTGAAAGTATTTGCACGATAAAGAAACTGACACTTAATGGAAACAAGCTGAATTTTCTCACCTGGATAGTTGTATTAAAATTCTGTGTCCAGATAGCCACTCTAAAACACTTGCACTTTCTTTTAAAAGCAATTTTCACTAGATTAATTACAATTTCTGGTTTAAGGTTAAAAAATGTGAGGCAAAAAAAAACCAGATTCGGATTGCCCATGCGGTCACATACTGTGGGATAGGACTTGAAAAATGAATGGCCCCCTCTATCGCTATAGCTTGTTGGCAGTGGCGGCGTGCCATCTGACAACAATGCAACTGCTCCATTAAAACTCATTAAATACATAGAATTTTCCTTGTGCACTGTGCACCCCCTGAATTCGATCTTTTACATGAGTTTAAATGGATAGAGCACATTGTTGCCAAATTGCACGCGACGCCACTGCTTGTTGGTCCCCGACTGTACCTACACTGCGAAAAATTTTCCAGTGAATTCAACCGGACGTCTGTTTCATACTTACTTAACCGGGATTCCTGTTATTTCAACGGTAATGGGTCTGTTGCAAACTTTTGCTACAACGATCAAGAGTATTTCATCTAATGTAAAATCGCCTGAAAAGTCCATGGGTGACATCAGAAAGTCATAAAATGCAATAATAAACTCACAAGAGGCGTTTAATGAAATCCAAGATGGCAGAGAAATATCGAGCAATTTGTATGCATGCACCACGAACATCCAAGGATGGCCAACCTTACAATATCGATCACAACCAATCACAACGTCAACAAATACATATAACCTCTACCTCCATCAGTGAGGTATTCAAGGTTGGCTATCCATGGATGTTCGTGGTGCATGCATACAAATTGCTCGATATTTCTCCGCCATCTTGGATTTCATTAAACGCCTCTTGTGAGTTTATTATTGCATTTTATGACTTTCTGATGCCGCATCAATGGACTTTTCAGGCGATTTTATAAAGGAGTAAGCACTCTTGATCGTCGTAGCAAAAGTTTGCAACAGACCCATTACTGTTATTTCAACAGGAAATCGTGTTATTTCAACAGAAATTCCTCTTACTTGCCCGGAATTACTCTTGAAATAACAGGACTTCTTGTTGAAATAACAGGAATTTCTAGTTAAAATAACAGGAATTTCTAGTTAAAATAACAGGAATTTCTAGTTAAAATAACAGGAATTCCGGTTAAGTAAGTATTAACAAGACGTTCGCTAAAGGCAACAGGAAAGGTTTCCCATTGTAAGAGTTCGATCTTTCTTACGGGATCAAAGGGACGAAATGCAATGCCGCCAGATTGCACAATGCACACAAAGTCACGCAGGTTGCCGATTCAGGGTATTCGTGGATTGAAGTCACTTTAATTGTCTGTGTCTGTGGGGCCGATCTTTGAAATTCTAGACTGTTAGGTATAGACTCAAGTAATAAACTGGATAAGAATGGAAACGGGTGTTTGGTAAAGACGAGTCGCGTGGTTGCCAAGTCTAATCAAAGTATGGAATTTAATCGTTTATCAGACAGTGTCTTGAGCATCTGATGAGCAAACACGTACATTCTGTATTTTGATTAGACTTGGCAACCACGTGACTCGTCTCCACCCAGTGGCGTAGCCAGGAATTTTTCTAGGGGGGGGGGGGGGGGTCCGGGGTTCGAAAATGGTCATGGGGTCCAAAGATACTAATTTGGTAAAATTTGTCTGAAAACGCAAAAAATGACCTTTTTTTAGGACAAATTTTGGTGTCATGGGGGGGGGGGGGGTCCAGACCCCCTGGACCCTCCCCCCCTTGGCTACGCCACTGTCTCCTCCGCAATGGGTCTATTACACACTTTTGCTACAGCAATGAGGAAAGTCTATCTAGAGTAAAATCGCGTTAAAATCACATCAAAAGCATCAAACAGTCATAAAATTCACGCAAAAACCCGCAAAAGGCATTTAAAGGAAAGCCAAAGATGGCCGGCGAAGGGGCGAATCAACCCTGCATGCATGAACCACGAACACCGAAAGATGGCCGATGACAGCAATTTATAATGTTGGTTGGAATGTAAAAAAACGTCTTACTTCCTCGAACTTCGTAGTATAGTTACATTTTCTGTCATCCTGCATGTTTTTACTCCGGTAAATTTTACTTTCTTGTTATTGTTTGTGATTACTATGGTGTTAAATTACGTTCTTTGTCAATTTGCCGAAATCTTGAAACGGAAACGCCGCGGGCAAGTATACCTACTTTGTCGAATGCCGTCGTCGGCCATCTTTGCTGCTCGTGGTGGATACATGCAAGGCTGGCTCGCCCCTTCGCCCGCCATCTTAGGCTTTCCTTGATACGCCTTTTTGCGGGTTTATGAGTGGATTTTATGACTGTTTGATGCTTCTAATGTGATTTTCACATGATTTTACACTGGAATCGACCCTCCATATCGCTGTAGCAAAAGTGTACAACAGACCCATTACCGGTTTCCATTCTTATCAGAGGCGTAGCCAGCTATTTGGCAACGTTGCAGTTCGTCCATTTAAACCCATAAAAAAGATCGAACGATAGGGTGTTCGGTGGACACCTTCGCATTCGACCTTTTATACGGGTTTAAATGGACACAATACAATGTTGCCAAGTTGCACGCTACTCAAAACGGCAGCTCTAGTGTGATACTTCTATCTTAACTACTTCACATATTATTAATGAGGCTGAAATGCTTGTAAATCAAAATAGTACCGATGCTTATAAATCAAAATCCGCTAATTCACTCCACCCTAGACCACACCGCCTCGCCTACTTGACCCATTACTAAAGCTAGCACACCAGGCACTGGCTCACCAGGAAACAATAGGTGGGAGAGCTGAAAAAGGGGTCGTAAAACTGTTATACAATAGCAAATGTTTATATGAAACACAAGGTCTGCTCGTCATCAGAAATCATCATTACATGGTTCCATAAGTTATTATAGGAAGAGCGGATCTAACATCCCAATAACCGCGGTTCGTCACTCAGCGGGTACCGCCCTAGTAGTAAAATGGCAACCCTACGTAACCACAGACGCAAGACTGAGCAGAATAACCTCTGATCCGTCGATCTAATCCTACGTGAAATTCAAAGGGTTTTCAGTTCAATTTGGCAACCAGGCTTGAAGCAGTGTTGCCACATTGTTCACAGCAAAAATCTTTTAATTAATCCTTCATGAAATTTAAAGGTTTTTCCGTTCAATTTGGCAACCATGCTTGAAGCAGTGTTGCCAAATTGTTCGTTGGAAAAATCTTTTAATAAGTTCTTCGTAAAATTTAAAGGTTTATCAGCTCCATGCGGCAACCATTCTTGAAGCTGTGTTGCCAAATTGTTCGTAGGAATTTTTTTTAAATTAATCCTTCATGAAATTTAAAGGTTTTTCCGTTCAATTTGGCGACCGTGCTTGAAGCAATGTTGCCAAATTGTTCGAAGGAAAATTGTTTAAATTAATTCTTCGTGTTTAAAGGTTTATCAGCTCCATTTGGCAATCATGCTTGAGGCAGTGTTGCCGTATTGTTCGTAGCGAAAATCCATTAATTAATCCTACGTGAAACTTTAAAGTTTTTCAATTCAATTTGGCAATCATGCTTGAAGCAGTGTTGCCGGATTGTTCTTGGGAAAAATCCTTTAATTTTACATTGAATTAAATGGGTAGTTTAAATTATTCTTTGAACGGTTTGGCAACCATGAGAGTATCGACATCAAGCACAGCTTTTCTGCCGTTTGGCGCGTCGCGTCGCGCTGACCTACAGGAAGCGCTCGTTTAAATTTCCCGCCACTAAAGCGAGTCTTGTCACGTTACCTCCTTCCAACCCCCCCCCCCCCCCCCCCCCCCCCCCCGGAGTGAGACTCAAGACAGCGCGGCGCGGCGTAAAGTATCGGTCAGCAATCAATAATCAATAATCAAGAACGTCAGAACACGAAGTTGACTCATAATTATATTACACCAGAGGCAGTTCGCGCAATGTGACAACGATGTATTTGCGACTACAGGCTGTTTTAATACAGTGATAAATTGTACTGTAGGACCTCTGGATTCAAACGAATTCTGGCTCAATATATGATTTCCTCGTAGGCGCATTATTGAACAGAAATTTTGGCTATTGAATCAAACCATTAAATAAATGCGACCTTTTCGTGATTACAAATGCTACGTCCTTAAAAATACCTAATTTTGCCTGGTTTCACGACTTACACAGCCGAAATAAACAAAACACTGCAGATCAAACAATGCGTTTGGAGGTTGGACTCGCTCAAATTTCCGCCTATTCCACAACAACAATAATAACATTAGGGCGATTCTTGCCTCAAAGTGCATTGTTTAATACGTAATATCTTGTTGATTTCGGCAGTTTTAGCCGTGAAACCATGCATAGTTCAGCATTTTCGAGGACTTAGAATTCATAATCGTAAAAATGTCGCATCGATTGTTTGATTTAATTGCCAAATGCTCCGTTCAAAAATGCGCTGATGAAAAAATTACAATGAACCAGATTCTTTTTTTTTGAAACCAGAGGTCCCCAAACGAACGATATTCCGTTGTACTAAAACAGCCTATTCCAAATAAATCCGTGCGGAACAAACAAACAAAAAACAAACAAAAAACAAAAAATCTATTTTGGGTGAGTTAATATCCACTTGCACAGTCAATTTTTCACCAAAGTCCAAATTGCTAAAATAGCGAAAAGAGCTATTTGAAAGTGTCACATTTTGTCCAGTTAGACCCATGAAAAAAATTGAACCGTACAATATCGGGTGTCTAGTAAACACAGTTGAATTCATATTTTTTCAAGTGTTCAAACGGACAAAATTCAAATCTGCCAGATAACGTATACGCCAGCCCTTACTGCTGACAGTATAGCCCCTAGAACAAAAAATATTTGGTACGGATGGTCCTTTGTTCTCTACCCCAAGTTGCGAATCCTCGCTTTTGATTGGTCAAAAAAACCATCCAACGATAAGAAACAAGGTCCCTTTTTCGAGAAAATTTTTTGGGCCTCTATGTACTACTTATACATTCAACTTTCAGTCCATTTTACAATCGCACCCCCAGAAGATCGATTTTTTTCTACAGATTTCTACGAAAGAGACTTCGATACATCGCATTTCACGAGCCCCCACACCTCATGAACAACCTATATAATAAAGTATCGATTTATCTACAGGGGATTTAATTGCACCCTCCTGAGGATCGATTCTTTCCCATAATTTTAAATAACCACCATATTGCTCATGAAAAATCTACTATCGTCTTCTTCCTGATTAAAACTTATAAAAAAGTATCGATCTATCGGGTAAACTACAATAGCACTATCAATCCATTTCCATAGATTTAAATGACCACCACTCATTGTGCACAAAAATGATTATCATTTTCCTTCTCCTTTGAACCTATACAAAAGTATCGATTCATCAAAGAATTTCAATCGCACCCTTCAGAGGGTCGATTCTTTTTTATATTTTTAAACAACATCCACCGCTCATGAAAGCAACTATACTTTTCCTCAATCCATTTGAACCAGTACAATAGTATCGATTTCACCTTCCAGCGGATCGATTTTTTCCACAGGTATAAATGGAGGAACCATCGATACATCGCATTGCATAGGGATTCGATCATTAGACCTGGCAGCACCGCCCACCGACGCGACGGTCGACGGAGATCCTTTGGTGAGACTGTAAAAGAGAGGAACCGACGATTGAGAGAAGAGAACTTCCATATACTGGGCAAAATCATTTTCTTTTCCGTTGAACCGATACAAAAGTATCGATTTATCTAGGGGATTGCACCCTCCGGAGGATCGATTCTTTTCGATAGATTTAAATGACCACCACAGATCTAGAACAATCGATTATCGTTCTCCTTCTGATTTGAACCAATATTACCGATACAAAACTATCAATCTTAGAGGGAAACTCAATTGCAACCTCTAAAGAATCAATTTTTTCCCCATAGATTTAAACAACCACCACCGCCTGTGAACAAGTAATTATCCTTTTCCTTCAACTTGAACCTTTACAAAAGTATCGATTTATCAAAAAGTATTTATCAAAGGGTTTCGATTGCAACTTCTTGAGGATCGATTCTTTTCCATAGAATTAAATGGAAGCCACATCGATACCTCGCTTTCATAGGGATGCGCCTACGCAAAAGTATCGATTTATCAAAGTGATTCGATTGCAACTTCTAGAAAATCGATTCTTTTCCATAGATTTAAATGGAGGCGACATCGATACCCCGCATTTCATAGGGATGTACCTACTCAAAAGTATCGATTAATCAAAGTGATTCAATTGCAACTTCTAGGGAATCGATTCTTCTCCATAGATTTAAATGGAAGCTACATCGATACCTCGCATTTCATAGGGATGCACCTACGCATAAAGTATCGATTTATCAAAGTGATTCGATTGCAACTTCTAGGGAATCGATTCTTTTCCATAGATTTAAATGGAGGCGACATCGATACCTCGCATGGCATAGGGATTCGATCATTAAACCTGGCAGCACTGCTGGAGATCCTTTGGTGAGACTGTAAAAGAGGAACCGACGATTGAGAGAAGAGAACTTCCATACTGGGCTAAATAAATACAGGCGGTCATATTTGGTCATATTTATCAGCTTTGTGAGCGAGGCATCGCTGATAGCAGCGTCGCGTAGCGGTGGCGCGGCGCGCGTCCCCGGTGCTGCAGCAGTATCCCCGGATGGTTGGTGGAAGGTGAGGGAGAGTAAACGGGAGGAGGGGGGTCTTCGGCAGTGTCAAGATCGCGAGGTATATAATTTCTCGGGTGGGAGGACCACCATCTAGTCGTTTGCCAACTCTGCTTACAATCACTCTGTAAGTGCGTTTTTTTGTTTTGACTACTCGTCTTCCGTTTTAAGTGCGCTTTTTGTGAATTCCGCTTTCAGTGTTTTTCTTTTTAATGGTTTAATTTTGGAGGTTTTAAATTGATTTTTTAATTTCTTCAGTTTTTCATTTTTTCTATTTTTTTTTGTTTTGGTTTGGTTTTTTGTTTTGTTTGTTTTTGTTTTTTTTTGTTTTTTGTTTGTTTTTTGTTTTTTTTTTTTGTTTTTTTTTTTATTTTTGTTTTTTTGTTTTTTTTTGGGTTTGCCACTCATCAATCGTCGAAGTGTTTTATAAGTGTGTTTTTCTCTGCTTGAAGCAGCAAGTTTAAAATTTTGGTGAAGATTAACCCACAAAAGCCCAGTGGGTAGTTCGTTAACGACCCACTTGTGATATTTTTGGACCAGTAAAAACTCAAAAACTATTTGGGGAGTTTTTAGCTCATAAAATTTAGCAGCATCAGAAAATGTCGGTTTTTTTTTCATTTATTTGTGTTTTTAGTTCTGAGATTGTGTTTTTTCAGAAAAACACCTAAAAATTCCAAATAATTCTAGACATACATGACCAAATTTCAATCAGTTTAACCAATATAACTCAAAAACTATTTTAGAGGTTTTTAGCTCGTAAAATTTAGCAGCATCAACAATTTTCTGTTTTTTTTTCCATTTTTTTTTTTTTTTTTTTTTTTTTTTTTTTTTTTCATTTTTTCGTGTTTTTAGTAGGTACTCAGATTGTGTTTTTTGAGTAAAACACCTAAACATTCCAAATAATTCTAGACATACACGGGTTAAGCGATATATTTTACATTTGAAGAGTATGGGGGGAAATAAAATGAAAATAGAGAAGAAGAAAAAAAACGGCTTCAGTGCGTTGATTTCTTTGTTAAGCACCAAGTTTAAATTTTCGTGAAAATGAAGCTATACTAAAACTAAAATTGGGAGCTAACATGGGAGAAAAATTGCATAGAAAAAGCGAAAAAGTTAATAAAAATAAAAACTATTTTAGTGCGTTTGTCTCCTTACAAAGAAGCAAGTTTAATATTTTTTGAAAATAAGTAATTAAGTAAGCAGCAGGTTTAATTTTTTTGTGAAATTGAAGAAATACAATTAACATTGAAACACCTAGGTAGGTGAAAAATTAAATCAATGGAGAGGAGAAGAAGCAAAAAAACTCTGGAACAGTGCGTTTTTCTTTTTGAAAAGCAGCAACTTTAACATTTTCGTGAAGATCAAGTAATAAAATTAAAATTTGGAGGGCGAGGAAAAAAAACGAATAAAAAATGCGAAAACTTAAAAAAATCCGACATCAAAATGTTTCTGTGTATACTTTCCCTTCTTCTAAATGCAATGACAAATACACTTTTTCCATGGGGTTTTATCAACTTTAAAATTGTTTTTTTGTCGAAGTGAAGGCTTGAAATTAAAAGGTTTCATATTTAAAGGTGGGAGAAAATAAATCAAAGTCAAAATTGGGTTGATTTGATTCAATTTATGGAATTTAAATCGAATAAGAGGGTGGATAAAGACAGACTGATCAACGCACGTCAATCGTTATAAAAATGTTTTTCTTATTGTAACATTTTGATCGAGCTTTTTCTGCGCAAGATAGACATTTTTTTTTTTTTTTGGAAGCCAAAGGGTACAATCAAAATATATAAAAAGTTTAAGAAAAAAAAATCAAAACGTCAATAGTATCAAAACGTTAATTTGTGTGCTTTCTCTTCTTCTGAATGCTGTATACCAGTGGTTTGTTCATGTTAAATTTTATTTTTTGATCAAAATTAAGTTTTCTAGTCATTTGATTTAAATTTTATTATGGGAGAGAAAAGACTTTGAGACAAAGTATAATCAGACCTACATACGCACGTCAAATTTTCAAAAGTTTTTGCACGTTATCACTATTTCAAGATAGATGAAAGATTCCACCGAGCATACGTATTTTTAAAGGTGGGAATATTGATCATAATTCGGGTGTGGGGGCGGGGAATGGGAGGGGGGTTGCTGCAAGCAACTTTAGTCAACGTGCTTTACAGTAGGCGTAGATACAGTAAAACAGTGGCGGCTCGTGCGATATGGCAACAATGTGCGTTTGCCCTCCATTAGAGTCTATGTTCAACAATCGATTGTTCGTGAAGCATAACTTCATTTTCAAATCGATTGTTTTACATTGAATCAAATGGAGGTAAAACATTGTTTCCAAATTGCACGAGCCACCATTGCACACGGAAAAAAGACTGGTAGAATTTACCGCGCACCTGCATATAGCTGATTTTCGAGTCTGCTATCAAGTACGGTGAATTTTACCATCATATGATCAATGCAACGTACCTTGTGGTGAAATGTACCAAAATGTTGTCTTAACTTACCACAAGGTACGTTGCATTTACCATGTGGAGATAAAATTCACTATACTTGATAGCAGACTCCAAATTCAGCTATGCAGATGGTAGATTCTACCAGACTTTTTCTTCCCGTGCAGTAAAAACTGACGCTGTCTCGCTTCTTGGCGGTTCGTTGAAAATAATTGATAATAATATCTACTTAAAAGTATTAAAAAAAACAAAAACAAAAACAAAAAAACGAAGAATTAAAAAGTTGATGTTCTCTCTTCCGTAAATTGCCTAATTGGAGCATCTTCACGTTCAAGTACACAGGGTTTAAATAATCAGGAAAAAAGTTTGATCTAAGCTATGAATAGATTCAAAAACGAAGGCAGTGCAGGCGTAACGTGCAATGTGGCAGCGTTGTATCGCGTCCATTTAAACCCATATAAAAGATCGAATGCGAAGGAATATGTTCACCGAACACCCATTAATTTAAACCCATGTAAAAGATCGAATGCGAAGGAATATGTTCACCGAACACCCGATTGTTCGATTTTTTTCATAAGTTTAAATGGACACAATGCACGCAGCGCCCCTAAACGAAACGTGCTAATAAGAAACATTACATTTTATCCATTGAAACCGAAGAAAAAGGTCGAATTTGAAGATGGTCACAGTGCACCCAAAACGTCGATACTTTTCACGGGGTTGAATGGACAAAATGAAATGCTGCACCAGTATTCAACTGCTAAAATAATAATCCAACATTTCAAATCACGTTATTTATACAGGGTGACTATATAATAAAAGTCCCCGCTTGGAAGTTAAGGTGGTTGCCTTTCGAGATTTGGAAGGAGTTTTTTCCATTTACAGTACGATTTCAACTCAAACCTCAAGATTAAAGTTCATTAAAGCCTCATTTGCATGTATTTGTTCTTTCGAGTCAACTTCATGGCAGGTTTGTGTAGAAAATGTCCTTCGAATGGTAAAAAGCCCCTTCATTTTCTCAAGAGGCAGCCATCCAAACTCCTGAGTGGGAAATTTTTTTTATAATCACCATTTACCATGTAGAAAAAACAACAAATCATGAAACGAAAAATACGCCTACAATATAATTGGAGGGTACATACAAACATAACGTCGACGTTCATATCGTCGACTAATGAAAAAGCGTTCAAATCGTCGACGTGCATAACGTCGAATTTAAAAGACCTAATTAGTTCGCGAAAAAGTTGAGTGGCAAACAAAATTAATTTGAAACCTCTAGATTGAACTATTCAGAGAAATATTTAAACTGCCTTATTCACATTATTCTCAAGTTATTGCAATAAGTAAATCAAAGAAACTGGCACAAAAGACTTTAGTGGGTGCACCAAAAATTTGGTTAACTCAACTAAAGACTTTTGCTCAGTCGTTTTCCGACCAAGGGTTATTTCAGCGCTACCAAAGTGTTTTTTTCTGTTTTGCTATGACATTGTTACCCGTGTTCGACAAAAATTCACTTTTTTAACAATCATGAATAAATTTTTAGTTAATTATTCAGGATTATTCAAAAGTTGATTTTTGCCCAACCCGGTTGGTACTCGGAAAATCTGGCAACACAGCAAATTCACCAAAAACGACGGATTTCCGGAAAAATCTGGATGCGCCATTTGGCGGATTTAAAGACCCCCCCCCCCCCCCCAACATTTGAGTGGAATCCAAATACATTATATTATATAGACGGAATGCAATCAATACCGTAACGTTGAGCTGGGTGAGGCAAACTTACCGTACACTACAGTAGGCAGACGGGCGAGTCCACTGTTCGAAATTGGGGGAGGAACCTTCAACTGGTGACAAACAAACGAACATAACCTTTTAATTCAAACCAGAGTTGGGCAAAAAATTATTCGGAAATTATTCGGTGTGTCCGGCAACGCCAAGTCAATCGAATTATTCGACGAATAATTCTACAATTGACCTATACCTTCCGTGTGTTTCCTTTTCCTCAACTCAGGTAGCAAACCCAGTTTTCAGTGTTGCCGGAGTCATTTCATTATTTCTGATTATTCGGTTGCCCAACTCTGATCCAAACTCACTACTTAATAAAAATCGGGATCGAAGATGGATGGAACACTATTTAATGCATCATTTTGACAACAGTATAATTTAAGATCAAAAAAAGCTTAAAATGATTTACAAAATTGGAAATAGTGTGCAACATTCATTCACTATCAAAATGGCGTCGGTTTGTTTGTCACCGGTTTTACCAGAGATTATAACTGAAAGATATTACCAATTTAAGTTTTGATGCAACCCTGGAGCAAGCTGATGGCTGGTGAGCATTTTTGGTGAACATGTGAAGTACCACTAGTTTGCCTCAAGGGTCTTGTTATGCACTCCGTCTATATGATATAATGTCTTTGGTGGAATCACGGTACCTTAACCCTTATAGATATAACAATGGCTATAATGTAAAGTGGTAAACTAATTTGTTTCCTTTCTATCTTTGTTTGTTTCAGATTATTTATTTATTTATTTAATTTAATTTATTTATTTATATAATCTCTATTCACAATGTGCGACGAGGAATTAGCCGCATTGGTCGTCGACAATGGTTCCGGTATGTGCAAAGCCGGTTTCGCCGGTGATGACGCACCAAGGGCCGTCTTTCCCTCCATCGTTGGACGACCAAGATACCAGGTACTTAACCCTTTTAGTCCTTTCACATAATCATCATCATCAGTCACCAATTCCAAAAACCAGTGGCGAGGAGTACCATCTGGCAACGTTGTATTTCGCTCATTTGAACCCACACAAAAGGTCGAATTCGATCATCATAGATAGTTCGATCTTTTTCGTGGGTTTAAATGGAGGAAACGCAATGTAACTTGACTACACGTTTATAGTCACTGCCAAAAACTTGAACTTTAATTTCAACCCTTCCCACTCTCGAGACTTGATAGTTAGGTTTCAATTTTTCTTTTTAATTTTCTTCCTTTTTTTAAATTTTCCAACCATTTTTTTTTCCTTTTTCGTTATCTTGCGCTGATTTTTGGTCGAATATATTCGACATTGGAAAGGAAAGGGTTTTTAAAAAATCAAAATAAATTGAGCCTCCGCAGTTTTAATGGTGAGCCTAACAGTCGTTATTTCAACGAGGTGAACTCAGAATAGGACATTTTTCCGTATTAATGTTGCTAAAAAAAAAATTAGGGTGTCATTCTGAGACTCAATGAAAAAAAAAAGAAAAACCTCTTGATGAGATGGCCTTGGCTTGAGAATTCCTGAATTAAGATTTTGTCTTTTAATTAAAATATGTACCTAAAAGGAAAGAGACAGAGGATTGAATTCATCAAGTACTAATGAAGCGTTTTGAAGGCACCTTTTTAACCCTTTCGCATACGAATTATGAAAAAAGTGTCACTTTAATCTAAAACCTATACCTTTAAATTGAACGCACTTTTCTCATATGATTTCATGTGAAAGTAATTTTTTTTTTTTTTTGTTCAAATTTCTAACAATGGCGTAGTTTCCACAAAAAGGCTTAACAAATGCGTCGTAGACAGAGAAGAAGAGAAGACAAGGAACCCAAGTAGCAGAGATCATAAGAAATTATAAAATAATCAATGATTAATCATGAATTAATTTAGATTCAATCAGGGTTGATTAAATTGCAATGACATCTAAATTTCATCATGATTAAATTGCGATGAAATCATAAAGAAATTGCTTTGAAGGTTAAAAATCCAAGGATTTAAAATCTTGAGTGAGCGTCCCAATTTAATCATGATTTTAATCTGACTAAAATCATGATTAAATTGTGATTAACCCTCATGGGCCAAGCCCGAGTTTACTCGTTTTTCTCCTCTAGTCTGTTACACATTGTTTCAGTCCGAATAAACGCAAATATAGATGAGAACACTGCAAGATAAGATCTCGTCGGGAGCCTTCAATTTGTAGGATAGGCAATTCTAACTCCTCCGAGTACGAACAGTTAACTACCTTCCCTAGATAAACGGAAGAGTGGCGTTCTTTTGAACTAACCTCGCCTTCAATTCGTCGTATAGGCAATTTCAACTCCCCTGAGTACGAACAGTTAACTACCTTCCCTGTATAAACGGAGGAGTGGTGTTCTCTTGAACTACCGTTGTCATTAAAGGGTTAAATCATGATTGGGAGAAAAAGAGGAAGGAAAAAAATGAATAATAAATCAATCCAATTTGATGCGCAGGGTATCATGGTCGGTATGGGTCAGAAAGACTCGTACGTTGGAGACGAGGCACAATCTAAGAGAGGAGTCCTCACAGTCAAATATCCAATTGAGCACGGAATTGTAAGCAACTGGGATGATATGGAAAAAATCTGGCATCACACTTTCTATAACGAGCTTAGGATCGCCCCAGAAGAGCACCCAGTTCTTCTCACCGAAGCCCCACTCAACCCAAAGGCTAACCGTGAAAAGATGACCCAGGTAAGATGACGTTTTTATAATTAATTTAATTACTCAGAAAATCCTAGTACATGCAGTGGCGTCACGTGCCATCTGGCAACTTTGCAATTTGGCCATTTAAATCCATATAAAAGTTCGAGCTGTTGGAGGTGCACAGTGCACTCCCTCGAATCGATATTTTACATGGTTTTAAATGGTCAACTTGCAACTTTGCCAGTTGGCACACGACGCCACTGAGTACAGGAACCCCTGAATATCCATTCTTTCCTGTACGTTCAAATGGAAGATATATCGATACATCGCAAAGTACGAGCATCGAGCCACAATGAAGCTCTTGCAAGGTTTTGCTGTAGGCAAATGGAGTATCAATTCCAATGTAAAATGCTGCGAAAATAACGATGAGACCATTGAAAAAGTCTAAAACTCACTCCTCGCAGAGAAAACTTAACTTGACATTTCGGGTGACCACCCTTGCATGTATGCACCAACCTTGGATTCGAATCCCAAACAAAAGAACATAACCTACGAATTTGAGCGATGGGATTAATGAATTTGCTTTCAAAAAGTAAATTTGAAGGAATTAAAGGTCCATTAATACACATTTTGTCACTAGGAGCACGGTGATAATAACAGAAAAGCTCTACGTTGCGTAATAAACGAGGAAGACGGCACTTAATTTCATGTCCTGTTCTTTTGTTTGGGGTCCGAATCCAAGGTTGGTGCATGCATGCAAGGGTGGTCACCCGAAATTTCAATTTGAGTTTTCTCTAAGAGGAGTGAGTTTTAGACTTTTTTAATGGTCTCATCGTTATTTTAGCAGCATTTTACATTGGAATTGATACTCCATTTGTCTACAGCAAAACCTTGCAAGAGCTCCATTACTTCGTAGCGTATGGCTGTGATGCAACGACGGCAAGTGTTGTTTGTGACTATGTTTTCATCCATTTAAGTCTATGCGAAAGTATCGATTTCTTCAGTGCATCCCCTGAAGATCGATTATTTTACGTAGGTTTAAATGGAGAGAGTCTGTCGTCGCCATATCACACGAGCAACCACTGCCGCGCGTCATATCGTCAGTTGAAACGCTGCGCTGGTCGCTTCTGTTTTACCCGACTGTTAAAGTCTCC
Organism: Trialeurodes vaporariorum; assembly: GCA_011764245.1. NCBI lineage: Eukaryota > Metazoa > Arthropoda > Insecta > Hemiptera > Aleyrodidae > Trialeurodes > Trialeurodes vaporariorum. The sequence continues at coordinate 14,536,719 of VMOF01000013.1, read as the reverse complement.
CAGTATAGCGGCTCGTGCGCAGTCTGGCAACTGTACTATCTTTCCATTAAAACCTTTGCAATAAGTCGATTCTTTGTGAGGTACGTCCCCTCACCTAGAATCGATTATTTTGCATAGGTTTAAATGGAGAACAGCCGATGTTGCCAAATTTCATGAGCCATCACTAAATTACGTTCGTTTGTAAAATTTACATTTTAAGCACGTTAGGATGTCGCTGTCAGGCGACCTGAATTTAAGGTATTTCATTGGCGGATACAGGGGGGGGGGGGTTAAGGGGGCGATCTGCCCCCCCCCCCTGTTCAGCCAAAACAGTGGGATAAGAGGGGGGAAAGGGGAAAGAAAGAGAGAAAAACAAAAAAGTGAGTAGCCTAAAGGCGAAAATCCCAAATTTCCCCCCTTCGCGAGGGCTGGCTCCGCCAATGATGTATTTCAGCCTTTCAGACCCGATTTTACATCAAGTTAGTGAAACTTGAGACCATAAAGTCTATTTCACGATAGCAGGATTTTTCGCCGAGGCCGAAAATTCTTCTAGAAATTGCATCATTAAACCAGAGCTGCCGTTTTGCGTATAAACTAATTACATTTTTCAATTCGTTAAAGATTCCACCGGTTAAGAAAAGATTACACAGTTCTATTCAGTGTATGACTGTTATGCACGAAAATACTCACATCTGTACTCTTTTCTTAACAGGAGGAGTCGTCGATGAGTTTAAAAAAAAACTTGCGGACATTTTAATAATTTACCAGCAATTGCACTGATTGAGAAAAGATTACAGATGCGAGTATATTCGTGCATTACAGTATAATACACTGAACTGAACTGTGTAATCTTTCCTCAACCGATGGAGTCATGGGTGATTTAAAAATTACCATTGATTATACGCAAAGCGGTAGCCCTCATCATACTCATCCTCATCATACCAGTGTTGCCAGATTTCGGTGCAAAAGCCGTACGCATTGATTTAAATGGGGACGATACGGCTTTTTACCCTCGATCTGGCAACGCTGCATCATACTCATGTAAGTACGGAAGGAGAGAAAGACAGACAAATTCCTGTGCCCGCCCATGGAGATCACTCGATGAGAATGAGATAGGAGTGAGATGCAATATGCAATGCACAAGCTTCCATTCAACACGTGTATTTGGTGTGTTGCGTATTGCATATCCTGGCCAGCTATATCTTTGTACCCGCTATGGCATGTTACGGGTCACATGGGAGCGAGAGAGATAATTCAGAACGATAATTTAAATACGATAAATAAGATAATTTTAATACGATAATTTTAGTACGATAATTTTAGTACGATAATGTTAGTACGATAATTTTAGTGCGGTAATTTTAGTACGGTAATTTTAGTACGATAATTTCTAGCGAGTAAATGTTTTTCATCGTTTGTTTTTGGTCCTTATTTCGCAGATCATGTTTGAAACCTTCAACACCCCCGCTATGTACGTAGCCATCCAAGCTGTCCTTTCCCTGTACGCATCCGGTAGGACCACTGGTATCGTCCTGGACTCCGGAGATGGTGTCTCACACACCGTCCCAATCTATGAAGGTCAGTCATTCTTATCAGTTTTAGTTTAAAAACAAAATGTGGCTTAAGGGGGGTCAGACACAATTTTTTTTTCAAAAAACGAAATTTCCAATAATTTGATTTTTGTGTAGTACAGTTATTTACGTTAAATTTAAGGCCAAGATCACCTCGATCTGATGTGTACTTTCGAAGTTGTGCACTGTTTTATGAGGAAAGGTTAAGTAACATGAAGGGATAATTTTCATTAACATTCCCCAGCTCTCTCGGAGATAGCTGATTATTTGCTTTCTTTCTAATTGCATTTCCCGAAAACTACTTTTTTTGATGGTTCTGTACCTTTTTCTCAGGATCTAATGTACCGATTTTCATTTTTTTTTTCGTTCTCCTCCTTATATTATCCTGCATAAACTGACGGGAGATTTCCTCAAAATGTTGAACATATTATTATTTATGGGACTGCAACGATAAAATTTTTACACATTTTTACAAATTATTTCACAATATTTTAAAAATATCGTCAAAATTTCAAATTTTCAAAAAAAAACTCCTATCTGAATATGCAGGAAGTTATACGGATCAAAATGACAAAAAAAATGTGTAATTTGATTCAGTAGTTCCTGAGAAAAAGGTACATGAAGTTAAGTGTATTTTACATTGGTCCTTATGGAGAGTTTGAATCCCCTTAACAGCAATAGAGGGTTTTAGTAATGGCGACTGCCGGTGATGAGCGTTCCAAACAAAGACAATTTGTCTCTCTCCCTCTCGCGTAACCCTCATGTACTGCCATCTCACTCTAATTTCAAAAATCGTGAATACAGACATCTTCCGTGAAATTTTTTGGCTGAAATGAATTCCTCGAGGCATTTCAATGCGATTTTGATAATAATATGTCGTAAACAGTGGCGAGGCGTGCGATTTGGCAACGTTCATTTTTCCCAATTGAAACACATTAGAAAGGTCGAAATGCCTGGTCATCGCCGATGACTGAAGCGTTCGACTTTTTTGGTGAGTTTAAATGGAGAAAATACTTTGTTGCCAAATTTCACGCTTCGCCACTGGTCGTAAAACAAGGCCCTGTATAATATACGAATTTCGAAACTAGAATTGAAAGAGATGGGTATACACGGGGGTCACGGGAGAGTGAGTGAGATAGTTTGGAACGCTAAGCAAGTTTTATCACTACCGATTGCGACCGATGAGTGCATTGTTGTGGTTGTTGGCTAACCGTTGACTTCGCACTAAAACCGTCTATAGCTGCTCGTAATATTTGGCAACCACGCTTTTTGTCATTTGAAACTATGTATAAGTATCGACTTCTCAAGGTTCCAGTGAGTCCACTGAAGATCGATTATTTTACGTTGATTTAAATGGAGAGAATAAGTCGTTGTCACATAATACGAGCCACCGCCACTGCGGTTCAAAAAGAATCAATTTCTGGTGTATTATTCCCATTTGTACCTGTGTAAAAGTATCGATTATTCAAAGGCCTAATTTTAAACCTGTTAAAGATCGATTCTTTTGAATTGTAACAAGTGAGAGGTATCGATAAATCGAGGCATAATCAAGCATTTCCGAGGATGTGGAATTCATAATAACAAAAAGGTTGCATTCATTGTTTGATTTAATAGCCTAAATTTCCGTTTAAAAATGCGCTTATTGGGTAAATGCATTGAGTCAGAGTTTGTTTGGAACCAGAGGACAGAGATCCTCGGACGGCAATCGATACGATCTATCGCTCAGTGGCGTAGCGTGCAATTTGGCAACGTTGCAAGTTCGTCCATTTAAACCCAGGAAAAAGATCGAACTATCGGGTGTTCGGTGAACACCTTCGCGTTCGACCTTTTACATGGGTTTAAACGAACACAGTACAACGTCGTCAAATTGCACGCTACGCCATCCGCCACTGCTATCGCTCTACTAAAACAGTCTATACCTACAGGCAAATTATAAACAGTTTCAGAGAGGAGCGGGAAATTTAAAATTCAGCAATTCGATTGGCTTAGATGTTTTTTTTAAATCTGATACGGACTTCTGATTGGTCAATTTGGAACTTCCCGCTTCTCGTTAAAACAGTCGATTAGGCATCCCTCCTTTTTTTTTTTTTTTTTTTTTTTTTTTTTTTTTTTTTTTTTGAAAAGGACGGCTCCTAGATACACAGTGTGTATTACACACTAACTGTTTTAAGAAGTCAAACAGTCAAACACGGCTGGATTCACATTAGTGCAGGCACATAAAATTGGAGGAAGTTTGTTTGTCTCCATTCTTGACCACGAAATAAACAGTGTTATACAATTAAGCTTGCACTTGTTTAACGAGGATTCATTAGTGTTTTAATTGCGATAACTGGACATAGAAATTAATTCTCGCCGCCGAGTTGGAAAATTTCACGTGTCAATGTTGCAGAAGTGGATCTCGGAATTTGTCTGCCTCTCTCTCTCTCTCTCTCTCTCTCTCTCTCTCTCTCTCTCTCTCTCCCTCTCTCTCTCTCCCTCTCTCTCTCTCTCTCTCTCTCCCTCTCCATCTCTCTCTCTCTCCATCTACATCCGAACACAAGTATTAGAAAAAGACAGAAAGAGGGGTCGTCATAGACTTTCGCCTCTTTATTCGTCCTTTTCTAACACATGCATTTTAAAAAGAGGTGTTAGAGAAGGAAAGACAAACTAATTAAACCTGTGAACACAACAGGGTTTGTAGTTTCCCGGTTGATACACAGAAAAAACAGTGAAAAAAAAAAAAAATTGGTAGCGCTGAAAAACCGCTTGGTAAAAACATGACCCAACAAAACACTTTATAGTTGAGCCAACCAAAGGTTTTGTACGCCTAACTTTAGGGGTGATTTCACGATAACGAGCAGTGCACGTCACTAGGCCGGTCTGGGGCTTTAGGTCATTATGTATGAAGAATAAAAAAGTAAACAGCAATGGTTTTTCATCGTAACTGACTGTCTGGGGGAGGGGAAAAAATCAACGAGCTATACATTTATCAAGAGTGGCGGTTTAATAGGTAACCTGCGTAACCACCATGGGGGATTTTTAGGTTAGGTTTAAGCGAGTAATTTGTCCATTTGTTTCCGTGTATTTTGATGCGGCACCACCGCACAATGGATCAAAGCATGTTCTGGTCCACTGTGCGTCGCGCCGCATCAAAATACACGGAAACAAATGGACAAATTACTCGCTTAAACCTAACCTAAAAATCCCCCATGGTGGTTACGCAGGTTACCTATTAAACCGCCACTCTAGATAAATGTATAGCTCGTTGGAAAAAATTATCATTGCGGTGTGGAATATATCACACTTTTTTAGATTATTTGTACACTTTGTTACTGTTTAGCGATAGTAACAGAGTGAACAAATTCTGCCTGAAAACGTGTGATATATTTCCCACGGTAATCTTAATTTTTCTCATGTTATTGCCTCCCTCAGACAGTAAGTTTCGGTGAAAAACCACTGCTGTTTAACTTTCATTCTTCACATAATGGTCCAAAGCCCCCAACTCACTGGCGCAACCAGGATCTCTTCCATCTGTCTCATTTCCCATTTGAATGTTTAAGCAGAAAAAGGACAGAAAGAGGGGGTTTTATCCCCTTGTCCATCCTTGTCTAACATACGTTTCTTAATAGAGAAAAGAGAGAGATGAGGAAACTCTTGGTGCGCTACTGCCCTAACTTAACTGGACTGGTGACATGCAAGTCCTGTTATCGTGAAATCACTCCTAAAAAGATTTTGTTAGGAGAACGAAAGCTTTGGTTGGCTCGACGAACGGTTTTGTCAGCGCTACCAAAGTGTTTTTTCCTGTGCAAGAGTAAAATAAAATTCCACAGTTCGACAGTGGATAAAAAGATTACAGATTTAGAGTATTTTCTTTTAATAAATTTGGTCGCATTCTGCATATAACTGAACTAGGTTACATTATTTTATCCACCGGTAAAATCGGTTACCATTCAACAACTTTCAAAACAAGTCCAAAGTTTTCTAGTGAGCTTACCTTCTTTTTCTGGCCGGAAATCCTGTGAACAAAGAAAAAGAGGGAAAAATAATTAACACAGCGAATCATAAAAAGTTTGGCTGTAATGCTATATTGCATATCTTAAACAGGGGTCAAAGATTGCAATTTTTCCGCCCTCCGCGAATCGCCGCCCATCAAAATTAAGGATTTGATGACCCCCCCCCCCATTTTTTTTCTTACCTGCGTCTATCCACCATTAAGTCCGAATTTTTGAGTGAATTTCGTGATTTTTCAGTGTACTCATTGTCATTTTTTACGCATTTTACGCAAAAATCAACTCTTCAATCCCCTATAGTGAAAGTTTGCAAGAGCCCCATTCTAAATTAGAATAAATGTTCGACTTTGCTGCGGCAGAAACTTGCTATACAGACCAGCTGTTTTTTTAAAACTAGTAGGTACCCTGATATTTTTTTTTTTTTTCGGCCCGGAGATAGAACACACACGCGTATTACAATCAGAAGATCGTCAACACTAGTACTAAGTACACTACGGAAACAGAGATATGTCTCAATTTAGAAAGGAATCTCCCATAATACCTGCGTCTATCCACCATTAAGCCCGAATTTGAGAGTGAATTTCGTGATTTTTCAGTGTAGGTACTTATTGTCATTTTTTACATGTTTTTATGCAAAAATCAACTCTTCAATCCCCTATAGTGAAAGTTTGCAAGAGCCCCATTCTAAATTAGAATAAATGTTCGACTTTGCTGCGGCAGAAACTTGCTATACAGACCCGCTAGTTTTTTTAAAACTAGTACCCTGATATTTTTTTTTTTTTCCGGCCCGGAGATAGAACACGCGTCTAACAATCAGAAGATCGTCTACGTCTAATTACAGGGCTCCGAAAGGTGCCTGCGGTGGCAACTATGTTTGGCACACGTGTTTTACCGTACTTTGCTTCACGGATTATTCCTACGGCTCCCCTCCCCCCTCCCCCTCCCCCTCCACCTCCCCCTCCCCCTCCCCCGCCCCCGCCCCCTCCAGCCTCCCTCAACTCAGCCCAATTAACCCTAATTAAAAAGAAATACAGCAAAGCGTTTGTAGATGATTTTATACTTGCATACATACGTGTTAGAACGCTCATCTCAGCTAGCCCGTAAGTCACGGTAAGCAGGCAGCTTGGATTCTTTTTTAAGTGCCTGCCTTGACTTTCTTTTAATTGAGACAGAGTCTGGCGGAGTTACGGCCCGTGAAAAGAGAGGTGAGCTCTTAACGAGGAATCAAATTTCGGTTCCGGTGGCGGCACCAGGAAATTTTCCTTCCCTCTCACTCTGACCATTGGAATGTATGTGTTACACGGAGAAAAATTCCTGATTGAAATTACGGAATGTATTAATAAATTGGGGTAAAAAGAAATTAATTTTAAAATAATAAGAATTCTCATTGATTCAACCAGAATTATCATTGGTCCAATTGAAAGTTCTGATGATTCAGAAAAATCACAAGAAAGAATCGTTGGATCAATAAGAATTCTTATTTTTTTTTTTTAAGGAATTTCTTTTTACACCCCATAATTTTAAACATTTTTCGAGGACGTAGTATTCATAATCGCAAAAAGGTCGCATTAATAATTGTTTGATTTAATACCCTAAATTTCTGCTCAAAAAATCGCTAATGGGGAAATTACATTGAACCAGAGTTTGTTTGGAACCAGAGGCCCCCGGACGGCAATCGATACGATATATCGCTCTATATCAGCATGATTGCAGAAAAATTTAATTTTTCTCGAGAGCTAATTCATTAAAGGTTTTCAATATGAAATAGAATTAGCATCATTTTAGGTCTGAAAAGAGCTTATAAATCAGCTAAATTTTCGAGGGGAGGACCTCCGAACTTCCTTCGGCTGGGGATGTCCCTCAGATCCCCCCATACGAAATGACAACTTGATCCCATGATTAGGTGCTTTGCAGATTGCATATCCTAAGCATATGCAATACACAACGCACAAGCGATAGAGTCATCGCTACTATAGCTAGATGTGGTTACATTCATTTAGTACTCGATGACGTCACACTAAGGTGATCAATTACTTGTCAGAACAAACAAAGCGTGTGGAGTCAGTCTCATGGGCTACAGACTGTGATCGACCAACGTGAAAGCGAAAACAAGTGTTCCATCGCGAGTCTTGGTCATTAATGTATGAAAGCGAAGTTCAAATGTTCCTCAGACATGGAAACAGGAATCGGGTCGGAAAATCGGGCTAGTTTCAAAAACCAGAGTTGCCACATTCCGCGAAAATCGAGGGCTAACCAGGCGAGGACCGTACACTGAAAATAAACTGGGGCAAGATTGCAATTTTGCCGCCCTCCGCGAATCGCAGCCCATCGAAATTATGAATTTGATGACCCTTTTTTTTTTTTTTGGCCCTGATTTTGCTGCCCCAGAGAGTGACGCCCAAGGCAAAGATACCCACGTCCTCCCAGCACGCTCCTGGCACTAGGAAGCTTTAACCCTTGTGAGCCTAAGGGGGGGTACATTTGTACCCCAGGCCAGTTTTTTTGACGCCATTTTGTCAAAACTGCTCAAAATTTTTTGGGACTTCATGACATTTTCAGTTAGGATACTTAGAACACGTCTACCAAATTTCATTAATTTTTATGAATTTTTGTCGATATTATAGAAATTTAAAGTGTTGGGGTACAAATATACCCCCCCTTCGTCCTGCCAGTTTTAAGTTTGGAACCATCTATTACAGTGAATTTTACGGAAATTTTATGTAGATTAAGAATATTAAGTCAGATCATTGAAAAAAAATTGGAAATTTATCAAAAATGGAAAAATAATATGGTACCTCATTTCATTTTTTCCATTTTTTTTTATTTTGACATTTTTTTTTAAAAGTAGGTGTAAATTTGGCAACATAGCAAAAATTTACTCAAATTTCACATAAATTACTCTCTTAGGGTACTAAGTACATAATCCATCCATTAAAGTTTCAAAATTATTGATACTGACTGTGCTGCATGAAAATATCCTTGGGGTACAAAAATACCCCCCCTTAGTCCTTTGTGTTACCGAAATACCTTAGGCTCACAAGGGTTAAGCAAGCGGCGATCTCTCAAGTCGTTTATATTGGTAGTTGCGATCATTTTTAGTGACAAGGAATTAGTTAAATAATAACATTAGTTTGTCATATTAAAATTGGTTTTGCCATTTCTTTTTGCCCTGCCTCCCCCCAGATTGCAGTTTGATCTTCCTCTCAATCATTTCTATAAATATTTGCTCATTTATTTTGATCAATTTGTTCTGTCGACAGGTTATGCTTTACCTCACGCCATTCTCAGGTTGGACTTGGCCGGTCGTGACCTCACCGACTACCTCATGAAAATCTTGACCGAGAGAGGATACAGTTTCACCACCACCGCCGAGAGAGAAATCGTCAGAGATATCAAAGAGAAATTATGTTACGTAGCCCTCGATTTCGAACAAGAGATGGCCACCGCTGCGTCATCAAGCTCATTAGAAAAATCCTACGAACTTCCTGACGGACAGGTAACTATAACTTATAAATAAGTAATTTGCTTACCATAATGGGTCTGTTGCATTCTTTTGCTACATCAATGTAACTCATTGTTTCTAACGTAAAATTCGGCGAAAATAACGATGCGCACATTAAAAACTTTCAAAATCCACTCATTAACTCAGAAAGTATTTTCCATTTCAAACAACCCGCTCTACAATAAACACTATATCACCGACTTGTAACTACATAGATGGAACCATCTCGTTTATGTAAACATGAACAGAACTTACAAGCATTGGAATGTTTCGTTTAGATGCGTACATTTCTTATATTATTTTGTAATCTTTGATAAACCGAAAAGACCAGACAGCAAATGCAGCCAAATAGTTCATGTATTTAGAAGGGAATTCCATCATTTTGTAGTTACAATGTTGTTTACTTAGGCACGGTGGTTCCGTCTATGTAGTAGTATACCGGTGCAAATAGTGTCTAGTGTAGCGCGGGCTATTTGAAATTGAAGTGATTTTCTGAGTTAATGAGTGGATTTCGAACGGTTTTAATGTGCGCATCGTTACTTTCGCCGAATTTTACATAAGAATCAAGGGTCTATATTGTTGTAGCAAAAGTATGCAACAGACCCATTTGGACTCATTCATACTAAAGTGATAAATGCGCGAGCATGATGGCGGCGCATGGCACTATAATAATGGGAGATTCCCACCTCAATTTCGTCAGTTTCTCTATGCTAACAAGGAAGATTTACAGAGTAACCACACCAAGCTCGTGGTGAGCTTTTAATCGCTGACCAGGCGCAGGGCTCTCAAAAACGTATCCTCTGCTCTTCCGGAGCAACGCCAATGTTATTTTACATAAGAAAACAAACTTACAAGCAGGACTGTCTTTTTGGTGGGCATTTAAACTCTGATAGGGCGCAGGGCTCTCAAAACGTCCCCTCTGCTCTTCCGGAGCAACGCCAATGTTATTTTAAATAAGGAAACAAACTTACGAGCAGGCCTATATTTTTGGTGGGCTTTAAACTCTAATAGGGCGCAGAGCTCTCAAAACGTCCCCTCTGCTCTTCCGGAGCAACGCCAATGTTATTTTAAATAAGAAAACAAACTTACGAGCAGGCCTGTCTTTTTGGTGGGCTTTCAAACTCTGATAGGGCGCAGGGCTCTCAAAACGTCCCCTCTGCTCTTCCGGAGCAACGCCAATGTTATTTTAAATAAGAAAACAAACTTACGAACAGGCCTGTCTTTTTGGTGGGCTTTAAACTCTGATAGGGCGCAGGGCTCTCAAAACGTCCCCTCTGCTCTTCCGGGGCAACGCCAATGTTATTTTAAATAAGGAAACAAACTTACGAGCAGGCCTGTCTTTTTGGTGGGCTTTTAAACTCTGATAGGGCGCAGGGCTCTTTAAACGTTCACTCTGATCTTCCGGGGCAACGCCAATGTTATTTCAAATGGGAAAACAGACTTACGAGCAGACCTGTCTTTATGGTGGGCTTTAAACCCTGACAAGGCACCGGGCTCTTAAAACGTCCCCTCTGCTCTTCCGGGGCACCGCCAATGTAATTTTTAATGGGAAAACAGACGTACGAGCAGGCCTGTCTTTTTGGTGGGCTTTTAAACTCTGATAGGGCGCAGGGCTCTTTAAACGTTCACTCTGATCTTTCGGGGCAACACCAATGCTATTTCAAATGGTAAAACAGACTTACGAGCAGACCTGTCTTTTTGGTGGGCTTTTAACGCTGACAAGGCACCGAACTCTTAAAACGTCCCCTCTGCTCTTCCGGGGCACCGCCAATGTAATTTTAAATGGGAAAACAGAGTTAAGAGCAGACCTGTCTTTTTGGTGAGCTTTTAATCGCTGACTGGGCGCAGGGCTCTCAAAACGTCCCCTCTGCTCTTCCGGAGCAATGCCAATGTTATTTTAAATAAGAAAACAAACTTACGAGCAGACCTGTCTTTTTGGTGGGTATTTAAACTCTAATAGGGCGCAGGGCTCTCAAAACGTCCCTCTGCTCTTCCGGAGCAACGCCAATGTTATTTTAAATAAGGAAACAAACTTACGAGCAGGCCTGTCTTTTTGGTGGGCTTTAAACTCTGATAGGGCGCAGGCACAGAGCTCTCAAAACGTCCCCTCTGCTCTTCCGGGCAACGCCAATGTTATTTTAAAGAAGAAAACAAACTTACGAGCAGGCTTGTCTTTTTGGTGGCCATTTAAACTCTGATAGGGCGCACGGCTCTTTAAACGTCCACTCTGCTCTTCCGGGGCAACGCCAATGTTATTTCAAATGGGAAAACAGACTTACGAGCAGACCTGTCTTTATGGTGGGCTTTAAATGCTGACAAGGCACTGGGCTCTTAAAACGTCCCCTCTGCTCTCCCGGGGCACCGCCAATATAATTTTAAATGGGAAAACAGTCTTAAGAGCAGACCTGTCTTTTTGGGGGCCATCAAACACTGACAAGCCGCAGGGCTACGTCACCAGTGGTTTTAAAGGAATGTGCAGGTGTGTAAGAGTGGCTATCTGGACACAGAATTCTGATAGAACTATCCAGGTGAGAAAATTTAGCATATTTCTGTCATGTGCCAGTTATTTTGTCGTGTAAATCCTTCCAGAAGAAACAGTTACATCGAATTCTGTGTCCAGATATAGCCACTCTAAAACACTTGCACTTTCATTTATAACCCAATTTCAAATGAATTTGTCACAATTTTTTTTTAAAAAATGTAAAGGTTAAAAAAAGTGCGAGGCAAACAAACCAAGTCTGTGTGAAAAACGTCCATAAGAGATTTCGATCATGGCTGCCTCCGTGCTGTCTCAACATAGCGCCCCACAAATCCTCTTTATCACTATGGCTTGTTGCCCCAATTAGTCGGGGAAAAAAATACTTTGACCGAATATATTTAGGCGAATTTTCGCTACGAATATATTCGACAACAACATTGCCAACCTACGCATGACAACAGTGAATGACACGAATCTGGATCGTGTTTTTCGAACTTTTTCGGTGTTTTCAGTCATCGATGGCACCAATTCGATTTTGAATTCAAGTCTGGAGGTGAATTCAAAATCGAATTGATGCCATCGATGCCCCGAAAACACATCTAAAAATACAATTGAGTTTCCTCGAATATGTAGGTAGGTTGGTATTGTGTATGATATTCGATCGCGAAAATTCGCCTTTTGTCTCTGCTAGTACAAGCAGAGCCATTAGTCCTGCCTCGACGATTCGACGCAACCCGCACTACACGTAGCCCGAGCCTTTCTCGGTCTTGAGATAACAAAATAAAATAAATATATGAGTCCATTAACTATACGTGTAATGCGGGTTGCGTCGAATAGTCGACGCAGGACTTACGTCTCTGCTTGTACGTCTGATCTCAAAGAGTTAAACCTAATAATTAATCTCCTTCTCTTTCTTCTTCTTTCTTCAGGTCATCACAATCGGAAACGAGCGATTCCGTTGCCCCGAAGCCATGTTCCAGCCATCGTTCCTCGGTATGGAGTCGTGCGGAATCCACGAAACAACTTACAATTCAATCATGAAGTGTGACGTCGACATTCGTAAGGACTTGTACGCCAACACCGTTCTCTCCGGAGGAACCACCATGTACCCAGGAATCGCCGACAGGATGCAAAAGGAAATCACCGCCCTCGCCCCGTCGACAATGAAGATCAAGATCGTCGCCCCGCCAGAGAGGAAATACTCCGTCTGGATCGGTGGATCCATCCTGGCTTCCTTATCCACCTTCCAACAGATGTGGATCTCGAAACAGGAGTACGACGAATCTGGACCATCCATCGTCCACAGGAAATGCTTCTAAGCTACACGAACCCAACCTTTCCTCATTTTCCTCCCCCCCCCCACCCCCGAAAGTTCCCCCTACCCGCGTCCCCCATGCTTGTCCAGTGCGCGTGTTGAACTATCGTCTTCCTCAAAAACACGTGTGCCGCACTCTTGTCAACTCCAAAATAACCGTGTCGTACTTTTGTTATCTTCAAAACACGTGCGCCGTGCTTTGGTTATTTTTAAAACAATTGTACCGCACTCTTGCCAACTCCAAAACACGCGTTTCGTACTTTTGTTATCTTCAAAGCACGTGCGTCATGCTTTTGTTTTTTTCAAAACACGTGCGTCGTGCTTTTGTTTTTTTAAAAATACGTTCGTCGTACTTTTGTTATTTTCAAAACATAAGTACCGCACTCTTGTCAACTCCAAAACACGCGTGCCGTACTTTTGTTATCTTCAAAGCACGCGTTTCGTACTGTTGTTATCTTCAAAACACGCGTTTCGTACTTTTGTTATCTTCAAAACACGCGTTTCGTACTTTTGTTATCTTCAAAACACGTAAGTCGTGCTTTAGTTATCTTCAAAATATGTGCGTCGTAATTTCGTTATCTTCAAAACACGTGCGTCCTACTTTTGTTGTCTTCGAAACACGCATGTCGTACTCGTTACATCTTCAAGACACATGTGCCGTGCTTTCGTCATCTTCAAAACACGCGAGTCATACATTTGTCAACTCCAAAATTCATGTCGACTTCAAAACACGTGTGTTGTACTTTTGTCATCTTTAAAACACACGTGATCGTAATTTTTGTCACCCACCAACATACCCGAGTCATAATGAACAAATGCTTCTTTGGAGAATCTTTTTCCTAAAATTTGACAACGCTGGTAACCAAGGATGCCAAACACGAAATGTGTAGTTATTCGTTTTCACTGCCTTTAACTAATTAATTTAATTAATTTATTCTTTCGAAAAACCCCGTCCAGAGCGCGCACGCTGTTTTATTTTTGTTGAATATGCTTTATTTTTTGTAAAGAGTCAAACTAATTTATTTTGTTATTTCTGTTGCTGCTGAATTTTTTTACTGTGGATTTATTAATTTATTTTTACATTATTTATTCTTTATTCTCATCTTATTTGCATTTTTCATTGTTACTACATTCGTAAAGAAAAGTTCATCCAATTTTGAAAGATGATCAATATTTTCTATGATGTGGCTTCACAAGTAAATCACTTTCACCCTTCATTTTGACTTGTTTTTCAAACCCCCCCCCCCCATCAAAACCATCATGCAATTTGACAACCATGTTATTTTTCCATTTGAACATGGGTGAAACAATCGATTCGTATAGAGGCTGACAGCTTTCCAGAAAATCAATTGTTTTAAATGGAAAAATAATAGCTGTTGACAAATTGCATTTGCCACCACTGATCATTTTTTAATCAACTATGTGTATTCTTTTCTCAACCCGTGGAATCATCGGTGAATTGAGAAAATACCATTGATGGGGCTGTTGCACACTTTTGCTATAAGCAATTTCATAGTCAATTCTGGTGTAAAAACCTCCAAAAATAACGACGGCAGCACTGACAAATTTATTTAAAAAAAGCACTCTTAAACTCAATAAACGCTTTTATTTGCGAGGGCTTAATGGTGGCCGAGGGCAGTAACAATGGGAGATTCCTATCTTAATTTTGTCACTCTCTCTATGCTGACGAGGATGATTCACAGAGTAATTAGTCATCAGAGTAGTGAGACACATCCGATGAATGGTACTATGTCACCTAGTGGCACCGGTGTCAAATTAAAGTCGTCTCTTATTATGGTCACTTCTTGGTGGAGCTACCGTATTGTTAGATGAGAATCTCCCATTATTACTACCCTCAGCCACCATTACGCTCGCGCAAATAAAAGCGTTTATTGAGTTAAGGAGTGGATTTCGGAACTTTTCAGTGCTGCCATCGTTATCGTTGGAGGTTTTTGCACCAGTGTTGACTAATAAATTGCTTAGAGCAAAAGTGTGCAACCTAGCCCCATTATAAAAAAAAAATAAAAACCACATGGATCAGAACCGACACCATTTCAAAATTTCACGATAAATCTTCTTTCTTTCCTGAGAAAAACTAAGAAGTGTGAGGCGTAAAAATCAATAATGTCGTTAGTGCCATCATGCAGATGTAACAAAGAAAGGGAAACTTTTTGCTTCCATAAAAAAATAATTGAAGGGTCCCAAAGGAACGAAAATGTGGACAGTTATTTCTCTTGAATAAATTCTTCAGGAAAGAAAAAACTCAAACAGGGTAAGGTTTTGTTGACTTCTGAAAAAATTAAAAAAATTCACACTCTTTCCAATCCTTTATGTTTTTGCGCTAGCTAATTTATTGGTTGTACCAATACTATATACCCAATGAAATTGGTGAGAGTACCGATTATTGATACTACTAGTTGATGGAGGTATTGGATAAGCTATAAATTAGTAAAAAGGAGAACGACACAAGTACTAAATCAAATTAATTAATTTATTTATTTATTTAATTATGGATAAGCTCCCAATCTTCACCCGACCCCCCCCCCCTTTTCCTTCTCAAATGGAACAGAGCGGTACCGAGGTTAAAACCCGTCATCTGAAAAACAAACCAGAGCTGCCTTTTTGCGTATAATTAATGTCATTTTTCAAGTCACCGATAATTCCACCGGTTGAGAAACGATTACACAGTTCATTTCAGTGTATGACTGTATTGCCCAAAAATACTCTGACCCGAAATCTTTTCTCAATCGGTGGAAACACCGTTCATTTAATAAAATATCCACACGTTATTTTAAAGTCAGCGACGCGACGACTCCACCGGTTGGAAAATATTTCAGATCAGAGTACTTTTGTGCAATACAGTCATACACTGAACTGAACTGTGTAATCTTTTCTCAACCGGTGGAATCATCGGCGAATTGAAAAATGTCATTAGGTATACGCGAAACGGCAGCTCTGAAATAAACTCACCATACCATTAAAGGCGAAGAATCGCTGGCAGTCATAACGAACTGGTGGAAATATTAAAATTAAAATTATTAAAAATGACATTATGTCAGCCTCGGTTATTTATCCGGAACATAGATTGTTTATCCGGTTACATATCAACAGAGCGTATTTGATGTTTTCATTCGCACTGCCTCGGGGGGGGGGGGGGGGGGGAGGGTCTCCCGCAAGGTTAAGAGGCCTTGCCGCTTTCAAGTTTGCGAGTCGAAAAACACAAAGTTCTCCTTCAATTAGAAATGATACCAAACCAACTCCGGCGCGCCGGAACTGTTACATATCCAATTATTGGGTCGTTCCATCTGTCAGTCTGTCTCTAGCTAGAGGTAGTTTTAGAAGTGTAGGCGCGCCTAAACCGATAATCTTTGGAATTTGTCAACATTATTTCTGATATTACTCGATAAAAATGAATGAAAATGAAATGGAGCGTTCACTTTTCAACGAAGAACACTTTAAAAGCCAAAGAATAAAGTCAGAATTAAGGTCGGTTATGATTTGAAAGAATTAAAGTTGAAAATTCGCTAAAGATTATGGTTTAGGTGCGCCTACACTTCTGAAACCAGCTCTACTTGGATGCCAGCCGGGGGCCACACTGTAAAAAAAAAAAAAAAAAAAAAAATCACTCTATGAAGGTATGAATAGGTACGAGAGGACGGGAGGGGTAGATATGCCAAATTGCTTGAATTTGGCTTGGTTCCCGTAAACAGTCCTTCGAGGAGTGAACTTTTTTTTTTTTGCAGTGGTGTTGACTTTACGACGAGCCATAGCAAAAGAGGGGGCCAATCAGTGGCGGCTCGTGAGATTTGGCAACAGTGTTTTTATCCCATTTAAATGCATGGAAAACAATCGAAACTCGAGGAGGCTGCCAGCCTCCGCTTGAATCGATTTTTTACCTAAATTTAAGTGGAACAAATGCATGGTTGCCAAATCTCACGGGCCGCTACTGGGGCCAATGGGCCATAAATGTTAAAAGTCCTATCTCAAT
Organism: Trialeurodes vaporariorum; assembly: GCA_011764245.1. Taxonomy (NCBI): domain Eukaryota; kingdom Metazoa; phylum Arthropoda; class Insecta; order Hemiptera; family Aleyrodidae; genus Trialeurodes; species Trialeurodes vaporariorum. The sequence continues at coordinate 14,519,896 of VMOF01000013.1, read as the reverse complement.
GCGTGACAGCATGGGCGATCTGAATTGTTTGCCTCGCTTTTTTAAACCTTAAAACAAAAATTGTAACTAAGCCGGTGGAAATTGGTCTTAAACGAAAATACAAAGGTTTTAGAATTGGACACAGAATTCTAATACAACTATCCAGCGGACCGAGCATTTACTTCATCGTTAAACCGATCGTTAAGACTGTGTATGAGTGATTCTATTGGTCGAATATTGTAAAACTTAGCCGTTGCTATGGTAACCATCGTTATAGTGTCCGTTTTTTAAAGGTGACTCATGAATAGCCTTTATAAAACGAGACTCTGATGAACGATGGTTACCATAGCAACAGCCAAGTTTTACAATTTTCGACCAGTAGCATCATTCGTAGACAGTTTTAACGGTCGGTTTAACGATGAAGTAAATGATCGGCCCGCAGAGGTGAGAAAATGTTGCATTTTTCTGTCATGTGTTAGTTTCTTTATCGTGCAAAACCTTCCAGAAGAACAGTAATATCGATTTCTGTGTCCAGATAGCCACTCTAAAACACTTGAACTTACTTTCGTTTATAACCAATTTCAAATGTCTTTGTCACAATTATTTTTTTTTTAAAGAAATTTGAAGGTTAAGAAAAGTGAGACAAACAAACCGAGCCTGTGTGAAAATGTTCATAAGAGATTTTCATCATGGCCATAGCCGTAGCCAGGATATTGTCTTTCTCTCTCTTTGCCCATTTGAACGTATGCGTTAGAAAAGAACGGAGACAGGGGCTGGAGTCACGTGACAGCCCCTATATCCATCCTTTCTTAACTCGTATATTCAAATGGGCTAAGAGAGAAAGGCAATATCCTGGCTACCTCCTTGAAGTTTCAATATCACGTCCCCACAAATCCTCTTTATCGCTATAGCTTGTTGATTAAGATGGTAAAACTTCCCCTGTATCGAGTGCTTACCACAGAAACATACAATGATTCCTAAAACTAACGAAGTCGGGCCCAGTGCAGTGGTTGATGCTTCATAACTAATTCAAAAACTTCCTTCAATTTCAAATGATACCACACCAACTCCTGCACGGTGGAATAGAGTTACAAATTGAATATTTAAGTAAATACTATTTCGAGATTGCAACTCCGATGATTTTCTGATTTCATCGAAGGAAAATACAAAAGAGAGGACAAAGCTTTGCGTCTTTGCGGTTAGTGGAGCCAGCACAGACTCCCTTCAATTACAAATGATACCACAACAACTGCTGCACCACGATATATCTACGACCTACGTATCAAAAGTTCAAGTCACTCTATTACGACTTTCAATATTAGCTGCCTCTCCGCACTGAAAAAAAAGTGCAGAATTCAACTCTTTTCTTAGCGAAAAGTATGGACACCGATTAAAAACTGTTGGTTTGACTGTTTTTAAATTAGTTAAATTAACACGGCACTGAGGTTTTTTTTTATTTTAGACAGTCAAACAAACAGTTTTTAAGTGGTGTCAATACGTCAAACTAAAAAAAACTGAATTCAGCACTTTTTTTTTCAGTGCACTTTCATCGAGGGAAATTCGACAGACAGAACGAAGCTTTGCCGTGAATCAGAAATGGATGGAATCCCTTCAATTTTAAATGATACCACACCAACTCCTGCACGGCAGAATAATAAATTACAAACCAAAGTGGCTCTATGGCGACTTGGATGCCGTCCCGCTTTCATCGAGGGAAACTCGACAGACAGAACGAAGCTTTACGGTTAGTCAGAAATGAATAGACTCCCTTCAATTTAAAATGATACCACAACAACTCCTGCATGGCGGAGTAATAAATTACTTATCGAGGACCAAATAATGTTTGGTCCCGAGCGTAACTCACGCACGGTCACGTGACGCGTGCGTAAGCTCTCTGATTGGTCGAAACCGCACGCAAGTCAACTATAACGACCAAACATTATTTGGTCCCAGATGTCTTAAGTGGCTCTATGGCGACTTGGCTGCCGTCCCGCTTTCAGCGAAGGAAATTCGACAGACAAAACAGAACGAAGCTTTGCGGTTAGTCAGAAATGGGTGGATTCCCTTCAATATCAAATGATACCACACCAACTCCTGTGAGGCGGAATAGTTACGTTACATATTAAATGTTTAAGTTGCTCTATTGAGAGACGAAAACTTTACACAAATTAGAATGGTAGAAAAAATCGATTGCTGCAAGCTGGAGAAAATATAACATATTTTTACTGAGAAATAAATCATAAATCACAACATAACATAAATCTTACTTCTATTTGGGATTGAAACAACTACACATGTGATGTAAGTAAGAAAATATAAAACGTCTTCCTGAGAGATAAAATATATAAATTTCACAAATAAATCTTAATTCTATTTAGGATTTAAACACCTTTATGTATATTATATGTTTTCATATTTAGAAAAATGCTCAGTTCATTGTAGAACTTTTTTTGAGATTGAACAAAAATCATTAAAAAATGGATGGTATAAACACATGAACATTTGTTTCATTGTGCGCTATCAATAACCTAAGATACCGTGACACAAAAAAAGAAGAAGAAGAAAAAAAAAAGAAAAAAATGATCCAAACAAATGGTCAGTCTTACTTAATCTCAAATTCTCAAACGGTTTTCCGTTAAAAATAGGATCCATACCTTTTCAAATGCTAATTTATATCACTATAAAAATGCGATTTCCACATATGTTACAGCAGTGACGTGGCGTGCAATTTGGCAAGGTTGAGCACGTTGTCCATTTAAACCCATGAAAAAGATCGAACCCAAAATATGTGTCCAACAATCGATTTTTGGTGAAGCGCTGCTTCTTTATTGAATCGAGTGTTTTACATAGAATAAAATGAAGGAAAGACAATGTTGCCAAATTGTACGAGCCACCATTGCTTTGCACCCAACAATCAAGCTTAAACCCCAGTGGCGTCACTAGACTTTTGCGGGGGAGGGGGGGGAGAGACACACCAGAATCAGCGGGGGTCCGGGGGCCTGAAGTGTTAAAAAAATAACTTTTCTTCGGAAAAATTTTATAAAGCTATTTCGAGCTATTTTTATTTGCGCGAGTGTAAAGGTGGCATAGGGCGCTAATAATGGGATATTCCTAACTCAATTTCGACACTCTCTCTCTATGCTGACAAGGATGATTCACAGAAAAATTAGTCATCAGAGTAGTGTGATCCACATCCGATGAATGGTATACCGTGGCATCTATTGACACCGAAGTCAGATGAAAGTCGTCTCTTATTGATCACTTCTTGATGGAGTTAAAGTATTGTTAGATGGGAATCTCCCATTATTACTGCTCTAAGCCACCATTACGCTCGCGCAAATAAAAGAGTTTATAGAGTTTAGGAGAGGATTTCAGTGCTGCCATCTATATTTTTGGAGGTTTTTGCACCAGTATTGACTATTAAATCGCTTATGGCAAAAGTGTGCAACAGTCCCATTTCTTACTATCAAGGGATTTTCATTTGCAAGTCATAGTACTTAAATTTTGTTTTTTTCAGTGTATGACTTTGAGATACTTTTTTATGCCTTCTCCTTCTCCCCCCGTCCTTTCCCTTTTTCGTTTAGAGGAGGAAACAGCCCCCTTCGTCCCTTCCTCAATCCGTCCCTTACCCCGTTTGCAAGTACAAAGATCCCTGCGGTGTAACGCATAGCGAGAATCATAATCAACCCCTCCAAAATCACGACGAGAGCCTGTTGACGCTCGCTTAGATATAATATTCCTAACACGACGGTTATCAGAAACGCTCCAGTTAAAAATCCACTCTTTCCGGAATACTTTGGGAGAATAATGTTCCCTATGACCTCCTTGACCCGTTGTACAACAAATAGAGGTTAACACCCCGACAGCATGATCAAGACAACTGATTTTAATACAGTTCGGCTCTTCAGCCAAGAACGGCGGATTTTCAAGAGACTTAATCATTCCACTCCGATGTTCTTCGTTAAAGTCACTTTTGGTCAAGCCTTTATCAAAGTGCACCACAGCTTGGAGACGCTTATTCGTGTTAACATGCTTAAATTCAGCTGGAAAAGTTTTGAAGGATTCTGATGTTTCAGATTCAGATTCAGTTTCAGCCTTATTTTTGATAGTGTGACTTAAACACATGCTGTAGATTTTAATTCTAGGCTCGAAGAAAATTAATTTCAGGAACACTGGCTCCACGGTTAAGTGGTACCACTCGTTTGGAGATTTTTCGTAATCACGCACAAGTTCGGCAGGATCCAAAGCTGCAAACTCGTTATAATATTTAAGACAGGATAGATTCTTATGGGACTTCGTTAACTGGAAGAAGTCGCTTTTGTTGAGTTCCTCTTCGTCCACCATTTCTTCTCCCGTTTTTCTCCTTTTTTCTCCCGTTCTTCCCCTTTTCCGTTTAGGGGAGTAAACCGCCCTCTGCGTCCCTTTCTCCATCCAACACTCACGCAGCACTCCAAATACCCCGTTGCTCCGTTCGCAAGTACAACTATCCCTGCGGTGTAACTCAATACGAGAATCATAATCAACCCCTTCAAAATCACGACAAGAGCCTAATGACGCTCGCTTAGATATGTTATCCCTAACACGATAGTAATCAGAAGTGCCCCGGTTGAAAATCCACTCTCTCTGGAAGACTTTGGGAGAATAATGTTCCCTTTGACCTCCTTGACCCGTTGTACAACAAATATAGGTTAACACCCCGACAGCATGATCAAGACATCTTATTCTAAAAAAGTTCGATTTTTTAGCTAAGAACCGCTCCTCAATAAACTTAATCATTCCACTTTGAGTATGTTTTTCGATGAAGTGGCTTTTGGTCAAGCCTTTTTCAAAGTGTACCAAAGCTTGGAGACGCTTATTCATGTTTACATACTTAAATTCAGCTAAAAGTGCTTTGAATTCTGATGTTTCAGATTCAGATTCAGATTCAGATTCAGATTCAGATTCAGTTTCAGTCTTATTTTTAATAGTGTGACTTAAACACATGCTGTAGATTTTAATTCTACGCTCGGAGAAAATTAATTTCAGGTACACTGGCTCCACGGTTAAGTGGTACCACTCGTTTGGAGATTTTTCGTAATCACGCACAAGTTCGGCAGGATCCACAGGTATGAACTCGTTGTAATGTTTAAGACAGGGTAGATTCTTATAGTCGTTCGTCAACTGGAAGAAGTCGCTTTTGTTGAGTTCCTCTTCGTCCACCATTTCTTCTTCCGATTTTCCGATTTTCCGTTTAGGGGAGGAAACCGCCCTCTGCGTCCCTTCCCCAATCCAACACTCACGCAGCACTTCAAATACCCCGTTGCTCCGTTCGCAAGTACAGCTATCCCTGCGGTGCAACTCAATACGAGAATCATAATCAACCCCTTCAAAATCACGACAAGAGCCTAATGACGCTCGCTTAGATATGTTATCCCTAACACGATAGTAATCAGAAGTGCCCCGGTTGAAAATCCACTCTCTCTGGAAGACTTTGGGAGCATAATGTTCCCTCTGACCTCCTTGACTCGTTGTACAACAAATATGGGTTAACACACTGACAGCATGATCAAGACATCTTATTCTAAAAAAGTTCGGCTCTTTAGCCAAGACCGGCGGTCTCCCAAGAGACCTAATTATTCCACTATGTTCTTCGATAAAGTGGCTTTTGGTCAAGCCTTTTTCAAAGTGTACCAAAGCTTGGAGACGCTTATTCATGTTTAAATGCTTAAATTTAACTAAAGAAGCTTTGAAGAATTCTGATGTTTCAGATTCAGATTCAGGTTCAGCATTATTTTTGATAGTGTGACTTAAACACATACTGTAGATTTTAATTCTGGGCTCGAAGAAAATTAATTTCAGGAACACTGGCTCCACGGTTAAGTGGTACCACTCGTTTGGAGATGTTTCGTAATCACGCACAAGTTCGGCGGGATCCACAGGTATGAACTCGTTGTAATGTTTAAGACAGCGTGGATCCTTAAAAGACTTCAGCAACCGGAAGAAGTCGCTTTTGTTGAGTTCTTCTTCGTCCGCCATTTCTTCTTCCGATTTTCCTTTCATTTTGTCGGCGATAGTGTCAGGCAATGCCACCCTTCCTGTCCGGAGGATCCTTCGGCGAACTGGAAGATAAGAGAAAATGTTGGTTACTAGAGGCTTCTTTCACGAGCAGCACAGGCGGATCCGGGGGGGGGAGCAAAGCTGTTTAAACCGTAACAAAGTGTTACAAATGGAGTTCTTGCAAGGTTTCATTGTAGGCAAATGGAATGTCAATTCCAATGTATAATGCTGCGAAAATATAACGATGAGACCATTAAAAAAGGCTAAAAATCACCCCTCGCAGAGAAAACTTAACTTGTAATTTCGATTGACCACCCTTGCATGTATGCACCAACCTCGGGTTTGGACCAAAAACAAAAGAACACAACCTACGAACTTGAACAATGAGATTAATGAATTTGCTTTCAAAAAGTAAACTTGAAGGAATTAAAAAGGCCCATTTAAACACATTTTGTCACTAGGAGCACGGTGATAACAACAGAAAAGTTCTATGTTGCGTAATGAACGAGGAAGACGGCACTTAACTTCATGTCCTGTTCTTTCATTGTTTGGGGTCTGGTGCAAACGTGCAAGGGTGGTCACTGGTCACCCGAAATTTCAAGTTGAGTTTTCTCTGCGAGGAGTGAGTTTTAGACTTTTTTAATGATCTCATCTTTATCGCAGCATTTTACATTTGAATATTACTCCATTTGCCTACAGCAAAACCTTGCAAAATCTCCATTCTGCCTGAAAAAGTGTGATATATTCCACGCTCATGATAATTTTTTCCCTTGTTATTTTCTTTCCTCCCCCAGATTGTAAGTTTCGATGAAAAACCATTGCTGTTTAACTTTTTATTCTTCACTTAAATATCTAAAGCCCCTAACCGTTTTGCCAACATGCAATTCCCATTATCGTGAAATCACCCTTACATGAATCACAAGCTATGCCCCCCCCCCCCGCGCGCGCGCTAGCAATATCTGAATTGGCGACATTGTATTTCATTTAAATTACCTTACAAGGACAGAATTGAAAACAGAGACTCGTGGAGCTGTCTATCGGATTGAAATCTGTGGAATATTTACCATGTCCCACTTACCGCCACCCTAAGGAAAAAATGTCCGTAAAATACCCAGGGGCGTCGAGAGGATTTTGGGGGCCCGGGGCAAACTGTGCATTTGGGGCCCTATTTTTTGTATCATCCTCCCTCGGGGGTCTGGGGGACTCCCCCCAGGTTAAGGGGGGTCTGGGGGGACACCCCTCAGGTTAAGGGGGGTCCGGGGGTCCTCCCCCGGAAAATTTTCAAAATCAAGCTTCTAATTGACGCAATTTTAAGCTATCTCTACTGAAAAATTTCAAACAATCACAGCAGTAGAATGTTTGATTTTTACGTTTATTTTGCCACATAATGTGACAGACTTGAAGATTTTCGACACAAAAAATTCTTTGTTTCGACTTTAATTTCTAAAAATAAAAAAATAAAATAAAACATAAATAAAAAAAAAAAAAAACACTCATTTTTCAACTTTTCATCTCTCAGCCCTCTTTGGCTAATCACATTTTCACCAGTGTTGGCTGGGACGTCGAGAAAGTTCTGGAGGTTTTGCTACGAACCAGTGGTGCACCGAGAAATTTGCCTTGGCTGGAGAGGGGGGAGGGGGAGGGGGGGTTGGTACGACTCAAACTCCGGGGGTTTGGGGGTACGGAATACCCCTCAGGACAAGTGGGGAGTTCGGGGGCCCTCCCCCGGAAAAAATTTTCAATTTTCCTTACCTTCATATTGAATTTTACGGTACTTTCATGTGCGCAGTAAAATTGAAATGCTGAAATATATTTTCGATTTTGCTGCATGAAATCTTTGCTCTTGACTCATAATTGGAGGGAGAAGAGTCAAGTGGAACGTGGTTGAAGGAGCCATGGAATATACACCGAGAGGGGGGGGGGGTCCGGGGGCCCTCCCCCGGAAAATTTTTACAATTTTCCTTACCTTCAAATTGAATTTTACGGTACTTTCATGAACGCAGTAAAATTGAAATGCTGAAATATATTTTCGATTTTGCTGCATGAAATCTTTGCTCTTGACTCATAATTGGAGGGAGAAGAGTCAAGTGGAATGTGGATGAAGGAGCCATGGAATATTCACGGAGGGGGTTCATCAAGGGGGGCCCCCAATTTATTCGGCTCGACGCACAGGCCGTGAAATTACGTGGTCTCTTCCTTTTCGACCCCACTTTCAAGCACCATGTCATCAGTCACTACTTCCTCCCTCTCATTTCCCCTTTTCTTTACTTTTCATATTCCCCCTCTTCGCTTTTTTCCCTGTTTTCCTTTTCTCCTTTTCTCTTTTTCTCTTTTTTTCTTTTTTTCTTTTTTCTTTTTTTCTTTTTCTTTTTCCTTTTCCTTTTCCTTTTTTTCCCCCTTCTCATGATTTGGGGGCCCCCAAAGAGCGGGGGCCCGGGGCATTTTGCCCCATCAGCCCACCCCTCTCGACGCCCCTGAAAATACCTGTAAAAATGTTTATTTTTTATCAAATCGAGGATCTGTTTCCACTAGGACCTCTCAAATACATTCCAGTTTTATTGGGAGAAAACAAAACAAAACAAAAAAACAAAAACAAAAAAAAAGTTTGAGTAATCAACAATCCGGAAAAAAAATTATGAATAACTCGACAAAATGGAACATGTTCCAATTATCGCCATGCCAAAAGGTCCCAATTATTGACAAATCAGTTGTCCTAATTATCGCCATACATATTTTCACTGGCTTTTCATTCAAATGATCACGTTTATTATCAGGAAATAATGAAATTATAATAATCGAACCTTAACGAAGCTACTAAAAAATCGGCAAGAACAGATGGTGCAGGGCAGGTGTCCACTTCTGTGAATTTTTAGGGGCATATAGTGCTGCTAAATATCAACTTAAAACTTTTTCACCAGTTCAGTTAACCTTTGAAAAACACAGGGGCATATCCAGATATTTTGATGCCCGGAGCGGAAGTTGAAATAAATGCCCCCCATAATCGCAAGCCAGATATTACATCGATAGACGTTCGGAATTTCAACCCCTCCCCCCCCCCGCTCCAAACTTAATTCTACGTCCATTTCTCTTTTTCTGATTGTCTGCGTACGAAAATAATTGGGTTTTTTATCTACGTATTTTGCTTGGAAAAACAATGTGAGAATTCGGACTCCGGCGGCCTCTGAAGGCGGGGGGCCGTGGCGGATCCACCGGGGGGGGGGCACGTGAGAAGCCTTAAATTTTGCCTTTCTTCTATAGAAAATAGCCCAAAATTGCTTCCACCAACGCTTCAAATTTCAAAATTTTACAGGCGTGCCCCCCTCCAGAAAATTTTTTTGGATCCGCTACTGGCGGGGGGATAATTTCCAATGGAAGACGTAAAGGAAAGCGGAACCAACAATATGAATATTCCTAATTCCAAGAGTTATCGATCGTTGCGAAATCGGGCCCTGGAAACATAGCCGTAGCCAGGATATTCTCTTTCTCTCTCTTAGCCCATTTAAACGTATGTGTTAGAAAAGGACAGAACCAGGGGCTGAAGTCACGTGACAGCCCCTTTATCCATCCTTTCCTAACACGCATGCGTTCAAATGGGCTAAGAGAGAGAAAGAGAATATCCTAGCTACGGCTATGCCTGAAGACATATCTTCTTTGTATCGAAGTAAAATGAAAAAATAGAGGCGGGCATAAATAGCTTTTTTAATTTCTTGTGTTTCTTAAACAGTAATTATTATTTTTTCTTAAAATTAAAAAAAATTAAAGGGGAAAAGAAAGGGTTTTCATTCAACCTCGTTTTCATTGTATCCCTGTTATTTTCCCTTTTTTTTCTTTTCCTTTCCTCTTTTTTCCTCTTTTTTCCTCTTTCTTCCACTTTCTTCCTCTTTTCTTTTAACCTATAACCGTAGAAAATGATGCCCCCAGAGACTTCATGCCCGGGGTGAGCCGCCCCCGCCCCCTCTGGCTACACCACTGGAAAAACACTTGTCCCATGTTCTCTTAAATTTCCCTGCAAATGTAGGATTATATTAAAGAATGAATTAATAGGGTGACAGTAATTGGGACATCTACCTTAACCCCATTAAAGCTGGTAGAAGTATTTGCGATTTCGAGCTATTTTACTAAGTACTAAAAAAAATTGATGGTTAGGGGAAAAAATAAATAAACTGAAAAAAAAAACAAAAACAAAAACAAAAAGGAAAAAAGCAACAACAAAAAACTTAAAATTTGTGTGTCCCAGAATATGAAAAGCGCAAACCTACCTGCTGCTCTGCGAGTTGATAGTCAAATAATGAACGGACGCCATTTTGTTTTTACTTTCCCGCGCATTTTTCGCAAAATTATCAACGCGAGAAATCTCTATAATGTCCCTCCTAACCACGAAACTATGATGATGAAATGATACTACACAAAGTATCCTCTAGTGCACTGATTGTGAATTAAAGTACATTCAAAAGATCTAAAAGTGTACTTTGACACATTGTTTCACAACCAGGTATTTAGTCCAATTTAAAATACTGTACCGATCAAGGTGCATTTTAATGGGTTGCAATTGACAAGCTGGTAAAAAACATTTCTGAAACTACGTAGTTATTGAGATTACTTACCTATGGCTTTTATTTATTTTTTTTTCAACGAGTAAGTTGATTCAGGTCGGTAATCTTATGGCCACTTCGTGATGTTATCGAAACTTTGAAAATAGTAACCTAATCGCACAATTTTACAATAAGAATGAGTTTAAAATCCTGTTTCCACCAATGCATTCCGCGATTCGCATCGCTGCAGTTGCTATGCACGATCATCAAGTACTGCCAGCGCCAATGTAGCTCCAGTCTACACCTTCGAAGGCTCTGACGCCACTGCGCACCGTTGCCAGATTGGGATGAAAAAGCCGCATGTTTTACATTGATTTAAATGGGGACGATACGGCTTTTTACCCTCCATCTGGCAACACTGCTCCGCGGCGCACAGTGGATCAAGTCAATGGAGGAGGCCGAACAAAGGGGGGCGACTTTAAATGCGTCTGTGTCTGTGTTCATACTTAAAGTAAACATTTGAAAGCTGCTTCATTGGTTTTATTGTAAAATTGCCTACAAAAATCACCCTTAAAAAATTTGTTTTTTGACTGTAAAAACATTCAAATCTGCATTTTTATTTGGTGTCCGACCGCTTCCATTAAATTGTTCCACTGTGTGGCGGCGCGCACGTGCACCGAGACTAGGTTAAATATACATTGTTGCTACTAGACCGGTAGGCGGACGTCAAGATCATCGCCGCACAGTGGAGCGATTCAATGGGATGGATCGGACATGGAATCAATCACTAAAAATGAAAATTTAAATGTTCTTATCACTAAAAAACAAACTATATAAGGTGATTCTTTAAGGGAATTTTACAATAAAAACCAACTGAACTAGGCGTTTAGTTGGTTAAAAACTTTTTTTTTTTTTTTTTTTTTTTTTTTTGCTTGTTGCACACTGATCTTGCCGGCTGCCGCCCTCTGAAATTCATTTTGAAACTGGATAACTTTTTTTTTTTTGTTTTTTTTGTTTGTTTGTTTGTTCACTCTGATTTTGTCGCCCCTGGAGAGTGCCGCCCGGGGCAAGGGTACCCACGCCCCCCCCCCCCGGCACGCCCCTGCAATGGAGCTGTTACAAACTTTTGCTACAGGCTTATTAATAGTTGTTAAAGGGGTAAAACCCGATAAAAACAACGATTAGCGCACTAAAAAATCACGAAATCCACTCCCAAACTCATACAATGCTTTCAAACGCGAGATCGTATAATGGCGGCCGTTGCCGCGGATTACATTGGGTTTCCCTATCTTCAATCAGCTCCATCTGCACAAGGTGTTCTCGCAACACCACACAAGAAGAGGAAGAAGCATACAAATGTCTGTTGCAAACTTTTGCTACAACGATTAAGAGTGTCTAGTCTAATGTAAAATCGACTGAAAAGTCCATTGGTGACATGAGAAATTCATAAAATGGAATAATAAACTCACAATAGGCGTTTAATAAAATCCAAGATGGCGGAGAAATATCGAGCACTTTGTATGCATGCACCACGAACATCCAAGGATAGCCAACCTCACAATATCGATCACAACCAATCACAACGTAAACAAACACTTAACCTGTACCTCCAGTGAGGATGGTCAAAGTTGGCCATCCTTGGATGTTCACGGTGCATGCATATAGATTGCTCGATATTTATCGGTCATCTTGGATTTGATTAAACGCCTCTTGTGAGTTTATTATTGCATTTTATGACTTTCTGATGCCACCAATGGACTTTTCAGGCTATTTTACAGTAGATCAAACACTTTTAATTGTTGGAGCAAAAGATTGCAACAGACCCATTGTCATAAGATTTGGGCGGCAATGGCCGCCATTACGGTCTCGCATTTGAAAACATTGAATGAGTTTGGGACTGGATCTCGTGATTTTTTAGTGCGCAAAAAACCTTGATAAACTTCTAGAATGCGTAATAACAAAGATATACGCATTTAAACTCAGTGGCGTCGCGTGCAATTTGGCAACAATGTATTGTATCCATTTAAACTCATGTAAAAGGTCGAATTCAGGGGGTGCATAGTGCACAAGGAAGATTCGATATATTCAAGGAGTTTAAATGGAGCAGTTGCATTGTTGCCAGATGGCACGCGACGCCACTGTTTAAACTTTAAAGTCGCCATGCCATGTTCGGCCTCTCCCATTGACTTGCTTCACTGTGCGGCGTGCGCCGAGATGCCAATCCATGTCGTCGTACTTATCTACAACTACTTTCATTTTTAATAAATTGCGCGCGATTTTCGCTGCATAATAATGATGCGTTTTTTTATTCTTTGGTGCGCGCACCGGTGCGGTGCAGCTCCACTGCACCGTAATATTTTTTTATTCCGGTCAGTGGCGGCTCGTGGCTGAAAAATTATGTGTAGTTGTGGGGGGGTCTGGGAGGGTGCTCTCAGTAGTAGGAGGGTTTGGGGGTCCTCCCGCGCAAAGTTTTCGAAAATTTGACCTACCTCAGATTTAATTAAAAGCTAGTTTTAACTATTTCGTGACACGAAAGTTCTCCTGCGACAGTATAGTAATAACAAATCCCCCCCCCCCACCAATAACCTAACAAAGTATGAAATTAATAACATAATTAAATTTCCGAGCAAAACCTGCAATAAAAACATCTTTTTTCAAGCCTTAAAGACCAAGATTTATTTAAATACCAAAATAAAAAATTGAAAAACATGAAAATGTTAAGAAACTTAGTTTTTACGGTGCTCTTTACAACTCCTTTTTCTCTTTTCCCCCTCCAATTTTTCCGAAATCCCAATCATTTTTAATTAAGAGTGACCATTATCTTTGGAAAATTCGAAAAGAAAAAAAAAACCTTGAAAAAGTAGGTGTAGTGCCACTACACTAACTACACCTGACGAGCCGCCACTGATTCCGGTGCCCCAGCACCGGATCGCACCGGAGTGAGCGTTTCCGGTACAAGCTCCAGTGTATCGGAGTTGAAGACCGATGCACTGGAGCTGGAGCTCCGGAGCTTCTGCACGTGACCGGTGCTGCACCAGACAGCTTCGGTGCAGCTCCAAAAGCTCCGGGTTATTGCACCGGTGCGGATTCCGAAGAATAAAAAAACGCACCATAAGGCGCGACGGCAAAAATTCCCGCGTTTTTTAAAGTCCGTGCCACACCGAAGCGAACGTGAACGGATTGTGCCGGCGCGTGTGCCTTGCGACGCGACGCAACGCTGCGTGAACTGCACGGCACATCTTCGCGCTTTTGTCCATTTGTAGGTAAGCAATATAGTTTTTGCTATGTTTTCCAAAAAAACGTGAACATTTTTTAGTGAGTGCAATAAAGAAACCTTTCCTCTTATTTTATTCAATATTTCTAGTGTCATTGATTCCTCAATAAAAAGAAGTGGAGCGTCACTTTGTTTATTGTGATATTTATAATTCTGAATTATTACAAAAAATAAAAAAAAAAAGTTTCTGTTCAGCCTAAATGATGCATGGCCTGTGCGATGTTCAATGCATCGATCGAAGTTTCAAAGTTTTTCTGCCATCGATTGGATTCGATACTAATGTTGATGTCAATTGTCAATCGATTCATCGAAACTTGTTATTTACATACATTCCGACTAAAAACGACCTAAGAGTCATCTTTTCCTCTTAACCCATCTCAAAAGCTTAAAAACGAATCATGATTTCCAGAGATTTCTCATTTTTTACTTGATAAAAAAATTTTATTAAAATTTGTTTCGATGCATCGAAAAAACGTCGACTTGTTTTAGACATCGAACTTTGATTCACAAAATTGGACATCGCACAGGTCTACATGGACATTCATCAGCAGTAGCGTCGCGTGCAATTTGGCAACAATGTATTCTATCCATCTAAACTCACGTAAAAGATCGAATTCAGGGGGTGCACAGTGCACAAGGAAAATTCGATATATTTAATGAGTTTAAATGGAGCAGTTGCATTGTTGCCAGATGGCACGCGATACGCCACTGTTCATCAGTCAATATCTACCCATTACATCAGTGGAATAAGTCACAGTGACGAGACACCTTGAATCCCTTGCAAAATGCCAAAACGTTCGCAGTCGCGTTCGCTCAGCCGTTGCAACAGTATGCTCATAACTATATTTCCTTATTCAAAATAACAGGTGCGATGCCCTGAAGAGTAATTGGGATTTAAGTATTGAGAACTCTCTGTCATGTGAGGGTGAGCATTAGAAAGCCCTCGAATCCCCCGAGATGACCACATCTACTCGTTAGTCTATTACCTTATTTAAAATAACATTGAGGATGCACCAGAAGAGCAAAAGGGAAGCTTTGAGAGCCCTTTGCCGAGTAGGCATCATAAGCAAGCTTAGTCACTTTGTGTCACCAGTGTAATCTTCGTAAGTCTGTTTTCCAATTTAAAATAACATTGGCGCTGCCCCGGAAGAGCAGAGGGAACGTTTTGAGAGCCCTGCGCCATGAGAGCGATTAAAAGCCCACTAGAACGACAGGTCTGCTCGTAAGTCTGTGTTTCCATTTAAAATTTCATTGACGGTGCCCTGGAAGAGCAGAGGGGACGTTTTGAGAGCCCTGTGCCTTGTCAGCGATTGAAAGGCCACTAGAACGACAGGTCTGCTCGTAACTCTGTGTTTCCATTTAAATTAACATTGGTGGTGCCCCAGAAGAGCAGAGGGGACGTTTTGAGAGCCCTACGCCATGAGAGCGATTAAAAGCCCACTAGAACGACAGGTCTGCTCGTAAGTCTGTGTTTCCATTTAAATTAACATTGGTGGTGCCCCAGAAGAGCAGAGGGAACGTTTTGGGAGCCCTGCGCCTTGTCAGCGATTGAAAGGCCACCAGAAAGACAGGTCTGCTCGTAAGTCTATGTCCCCATTTAAAATTGCATTGACGGTGCCCCGGAAGAGCAGAGGGGACGTTTTGAGAGCCCTGCGCCTTGTCAGCGATTGAAAGGCCACCAGAAAGTCAGGTCTGCTCGTAAGTCTGTGTTCCCATTTAAAATTGCATTGACGGTGCCCCGGAAGAGCAGAGGGGACGTTTTGAGAGCCCTGCGCCTTGTCAGGACACACAACGCCAAGCCTTGTCAGCCAGCACAGACTCCCTTCAATTACAGATGATACCACACCAACTCCTGCACGAATAGCTAGGTATCAAAAGTTTAAGTCGCTCTATTACGACTTTCAATTGAGGCATTTTTCGGTAAATGGGCGTATGGCGATTTACGCCCTTTTTTTGGAGAACTCGTTTTTGAAATCGTAACGATGTGACCTAACATGTGATATAAAGTTATTCATATGTTGAACGGAAAATAACCACGAAACAATCGTTCGAATGGACGCACCTCGGCTGAATTCAGAAACGTATGGGCTACAGTACCCCTTTCGAGCGGTACTCGCAGCGGCTCGCGCTCGGTATCTGTACTTGCATCGCATCTGTATCTGATGTTGATAAAAGCTCAGTGGATAAGTCAGTGTGTGTGTTTTTTGCGTTTATGGCTCGGTCTCTGATGACAACAATAAAACCCTCCTTTTTGGCCAAAAATAGGCCCAAAAGGGCCTTAACATCATCCCTCCTTCTTACAATTTCATTTTCTCCAAGTTTGTGACACAAATCTAACACAAAAAATGCTTGTCGGATAGGCTGGGAGAGAAAAAAAACGTTTTCCGGTAAAAGGGCGTATAACGCTTCAACTTTGAACTTTCACTGCTCAACTAATTTTCACTCTACAAACTTGAAATTGGGTAGAGTTCTTCTTGAATGCTTGTTCTACAAGCCAGTCTTTCAAATTTTGAAAAATCTGCAGTAGTCTCTAAGTTATAACGTTTTAAACTTTCAAACGCGTTTTTCTCGAAAGTCGTTTTTTGCCATACGCCCATTTACCGAAAAATGCCTCAATTAGCTGCCGCTCCGCACTGAAAAAAAAGTGCTGAATTTAACTTTTTTTAGAGAAAAGTATGGACACCACTTAAAAACTGTTGGTTTGACTGTTTAAATTAGTTAAATTAACACGACACTGAGGTTATTTTATTTTAAACAGTCAAACTAACAGTTTTTAAATGTGTCAATACGTCTAACTAAAAAAAAAAACTGAATTCAGCACCTTTTTTTTCAGTGCACTTTCATCGAGGGAAATTTCTACAGACAGAACGCAGTTTTGTCGTTAGTCAGAAATGGATGGAATCCTTTCAATTTCAAATAATACCACACCAACTCCTGCACGGCGGAATAATAAATTACAAATTAAATGGCTTAAGTGGCTCAATGGCGACTTGGATGCCGTCCCGCTTTCATCGAGGGACAATGGACATTCTACAGACAGAACGAAGCTTTGCAGTTTGTCAGAAATGGATAAACTCCCTTCAATTTCAAATGATACCACACCAACTCCTGCGAGGCGGAATAGTTACGTTACATATTAAATAATTAAGTTGATCTATTGAGAAACGAAAACTTTACACAACTTAGAATGGTAGAAAAAATCGATTGCCGCAAGCTGGAGAAAATATAACATATTTTTACTGAGAAATAAAACATAAATCACAACATAACATACATCTTAATTCTATTTAGGATTTAAACAACTACATATATGATGTAAGTAAGAAAACATAAAACGTCTTACTGAAAGATAAAATATATAAATTTGACAAATAAATCTTAATTTTATTTAGGATTCAAACATCTTATATGTATGTATATTATATGATTTCATTTTTAGAAAAATTCTCAATTCATTGTAGAACTTTCTTTGAGATTGAACAAACATTTTTAAAAAATGGATGGTATAAACACATGAAAATTTGTTTCATCGTGCGCTATCAATAACCCAAGATACCGTGACGCCAAAAAAAAAAAAAAAAAAAAAAAAAAAAAAAAAAAACATTGATCCAAACAAATGGTCAGTCTCTCACTCAATCTCACACGGTTTTCCGTTGAAAAATCGAATCCATACCTTTTCAAATGCTAATTAATGTCTTTATAAATAAGCGGTTTCCACATCAGTGACGTGACGTGCACTTTGACGAGGTCGAGCATGTTGTCCATTTAAATCCACAAAAAAATCGAACCCAAAATACAGGGTGTTTCTAAAACTTATGTCATCCTTTCTACCACGTATTTTTGAGGTCAAAATAAGACTTTTTTTCCTATAAACATGTGTCCGAAAATGCCCCCCTTTTGAGCTACAGCCCCTCAAAGTTTTAAAAAATTGTTGGTTTTTTTGGAATATCGACCAGATTTATGAGCCGAATGTCATGAAAATTGGTGTAGCGGGGTACTTTTATGTGTAGAATCCATTAATGGCCTCGAGAAATTCAGAAATGAGGTCTGACTGTATTTTTCAGGCAAACTTATACCTTCAACGACACAAATTTTATGCAACGGATTGGAAATTTGAAAAATAAAAACTGAAATCAGGTGGGAAAAAGTCTTAAAAAGATATTTGGTCCTCTTTGTTTTGGTCGATATGACGCGTATTAAGCGAGATAATCGCTGCACAAGGTGGAAAAGTCAGCGCTTTTATCATGAAGAGCGACAATAAGTATGCAACCCGCCACTCCGCTGCTACTTCGGCCCGCCCGCCATAGTAAAAGCGCTGACTTTTCACCTTGTGCAGAGATTATCTCGCTTAATACGCGTCGTACCGACCAAAACAAAGAGGACCAAATATCTTTTTAAGAGTTTTTCCCATCTGATTTCAGTTTTTATTTTTCAAATTTCCAATCCGTTGCATAAAATTTGTGTCGTTGAAGGTAAAAGTTTGCATGAAAAATACAGTCAGACCTCACTTCTGAATTTCTCGAGGTCATTAATGGATTCTACACGTAAAAGAGCCCCGCGACACCAATTTTCATGACATTTGGTTTATAATTATGGTCGATATACCAAAAAAACAAACAATTTTTTAAAACTTTGGGGGGCTGTAGCTCAAAAGGGGGGCATTTTCGGACACATGTTTATAGGAAAAAAAGGTCTTATTTTGACCTCAAATATACGTGGTAGAAAGGATGACATAAGTTTTAGAAACACCCTGTGTAAGTCCAACAATCGGTTGCTGGTGAAGCGCTGCTTCTTTTCTCGAAATTTCCGTTTCTCGAAATTAGACTTCGTTGCGAAGATACAGCCGCCAAACAATCCGGCGCTGACGTCATCTGCTCCAACTGCACGATGCGGTATCATTGCGCTTCATGGGAAACGCAGCGCCCGCACCGCCCCCCCCCTCAGTTTGTGAGGATGTATCGGTACTCCCACGTAAAAATTGCTGAGGACCGAAATTGTAGAACAGAAAACTTCCTTACCAACTGTGTTTTCAATTTTTCTTCAGGATTTTTTTTTTAACTGAGATATGATTGATATGAACGAAAACGGCAAAACTGCGGACTATCCGATCGAGTTT
Source organism: Trialeurodes vaporariorum (assembly GCA_011764245.1). NCBI lineage: Eukaryota > Metazoa > Arthropoda > Insecta > Hemiptera > Aleyrodidae > Trialeurodes > Trialeurodes vaporariorum. The sequence goes on along the minus strand of VMOF01000013.1, from coordinate 14,500,959 downwards.
CTGACTTTCCGCGTTTACGAAGAGCAGTCTTTCTAGCCAATGAAAGTTTACCGATGAAAACTGTTGATGGATGATTTATGTATTTTATGAATTTTACGCTCTTTTAATTTAGTCCTGGGAGTTTTTTGCTTACGACGAGCCGTTAGCCCGGAAAATACGAATGAAAACAGTCAAATGGGTCTGTTGCAAACTTTTGCTACAACGATAAAGAGTGTTTCATCATATGTAAAATCGCCCAAAAAGTCCAATGGTGGCATCAGAAAGACATGAAATACGATAATAAAATCACAAGAGACGTTTAATAAAATCCAAGATGGCGGTAAAATATCGAGCAATCTGTATGCATGCATCTTTAACATCCAAGGAATGCCAACGTTGACAACCTCACAGCTTCAAAGGTTATGTGTTTATTTACGTTATGCTTTGGTGTGATCGATATTGTAAGGTTGGCTATCCTTGGATGTTCGTGGTGCATGCATACAGGTTGCTCGATATTTTACCGCCATCTTAGATTTCATTAAACGTCTCTTGTGAGTTTATTATCGCATTTCAAGACTTTCTGATGCCAGCAATAGACTATTCACGCGATTTTACATGAGATCGAACACTCTATAGCGCTGTAGCAAACGTTTGCAACAGACCCATTGCCAATTTTTGGATTCCATCATGCTTTCGTGCGTATAGTTTTTCCTATTTTCCTTGATACCAGTCAATTTTTGGGGGAAAATCATAATACGTAAAGTTAAAGAACCCAAAATTTCCTATCGATTCATCTCATAAAAATTCCGAATATGAGTTTTCTGGCCGAGAATTTATCATTTTCGGGGAATTGAGAATTTCAAGATGGGAAGTCAGAAACTCGAACTGAGTCCGCAGTTTTGCCGTTTCGTTCATATCTCAGTTAAAGAAAATCCTGAAGGAAAAATAAAAACACAGTTGGAAAGGAAATTTTCTGTTCTTCAATTTTGGCCAGCCGCAATTTTTACGTGGGAGTGCCGATAACCTCACAAACTGAGGGGGAACGGTTTCTTATATCGAGATGCGATATTCCATTTTTTGGTACTTTTTCAGCCTTATTTTTGCAGTTATGGACGAAATATTTTGCTGAGACGTTCTTCAGATGATTATCTATAAAGTAACTGACACTCCGTTTTCTTAAATACATAAAAAGTACTTTCGGCTTGTAATTCGACATTAAACGAACGGTAGCGCTCTGGTGGCAGAAATCTGCACTAAACGCTGAAGAATCACCTTAATGACCAAGAAAAATGCACCACGTTACAGTGCGTCATGAAAAATCAAAAATTCAATTGAAATCAACAAGAAAAAATTTAACCACGAGAATTTCTTTCTATCAAGGGACTTTCATTTGCAAGTAATCATAGTACTTTAATTTTGGTTTTTCGGTGTATGACTTTGAAATATTTTTTTATGCCTTTATCTGCTTCTCCCATTCGTCCACTTGTTACTCCCGTTCCTCCCCTTTTCCGTTTAGGGGAGGAAACCGCCCCCTCCGTCCCTTCCTCAATCCAGCACTCACGCACCACTCCAAATTCCCCGTAGCTCCGTTCGCAAGTACAAAGATCCCTGCGGTGTAACTCATAACAAGAATCATAATCAACCCCTTCAAAATAAGGACAAGTGCCTAATGACACTCGCTCAGATATGTTATTCCTAACACGACGGTAATCAGAAGTGCCCCTGTTGAAAATCCACTTTTTCCGGAAGACTTTGGGAGAATAATGTTCCCTTCGACCTCCTTGACCCGTTGTACAACAAATATAGGTTAACACGCCGACAGCATGATCAAGACATCTTATTCTAAGAAAGTTTGGCTCTTTAGCGTGATGCTGGGAATCTTCAAGAGACTTAATTAATCTAGTAAATTTTTCGATAAAGTCATGTTTAGTCAAGCCTTTTTCAAAGTGTACCAAAGCTTGGAGACGCTTATTCATGTTTACATACTTAAATTTAACTAAAAGAGCTTTGAGGAATTCTGATGTTTCAGATTCAGAATCACATTCAGATTCAGTTTCAGCCTTATTTTTGATAGTGTGACTTAAACACATGCTGTAGATTTTAATTCTACGCTCGAAGAAAATTAATTCCAGGTACTTTGGCTCCACGGTTAGGTGGTACCATTCGTTTGGAGAGTTTTCGTAATCACGCCCAAGTTCGGCAGGGTCCAAAGCTGCGAACTCGTTGTAATAATTGAGACAGGATAGATTCTTATTAGAGTTCGTTAACTGGAAGAAGTCGCTTTTGTTGAGTTCCTCTTCGTCCACCATTTCTTCTTCCGATTTTCTTTTCATTTTGTCGGCGATAGTGTCAGGCAATGCCACCCTTCCTGTCCGGAGGATCCTTCGGCGAACTGGAAGATAAGAGAAAATTTTGGTTACTAGAGGCTCCTTCAACGAGCAACAAGGGCGGATCCGGTGGGGGGGGGGGAGGCACCGCCGAGCCATCCCCCAATACAAAACAAAATTTCGAAAATATCGGTCATTTTGCGTTCACAGGAGCGCATTTTGAGCTGCAATGTGATCGACACGCGATGAACATACCTCAGGCGTAATTTTATTATGATTATATTCTTTGGGAAAGGTACTGTGAAAATGAGGATTATAGTGGTTATAAAATATATTTTTTTTTCTTTTTTGTAATCTTCTCAACAGAGATATGTATACAATTTTTATGAAAGAATGAAATTTCGATGTTAACTTACAACAGAGAAGTAAATTATTTCTTTAACCATTGCATGAGTGACAGATAGTGTCCTATCTATAACCTTAATGATTAGAGTGCAAAACTTGGACTGGCCAACTCACATGGTTTGCGCCTCTTAAGTCTCTGAAACTCTTCTGAGATGTCTAGCAGTATTAATGCTTCTTCATTAAGATGAGAGTCGTTCCTCACACTGAGTTGCTACTTTAACAATATGCTCTACTACAGTTTTCATTCCTAATTCTCTTTGAATATCAGAGTTTCTTTCATACCAGCGAGATCTTACAAGTTGCCATTACCCAGTAAGCAAAACCCGCCTTCAATCAGTTCAATCCGTCTTAAAGACGTCTTATCAGACAAGTAAAGTTGTCATAAATCCGTCTTTAATCTGTCTTTAGTTCCGCCCAAACAGGTCTTTGAAGACGTCTTACGAATCCGTCTTAAAGTAGTTTTAAGACAACTTTGAAACCCGTCTTACGAATCTGTCTTAAAGACATATGAAAGGCGTCGGTCACAATGCTCTAAAATAGGTTACGTCTCGAGAAAGCCTAGCTTTCCACGCTTGCTTGAAAATAGTCAACATTTTCAAAATTTTCGAAAATTGTCGACATTTTCAAATTTTCGAACTGTGAACATTTTCGTAATTTTCGAGATATTTGCAAATTATCAATATTTTAAGACTTTATAACGTTGGAGTCGATCTTCTAGCTATCTTGGCTAAAGACGGCTTTAAGACAGATTAAAGACGCTTTGTAAGTCTGGATTGAAAGACGTCTTTAAAACCACTTTGGAAGACGGTATTCAAGCCGTCTCGCGAACCGTCTTGGAAGACGTCTTTGAAGACGGATTGAAGACGGATTGAAGACGGATTGAAGACGGATTAAAGACGCTTTGTAAGACTGGATTGAAAGACGTCTTAAAAACCACTTTGAATGACGGATTAAAGACGGAATACAAGGTGTCTTCTAAAATCAACTTGAAGACGCATTTAAGACAAGCTTAAAAGACGCCTTTGAAACCGCGAACACAAGACGGATTTAAGACGTTTTTAAGACGTTTTTAAGACGAAATGAAAATACGTCTTACAAATGCCCATTTTAAGCCAAATCGGCAAGCCTACTACTGTTATCTGGGCAAGGCTTTGTTTTGGAATGTTTGAATTATTTTAATGTTAGTGAGAGCAGCACACCCCCAAATTTGGCAATCATACGCTCATGAGTGGCAAAAGATCTATTTATAGAGTATTAAACGGAATTGTCAAGGCTGAGACTACTTTTAATACTCTTAAAGATAGATCATCAGAAGTAATGAGTATTGAGTATAGGACATAGGTATCATTCTAAACTCTCGGTATTGCCGCCGGGTGGGTACCCGCATGGGGTTTTTTTTTTTTTTTGTTTGTTTTTGTTTTTTGTTTTTTTTTTTTTTGTTTTTTTTTTTTTTATCGGTCATTCGCTTCAAGTGCCAAAGAAACTGCGACTCGATGCATTAAAGTTGTACCAAAAAAATATTTCGATTGCACACTGCTCAGTTGGTTATACAGGGTGTTGAAAAACTGTTCCCGAATATTTCAGGGGCAGATTTTACAGGTCAAAATGAGACTTTTCTTTCCTATAAACATGGGTCCGAAGTTGCAGTCTTTTCGAGTTACAGAGTTGCAAAGTTTCCGAAAAACAAATTGAAAAATTGTCATAACTCCCTCGTGAATTTTTCTTCATGCTCGTAAATAGGTAATCTGGTGTGGTTTTAGGCGTTCTTGCCGATTTTGGCCGTGAAAATGCTATATCCAAAAATTTGAGGGGGGTTATGGGGGTTTTTCTTGATTTTTCTCACTTTGTTTTGGCCAAATTATGTGAAAACATGCTTTCGGATTCATTAAACTCAAAAACAATTAGCATTACTCAAAAGTTCGTAAAAAAGTATGCATTTTTTGTCCTTACAAGTTTTTCCAATTCGTAAACCATTTCCGAGAAACTCGTCCCTGAAGTTGTAGAGGTCGGCCAATAATCGCTTTTCTTTGATTCTGTCAATTCTTGGCCGACCTCTCCAACTTCAAGGACGAATTTCTCGGAAATGGTTTACGAAATGGAAAAACTTGTAAGGACTAAACATGCATACTTTTTTACGAACTTTTGAGTAATGCTAATTGTTTTTGGGTTTAATGAATCCGAAAGCATGTTTTCACATAATTTGGCCAAAAAAAGTGAGAAAAATCAAGAAAAACCCCCATATTCCCCTCAAATTTTTGCATACAGCATTTTCACGGCCAAAATCGGCAAGAACGCCTAAAACTACACTAGAGTACCTATTTACCAGCATTAGGAAAAATTCACGAGGGAGTTATGACAATTTTTCAATTTGTTTTTCGGAAACTTTGCAACACTGTAACTCGAAAAGACTGCAACTTCGGACCCATGTTTATAGGAAAGAAAAGTCTTATTTTGACCTGTAAAATCCGCCCCTGAAATATTCGGGAACAGTTTTTCAACACCCTGTATACACGGTGCTGTCGGTATATCAGTGACTCAGGCTTGGAATAGCATTAGAAGAAAAAACAAAAACAAACAGCCATAGATTAGAACTCATATTTTTGAACGAAGTATACTGCACTACCGTAAACTTTTCTTTAATTCGTCGTCTAGCGAAGATGATCGTTGTACGTTTAAAATCATAGCCACCGTCAAAGTGTGATGAGTATATAGTAACGCGCGCAAATCGTCAACTTCCCTGTTCTTCCGTAAAACAAAAATCGCGATTCCTACAGATATATGCTTTGACCTGTCGGTGAAGATGTTCAATTTATTTCATGAACAATTTCAAATTCTTTTAAATTGGTTGAGTGTAATTATGACATAGATAAGCCGCAGAAGTACCGCGCTTATTGCAGAAAATCGTCTCAAACACGCGAGAATTATTTAAGTTTGATGCATAGGTATGGATACAAGAATTTGTTTGCCTGCCTCTCTCTTCCCCCTCCTCTCTCTCACTCTCTCTCTTTCTCTTTCTCTTTCTCTTTCTCTTTCTCCCTCCCTCCCCCCCCCCTCTCTCTCTCTCTCTCTCTTCTCCTCCTCTCTCTCTCTCTCTCTCCTCTCCCCTCTCTCCTCTCTCTCTCTCTCTCTCTCTCTCTCTCTCTCTCTCTCTCTCTCTCTCTCTCTCTCTCTCTCTCTCTCTCTCTCTCTCTCTCTCTCTCTCTCTCTCTCTCTCTCTCTCTCTCTCTCTTTTGCAACAATTTGAACCATTATGCTAGAAAAGGATAGAATCAGAGATGGCCATCACCTGACTTTAGACCCTATCTCCGCTCTTTTCTAATGCTCGTATTCAAATGGGAGAGAGACACAGAAGAATGGGTCTGTTGCATACTTTTGCTACATCAATATAACTCATTGTTTCTAACGTAAAATTCTGCGAAAATAAGGATGCTCACATTAAAAACTTTCAAAATCCACTCATTAACTCAGAAAATACCTTCCATTTCAAACAAACCGCGCTACACTAGACACTATATCACCGACTTATAACTACATAGATGGAAACCACCGCGTTTATGTAAACATCAACAAAACTTACAAACATTTGAATGTTTCGTTTAGATGCGTATATTTCTTATATTATTTTGTAATCTTTGATAAACCGAAAAGACCAGAAAGCAAATGCAGCCAATAGTTCATGTATTTAGAAGGGAATTCCATCATTTTGTAGTTACGATGTTGTTTACTTATGCACGGTGGTTCCGTCTATGCAGTACACTGGCGCACCGAAGGGGGGGGGGGGTTTAGGGTTAAACCCCCCCCCAAGCCTTAAAAAAAAAAAGGAGGGAGAGAGAGAGAGAGGGAAAGAGAGAGAGAGAGAAAGAGAGAGAGAGAAAGAGAGAGAGAGAGAAATAGAAAGAGAGAGAGAAATAAAAAGAGAGAGAGAGAGAGAGAGAGAGAGAGAGAGAGAGAGAGAGAGGATGTGCTTCCTTCACAAATAGAAGAAAGAGAAAGAAAAAAAATCGTGATCAGCTAGGAAAGGGGGTTCACGGTGAATAAATTCCATACTATCCGCATTTGCTTAAGAGTTATTCACTATGGCCGGGGGGGGGGGGGGGGGGGGGGGGAATAAAATCTAACCCCTCGGTGAACCCCCTCCGTGAATATTCCATGGCTCCTTCATCCACATTCCTTTCGACTCTTCTCCCTCCAATTACCATGAGTCTAGAGCAACGATTAAAAGAATCGAAAATATATTTGTACATTTCAATTTTCCTGTATTGAAAGTACCGTAAAATTCAATCTGAAGGTCAGAAAAATTGAAAAAATTTTCCGGGGGAGGGCCCCCGGACCCCCCTCCCGGTGAACCCCTCGGTGAATATTCCACGGCTCTTTCAACCAAATTCCACTTGACTCTCCTCCCTCCAATTATGAGTCGAAAGCAAAGATTTCATGCAGCAAAATCGAAAATATATTTGAGCATTTCAATCTTACTGCACGGAAAAAAAACTACGGTGAAAATAACCATACGGATACCTGATTTTGGCACCTACTATGTTTTGATTAGGTACTAGGTGATGTTACCTGATTGCATGTCGAATTCATTCAAAGTATCGGTAAATGTACCATACTTCTGGTCAAGTTTACCATAACATCGAGCAGGTGCCAAAATCAGGTATCCGTATGGTTATTTTCACTAATCTTTTTTTTCCGTGTGTACATGAAAGTACCGTAAAATTCAGTTTGATGGTAAGGAACATTGAAAAAGATTTCCGGGGGAGGGCCCCCGGACCCCCCCCCTCGGTGAACCCTTCGGTGAATATTCCTTGGCTCCTTCATCCACATTCCTTTCGACTCTCCTCCCTCCAATTATGAGTCGAGAGCAAAGATTTCATGCAGCAAAATCGAAAATATATTTGAGCATTTCAATCTTACTGTACATGAAAGTACCGTAAAATTCAGTTTTATGGTAAGGAAAATTGAAAAAAAATTCCGGGGGAGGGCCCCCGGACCCCCCCCTCGTTAAACCCTTCGGTGAATATTCCTTGGCTCCTTCATCCACATTCCTTTCGACTCTTCTCCCTCCAATTACCATGAGTATAGAGCGACGATTTTATGGTGGCAGAATCGAAAATATATTTGTATACATTTTAATTTTACTCTAATGAAAGTACCGTAAAATTCAATCTGAAGGTCAGGAAAATTGAAAAAAATTGCCGGGGGAGGGCCCTCGGACCCCCCGCTTGTACTGAGGGGTATTCCATACCCCCCAGACCCCCCGGAGTTTGAGTCGTACCAAAACCCCCCCCAAGACAAATTTCTCGGTGCGCCACTGATGCAGTACATAGGCACCCGCAAGGGGGGGGGGCACCTGCCCCCCCCCCGGAATTCAAAACAGTTAAAATTTCAGAAGAAAAATGAAAGGACTAAAAGAAATTGAAATGTAAATCAAAGGAAAAATAGTTGACGAACTTAAATATTAGTTCATTTTGTAATTTCAACTCACTTTTTGCAAGGGATAGTAGAATTATACATTTTTCTTACTATTATTACCATCTTTTGTCCCTTTATTCATAATATCAAACACGTCAAAGTTATTATTATTATTATTATTATTTGGAAACACCGACAATGGCTTAATAATTGTTCACTATTTGGATGGGGAGGGAGAGGAAAAAAAAAGAAGAAAAAGTTTCCCTTTTTCCTCGGGGGGACGGGGGAGGGTCCCCTCCAACAATTTTACCCCCCTTGGAAAATTTTCTGCGGGCGCCCATGATGCAGTAGTATACCGGTGCAAATAGTGTCTAGTGTAGCGCGGGCTGTTTGAAATTGAAGTGATTTCCTGAGTTAATGAGTGGATTTTGAACGTTTTTAATGCGCGCATCGTTATATTCGCCGAATTTAACATGAGAATCCAGGTTCTCGACTATGATATCGCGCAAGCGCGCGCACACACACACACACACACGCGCGCGCGCGCGCGCGCCCTGACGTCACTCCCCTCGACCCTCGCAGTCCGCCCGGCGAAACACCCGCTCCGCTCCCGCCCGGTCGGTCGGTCGGTCGGTCGGAGCAAAGTATGCAAAGTATGCATTTACCTACGATTTGGGAAGGGGGGATCCCGCTTTGCGATTGGTAAACTTTGGTTAGCTATTGAACTGTAAGACCTAGCTACCAACAAACACGTTTCAGTCGTATAAGCCTCTGCTGAAATCAGGGGCGTCATTTTAAGTTCGGCGGGGGGGGGGGGGGGGGGGGCAAAAAATCTGAATCTGATGACCTTTTTTTTTTTTTTTTTGCGCATGAATATAATTAGTTTCCGTTTTTGAGCCTGATTTCAAAGCCTGGGGGGGGGGGGGGGTGGCCCACCCTGCCCTGCCCCAAATGACGCCACTGCCTGAAATGTATTCCAGAAATTAGTCTGTTTTCCCTTGACTAGTTTGCTTTTCGTGATTTTTTCAGTTTCAACACACCAATTTTTTCTTACCAGTAAGTCTTTTTTCTTCTTCAAAATCATAGTCTCTCTGCCATTCAGCGAGAAGTTCGTGAAAACTTCACAAATAAAGACCATTTCCAAAAGTTCCGATTACTCATATTTTACGCAAAAACTTATAAAAACAATATGGAAAAAAGGAAATTAAAGAAATAAAAAGAATGAAGAGAGGAAATTAAACAAAAAAATGTATGACAATGAGCGCGAAAAAATCTGGGGGGGGGGGGGGAGAATGTGGATGTGCCGTGCTGTCCCGTGCGGTCGAATCCAGGACGCGCTCCGACAGCCGCAAGCACGGCATATGGCATGGCATGGTAAAAAGCAGCAGCAGAGGCCTCTCAGCGCTCCAAACTCGAGGGTTTTTCAAACAATTTTGCGCGTATCTCGGTAACAAAATACAGCACAAACTTTGTCGAGGTCTCATTTTAAAGCGGATAAAATTATCAAAAACTTTCAAAAAGCATTTTTTCACTTTTCCGACTGTAAAAACTGAAAATTTTACTTTAAAATTTGGAAGATTTTCAAATTTTTAAATTTTCAAATTTTCAGTTTTTCTAGATTTTCTGGGATAATTTTGCTCGGACGGAAGAAAGAGTGGAATACTTTTTAAAAGGTAACGCATTTATCTACAAATCAAAACAAAGAACAAGTCTCTACGACAATAAATAACTGAGATACGAACTATCAAAGAAAGACAGATTTTCCAGGTTTTCCCGATTTTCCGGGACTTCCCGACACTCGGATTCATGGGGACTTTTGAGGATTTGTACACCATGGGTAGTAAATTAACGCCCAATCATTAGAATTTGCATCCGATTTTATTCTAGGTCAAAAGCTAGATTGACTTGACTATACATATGGCCTAGCAGCCAGTTTAACATGTTTGATTTGAGCGTTGTAAAAGCTGCCTCAAATTGGCTCTAGGGAAGCTTAAATTTTCAACAAATTTTGGGGGAGGCTGGGGGTATCCAACTGGGGGGTATCCCCCAAGACCCCCCCCCACTCTCGATACCAAAATGGTCCCACCTTTAGAGTTTCCTGGATCCGCACTCCTGACAATCAATTACTAGAGATTGCGGGGCAAATGCTATGTTAGAGGTCTCTTTTCAGATGTGTAGGCCAAGACTTACAATCTTTGGAATTTTTCAATATTATTTCTTATGTTACAAAGTAAAAATTAATGAAATCAAATTAAGCGTGGGGTTTTCATTGAGGAACGCTTAGAAATCAGAAGTTTAAAGTCGGAGGCAAGTTTTGTTGCGATTTGAAGGCATGAAAATTGAAAATTCGCTAACGGACTCCTTAGCTTTAATGATTTAAGCCTTTGCGTTTTCCGTTCCAACTTTTCGACGATTCATAATTTGTCATTTTTAACGTCACAGATCGAAAGAGCGTAACTTTTTACAAATAAATCGATGTGACTGATCCATCTTTTTAAAAAGAAAAACAAAAAACAACAAAGAACTTCAAATTTGTATGCACAGAGAATGAAAAGCGCAAACCTACCTGCGCTCTGCGAGTTGATAGTCAAATTTTAAACGGACGCCATTTTGTTTTTAGACTTGAGCTAAGCTGCTGAGAAACCACTTTCTTGCGCTTTCTTCGCAACATTGTCGACGAGAAATGTATATCTTTTCCCCTCCTAACCACGGAACTATGATGATGAAATGATACTACATAAAGTCCTTCAGTGCACTATGATTGTGAATTACATTCGAAAGATCTAACAAAGTGTACTTTGACACATTGTTTTACAAGCAGGTATCTTATCTTAAAGTTTCAGTTTTAATAATATACCCATCAAGGTGCATTACAAATGGGTTTCAAATTTCAATCAATGACAAGTAGATAACAAACATATACGTATGATAGGTACAACACAGTTATTGAGAATACTTACCTGCCTTTAATTTTTCCCCAACGAATAAGTTAATGCAGGTCGGTAAACTTGGTTATACTCCGTGATGTGTTATCGGAACTTCTTCCGGAGATAGAAACCTAACCGCACAACGTTACGATAAGAATGAATTTCAATCTCACAAATGATAATGCCGCTGTGCAACTGTGCACACATCCAGACGACCGCGCCACCCAGCAGCGCCAATGCGCACTAATGGAGGACGGCGGGCGCGGCGCACAGTGGAGAGATTCGATTGGAGAAGCCGAACCAAAGACAAATAGAGACCCAGCACAAAGCTTGCGACAAGTGTCCACTTTTCTGGGCTCGATTTTTGTCGGAACTCATTGAAACAACAATGAGCGTGTGTTTTGCATATTCGACAAGTAAAACCTGTTTCAGTTTGCGGGGCCGAGGACCAATCAAAGCCTTTTGTTGAGCTTCACCATTCAACAGTAGGCAATGTTTATCGTTGTAGCCGGTGACTCCCGAACAAAACTGTGACCGCTAAACTTGCTTCACTTTTCTAACGCGGGAGGCATACGGAGGCATATCAGTCCCTTGATGGAAATATTGTACAGGGAGTACCGACACGACGCTTTATGCATTTTGACAGGAGTCGATTTTGTCGACCGCGTGAACGCATTCGAAGGTTAAGTTCGACAGTGGACCAGTGGTGGATTGGCGGATTTGCCGGCATTCCGGTCCGTTCCCATACGTTCCTCTACGAATCGACTCCTTTAGTGTGGAGCCTTCGATGTCGTCGACTCCTGCTCGACTCCGTGAGAGCCTAAAACCAACGACCAATCACAACTCGTTGAGCTCGTGTCGGTACTCCCTATACAATATTTCCATCAAGGGACTCTACATACGGTGTGCTGGGTCTCTATTTGTCTCTGAGCCGGACACGGCGAGGCGAGGCGACTTTAAATGCGTAAATATCTGTGTTAAAGTTATGGTGATTCCATGGCCAACTCCCGGAAATTTTAATCCGATAGATGGCGTAACTTGTCGCTGGCTCCGAAAATAGCCGTATTTTGACGGTTTTCGGCTGTTTTCTCTGAACAGACGACTAATGGACAAAAAATCGGAATGTCAGCACCTGCTTAATTTTTTGCTTGATTTTTTGCGCCATAAACGGGCCAAATTGGTTCTAAAATAAAGGCGTAACTATGCAAAGAAAAAATCATGTGTAAGGAGTTGTATTAGTAAAGATTACTGGTAAAACAGAAACCTGTAATCTTTACTAATACAACTCCAAATTACATATGATTTTTTCTTTGCATAGTTACGCCTTTATTTTAGAACCAATTTGGCCCGTTTATGGCTCAAAAAATCAAGCAAAATATTGAGCAGGTGCTGACATTCCGATTTTTCGTCCAATAGTCGTCTGTTCAGAGAAAACAGCCGAAAACCGTCAAAAACGGATATTTTTGGAGCCAGCGACAAGTAACGCCATCTATCGGATTAAAATTTTCGGGAGTTGGCCATGGAATCACCTTAATACTCATCATAGACGTTTGAAAGCGGGTTCATTGGTTTCATTGTAAAATGTTCGACAGGAATTATCTTAAATAGTTTGTTTTTTACTGTAAATACATTCAAGTTTGCATTTTTATTCTATGTCCTTCCCCTCCCATCGACTCGCTCTACTGTGTGGCGACACGACGCGTGCGCACCAATATTCACAACAGACGGGGTTTCATTGTTATCACCAGATAGGGAGGGGGACGTCAAAGTCGTCGCCGCACAGTGGCGCAATTCAATGAGAGGGGTCGGACATGGAATTATTAATTACTAAAAATTAAAAATTTGAAAGTTTTTAGCGCAAAAAATAAAACAAAAACAAACAAAAAAACAAAAAAACAAAAAATAAACTATAGGTAAGTTGCACTGTCAACAGAATCTACTTTTGATGCTTGATTCTTACAGATTGTGCCAAGAAAACAACAATGGTTTTTGTTCCATCGAAATCTGTTCAGAAATAAGCGAGCTATAGCCATTTGAAAATGACGACATTATTGCGTCATTTCGTCGTTTTCCGCGATTGTCCGCCACCCGTGTATCTTTCCACCTAGCGCGCAGTGATGCAGTGATGAGTCATTTTAAAAAGAACAACGCAACGATTGCCAAAGAAATTTCAAACTATTTAACTTTAAAATCCGTCAATTTACGGTGAATAAATGATAAACAATAATAAAACACTGATAACACTACAGCCACGGACACAGCAACAAACTACGAACATAAACAATGAAATGAAATATGGCGGCGAGCTTTCGTGAGCGAAGTGGTTTGCGGCACTGCACAGGTGAAAAGAAGCTAAAACAAGGGTCCCATAATTTCAAAGGATACACCTTTCCAGGGGATCGAAATTTTTCAGACAGTACAAGGGGAACGGGAATGGAGGTCACGAACCTTCAAATTTGAAAATTTTGAATGATAACATCTCAGAACCTTGCTTTGTGATATATCGTTAGAAAGAACGTTTTAAGCCGAACATTTGGGCGCAAACCGCAGGTCGACATCGTTTTTCGTTCTCGATTAATCGAAGGTCAAAGTTTGATATCGTTCAAGTCATCCATTTGGTCGATATCAAACGTTGACCTTCGATTAATCGAGAACGAAAAACGATGTCGACCTGCGGTTTGCGCCCAAATGTTCGGCTTAAAACGTTCTTTCTAACGATATATCACAAAGCAAGGTTCTGAGATGTTATCATTCAAAATTTTCAAATTTGAAGGTTCGTGAACCCCCCCCCCCCTGTACTGTCTGAAAAATGTCGATCCCCTGGAAAGGTGTATCCTTTGAAATGATGGGACCCATGTTTCAGCGTTTTTTGAAATTTGGAGTCGTCTCTTTTTTACAGCCTCTTAAAATGTTGACATTTTCAAAAAAAAAATTATGGGTGCCCCTGAAGTAAATTTTTTGGAAAATTCGTAAACTTTTTTGAAAAGAACGCGCTCTTTAGAGCAGTTTAGACCCCAAGTTTTTTCAATTCGGACCATTGAAAGGGAAGTTACACATTTTTGAAAATGGGTCCATATCGAACTTTGACCCTCGATGTATCGAAAACGAAAGACGATGTCGACTTCCGGTTTTCGCCAAAAATCTTAGAATTTTATTCTCTTTTTAAATATCAAATTAAAATTGGGAGTCCCCATTTGAAGTACGGGATTTAGGGTGGTGGGGGTGTAAAATCGGCGACCCCCTTAAAAGACGTCCCCCTCAAAAATAATTGACACGTGTTTCAGCGATTTTCGAAATTCGCGACCGTTGTCGAAAAAACCCAAGTGGAAACTATTTTAATCAACACCCTGTTTAACTCCCCTCCCCCCGAAATGAGGGTCTCCCCCCTAACTGAGGATCTCCCTCAAATAGAGAGTCTCACACCCTATCCGAGGGCCTTCCCCCTAACTGAGCCCCCCCCCCCTAACTGAGGGGCCCCCCATAACGGAGGGGGGAGACCCTCACTTATGTTAGTGAGACAGATAATGAACGATCTGAAAAGTGAAAATCGGAAGGGTTATAGAGCAAACTTGTCACTAAGTTAAAAATTATCAGTCAGGTTCGCGACTCGTATTCCAAAAATTAAGAGTGGGGGGGGGATTATGAATAAAGGCGTAATTATTGCAATTTCGATATAATAGTTTACATTTTTGACAAAAATGATGGCGACGCTTGGTGCTGTACAGACAAGTGCGGCTGCAAAAGACGCGTGTTTAACCTCACTCGAATTGGTGACATCAATGCTGCGTCAACCCGAGTTAGTTTGGAACTCCAAAGTGTTTATGTGCAAAATCTCATCCCGAGTTCGCCGACTCGACTCGGGTTTGGATCGGGGTCGAGTCGAACTGGAGCTCAGCAAAAACATAAGTGTTTATGCAGGCACCTCAACCCGGGTTTGGCCGAACCCAGATTCAGATCTCTTGCATAAACTAGGCTAAGTATTGGTTGGGTAGGGGATAGCAACCTGTTAACTAAACTACACTACACCCTATTTATCAACACAACAGAGATGAAAAAGGAAGAAAATCCCAAATCAAGTTGAGAAATTTACGGAAACCAGTCAGCTAATGTTAGACTAGAACACTATTCAATAGGCAAGTGACGCTGGCCAGCAGGTTCCCCCACCACTGCTCTTCTGTGAATTCTGACCGGCCAACTATTGGTGGCGCGTTATTCTCCTCGTTTATTCACTTTACAAAAGTACCAGGTTCAGAGTGAGAGAATGAAAGGGCCAGTGGTCAAGGGTAACCCGCGCGATGCTTAGTAAGAGTGGGTGGAAAGGGTAAAACCCGGCCTAGACAGGCTAGGAGAAACAGGGCGCCAACCGCGCTACTGAGTTGTGTTCTAGTATAAGCAGGCTAATTTAGAATGACGTGCCTCAAGCTGTGAATTCTCAAATCAACAGAGCAAATGTCTTCGAGTCTTTGTCTTCACTTCTGCGAAACCCTTGAATCAAGGAATTATCAGAACTCAATGAAAGATAAATAGAAGAACAGGTATAGACAGGAGGCCGAGCTAAGCTTTATATGTGCTAATACACCAGTACTATGTGAGCAGTGTTGCCAACCGTACGGCTATTGGACCGAGCGTACGGCCCGAGACTCGGGCCGTACGGCCCAAAATACGGCTTTTTCACCGTTTAGACCAGAAATCCATTTTCTTCTTCTTTTCCTAGGGAATTTTCCAAAATTCCTCTGGAACTTACCACTATCACCATGTGTCTAAAACTCTAGGACGAATAGTCATTAATGGAACCGATTTCCTCTACTTTAGTTTTTGTTGCACCGCAAACTTGATTCTCTGCATAATTGGTCGATTTGGCTTGAAAGTTGAGCAATGGTGTGGAAAGCGTCTGCAACAAGGGTCTTCGTGCAATATGTCAAAATTTTGCTAGATGAAGAGGCAACTGGGATCAGAACAAATCATGGGTTGATGTCTGAATGCCAATTTGATGCGAAAAAATCAAATGACAACAAGCAAAAAAAAAAAAAAAAAAAAAAGTTGGATAAATCATAACCGAAAAACAGTCATCACTTTTGACACTCTGTAGAGTGCACATGCTTTGAAATAGCACGGGCAAAGGAGGCGCACGGCTTAATTCACTCTTGTACGGCTTTTTTGACTCATCGCGTACGGCAATTCCCCTTCCACAGGTTGGCAACACTGTGTGTGAGCTGAAAGACGGCTACATGAAGAAGGCGTAGCAGCAACTGTAACTGTGTGTTCCACAGCAACAGACATGCCATGAGCATTGTGAAGAAGGCGTAGCAGCAACTGTGTGTTCCACAGCAACGGACATGCCATGAGCATTGTGTTGACGAAGGTGACAGCTACTCATAGAGCTACGTCATTGGCGATTGCTAATTCACTCAAAACTCCTTAAGCTGCCTCTTGTCCATACCTGTTCCTCCATCTACCTTGAACTCAATGAGTAGATCAATACACGTCCTAACCAGGGGGCCAATCATTTACTTCATCGTTAAACCGATCGTTAAAACTGTCTACGAGTGATGCTATTGGTGGAAAATTGTAAAATTTGGCTGTTGCTATGGTAACCATTGTTAAGAGTCTCGTTTTATAAAGGTTATTCATGAGTAACCTTTAAAAAACGGACACTATAACGATGGTTACCATAGCAACGGCTAAGTTTTACAATTTTCCACCAATAGCATCACTCGTAGACAGTTTTAGCGATCGGTTTAACCATGAAGTAAATGATCGGCCTGCAGTTTGAAGAGACTCAAGTTTGAGCCGTGAAACTGAGAGAAAGATTTGATGAGGCACTTTCATAACAGCATGGGAACTGAAAGAAAGGTTCAATCTTCAGTAATGAATAAATGTAAATGAACTGTTGGCAAGTAAGCTACTTACATTCCGACCAAGTACTAAATGCAAATCACAAGTAATTTGATTTCACGTCTCGTTGTTTGGTAGATAACGAACACGGAACACGCCACAGACACACACACACACACACACAACATTGACAGAGCTGACGCTTCTTCTACACGTTGCAGAGGAGGTCGGCTTGAAGAAATGAATACGCTTCCGATTCCGAACAGATCAATCGCACATGCACTGACACTAATAATTCAATAGAAGCGAAAATATTTTGAGAAAAAAAGCAGAAACCGGACGCGACGCGATGATGCATAGAACTCAGACTCGGTAACTCGGGTGATAAGTGATAACAAATAAACAAACAACAACGACAACAACAAAAACCTGGCTTTTGCGCCATCGCACCGATGAAGTCGCCATTGGCGCAATATTCAAATTTACGCTCCCACCAAAAGTTTCCCGCTGTTTTCTAGATCTGACGCATGTTAGGAGCAATGTGATGGATAAACCATTCGAAAGACAATTTTACGAATACTTTACACAAAGAAGCTCAACAGCATGGGCGGATACGCAGCAATTTGTTTTTCTCCAGTCAACTGTGCTACTTACAGGGCTCTTGCTAATAACTTTCGCTGTGAACCATTGAATAGTTCCATCTTGTCACTTGTGTTAAATCGAGCAAAAATTACGATGAGAACATTGAAAAGTTGCGAAATTTATTCATTGACTTACGAAATTACTTTAAAGTTTATTGCATAGTGGCGGAGCTACACAGTACACAGGTATCACAGGGGATTCCTACCTTATTTGAGGCTATCCTCTATGTGTTTCTGTCAATGAGCTATAACTTTAGAGTGGCAGCGGGCTGGTCCATCTTGTGCAGTGTTGCCAGGTTTGGACAGGGTGGAATAGCCACACGTGGACAGTTTTCGAGTTGGAAACTAGCCACGCTGTGGATAGGGATGGAGGATCCGCGACGACGGAGGCGGAAGCGTGGCTATATTCTCATCAAAATAGTCCACGTGTGGTCGAATCTAGCCACTATTGGCAACTCTGATCTTGTGGCACACAGGGTAGAAGGAATCCCAGGAAAAAGCGGAATTTGGACGGAAGATTCCAAGGTTTGAGGTTAAATTCTGTAGGTCCTTTCCGGCGATGCCCGAATTTGTTTACGGAACGACCGGAAACGACCTACAAAATTTAACCTCAAAATCGATTTTTACGGCAAGATGGCGGCGCCGCGCCGTAGGTGACAACAATGAACCAGCGGAACGTTCCTTGATGTGCCACTCTTAAAGTTATAGCTCATTGGTTTCTGTAGAGAGAGTGATATATTGAACAGGCTCATGCGAAAACATCCGTCGTCCATTTTTACTTTCTCACTCCCCATAGGGTAGAGAAAGTACTGCAATCATGAAAAATTTGAAAATTGAGTTAGCTCCATTTCTTGGCATTTGATGTGCCCTGGAACCCAAAAAACCATATCCCAAAATATGTCCGTCCGTCTGTCTCTGTCTGTCTGTCTGTCTGTCCGTCCGTCACGGATGATATTTCCTGAACTATTCATCTGTTTGCATTCAAATTTGGCAAGCAGAATTGTTTCCTACTTTCCAAGAGGAGCTTCCTTTGCACTTTGCCTACAGTAGATTTGAGGGGGGTTTCACCCCAAAATTAGGCCAAAAATTGCAACAAAAATTGAATTTCTAAAAATTGGCTCTAAGGATTTCCTTGAAACTTTGTGAAAATATGCTCTTAAGAGCGAAAAATCGAATAGCATCATTCATTTTATTGAGAAAACTCAAATAAGGGTAGTTATGGGAGAGGGGGGTGGGGGTGGGGGAAATGGGGTAAAATACCCATTTCCGAGACCACTACAGTGAGGATTCCCTGGTAAAAATGACGACTATAACCATTCCAAAAACGACTATAAACATAGTTGGCCAACTATGGATTATAGTTGGCCAACTGTAGATTATAGTCGGCAACTATGTTTATAGTCGTTTTTGGAATAGTCGTATAGTCGTCATTTTTACCAGGGTTTTCTTGAAACTTGGAGAAAATATACTATAAAGACTGACGAATCGAATGACATCCATCATTTGTCCAAGAAAACTCAAATAAGGGTAGTTACGGGAAGGGGGGGGGGGGAGTAGGGCAAAATTCCCATTTCCGAGAGCACTACCACAAGAATTTCCTTGAAATTTGCTGAAAATATGAACCTAAGACAGACTAATGGAATGGCATCTTCATTTCCCCCATAATATTCTCAGAAGGGTAGTTTTGGGAGAGGGGTGGGGACAAACACGTAAAACTTCAATAATTCTAGCAATGCTGCATTTAGTCCATTTCAAGGCATGAAAAAATCAAACTACCAGAGGTACAGAGTGCTCTCCACTGAATCGATAATTTACATGGGTTTAAATGGACTAAATGCAGCGTTGCATGATTGCACGTGACGCCACTGTTTTATTTAAAAAGTATAAACGTACTCACTGTTATAATTCCAATAATGGAGTATGAAAAGTAAATACTTGGTGATATTAGAGCCGAAATTGTGCAGCTCCAAACGAGAAAGCACTACAACCCACGTGTGGAATTTCAACGTTATTCGTACTTGGAGCTACCACGATAGGGAGAAAAATGTAACTTGGGTGCACTAAAACTTCAAATATAAAATCACTGCCATAAAAAGATAGCTATTCATGTTTCACTGGTGAAATTATTGTTAAAGAGCTGAGGACAACAAAGAGGGATTACAAACGCACACACGTTCACTCAAAATAATGCACGTATGAAACAAAAAATATATCTATGTTGATATCGTCGAGATGTGTCCTTGTGGTGATTAGCTGAAGTGGCCAATCGTAAATGCTAAATAAATAGATTATGATGCACTTTAAATTAACGAGGGGACGTTTTGAGAGCCCTGCGCGGGATCAGCGATTAAAAGCCCACCGGAAAGACAAGTCTGTTTCCCCATTTAAAATACCATTGGAAGTGCCCCGGAAGCGCTGAGGAGACGTTTTGAGAGCCCTGCGCCTTATCGGCGATTGAATGCCCACCAGAAAGACAGGTCTGCTAGTAAGTCTGTTTTCCCATTACTATAGCATTGGCGGTGCCCCAGAAGAGCAGAGGGGACGTTTTGAGAGCCCTGCGCCTTATCATCGATTGAAAGCCCACAAGAAAGACAGGTCCGCTCGTAAGTCTGTTTCCCCTTTTTAACATATTATTGGCGGTGCCTCGGAAGAGAAGCTAGGACGTTTTGAGAGTCCTGCGCCTTGTCAGCAGGAATTGCCGCCCCTCAAAATAAATTATTTTATGACCCTTTTTTTTGCTGGTTACACACTGATTTGCGGCCCTCTGTGATTCATTTTGAAATTTGATGACCCAATTTTTCTTCTTCTCCTTCTTCTTCTTTTTTTTTATTGTTCACCCTGATTTTGCCGCCCTCGGAGAGGACCGCACGGGGCAAGGGTACCCACGTTCGCCCCCCCCCCCCCCGCCCCCCTCGCAAGCCTTTGCACACTTATAGGGAGTCACTGTGTCTGTATAAGTCCTGATCAGACTTAGTCCTCAGCTTCTTACTCCTCTTTTCCTTGTCTCAGCAGTTTTCTTTATTTTTTTTTTTTATCATTTTTTTATTTGTCTTCTCATTAAAAATATTTTGGACATCTGGCACCAAATAATGTTACGTCCTCACGGTCCCGCACGCAGATGATCAGTGAGCGCTTACGGGGGGTATAAACTACGCGCAAACATACTCACGTGCGCACCATCCAACGTCTTTCAGAGGACTGTCAAGCTGTAACATTATTTGGTTCCTGATTTTTTCGCATGAACCTGTTGAATTAGACAGGAATCCCCCATGACACCTGTCTAGCTCTGTTATTTAAGAGTAAAGATGGCGAAGCAATGCAGGTATCATACAAAATCCTTGTCTAATTTGTCACTTTCTCTATGGAAACACAAAGCACATTTGTGAAAGCCTCAAATTAGACAAGGATCTTCCAAGGTACCTACGACACCTCCATAGCTCCCTGTTATTCCTTAGACTTAAAAGTCATTTTATGTGTCTGTGAGTGAATTTTGTTATTTTTTTATGCCCTCATGGTAATTTTTGGTGGATTTTACCCAAGTAATGTCTATTCAGTTGCTAACGGCAATAGTTAGCCCGAGCTTCATGGCAGCATCATTTTTGCTTGCATTTATGAGCAGTAAAATTCATGAGGGCTCACTACTCACAGCCCATTAGTGACCGCCATGCAAAATCTATCAAAACCAAAGGCTTGAGTTTTTCTTCCCAGGGTGCTAAAGGGAGGAAATGAAATATAGAGGAAAAAAACAAAACCAAATCAGATGAAGAAAAAATAATTCAGAGCACGATAAACTATGAATGTACATCCACTTTAGTTTATCCTCTGTATTATGTATCAGATGCAGTTCAATCCCCATTTTCTTTCAAAAAATGCGTTACTAGCTATCAACTATCAAACTGATTTTTACTTTCTGACAACTAACGAAGTTAGCAATTGAGAAAATATTGCAATGGGGCAGATGTCTGTCTGTCTGTATCCCAGCATAACTTTTGAACTAATCGTCCATTTGCATCCAAATTTTGCAGAGAAGTTGCTTTGAACAATTCCTAGAGGGAGTTTTTTATGTTTTTTCGAAATTTTAAATTTTAAGCAAGTTATGGAGGATACGTTTCCATTAAAATAGGTAAAATTTCAAATAGAGCAGCTTGAATGGGGCTCTTGCAAACTTTTGCTACAGGGGATTGAAGAGTTGATTCTTGCATAAAAACCTGTAGATATGACAATGAGTACACTAAAAAATCACGAAAGTCACTCTCAGAATCGGACTTAATGGCGGAGAGACGCAGGTATCACAGGAGATTCCTATCTAATTTGAGACCTACATCTGTGTTTCCATAGAGAAAGTGACTGACTAGATAGGAATATCCCATGATACCTGCGTTGAACAGCCATTACGATCTTGCCGTTATAGCAGTTATGTGAGTTTATTACTGAATTTTAGACTTCCTTAGTTTGATTTTCGTTATTTTCCCTGGTTTTCACCTAAAGTCAGACTGTTCATTTGCTCACAGCAAAAGTTTGCAAGAGCCCCATTCTGATGAAAATTTGAAAATACATTCTGCCAACAGCCTATATTATAAAATCATTCCCTTGAGGGTGGGTCAGGGGGTTTCTCCCAGAATATTTTAGAGGGGTCTGGGGGTCTACCCCAGAAAATATGAAGGGTCTGGGGGCCGCCCAGATTAATTTTGACGTGAGAAAATGTTTGTTGGGATATTTCTGACAATTTATTTTAAATTGCAGTCCTTCTGAAACTCTCATTCCTCTTTTCAGTGTTTTCTCATTCGTCCATCCCCAACCAAAGGTTTGGGTTTCATTATTTTAACCCTTTTTCTTCAAATTGCACTCCTTCCAAAACTTTATATCTTCTTTCCAGCGTTCTCTAACGATCCATCCCCAACCAAAGCTTGCGTTTCATTAGCTGAAGGTATTTTACACCTTTTGATAACAAAGGGGGTGAATTTTCACCTCAACTGAAAACTATTGTTGATGGCTTGTTTTTAATACTTTTTAAATGAGGAAAACCCATCTTGTCCAGTATTCTCTGAGAAATAATAGTACGTCTGTTTTTTTAAAACTGTTTAAATATCAAATGTTTGGCGAGGAAATTTCCAAAAAAATACTAAATTCAAATATTCCAAAACACTACGTGGCAAACGTTTCTTTGATTTCTTTGAATTTTGAAATTTATCTGTAAGACAATCCCAAAAAAATTACATATTCTGAAACTACAGATTATAAGAATATAAGAATATGAGAATGTTTTTTTATCGAACGGGATTTTAAAGGATTTCTTTCAGGGGAAAAATCTTCCAGTTTTCCAACTTTGAAAAGTCAAAATGTGATGTCCATTACCATTTAGAATGACAGAATAGCAGAACAAAAAAAGTAAGAAGAGACAGAATTTAAACGAAGCGTTGCTCTAAATTTTATTCGACAACACTTAAGTCCTTAACCAAGTATTTAAAAGATAAATAACCAGAGTTCAGATCTGTTACAATTCCTTTCACTTACAATAGTACATTCATTCAATTGATAAAAAAAGGGGGAAACGATAATAATAATAATAATTACAATAATAATAATAATAAAAAAAAAAAAAAAAAACAAGGATAACACTGTTTCACTTTTCATTTCTATTTAGAATAAAAAGCAATAAGCACAATTATTTCGTTATTGCACGAATGATATTAGGAGAGCGATAATTTGAAAAAACCAAGCTGACTAAGGTTCAGACAGTGGCGTCGCGTGCCATCTGTCAACGATGCAACTGTTCCATTTAAACTCATTAAATATATCGAATTTTCCTTGTGCACTGTGCATCCCCTGAATTCGATCTTTTACATGAGTTTAAATGGATAGAATACATTGTTGCCAAATTGCACGCGACGCCTCTGGGTTCAGATCAAACTTAAAATAATGATCAATCGATCAAATGGGGCTCTTGCAAACTTTTGCTACACATGATTGAAGAGTTGATGCTTACATGAAAACCTGCAAAAATGATGATGAGTACCCTAAGAAATCACAAAATTCACAATCAAACTCGGGATAGAGGCGAAGCTACGCAGGCTGTGGCGTTGCGTGCAAGAAGGCAACAATGTATCCTATCCATTTAAACTCATATAAAAGATCGAATTCAGGGGGTGCACAGTGCACAAGGAAAATTCGATATATTTAATGAGTTTAAATGGAGCAGTTGCATTGTTGCCGGATGGCACCCGACGCCACTGTACGCAGGTATCATGGGAGATTGATACACAGATGATACTTCCACATTTTTATGTCCAAAATTTTTAAGTCCAAAAATTAATGTCCAAAGCATTCAAGTCCTAAAAATTTGGCCAAAGAGGAAATGTCCAAAAGAAGAAAAGGCCAATCTTAAAATGTCCAGAGATTATAAGTCCAAAAATTTGGAAAGTCTAAGGGGAAAATGAATTTTGGCAATCAGTATGCAAATGTATCAGTTTTTTTTAGTTTTCTTTAATTGACTCATAACCTTAACAACCTTTTGTCAACAAGTTTGATCAAAAAGTAGGCTAATCATCGCAGGTAGGTCCTTTTTTCAAATCATCTGATGGATTTCACAGGAAGATTTGTTTTAAGCTTTCTATAGGAGACAAAAATACAAAAATTGTCCTGGAATACTTCTGTTCATTAAATTTGAACCTTTGGACATTTTTTTGGACATGGATTTTTTATTCGTGGACATTGTAGCTCATTGGACATAAAAACGTTTGGACAAAATTACATTGGACGAAAATATAATTGGACAGATAAAATTTTGGACGAAAAAGCTTTGGACATATCATCTGGGAATCGGGAGATTCCTATCTAATTTGAGACGTATCTCTGTATTACCATAGAGAAAGTGACAAATGGGGCAGTTGCAAGGGTCTAAAATGTTGTGTTTTCTGTAAAGAAAGCACTTGATGACCTGAGAACAACGGTGCCTTAGGGTTTTCTCATTAGTGTCTCGGTTTTGGAGATACACACATGTAAAGTTGTGAAAAATCGTGTGCGTAGTGATGTCACTATGCGGAGATCCCATTTAAAACAATGTATTTTGGTCCAAAATCTCATCTCCGGAACTACCGGATTTAATTAGAAACCAAAGGCATCTTTGTTCTCGGCTAGCTCATCAAGTATTTTCATTTCCTTTATAAAAAACGTAACATTTCAGACCCTTGCAACTGCCCCACTAGAAAGGAATCTCCCTTGTTACCTGTGTGGCTCCACCATTACGATCTTGCCGTTACGGCTATTTTCTGAGATTACTAATGAATTTTTGACTTGCATGGCGTGATTTTTGTGATTTTCGCTGGTTTTTACGTCAGATTTTACTATCCATGTGCTTATGAGGTTGCAAGAGCCCCATTGCACAGAACATCAAAACTATTGGGTTTCAGAGTTGAGATGCAAGAACCAGTATTACCATTTCTTCATTAAAAAAAGAAGTAGTAGTAGTGTACAGTCAGGGAGAAAAAGAGTGTCAAAAGTCTCCTGAAAGTAGGCCACCCACAATACTTGTCAGAGTCGGATTGATGAAAAATTTATGCAAGAAAATGTGTGAAAAAAGACTAAGGTAAACTTTCCAGTAGCCAACACCCCTAGGATTTGCACCAGAACCCGACACTCATTTTTTACACTGTAAAAAGTACTAGTTTGGTGGCAATACTGGTGTTTTGTGGGGTTTTTTTCTGAAACCTCCAGTGTGAAACAATCGCAAAAAATACGTAAAACACCAAAATTGCTACTAAACTAATATTTTCCATATTGTGAAAAATACGTGTCTGGCACCGGTGCAATTTTCAGTAGTGTCGGCTACTGGGGTGTTGACCTTAACTACAAATTGGGTCAAAACGTTCGGATCTGAGAAAAAGTAGTCACTTCATGAATAAAAATTATCCTTTGAAAAATCTTTAGTCAAAGAAATTTTTTTGTTTTTGTGGAAAATGTAATTAAGTAAATGGATAAGTAGGTCGATAAATAAATAAATAAATAATTACAATTTTTCAAAACCAATTTCGATGTAGGTACAGAAGAACTGCCTAGAAAAGGAGTAGAAAGGAAAAAAAGACGAACAAAAATGGTATTACTGGTTGGAACTGTTTCTAATAGAAATAAGAATTAAGTTTCAGTTCTAGTTATTTTTTTTATGATCAATGAGCTATAACCCACAGAGGGGCCTTACGGAACATAATTCTGAAGACACCGCAGAAGAGGCAGTCATGATAGAGATCTTTAACGGACATTTCACACCTAAAGGCTTCCTTTGTTTGCCTCAACGAGCTACAGCAATAGATACATATTATACATGTTATACATGTTATACATGTTATACATGTAATACATGTTATAAGTCCTACCTCTAAGTGAGGCAGCATGGGCGATCAGATTCTAGTTTGTTTGCCTCAAATTTTTTTACCTTCAATTGAAAACTGTAACTAATCCGGTGGAAATAGACGGTTTCAGTGCGAAGTCAACGGTTAGCCAACAACCACGACAATGCACTCATCGGTCGCAATCGGTTGTGATAAAACTCGCGTAGCGTTCCAAACTATCTCACTCACTCTCCCGTGACCCCCATTTATATCCATCTCTTTCCAGCAGTGGCGGCTCGTGAAATTTGGCAACAGTGTACTCTTCCCATTTAATCAATGCAAAATAATCGATTTTCCCGGAGGCTGTCAGCCTCCTCAAGAATCGATTCTTTTACCTAAGTTTAAATGTAAAAATTGCATGGTTGCCAAATCGCACGAGCCGCCACTGCTTTCCAGTTTCCAAATTCGTATACAAGCCCTTGTTTTACGACATATTATTATCAAAATCGCATTAAAATGCCTCGAGGAATTCATTTCTGCCATAAAATAAGTCTCTACATACGATTTTTTAAATTAGAGTGAGATGGCAGAACATGGGGGTCACGTGAGAGCGAGAGAGACAAACTGACTTTCAAACGCTCATCACCGGCAGTCGCCATTACTAAAACCCTCCATTGGTTTTAAACAAAAGTGCAAGTGTTTAAGAGTGGCTAGCTGGACACAGAATTCTAATGCAACTATCCACATGAGAAAATTTTGCATATTTCTATTATGAGTCGGTTTCTTTCTCGTGCAAATCCTTCTGGAAGAAAAAGTTATTTCGATTTCTGTCTCCAGATAGCCACTTTTAAACACTTGCACTTTCGTTTATAACCAATTTCAAAAGTATTTGTCACAATTTTTTTTTAAAAATTTAAAGGTATAAAAAAAGTTTAAAATTCAGTAATAAACTCACGTAACTGCTACAACGGCAAGTTCGTAATGGCGGTTTAACGCAGGTGTCATGGGAGATTCCTGTCTAATTTTTTGTCACATATTTCTTTATATAATTAAAGGTTAAAAAGAAAAATGAGGAAAACAAACCGAGCCTGTGTGAAAAACATTCATAAGAGATTTCGATCACGGCTGCCTCGTTGCTGCCTCAACATAACGTCCCAAAAATCCTCTCTATTGCTATAGCTTGTTTCTTTGCCTTCTTCTTAACCTTAAATTAAGAGATATGAGTTCTGCACAGCAACATTGAGCATAAGCCACAGTAATGATGTTACTACAGTAATTTTCTTACGTATGATGATCGATTGCATGAATAATATTTGATACCTTGATCTAATCAAGTGAGAAAAATTCCAGACTATTCAAGAAAAAAGTAAGCACTAAGGCCTCAAGAAAATTTAAAAATGAGGCATTCTGACAAAACTGGCGTTAACTTCATCCTGAGCAGTTCACAGAGCAGTTCTCCCCCCCCCCCCCCCCAAATGCACACTTTCAAAAATTAACTAACAAAGGCTGGCCCAAAAGTACCAGACTGATGCTTCAACTTCAAAACCAAACTAGCAAGCCATGTAATATTGGTTTAGTTTGGAAGATGAACTCAATAGGGCTGTTGCACACTTTTGCTATCAGCGATTTAATAGTCCATTATGATGTAAAAACCTCCAAAAATAACGATGGCAGCACTGAAAACTTCCGAAATCCACTCCTAAACTCAATAAACGCTTTTATTTGCGCGAGTGTAATGGTGGCTTAGGGCAGTAATGATGAAAGATTCCCATCTAACAATACTGCAACTCCATCAAGATGTGACCAATAAGAGACAACTTTAATTTAACATTGTGTCACTAAGTGTCACAGTACCATTCATCGAACGTGGATCATTACTCTGATGACTAATTACTCTGTAAATTGTCCTTGTCAGCATAGAGAGAGTGACAAAATTAAGATAGGAATCTCCCATTATTACTGCCCTATGCCACCATTACACTCCTGCAAATAAAAGCATTTAGTGAGTTTAAGAGTAGATTTTGGAAGTTTTTAGTGCTGTTATCATTATTTTTGGAGGTTTTTACACCAGAATTGGCTATAAAATCGCTAATAGCAAAAGTGTGTAACAACCCCATTGGTTGAATTAGAGTTTCGACTCATGGCTAATCACTCGCGCAACTTGTTTCGGCCCTTCCAAAAAATTTTGTCGCTCAAAGTTCAGGTCAGTTTTGTCAGAATGCAGCACAAGAACAAAGTTCAAAGTTCTAATGAAAGTCAGCATCTTGGTATTCAACTAAAGGTTCTAACAGACAGAACAAAATAAATAAAATTTACAATTTCTGGCGAGAAATAAACAAAAAACAAGATAAATGAAAAAAAAAATGAAAAAAAAAAAAATTAATAAATAAAAATAGAAAAAATGAATAGATAAATTAGAAAAAATGATCTAAATAAAAAAAAAAAAAAAAAAAAAAAAAAAAAAAAAAAAAAAAAAAAAAAGTGAAAGAAAAAGAAAATAATGATATAATCACAGTACAATTTCATTACATGATAATTAAATAATTAAACTAACAAGAGCTTTAATGATTTAATCGTATTAACAGAAAAGAGAAATAAATTTAACAAAAGAAGAGCTTACTAAAGTTGCGTCAAAAAATTTGTCATTGACTGTAATTCATAGTTCAAGAGAAATTTAATGCGCCCGGGGACAAGGTTAAAAGCTTACATTTAAGAAGCTTGAAGAGTAGTTCTGAATTAGCCAGTGCTACCAGATTTGGTGACACTGAAAAAATTAAAATTAAAAAAATTAATTAAAAAATTAGATAATTAATTAATTGTTTAATCAATTAATAAAATTTATTAATTAAAATTAATTATTTGATTTATTTTTTGCCAATTCTGGCTGCATTGGAGTAAGCGAAAGCTCCAACTAAGTTTCACAGGATTTCAATGCTGTTACATCTTAAATCAAAGTTATAACTGAGGAGGTTCATGAGTTAATAAAATAATTTTTTTTTTCTTATTTTCCGAGAGCTTGCTTGCAAAGCTCACCTTTCAAAGAGTTATACTTTCAGAGCTTGTTTCAGAAGTGAGTACCGAATCGATTTGAAATCATTGATAGGAGTCAAAATGGTAAAAATTGTCGGAGAGCAGTGAAAATATGAAATCTAGCTCTTGCTAACTTTAGCTGTAAGCAATTGAATAGTTAGTTCTTGCGTAAAATCCAGCAAAATTTACTATGAGCACATTAAAAGCTTACAAAATTTAGTCACACTCACAAAAATTTGCAGTTTTAGGCATAATGGCGAAGCTACGCAGATACAAAAAGAATGCCAGATATCTTTTTAGGCCACCGGCAATACTTATCTCAATGAATCAAACCATTGCAGGTGGCTTACCTCAAGGAATCGTCTGGCATTCTTTTTGTCCCCGACTGTACCATGGGAGATTCCCATCTAATTTGAGGCTTCCTTCTGTGTATTTCTATAGAGAGAAAGACAAATTAGACAGGTCTGGCATTCTTTTTGTCCCCGACTGTACCATGGGAGATTCCCATCTAATTTGAGGCTTTCTTCTGTGTATTTCTATAGAGAGAAAGACAAATTAGACAGGTCTGGCATTCTTTTTGTCCCCGACTGTACCATGGGAGATTCCCATCTAATTTGAGGCTTTCTTCTGTGTATTCCTATAGAGAGAAAGACAAATTAAACAGGAATCCCCCATGACACCTGCGTATTTCCACCATTTTTCCATTTTTCAGAGCAAAGATGGCAGAGCTATCCATGCAGGTATCAAAGAAGATTCCTATTGTATCTCTCGCTATAGAAACAGAATCTCCCACGGTACCTAAGTAGCTCTGCTAATATGCCTCAAACTTTGAAGTCATTTTGTGAGTAAATGAATTTTGTAATTATTTAGTATACTCATTGTAATTTTTGCTGATTTTGATTCACGAATTAACTATTCCATTGCTAATATCAAAAGTTAACGAGAGCCCCCTTCTGTGATTACAAGAGTATTCCTATAAAAGAAATCTGGATTAAAGACTTATTCACAGAAATTTTGAACGCTTCAGTTTCAAAGAGTCATCTACTTTGGACATTATTGTGTCTTACAAAGGCAAGAAACCTTCGACAGGTGCCAAAAATTCAGGACAGTTATTCTGCGGATAAATATACTCTTTCAATTAACTCGAAGTAAATTTTTTTAATTTCCTGTCACATTTGGCAACACTCAGTGGCGGCTTGTGCAATCTGGCAACCATGTTTATTGGCCATTTAAACCTATGTAAATGTATCGATATCTGGGGGTGCGATTGCACTGTCTGAAGATCGATTGTTTTTCATAAGTTTAAATGGAGAGAATACGTTGTTGCCACATTGCACGCGCCGCCACTGACAACACTGCAAAAATAATAGGCAGTAGTGCTGCCAGCAACATGCTATAGCAATAGAGAGGCTGATACATGTAATAATTCCTACAACTCCTTGATTCAGTAGCGCACCGAGAGTTTCTTCATCTCTCTCTTTTCTCCATTAAGAAACGTATGTTAGACAAGGATGGACAAAGGGATAAAACCCCCTCCTTCTGTCCTTTTCCTACTCATGCATTCAAATGGGAAATGAGAGAGATGAAAGAGATCCTGGTTGCGCCAGTGCCTTGATTCAACGGAGAATCCAAAAATGGCTAAGTGGGAAAAACAGCTCAGTTAAGCAATATGACTATAATGCATACAAATACTCAAATATATGACCTTTTTAGCCACCGGTGGATTCACCGTTGAATTTAGGAATGAAGCTGTTGCAAACTTTTGCTTGAGGCTTATTAGTAGTAGAAAATGGAGTAAAACCCTGTAACAACGACGATAAGTGCACTAAAAAATCACAAAATCCACTCCCAAACTCATAAAATGCTTTCAAACGCGAGACTGTGATGGCGGTGATTACTGCCTAAATCTTATGGCAATTGTATGCTTCTTCTTCTTCTTGTGTGGTGTCGCAAGAACACCTTGTGAGGATGGAGTTCATTGAGATAAGGAAACCCAGTGTAAAAGCCGGTAAGAACCTCCATTACGGTCTCTCGTTTAAAAGCATTTTATGAGTTTGAAAGTGGATTTCATGATTTTTTAGTGCACTTGTAGTCATTGTTACAGGGTAATATCCCATAATCAACCATGTATGAGCCTGTAGCAAAAGTTTTCAATAGCTCCATTCCATGAAAATCTCACCAAACTGCAACCCTGGTTTGGGTCGGTACAAAACATATGGATTTTAACCTATAATCCGGCTGGTAGACCAGATTTTCACAACTGAAACCAGCTCTAATTATGTACTTCCACCGGCCGATTAAAAATTACCGCAGGGGGTGGAAGAAAGCAGGGTATGATTTAAAGCGATTTGAATTACCCTGAAATGTTAACTTTGAAGCGGAAAATTTACTAATTACAGGGTGAAAAAGAAAAAGATTATAGCGTTAACAGGACAGTGACAATGACACTTGAAATAAGCGACAAATATTAAATCCCCAAAAAGGCACAAATCAGTAAGCTATGAATTCTTTTCGACAGCATCACCAGATATAAGGCTTTTCAGACCATGATTTATGCCTATTCATAAAAGCGCCTCCAATGGGGCAGTTGCAATGGTCTGAAATGTTGTGTTTCTTATAAAGAAAATTATAGCACTTGGTAAGCAGAGAACAAAAGTACCTTTGATTTTCTCCTAGGTGTCCTGGTTTTGGAGATAAACACGTGTAAAGTTATAAGAAATCGTGTGCAAGGTGATGTCACTACATGGAATTCCCAATTACAACAATGTATTTTGGGCCAAAATCTCATCTCCGGAACAATTGGACTTAATTAGAAACCAAAGGCATCTTAGTTCTCAGCCCATCAAGTACTTTCATTTTCTTCACAAGAAACACAACATTTCAGAACCTCACAACTGCAATAGAGCCTCAAAATGTTGTCTTTTTTTGATAATTTTTACGAAATAACAAGTAGAGGCTGTTTCTTGAGAGCCATTATATGACAGATCGCAAGATCGAGGAATTTTTCAGGCATTTTAGTGTTTGAACTATCTAATGAGATATTTGACATCAAACTTTCATCGAATCATTAATTATAGGATATTTTTTTAAACAGACGATTAAAATAGATTCAGTCTTGCTAATACCAACATTGAAAAAAAAGAAGAGAAAATAAGTGAATGAACGTTTAATGAGTAAAATGTTATATCCTACCAACATGCATTAGAATGTATTATTAAACACAAAAGTTTTGGCAGTCAAGAATTCAAGATAGGTGGCGAATCCTCATATAATCAAAAGCAACATTTTGCACTCTGCGTGCAATCTTGACCATCAATACTATTGCGTTTGCTACACATGATCCTCTCAAGTTAATTTCAGACTTATAACTCATGGACTACTTTATTGATAATCTATTTTCCTCTGAACCACAGAGCCGGCATCTTATTAAGAGCTGGTTTGAATCACCCGGTTCCGATCTGCTCTCCATCTTCTCTGATACTTTGTCTAATGATTACCGTTAAAAGTTAGAGAATCAACCTGAGCTAAATTGCATGAAACTTACAACTTCCGGTTACAAGTGAGATCTAACTCAAAAAATTTTAATTTCTATTGAAATATCTTAGATACTTTAGCTTATTTTTACGTTAAAATAGTACATAGAAGTCAATTTACCGGCTTAGTTTCACTAATAAAGTCAATACGTTAGGATAAAATTTACTTGTAACAAAAATACGCAGTCGTAAATTTCATGCAATGGGCCTGGTGTTCCAACAGCTCATGCTTCCGAGAAACTGACGAGTTTGGATATGAATAGTGCGAGACAACCATGCGCTCACTTGAATAATACGAGATGGAAGTTTGTACACAGATACATCTTCTGTAAAACTGACGGCGCTACTTATAAATCAAATAAATACAATCAATTACAAATTATTAAACGCAGAGTAAAATTTTTAAAAGAGACAAAGAAAATAAGAAAGGAAATAATAAAAGAAACAAAATAAAAACAATTATTTGAAAATCAACAATTATTTGAACGAACGAACGAATAACGAACGAACAAAAAAAAAAGTACTCAATTGGAAAAACTTTTCATTTGTATTTTTCCCCTCAATTACTTTGGCTTGATCACATGGGCTCTACCGTTGGCTAATCTTCTTTGCAGCTTATTGACTAATCATTATAAGCGGCTTATCGACTCGTCGTTCCAAGCGGCTCATCGACTCATCATTCCAAAGCGACTTATCGACCCGTCGTTCCAAGCGGCTTATCGACTCATCATTCTAAGCGGCTTAAAAACAAATTGGCGACACAGACAGGTTCAGACTCAGGTTAAATCGTCTTCCGGCAAATCATCGCCATCGAGTTTACTCCCACTGGTGCAGACGCGACATTTGCAACAGATGATGCACGGCGCTGCCAAAAGGAGTAACGGAGACGCTATAAGGAGTAGAATGCCAAAACCGGCGAATATCCCAATCACTTGAGTGCGATGCCAAATAACTGAGGCTCTTGAATGACCTAGTTTATTTTTACATGGGCCCTTATCGTAGTGACGAAGCAAGAAATCATCCTGCAAAAGAAAAAAGATAAAGTTAATGAAAATTTAAGACAACAAAGAAATGTGTTTCTATTGAATAGATGACAATCTACGAATTTCCTATTTCATTCATGTTCATGTAAGGGTCATTCCATGACAAACCAAACCAGGGTCAAAAATTCAGAATACCATGAAATTTGGTACACCACCTCAACGAGCTATAGCAATATAGGGGGCTGCCGTTTTGCGTATAATCAATGCTATTTTTCTATTCACCGATGATTCCACCTGTTAAGAAAAGATTACACAGTTCAGTTCAGTGTATGACTGTAATGCACGTAAACACTCTGATCTGTAATCTTTCCTTAATCGGTGGAAACTCCGTTGATTAATTAAAATATCCGCAAGTTTTTTAAAGTCATCGACGACTCCACCGGTTGAGAAAAGATTACAGATTCAAGTATTTTAGTTTATTACAGTCATGCACTGAACTGAACTGTGTAATCTTTCCTCAACCGGTGGAATCATCGGTGAATTGAAAAATAGCATTGATTATACGCAAAACGGCAGCCCTGGTTAAAAGTCCTATCTCAAAGTGTGACAGCTTCGATAAGTTCGATTTAAATTCACCAAAAAAGTTGAACGCTTCAGTCATCGGCGATGACCAGGCATTTCGACCTTTCTGATGTGTTTAAATGGGAAAAAGGAACGTTGCCAAATCACACGCATCGCCCTCGCCACTGGCCCACATCTTCTGCTCTTTTTTCGAAACTCTTCAGCGACCCCAAGAATAGATGAAGATAGAGGGATACTCACATCTAAAGAGGCGAGACAGTACCAACAGAATACATGCTTGCAACGTTTGCACATCATTTGAGCGCAACCTTCGTCCTTCTCGATCGGAACCGAGCACATGGGACAGCATTTGATGAGCTCCGAGTCGAAGGAAACGCCCGGAATGGCAGGCTGAAGATCCTCCTGTCGACACGGAGTACCCGCGTGCCAGGAGGCGCGACAATTCGAACAGAAATTAGACGAACACGTGGGGCAGTGGACGCATTGCGGGATAGTCCTCTCGACGGTGCTGTTTAGAGTACATACGGTTTCACAGCCAGCTCTTGGACACCAGACGCGGCTCTTGTCCAATTCAACTTCTGTTGGAGGAAAAAAAGAAAAAGTCGGGTTAGTACTATATTAAAATGACTAGCTTACACACTCTTGGAAATACTTAATTTATGGGTTTCAAATTGACATTGGTACATTCTAGGACCTCTAAAGAGAAGTTATAGATGGGTGGAAACTTCGAAAAATACTTCGATAAAATAAATCGATAGTATTTCCGAAAATATTTTTAAAACATGAAAATGCTAGAATTTCTTGACGGGAACTTCATATGAGCATGGGTCTTTTGCAAACTTGTGCTACAGCGCTATAGAGTGCTCAGTCTCATGTAAAATCGCGTGAAAAGTCTATTGGTGGCATCAGAAAGTCATGATATGCGAAAATAAACTCACAAGAGACGTTTAATGAAATCCAAGATGGCGGTAAAATATCGAGCAACCTGTATGCATGCACTACGAACATCCAAGGATAGCCAACCTCACAATATCGATCACACCCAATCACAACGTACATAAACACATAACCTCTGAAGCTGTGAGGTTGTCAACGTTGGTAATCCTTGGATGTAAAAGGTGCATGGATACGGATTACTCGATCTTTTACCGCCATCTTGGATTTCATTAAACGCCTCTTGAGAGTTTATTATCGCATTTTATGACTTTCTGATGCCACCGATGGACTTTTCGGACGATTTTACCTCCGATGAAACACTCTTTATCCTTGTAGCAAAAGTTTGCGACAGACCCATTCTGGCCATTTGAACCCTTTTACGATCTGGTAACTAACAGACAAAACAACGCACGTTTAAATTGAGTGCAGGGTAACTAAACATTCCTGCTCTGCGAAGTTCAGTTTGCCTACCCATTCAAATAAAGACATTCGATGATACATTGTTTCGGAGTCGCTTTTCTGTCATAATAAAAATTATTTTGTAAGATAGATCTAGACAAGTGAATGAAGTTACTCGAGAGTCGCCTCAAAAGGGTCAAGAACATCAGCGGATTCAGCAATTTGGCAACAGTGAATTCTTCCCATTTGATTTCACGAGAAAAAATCGATGAGTCACGAGGCTACAGCCTCTTTAAGAATCGATTGTTAATCATACATTCAAATGGGAAGAATGCTCAGTTTCCAGATTGCTGGATACGCCTACGCACGGTTGACCCTTTAATGACCAGGGACCAAATAGTGTTGCGTCCTCACGGTCCCGCACGCAGATGATCGGTGAGCACTTACGGGGGTATAAACTACACGCAAATATACTTACTGCGCACCATCCAACGTCTTTCGGAGGACCGTCAAGCCGTAACACTATTTGGTCCCAGGTTAGTTCAAGAGAACACCACTCCTCCGCTTCTGGAGGGAAGGTAGTTAACTGTTCGTACTCGGTGGAGTTGGAATTGCCTATTCTACGAATTGAAGGCGCTTGCCAAGACCTTATCTTGTGGTGTTTTCGTCGATAGTGGCGTTTATCCGGAATGAAGACTGAGACAATGTGAAATAGACTAGAGGAGCTAGAAAAACGAGTGTACTCGGGCGTGGCCATGGGCGGATACAGGGAATTGTCTTTCTCTCTCTCCTCCCATTTGAAAACGTGCGTTGAAAAAGGACAGGAGAGGGGGGAAAAGTCACGTGATGGCCCCCTCTGCTGTCCTTTTCTAAAAACATAAGTTCAAATGGAAGGAGAGAGAGAAAGACGATTCCCTGTATCCGCCAATGGGCGTGGCCCATAAGGGGTTAATGAGAACTTTTCTCTCAAAGATAGTATAAAAGGACAATGAGTTTTCACGCACCTTTATTTAGTTTAAATCGCTTGTGTTTCTCAACCTCATCGAAATTGACTAAACTCTCGATCTCTTCCATCTGAATGATCCCTTGGCTCTTGCACTGCGCATCAGGGCAGGAAATGTGGTAGGCCCCCTGATTTATCTCGAACTCGACGTACGCTCGGACACACTGCAACAATTAAAGAACATTTTCATCAGATTTTTCAACAGATAAATGAATTCAAGGGCAAAATACCAAATCAATAATAATAATAAGAAATAAAAGATAAATAATAATAACTAACACGAAAGAATCTATGAATTTGATCGGTGGCACAGCTATCTGGAGGGGGGGGTCCTGGTGGTCCTGGAAACAGATATCCCTAATCCTCCCCTCCCCCAAGGCACTTTCACCTTTTTCATGAGGAAAATTTAACACATTAAAACACCCCCCCCCCCCTTTAAAAAATTTGGCTGCACCGATGACCTTGCTTGGTAAAGACCAAGAACCTTGCGTTGTTTACAACAAGTCATTGCGTGTTGCGTCTATTCGGAACTGAAGGCACTTCTAAGCTATTGAAGTGCGGCCATGAAGGGTTCTTTCAATTTTCAGTGGCTGATCGATAAGATAAATCGATGACTTATGATGATTCCACAGTCGATTAGTTCCAACTGTAGACACCACCCACGTCGCGTCGCGTCGCGCTGCCCAATAAGTCAACGGTTTTTGGCCAAAATTGACGAATTGACGCTAAAAACTTAAATATGAAGAAGGTCAGCACCTGCGAGCATACTTCAGGAAGATACCCTGAAAGTTTCAGGCTGAAACACTCAAGAATAAAGCCGAAAATTATGAAATGAGAAAATGCCCATAGCCTCAATGAGTGTGAGTGAGGCACATAGACGTATTATCACTCGCACTCACTCTCACTCACTAAGCTTATGGCGAAAAGAATTTCATAATTTACGGCTTTATTTCTTAACCAATTTTGCTCGATATGGGCTCGAAAAATCCATAAAAAAATTTCGCAGGTGCATGCTGAAGATAAGTTATTGGATTTTGCGTTTTATCGATGATTTGAGTTTAAAACGCCAAAAACACGACTTTTCCGAAAAGCGACAAGTGGCGCTATCCATCGGATTGAAATCTGGAAAAATTCCACCGGGTTCCTCCAAATGAAGGCGCTCCCTACTTGAGAGTGTGCGGTTACATTACAAGACAGGGCTCCTCTCCTAAATTCATTAAATGCTTTTGACCGCGCGATCAGACATGATGGCGCGGCGGTATTGGGCACTAATAAATTGGAGGCTCCCATCTAATAATTAAAGCAGTTGCATGAAAAAGTTGGCCAAAAAGAGACGAAGTTCCTTGGCAACGGTGCAACATCAGGTGTCACGGTACCATTGATCGACTGTTAAGCACTCCTCTGGTGACTATAGCTATCCGGGCCCCAAGCACAGAGAGCTCCAAAGGCGCCCGCAAAACGGTAGGTATTTGAGGGTTTTTTTGGACTCCAGAAAAAAAGGACGATTCGTCAAGTTGCACCTGGGCCCCGAGCGACCTTGCTACGGCCGTGCCACTCTATCGATTCAGTTTGGCAAATAAAGTCGATCAGCGATCACCCTCAAGGGTTTTCTGAGTCTCTTGTCACCTCATGACTCTCAAACATGGGCAAAAATGTGATCTTCCAAAACCCCCCTTGTGACCCCTCTATCGATTCAGCTTCGCGAATGGAGTCGACGGCCCTCAAGGGTTTTCATATCTTTTTGCATCTGAGGCTCTTTCACTCATGCATGTCAACTCATGACTCTTAAACACGGCCAAAAAGGTGAGGTCATGAAAACCCCCCTTGTGACCCCTCTATCCATTCAGCTTTGCGAATGGAGTCGATCGCCCTCAAGGGTTTTCATATCTTTTGCATCTGACGCTCTTTCACTCATGCATGTCAACTCATGACTCTTAAACACGGCCAAAAAGGTGAGGTCACCAAAACCCCCCTTGTGACCCCTCTATCCATTCAGCTTTGCGAATGGAGTCGATCGCCCTCAAGGGTTTTCATATCTTTTGCATCTGAGGCTCTTTCACTCATGGATGTCCCAAATCATGACTCTTAAACATGGGCAAAAAGGTGATGTCACCAAAACCCCCTTTGTGACCACTCTATCCATTCAGCTTTGCGAATGGAGTCGATCGCCCTCAAGGGTTTTCATATGTTTTGCATCTGAGGCTCTTTCACTCATGGATGTCAACTCATGACTCTTAAACGGGCAAAAGGGATGTCACCAAAACCCCCCCTTGTGACCCCCCTATCCATTCAGCTTTGCGAATGGAGTCGATCGCCCTCAAGGTTTTCATATCTTTTGCATCTGAGGCTCTTTCACTCATGGATGTCAACTCATGACTCTTAAACATTGGGGAAAAAGGTGATGTCACCAAACCCCCTTTGTGACCACTTACCATTCAGCTTTGCGAAGGAGTCGATCGCCCTCAAGGGTTTTCATATGTTTTGCATCTGAGGCTCTTTCACTCATGGATGTCAACTCATGACTCTTAAACATGGGCAAAAAGGTGATGTCACCAAAACCCCCATTGTGACCCCTCTATCCATTCAGCTTTGCGAATGGAGTCGATCGCCCTCAAGGGTTTTCATATCTTTTGCATCTGAGGCTCTTTCACTCATGGATGTCAACTCATGACTCTTAAACATGGGCAAAAAGGTGATGTCACCAAAACCCCCTTTGTGACCCCTCTATCCATTCAGCTTTGCGAATGGAGTCGATCGCCCTCAAGGGTTTTCATATGTTTTGCATCTGAGGCTCTTTCACTCATGGATGTCAACTCATGACTCTTAAACATGGGCAAAAAGGTGATGTCACCAAAACCCCCATTGTGACCCCTCTATCCATTCAGCTTTGCGAATGGAGTCGATCGCCCTCAAGGGTTTTTATATCTTTTTTCATCTGAGGCTCTTTCACTCATGGATGTTTAATCATGACTCTTAAACATGGGCAAAAAGGGGGATGTCACCAAAAACCCCCCCCGTGACCCTCTATCCATTCAGCTTTGCGAATGGAGTCGATCGCCCTCAAGGGTTTTCCAAACTTTTGAAACTGAGGCTCTTTCACTCATGGATGTCAACTCATGACTCTTAAACATGGGCAAAAAGGTGATGTCACCAAAAACCCCCCTTTGACCCCTCTATCCATTCACTTTGGGGAATGGAGTCGATCGCCCTCAAGGGTTTTCAAAATTTTTGCATCTGAGGCTCTTAAACATGGGCAAAAAGGTGTTGTACCGAATCCGTTTTTGTGATAGACCTCTCTACAGGGCCGTAACGACGGATTTGCATGAGTAGCAAAGCACCCGGGCAGTAGCTACTTAGTGAAGCTTCTTTCCCAGCTTAAAAAGAGTGACAAAATCTAGATGGGAATGTTACATTATGAGTGCCCAACACCGCCATTTCCCTCGCGCATTTAAAAGCATAGCATGCGTTCAGTACTGAATTTCGTAAGTTTTTCGTGCTACCATCTTTATTTTTGAAGGTAATAACATATAGAACGACCCTTAAATTGCCTAGAGCAGTAAAGCTTTCAGGAGTTCCGATGTTCAATACCAGTGCCGGCTCGTGCAATGTAGCAACAACGGATTCTCCCCATGTAAACCTACGTAAAATAATAAACGATTTTTCGTGGATTCACTGAATCCCTGAGAGACCAAATTTTTTGTATCTGTTCAAATGGCAAAAAATATGGTTTCCAAATAGCACAAACCGCCATCATTAAATACTTTGAACAAGGTGAACCATTGGCGTCGCATGCAATCTGGCAGTGTCGTATTTAGTCCATTAAAACCCACGAAAAGGGTCGAAACATTGGGGGTGTGCAGTGCAGTCCCTCGAATCGATATTTTAATGGGATCAAATGGACGAGGTGCAGTGTTGCAGATTGCACGCGATGCTACTGCGGTAAGCTGCGGCTTGATTCTTCCAGTGGCGGCTCGTGCAATTTGGCAAAATGTCTTCGCTCTATTTGAATCTACGTTTAACAATCGATTGCTGGTGAAGCGCTGCTTCACTTTCGAATCGATTGTTTTACACACAATCAAATGGAGGGACACCACTGTTGCCGAATTGCACGAGCCGCCACCGCATTCTTCTCGCGAATCTGTCTACTGCTGTTCAATCAACGAAAGCTGCGTTTCACTGCAAAAAACACCTTCAATTTTTGGGGTAGGCAAAACAGTACAGCAAGTACACACTGAGGGACAGGTCAACTCCTAAGCGAGCTTTTGCAAGGGTTTAAACAGACAAAATTCAACGTTGCCAAATCGTACGATCATTTCAAACGGTACAGATACGATCTCAAGTCAATAGCGCAACGAGAGTTTCTTCATCTCTCTCTTTTTTCCATTAAGAAACGTATATTAGACAAGGATGGACGAGGGGATAAAACCCCCTCTTTCTGTCCTTTTCCTACTTATACATTCAAATGGGAAATGAGAGAGATGGAAGAGATCCTGGTTGCGCCAGTGCAACGAGAGTTTTCTTCATCTCTCTTTTTTCTCCTTTAAAGAAACGTATGTTAGACAGGATGGACGAGGGGATAAAACCCCCTCTTTCTGTCCTTTTCCTACTTATACATTCAAATGGGAAATGAGAGAGATGGAAGAGATCCTGGTTGCGCCAGTGCAACGAGAGTTTCTTCATATCTCTCTTTTCTCCATTGAGAAACGTATGTTAGAGAAGGATGGACCAAGGGATAAAACCCCCTCCTTCTGTCCTTTTCCTACTTATACATTCAAATGGGAAATGAGAGAGATGGAAGAGATCCTGGTTGCGCCAGTGTCTGAAGTCGTGCATCTGGCAACACTTTGCTAACCTCGTTCGGCAAATTGGAGTAAGGAAATGAATTAAGCCCGGCCCGGTGACCTTCCTCTTTCCCTACACGGAGGAGCAAAGGGGTGGGGGAGGAGTGGAAGGGGGGAGGGGGGAGGAGGGGGGATTCGGTTCGGTGACTCGGTGACTGATCGCGGGCACTGGACACTGGACTTCACCGTAAGCCCGATTCGACTGTTATGTTATACCTATCTCTTCCATCTCTCTCATTTCCCCTTTGAATGCATAGGTAAGAGAAGGATAGAAAGAGAGGGTTTTGTCTCCTTGTCTATATCGTTGTCGAACACACGTGTTCCAACGGAGAAAAGAGAGAGATAGAGAGAGAACATTTATTTTTGCGTTACTCAGCTACTGATCTTAGTAGGGTACACCGTACACGGATATGGTACGGTATGGTATGATGTGATATATGGTCAAGCGGAACGGATTATATACACGGAAAATTAGCCTATCTTTCTCGAATCCCCTGAGAGGCGATTCTTTTCTATAGGTTTAAATGGAGGAGACATCGATAGATCGCAGACTATGGTGAACAATCGAACGATCGTTTCCCTCCCATTTGAACCTACGAACGAGTATCGATGTCTTGAAGGTTCAATTGAACCTCACAACGATCGATAATTTTCCAGATAGGTGTATATACGATCGAGACTATAAAATCAAATGGAAAGAATACGTTGTTGCCACATTGCACGAGCCGCCACGCCATTCGACCCTCACGAGTCCTGTAAATGCGTTGCGGATTGCATACCCTGGCCTGATACCATCGTCCTCTCTGGTATGTTGTATGAACTTACTACTATTAACATTGGACAGCCCATAAACGAAATGAGATGCAAGGTTACATAAGTAAGTGTCTGCAGTGAACGCCCAATGCCTGTTGAGTGTAACAGACTCAGAGTGAAACAGGAAACGAAGAGGGAAAATGGATGAGAAAGTATAAACGGATGCGTAAAAGAGAGAGAGAGAGAGAGAGAGAGAGAGAGAGAGAGAGAGAGAGAGAGAGAGAGAGAGAGAGAGAGAGAGAGAAGAGAGAGAGAGAGAGAGAGAGAGAGAGAAAGAAGGGGAGAAAGAGAGGGAGGGGAGAGAGAGAGAGAGAAAGAGAGAGAGAGAGAGAGAAGAGAGAGAGAGAGAGAGAGAGAGAGAGAAATAAAGGAAAACCAATAAATAATGGTAAACGGTAAAAGCGCGGACCGCAGCGCTATATTTCGGTTCAAGTCACTGCTGTTGCCGCTTTACCTGACTGAAGGCCGAATTTGATACTTAAACAGATCCTGCTACTTCCTTAACCCTTGCGATCTGGAGGTGTTTGACCGATGGACACGTGACCAAATGGAGGTCAAAAAAGGCCTTAAACCAACGAGGTAAACCAATAAAGAGGCTGATACACGTTTTAAGTCCTCCCTCAAAGCGTGAAAAAGCTTGGACGATCGGATTTTGGATTGTTTGCTTCATTGTTTTGAACCTTAAATTGAAAATTGTATATACGAGGGTCGTCTCAAAAGTAAGTATCGTGTTTTTTTTTTTTCTTCTTTCTTTTTACAAAAAAACTGTTGACACCAAGGTATATGGAGAACAGGTATGGCCAACACTCGACTCAGGGGGCGTGGCCACTTGGGAAAAAGCGACTTCGCCGCCATCTTGTCTCCTATTTACACCGCGTATCTTGCATTGCTGTTTGTGGTTAGGTTTGAAGGGGAAGTTTATCTGAAGCAATACTTTATTTATTTGAACAATGAAATGTAATTTTTATCTTTAAATGTTAATGTTGTTGTGACCATAGAATGGATTAACATCATCAATTACGTTGTTCACTTTTATTTTTTCAAGATGTGAAATCTAAATTTGAATCGCGCGGTCAGAAAAATGGTCGCGGAGTCGCTTTTTTCACAACCAATCAGAGCCAACCTCAGAGTGTTGTCCATATACCAGTTCTCCAT
The DNA here is from genome assembly GCA_011764245.1 of Trialeurodes vaporariorum. Taxonomy (NCBI): domain Eukaryota; kingdom Metazoa; phylum Arthropoda; class Insecta; order Hemiptera; family Aleyrodidae; genus Trialeurodes; species Trialeurodes vaporariorum. The sequence goes on along the minus strand of VMOF01000013.1, from coordinate 14,457,834 downwards.
CTACCTTGTGTAGACACTAGAGAAAATCTGAAAAAGTGTTAGACGAATCGTATCCTTAGTAGCTTAGCTTGGGGTCTAATACTCCATTTTTTGAATTTTCAGTATCTTTAAAGTTGAACAAATGGCGGCGGTCATCTTCCGTCACAGTAGGCCTAAAATTTTACGCAATCAAAGGTATCGTTTTTCAGGCTTGGGAAATGACTGTAGTTTAAGAGAACACAGATGATGTAAAAAAAAATGGTCAAAAACTGATAACTTGGCGTCTAACTTCAATTTTTGACATAGTCTCCTGCTTTGTTTCGACATTTCTGATATCTTCGGCACCAATTTCCTCATTCCATCAGAAAATAACTCTTTATACCCTGGTTTAGGATCCAAAAGTTGATGTTGCAAGAGCCCCATTGGTTAGTCTGAATTTTCACTTCAAAAATCAGGCTCCAAAAAACAAGCTACTATTGCAAGATGTCCGCCACCCCAACTTTTCCGTCGTAAACTCCGAGTCGAGTTTCGAATAAATATTTCGATTCATAAAAATTCGTGACGACAGAGAGACGTGTCAGAGTCACCTATATCGCAAATATCGATTATTTTTGTCACGGCTTTCAAAGTTTTTATCAGTTTTAACGGGTTTTTTGCGTGATCCTCTACACTCCAATAATGGCTCTAAAACACACGTACTGCTAATTTGCTTAGCAACGGAAGGAACAAGTGGACGCATGCGAGTGTTTTAATTCAGCATTCCTTATTTACAGCATGGGTGTATCCAGCGATTTTGCAACCACGCATTATTTCCATTTGAACGTATGAGAAGCAATCGATTCTTGGGGGGAGGGTTGCAGGGCCCTTTTTCAGCTATATTGTTTTTCATACATTCAAATGGGTAGAATCCACATAGTTGCCAGATTGCTGGATCCGTCTTTGATTTACAAAAAAGGGTTGTTTAACCCTTTCTGTACCACGCCCGAGTAGAGCTCGGTTCAGAAGTTAAGCCTGGTTGCCAATGAGATGCAAGGCCTTGCGCACCGTAGCGTTGCGTTCCTTGCGTTTGGTAGGTTTGCGACGAAGGACGAAAAGTCGCTCCCAATGAACGCAAGCATCGACCAATCAGCAACAAGGATTTTAAAGGGCGCGCGTTGAAACACTCAAAATGGAGTCGGTTTGTTTACATTTTAACTTTCGACTGCGTTAGTGAGGTTAGGTTAGTTTCGAATGACAACAGCGCGTTTTCTCACTTTTACTTTGCATGTTTTTATTTTCGTACTGTCTCAAAAGTTATTATTTGCGGTTATACACCAGCAAGATTCTCAAATCGCAATTGCGGTTTCAGCCGAATTCTGAGCGTTTCTTCTTCTTCACTTGTTGCATTTGTTGATTCGGGACTCATCAAACGCTCACCCGACAAGCAGCGGCCAGCGAAATCCGTCTAGCTCCTTGCGCAGCGGCCAGCGAAATCCGTCTACCTCCTTGCGCAGCGACGCAAGAGTTGAAAAATGTTCAACTCGGCCGCGTCGTTGCGTTCCGACGCAAAGGTTTTGCGTAGCATTGGGAACGATCCCAGTTGATCGCGTGTATTTCAACTTCGTAGCGTTGCGTCGTTGCGTAGTTTTGCGTCTCATTGGAAACCAGGCTTTAGGGCGCACCTAAACCATAATCTTTGGCGAATTTTCAACGTTAATCCCTTCAAATCAAACCGAAATTCCGGCTCTGACTTTATTATTTTGCGTTTAAAGTGTTCCTCGTTAAGAAGTGAACACTTAAATTCATTTTCATTCATTTTCATCGAGTATCAGAAATAAGGTTGACAAATTCCAAAGATTATCGGTCCAGGTGTGCCTATACTTCTGAAACTACCTCTAACTTCGTTTCTGTGATTCTGTGACTAGATCTGCCTCACACAGTTCCACTTTTTTATTCACAATAATGGGGCTCTTGTAAACTTTTGCTATAGGTGATTGAAGCATTGATTCTTGCATAAAAATCAGTAAGAATTACGATGAGTATACTCAAAAAAATCACAAAATTCACTCTCAGAATCGGACTTAATGGCGGAGCTAAGCAGGTATCGTATGAGATTCCTATCTACACTGAGACATATTTCTGTGTTTCCGTAGAGAAAGTGACACATTAGACAGGAATCTCCCATGATACCTGCGTTGAACCGCCATTACGAACTTAATATACCGTTATGGCATTTATATGAGTTTGTTACTGAATTTTAGACTTTCTTATTGTGATTTTCGTGACTTTCGCTGGTTCATTCATCATATTGGACTATTGATTTGCTCACAGAAAAAGTTTGCAAGAGCCACATTGATCGATTTCGGATTTTTTTTTTTTTTTTTTTTGCCACACCGGTTGTCAATTAAAGTTTCGACGCAAGACGAACGGCCTTGCGCATTAGCGTCCGCCAGTTCATTTTACACTAGTAATAAAATATATATAAAAAAAAAATAAAGAATCATAAAAAAGAAATAAAAATTTTATAAAAAAAAAAAAAATACCTAACGTAATTTTGACTATCGTATTGAATATTTAATTCAGAACCTGTACATACTACACGTGTGTGACTGAACTAAGCAAGTCATACCTTACGTGTATACACCTGACATATAAAGGAAGTGGCATTGGTAACGCTCCCTCCCTCACACGGTCCGTCATAGTTATTACGCGGGTTTGACGTCAATTTAAGGGCTTGCGACGCGCTGCGCTGGGTCGGGCGTATCGCACCTATAGTGGGCGTGGTCGTGGCTGCACCGAAAAGGAAAAGTGCACGCTGAAATTCGAAACACGCCTACGGATGTTCGTTCGGGGTTTACCGTTTATGGGCTATGTTGCACTATCAACAGATCAGTGATAGAGTACCTATATTAGAGAGAGTATAGCGGTCTGAAGTAAGCATCAAAAACGACATAATGTGTCCGCGACATTCACCATCCATCAGTGTTAATGTTACTAATTTTAAGTGTTTTAGAATAATTCTACGCGTACAATTTCACTTCATCATAGCTATCTTTTGTATTTGGAGACGCTGATTTCAAAAATGCTATCAGTTTTCATTAAACTGGCCTAGGTTTTACGTAAATTCGAAATTACGTCTTCTTAGCAAAAAATTCAAAATTCTAGAAAAAGCATGAGTTTTGAGCAAAAACTAAGGCCAAAATTGAAATCAGCGGGTCAAAATACATGGCGAATCTCGCGCGAGGGGAGAGAAAGAGGTATCCTATGATGAGAGAACCTGACCTGATCCAAACAAATGCTCCATCTCACTCGCTCTCGTGGGGTTTCCCATAAGAAACACGATCCAAATTTTTTGATACAAATTTGTGCTAGTAAACACTAAACAACAAGTTTTCCCAGATTCCACTGGATTCTACGTACCTTAAAATAAGAGCATGCTACAACAAAGTTTTTGAAACATCGCGCATTAATGTACACAATCACAGTTATATCGAAGAAAGTCCTATGTTTTATCCTTGTCTCACTCACAGTTTCTTATGGGCACAGAATTCTAGGATATAGGCGCATCGGCACCATCACACCACTTGTTATAACCTCGAACAAGCTTCGATACGAAGAGAGGTTAGGATGGCTGAGTGTCATGGCGGTGATACTCCCATAAGAGACCGTAAGTAAGACAAGGAAAAAACATAAAACACCTTTGTGACCTTTCGGTATAACTGTGATTGTAAATTCGCTTGTGATATCTTTCAGAAATTATGTCGGAAGGAAAAGATAATTTAAAGTACGTGGAATCTAATGGTGCAATAAAATTTGAGGAAACTGGTTGTTATCTAGCATGAATTTGCATTCGAAAATGTTTGGATCCAATTTTGATCGCGACGTCATCACTAAACAGGTCTATAGAGACCCAGCGTAAATCTTGCGACGGGTGTCTCTTTTTCCAGTCCGCGGTGGCGGCTCGTGCACTTTGGCAACAATGTTTTCTCTCCATTTGAATCTATGTTAAACAATCGATTGTAGGTGAAGCGCCGCTTCACTATCGAATCGATTGTTACACATTGAATCAAATGGAAGGAAAACATTGTTGCCAAAGTGCACGAGCCGCTGCTGCAAAGGACCTGTCCCATTAAACCTTCAATGATCAGGTTAGCTCAAGAGAACATCACCGCTCCGTTTATAAAGGGAGGGTAGTTAACTGTTCGTACTCGGTGGAGTTGGAATTGCCTATTCTCCAAATTGAAGGCGCTTGACGAGACCTTATCTTGTGGTGTTTTCATCGATAGTGGCGTTTATCCGGAATGAAGACTGAGATAATGTGAAATAGACTAGAGGAGCTAGAAAAACGAGTATACTCGGGCACAGCCCATAAGAGGTTAACCCTTTCATACCTGAAATTATTTTTGATCATATTTAACGGATTTTTGACCAACATAGTTGATCTAAAAAAAAATAAACATTTTGACCTTATCACGCCAAAAATAACACAGCAGGAGCTAAGATGTTTACAAGAACGATAATAACAACCAAAAAAAAAATAAAAAAAAATAACGACCACCTTCAATATAAACTAAAAATAAGAGAAAAATCATTTGTTTAAACTTTATTTACTGTTTTGTGTGGGATGTAGAGGCAAATGTTCTTGCACAGGAAAGAGGCTTTTTTTTACGTCAGCCTATCATGAAGGAAATGAAGTAACTCGTTCCGAAGACTATATCGGGAAGTTATTTCCGTCGAAAACCGATAATGTTCCAACTCGCTGTCACACTCTTCAAGTGATTTTACCAGACGAAGCAACCCTCCATATATCGCTGAAGCAAACTGACCAATGGGGATTTCACAAACTTTTGCTAAAAGCGAATGAATAGTTAAATCTGCGATGTAGAAACCAGCGAAAATCACAAAAATTACACTGGAAAAGTCTAATAAATTTCTACAGAAACAGAAAGATAAGTCTCAAATTAGATAAGAGCAGGGGTGCAAAATGTTCCAAAACTTCGGAAGTTTCACGCGATCCATGACTTATTTCCTCACAGGATTTTAAAAAATTTCCCCACAAAAATTTGAAAGTGAGGCCTTTTTTTTTTGGTTATTTTAACATTTCAACACCGTATGTTCGCAAAGTGACCGATATTTTCCTATTTTTCACACTATTTTCGTGGGAAATCCTTATTGTGCCAAAAAAAAAAAAAAAAAAAAAAAAAAAAAAAAAAAAAAAAAAATGGACAAATTTCCTCACACGGAAAAAAAGATTAGTGAAAATAACCATACGGATACCTGATTTTGGCACCTGCTAGATGTTATGGTAAACTTGACCAGAAGTATGGTACATTTACCGATACTTTGAGTAAATTCGACATGCAATTAGGTAACATCACCCCAGTACCTAGTCAAACATAGTATATTTCTGGTTAACATTACCATTACATCTAGCAGGTGCCAAAATCGGGTATCCGTATGGTTATTTTCACCGTAGTTTTTTTTCCGTGCACTTTCCCAGAAGTTTCCTCACTTTCACGCGATCCGCGGATCGCTAGATCGGGCATATTTTGCACCCCTGGATAAGAGCCCCCAATGATAGGCCCGATTCTGAGAGAGTGAATTTTGTGATTTTTTAGTGCACTCATGGTCATTTTTACAGGTTTTTAGGCAAGAATCAACTCTTCAATCGCGTGTAGCAAACTGCAAAAGTTTGCAAGAGCCCCATTGTTGCGGAAATATCATCCGTGACAGATGGACAATTTTTGAGTGGCTTTATTGGTTCCTGAGCATAGGCGGACCGTGACCAAAAAATGTGGGGGGGGGGCTAGAAAATTACCTCTATTTTTTTTTTTTTCGCTTCTTGTCTCTAAGGGATGTTTAACATTACCTAGAAGAGAATACGGCTACTTTTCCTCTCGCAAAACGGTTTCCCCATTTTTAGCCCCTCCGCCCAAAAAAAGTGGGGGATGTAGCCCCCCCCCAGCCCCTGATACGGCCCGCCTATGTTCATGAGGACATAGAAAATGCCAAGAAATAGTATTAACTCAATTCTTGAAGTTTTAACGATTACAATAAGGACTTTCTCTACGCACGGAGCGAGAAGGTAAGAAGATTACACACTGAAAAAATATAATTTTCAAATTCTAATAATATAACCAGAAGCACAACGATGTGTAAAATGTGAACCACTGATTGTGAGTGTCTAGCACTTCGACCGGAAAATTCTCGTGTTAATACCAGAATATGGTTTTATAGAACTAGAATGTCTTCAAAATTTTCAAAAACTATAAGGTACAAACATTAGAATTCTGCTAATTGTACCCAGTGGCGCACCCAGGAGTTTGGGGGGGGAGGGGGGCTAAAAAGTCAAAGCTTTTTAAGAAAGTTTTTTAGCATAACAAAATTCAGAGTGCGGCGTTTAGTAATTGACCAGCCCGGAAAGTTACTCTGGGTTTGCGGGGGGGGGGGGCTTTGGCCCGATAGCCCCCCCTTCTGTGCGCCAATGGTTGTACCATCCTTTACATCGGTTCACATAATGTCGTGCTTCTGGTTATCTTTTTTTTTTATTTTTTCAGTGCAGATCAGAGTATTCAGTGGCGTCGCGTGCAATTTGGCAACAATTTATTTTATCCATTTAAACTCATGTAAAATATCTAATTCAGGGGGTGCACAGTGAACAAGGGAAATTCGATATATTTAATGAGTTTAAATGGACCAGTTGCATTGTTGCCAGATGGCACGCGACGCCACTGAGAGTATTTTCGTGCATTTAAGGCATACATTGAACAGAACGTAATCTTTCAGTCAATCGGTGAAAATCATCGGTGAATTGAAAAAAAAATCGTTGATCTGGCCCACCATAGGTCCATAGCGTGCGTGTTTACAGTGATCTAGAGAAAGACAACGAACAACGAAAATCGATATACAAGTTTCAAAGCCAAGGTCACGCTCAAGACACAACGCAGCGGCCGCAGCGCGCGGCGGGGGGAGAGAGAGGGAAAAAAAGCGTCAAGGGCTAACATAACGCTAACCCGCTTACTATAAAACAAGACGCGCACGGCGCGCTCATGCCGCTCACCGACGCACTATGGTGCAAGATCGTGAAAAAGTGGCCAAAAGTCAAAAATTAAAGATCTCATAAATTTAAAATTTATAAACTTTCAAGACCAATTTCAATCACAGAAAACACGTTTAACAAGTAATTTAAACCTACAAATGTCACCGAAAAGTTGTAACTCCCAACTAGCTTAAAAGGTCGAAAACAATGATTTTCGATGACTTTTTTGCACTAATTTTGTGTCATTTTTTTTCACGGATTTTTTGCCATGTTTTTTCACTGATTTTTCACCATTTTTTTTTTCACCGATTTTTCACCATTTTTTTTCACTGATTTTTTGCCATGTTTTTTCACTGATTTTATGCCATTTTTTTTCATTGATTTTTTGCCATTTTTTTTTTCACGGATTTTTTGCCATGTTTTTTTACTGATTTTTCGCCATTTTTTTTTCAACGATTTTTCACCAATTTTTTTTTACCGACTTTTTGCCATGTTTTTTCACTGATTTTTCGCCATTTTTTTTCACCGATTTTTCACCATTTTTTTCCACTGATTTTTTGCCATTTTATTTCACTGATTTTTTGCCATTTTATTTCACTGATTTTTTGCCATTTTATATCACTGATTTTTGCCATTTTTCTTTAAAAAAAATCAAACCACTGTGCGGCGCGCCGTACGCGCTCGTTACGCGAAAGCCATCAATTCACACTTCACACCGAAACAAGACATAACTGTACATTGTACTCACACTCACACCATCAAAGGAAGAAGTATATTTTACACACAAAAAACAACACACACACACATACACACCTACCGAATTGACTGACTAACACAAAGAAATCGGGAAGACAGTAGTTCAGGAGTCTCTCTACGTACGCTATACGTAACATCATGTCATGGGCGGATACGAGAATCTGTCTTTCTCTCTCTCTCCTCCCATTTGAACGCTTGCGTTAGAAAAGGACGGGGATAGGGGCTAAGGCTAACGTCATGTGATGGCACCCTCAGCTATTCTTTTCTAACATATGTGTTTAAATGACCAAAAGAGGGAGAAAGACAAATTCTTGTATCCGCCCCCATGCGTAACGTAAGTATACGTACAACTGATGAGGTCTTTAAACACACACTTAACCGAACGCATACAGACACATACCTATTAGTCCAGTAGCGTTCACAGGAATTTGTCCTTCTCTCTCTTTCCCCCATTTGAACACGTGAGAAGGGAAAGGACAAAAACAGGGGCTCGAACGTGTCTTCAGCCGCTATCTCTTTCCTTTTCTAGTACATACAATACACTCAAACGGGGATAGAGCGAGAGAGATTGGTTCCTGCGTACGCCAGAGCCTATTACCTATACCGAATGGGGCTCTTGCAAACTTTTGCTATAAGGAATTGAAGAGTTGACTCTTGATGCGTAAGAACCTGTAAAAATGACGATAAGTATACTAAAAAATCACGAAATTCACTCACAGAATCGAGCTTAATGGTGGAGAGACGCAGGTATCATGGAAGATTCCTATCTAGAGTGAGACATATCTCTGCGTTTCCGTAGAGAAAGTGCGACATAATAGGCAGAAATCTCCCATGATACCTGCGATGCGTCGAACCGCCGCACTGTGTGTTATTTCACCGGAAAGTTGGACATAGGGCCCAAAATTGAAGAATGAATTTGTAGCTTTCTATGGCCAGAATTCATATCCTAGGGATGTTTTAGGAGGGTTAAAAGGGTTTTTTGAAATTCTGGTCAATTACAGGGTTGCCAAACGCTTGATTTGCACCACTTGAGGTTAAATGCTATTTTTACCTGTAATAAAGCGCGATATTAGAAAGCTTGTCGAATGTCAGGAAGTTGCTCAATTTAAAAACTGACTTCATAGCCGGATTCACCACACTTTTTTCTATGAAATTGATGTGAGATTTATTTTTTTAGGAATATTTATTATATTTTAATATAATTTTTAAAAAAATAGGGTTTAAAACGACGAATTTTTTTATTTGAGAAGAGCCGCAAATTTTTTGCTCGCTAGATCCCACGGATTTAATGCTGAAATCTTGTCGACAATACCCCAGGGAATAAGGGAAAAGCCACACTTTTTGCAAGTTTTTGCAAGTTCTCGAGAAAAACACATTTGACCTCCAAAATATCATCATGTTTTCATACCCGTGAAGGAGAGCCCATTCAGCTACCATAAGGAATTACGGAGTGTAGTATTCATAGAAATGGATAAAACTTTCAGGAATGATAGAACTATGTTTGAGACATCAGAAAATGGACACTTTTTTAATTTGGTCAACTGGAAGTAGAGGGGGGCAGGGGGTCAAAGTCAAAACCTTCAATGCTCTATAACTTTTGAACGAAAAGAGTTATTGACGTCAACTTTGCACCAAAAGATGCGTCTTTCAAAGATCTTATCATTGATGTAGTACAATGTTCCGTAAAAAAAAGTTCTGAGACGGGTTTCGCCATTTTTTTGATTTTTGAAATTTCCAAAAACGGGTTTATGAGTTTAAAAAATGTGTGCACTATAGATATCTCAAAGAAATACTTTAAAAAAAGGAGCAAATTTTATAAGCTTTCAGGTAGCGCAAACCGCGATACTAGGAAACTTTAAGTTTTAGAGTTATGACCGCTCAAAGTTTCAAATTGTGTCAAATTGGTTTTGCCGACTTTTAATTTTCCGAAAACATTAGTTGCTCGACCAATAATTCATGTAATTCATTGAAACTTGGTGAAAGGGGGTTTTTTGGGTCGCTTAGTTCATTTATGACAATAGTTTTTCAAAATTTTCAAATCCAAGATGGCTGCCATGTTGGCGGCCATCTTAAATTGGTTTTTGCCGTTAAACCAAGCATCTAAATAAAAATCTGGAGCCGTTTTTGAAATCCTCGTAAAAAATTACCCCAGGAAACCCCTTTCATGTCAAGTTTTTCTTGGTTTGGAAGGGTGGACAGGCCTATGTCCAACTTTTTAGTGAAATAACACACAGTGCGCCGCGCCATGTGCCATGACGAACTTGTCGTTAAAGCAAATATGTGACTTTATTACTGAATTTTAGGCGTTCTTATTGTGATTTTCGTTATTTTTGCTGGACATTACTTCAGATTGAACCATTCATTTGCTCACACCAAAAGTTTACAAAAGCCCCATTTGCTGACTAACACTGTGAAACAAAGACAAGTAAAGCATCAAAAACGTCACCATCCATCGATGTTAATTTTACTAATTTTTAGTGTTTTAGAATAATTCTACGCCTACAATTTCAATCGTCGCTGTTAAATGTATTTTGAGACGCTGATTTCAAAAATGCTATCAGTTTTCATTTAACTGGCCTAGATTTTACGTAAATTCAAAAATACGTCTTCTTAGCCAAAAATTCAAAATTCTGGAAAAAGTATGAGTTTTGAGTGAAAACTAAGGCCAAATTTGAAATCAGCGGGTCAAATAACATGAAAAGAATTGCGAGAAGGGTGAGACAGAGGTATTTTATGATGAGAAAACCTAGTTTTACGTTCATAACAGCCGGACACACTATGTCGTTAAGGCGTAAAAATCCATAAAGACGCCAGGAAGACAGTAAAGTACAAATACCGTAGTCTTTATGGTACATACGTATATATGTAAAAGAAAACGTACTACGGACTATGACTTTCAAAAGAAAGAACCCTGGTTGAAATTTTTACTCTCTTAAATCTTGCGGCCATCTTTCAACAATGGAGCTGTTGCAAACTTTTGCTACAAGCTTATTAATAGTTGATAATGGGGTAAAACCATGTAAAAAATATCTACTACTAAAAAAATCACGAAATCTACTCCCAAACTCATCAAATGCTTTCAAACGCGAGACCGTAATGGCGGTCGTTGCTGCATAAATCTTATGGCGATTGTATGCTTCTTCTTCTTCTTGTGTGGTGTCGCGAGAACATCTCGTGACATGGGCGCCCGGAGGGGGGGCAAGAGGGGGCACTCCCCCCCCCCCCGGAATTCAAAAAAGTCCAAATTTCACGATGAAAAATTAAAGGAAAAAAGAAAATGAAATTAAAATGACAGTTAATCAAAGGAGTAATAGTTGAGAAACTTCATTACTAGTTTATATTGTAATTTTAACTAATTGTTTGCAAGGAATAATAAATTATATATTTTTTTTTACTATCGTTATCATCTGTCGTTCCGTTATCCATTATATCAAACACGTCAAAATTGTTGTTATTATTTGATACACCTAAAATGGGTTAATAATTGTACACTATTTGAGTGTAAAAAAGTTTTCCCCTTTTTACACGGGGGGGGGGGGGCCTAGACCTTCCGTTGTGGTTCAAAAATTTTGCCCCCCCCCCCCCCCTTGGAAATTTTTCTGCGGGAGCCCATTTCTCGTGAGGATGGAGCTGATTGAGATGGGGAAACTGGGAAACCCAATGTAATCGGCGGCAACGGCCGCCATTACGGTCTCACATTTGAAAGCATTTTATGAGTTTGTTTGGTAGTGGATTTCGTGATTTTTAGTGCATTAATCGTTATTTTTACAGGGTTTCACCCAATTATCAACTATTAATAAGTCTGTAGCAAAAGTTTGCAACAGCTCCATTTTGCGGCTTTCAAGTGTTTAAGGACTAATCAAAACGCCCCTTTTAATTAACCCCTTATGGACCAAGCCCGAATATACTCGGTTTTCTTCTCTAGTCTATTTCACATTGTTCCAGTATCAAGATTCCGAATAAACAAGATTCTCGATGTAAAATAAAAAGATGAGATTTCGTCTGGCGCCTTCAATCCGTCGTATATGCAATTCCAACTCCCCCGAGTACGAACAGTTAACTACCTTCCCTGTACAAACGGAAAAGTGACGTTCATGTGAACTAACCTGGTCTTTAAAGGGTTAAATACGTCAGGAAACATTAATATTTTTATTGAAAATATCAGACTTTAACAACAATAATTTCGACCGGGGTGCTTTCTTTATACCAGGAATCAGTCTGATATCTTTCTTTCCTCCCACTTGGATAGGTGAGTTAGAAAAGGACGGAGATAGGGGGAAAAGTCAAGTGATGGTCCCCTCTGCTGTTCTTTTCTGACTCACGTGTTCAAATGGCCGGGGAGAGCGAGATAGACAAATTCCTGAATCCGCGCATGGACAGGCCCGGCCGGCGGCCGCGGCCGCCTTGGAGGCGATTTCGCACATTCACATACATGTGTTTGTTTACATTCAAAGCACCGTTAGTGTCAGAGCAAAGATTACAAGGCTGATTACACGAGCTCTAAGTTGTAAAGTGTTGAACTCCGTTTACTGATTTACATCTCATTACACTTTGGAGGATTCTGTTGGACATATTAGACATTTTATGAGATTCTTGCACGAATAAAATTAGCAGCTGCTTCAATAAGTAATGCTTTTATCCAGTACATTATTTGATAAACAACGAGCTGTTATGCATCGATTCCTGGTCCCTCTTGTCCACTGCAGGATGCGGCTGGACATTCAGTTAACATGTGTTAAAACTTAAAACAAAAGAGATGCTCCAAAGAAGGGACTCTCCCTCTTCGTCTTTTTCGGACAAATCACTCCATCGCCAGCTCTCGCTCTTAAAGCATTTAAAATCAAATCCCTCGTACTCATTTATTTCCATCCCGTATTTTGTTTTCTGTTATTCTGATCGTTATTCTTTTTTTATCTGTTATTAATTCTTTCAATATATATATACTAGCATATTGCCCGTCGGGCTACCGACGGGTACTGTGGTTTCTTTTTTTGTTTTACTCGTTTTTTGTTGTTTCTTTTTTGTTGTGGTGTTTTCAATGGTTTTTTTAAGTTTGTTTTGTTTTGTTTTGTTTTGTTTTGTTTTTTGTTTTTTGTTTTTTTTTTTATCCTGTCAGTGGTGTAGCGTGCAATTTAGCAACGTTGCAGCTCTTCTATTCAAATTTGTGAAAAAGTTCGGAGTACACAGAGTGGCGCAAAAGTCCGTTCTCCCCCTTTTACTATCTTTTTTTATTGTCAAAGGTAGATTTTGAAAGATCGATATCTCGGATTCGAAAAATGCTATTGACCTTTGGTTTGCGCCAAAATTCTCATTTTTTTACGCCTGTTTTATCGACGTATCACTCGATAGGGTCCGTCTTTAGGAATTTTTGAGACAGTCCCCCTGGGAGCGTAAAAACGTTAGAAACTTTTGGGGCTGTAGATTTGGGGCTGTAGAATGAAGTTTTGAATACATTTATGCCACAGCAGTATTTTTTCAGGAAAGTACTTGCTTTTTAGAGTATTTTAGACAACTGATTTTTTAAATTCCGACTTTTTACATAAGAGTAATGATATTTTGAAAATGGGTCCAAATCGAACTTTGATCTTCAATAAATCGAAAACGAAAAACGATATTGACCTCCGGTTTGCGCCAAAAGTCTTAGAATTTAATGTTCTTTTGAATTAGCTATCGCAAGACAGGGGTAGCCATTTGAAAATTTTGAGTTGGGGGCCTTTCCCCCCCTAAGGGGAGTGATTTTGGAAATGTTGACCCCCTCACGCGAAAGCTCTCAAAAGTTATGGAAGACCCCAAAGTTTCAATTTTTCATCTGCAGCCGTTCAAAAAATAAAAGGGGGGACGGACATTTGCGCCACCCTGTAGACTGTTTTAGTAGAGCGATATACCGTATCGATTGCTGTCCGAGGGCCTCTGGTTCCAAACAAAGTGGTTCAATGTATTTTCCCCATAAGCGAACTTTTGAACGGAAATTTAGGGTATTAAATCAAACAATTAATGCGACCTTTTTGCGATTATGAATTCTACGTCCTTGAAAATGCTTAATTATGCCTGGTTCCTTGACTATAACTGCCGAAATTAATAAGATATTACAGATTAAATTTTGCATTTGTAGGTTAGAATCGCCCAAAATCCCGCCAATTCCACAACAACAACAATAACATTTGGGTGATTTCAACCTCCAAACGCATCGTTTAATCTGTAATATCTTGTTGATTTTGGCAATTTCACGGGTGGAACCAGGCAAAATTAAGCATTTTCGAGGACGTAGAATTCATAATCGCAAAAAGGTCGCATTAATTTATGTGGAAAATGCATTGAATCAGAGTCTGTTTGGAGCCAGAGGCCCTCGGACGGCAATCGATACGGTATATCACTCTACTAAAACAGTCTATTGGTTGTTCGGTGAACACTTCCTCATTCGATCTTTTACAATCGTTTAATTGGACAGAGTAGAACGTTCCCAAATTGCACGCTATGTCACTGATTTTTTGTGTACACAACACATTTTACTTATTTCTTTTATTACTTCTCCGTTAGTAGAGGAGAAGGAAATTGTTTTAAGTGAGGAGTAATATAACGTTTTGTGTTGGACTAACATTTTACTCATGATCGTACGTAGTCCAAGATAACCGTAATTTCTAAAAGTTGCACAGGAATACTTATTGACATTTTTGTTTCCGTATTTGGTCGAAAAATGCTGTAGGTAGTTTAGCTTTTTTTTTGGCCGAAGGTTAGTATCGATTTTATGTTTCATTCCGTTGATGTAATTTTGATTGCAGTTTGTCGCGTGCATTTTAGCAACATTTTATTTCGTACCGTTATACTTGCGTAGAAGGTCGAATCATGGGCGAAGCCAGCAATTTGGCAGCTGTGGATTCTACCCATTTGAATGTATGAGAAACAATAGATTAGATATTGGGCCATGTCCTCCTCAACAATCGATTTATTCTCATACATTCAAATGGGAAGCATCCACAGTTGCCAAATTGCTGGCTCCGCCCATGGGTCGAATTTTTGGATGTTTATAGTGCACTCCTCGGCATAGGCGGAAATAGGGGGGAGGGGGGGGGGGCTGGAGAGGGCTAAGCCCCCCCCCCCCCCCCCGAGGTCTGCCAAGCCTCCCCCAGAAACTTTTGGAAACAAAAAAACGTTTACCCACAACAACAAAAAAATATATTACAGTATATGATGTTTATCATTTAATTTTCTGATTACCTAATTGTTTCGCACCCTAGCTAATAGCTATATGAGTACAATTTATTTAATATCTTAACTTAGGTGTGTATGATGTAGGTACTTACAGTCGACAAAAGAATGTCAGATGTCGCCTTATATTTTGGTTTAAGTAGACTACCTGCGATACCTATCACAGTAAAAAGCATCCCATGTGGCCTACTAAAGTCAAAATCCAGGACGTTATCTGACATTATTTAATTCATCGACTGTAACTGTAAGTACATCATACACCTAAGTAAGTTGGGGGGTGGGGGGTCATGGTATACCCCTCTTGGAGGGGGGGCGGTCTTGAGGTGTCTCTAAGATCCCTTGGAACTCAGCCCCCCCCCAGAAAAAATTCCTAGTTCCGCCTATGCTCCTTGGATACGAACATATACATATACCTAAGCTTAAAAGGGACAAAGTGCAGCATTGGCAGAATGCAAGTGACGCTGCGGCGACTGATTGATCTTCCCACGCGCCATAATTACACGTTTAAAGAAAACGAAAGGTTAAAAATTGTATGTTTTGCATTGATTCCTTTGAGCAACTCTAAAACAGCTGATGATACATGATACATGTATAAAGTAATCGGAAGGCATTCGAACTGGTAACAATATCATTGCTAAGATGTGAGTAATGATTGACGTTGCCAAGCAACATGCATTTCCAATTTATCGTATACATGAGAACCCAAGCTAAGGAGAGTATCCATCAATCTGCGAAGGATAAATAAAAAAGAATCCCTACCCTCGCAGAATATTCCCTGCGTTAGTAAGTGAAATATTTTTGCGCACGGCGCACTCCTAAAAGAATCCATGAATATACCTCTTAGAGAAACTTAAAGTCCCAGAAGTTGGCAAAAACCCCTAAAAAATGAAACTACCCCTCAAGAGGGGATGTTATTCAAACCCATAGGCGGACCGTGACCAAAAAAAAATTGGGAGGGGGGGCTAAAAAGTGATGACCCCCTTTTTTTTCCTTTTTTTTTTGCTTTTCAAGTCTCAAATGATGACTTTTTCCCGATTTTTAGCCCCTCCACCCAAAAAAAGTGGGGGGACTACAGCTCCCCCTAGCCCCTGATACGGTCCGCCTATGTTCAAACCGCTTGAAAAAAAACCTCCACCCGCATCGTCTAGGAGAAACAACACGCGAAAAACCAGAACTTTCGGCCTTCGCACTTTCTAGGCTCCGAAGCCACCCCGCGAGAATCGAACAGCCCCAGTATAAAGGGTAGTTCAAAATTTGAAGCGCTGCACGTGGATTCGTTCTGCTACGCCTACTGAAGAGTTCTGCACGAACTCAATTTCAACGCGGCTGTCGCCAATTTTTTTCGAGAAGCCCACCGACCTGATTTCGGGAATGAACCCCCCGCGAGGGGTAGTTTTAACGATGGGACAGGTTCGGATGTGCAAAGATCGATTCGTGCATAACAGAGTGACTCCGGGTGCGTTATTAAGTAGTCAGCAAAGTCGTAGATTCCTAGATAAGATTCGTCCGATGAGAAAACCCACCCTAACAGGGGGTAGAAAAAGAATCGAGGGCGAAGAGCGAAGTCGCACGACCACCCCCGACCGGAGCACGATCATCAATCAAAATTTCGCCACCCCAAGTGATCCCGTGCCCGAAATAATCGGTAAAACCGATGCTTCCAAAAAACCACCCTTAGCGGGGGATGATATTCGAGCCACGCGAATTCGAGTGGAAACCTCCACGCGCGGAGTCCGAGGCTACACCTTCGTGCGAAGTCTCGATCACCATGGACACCGTCTCCGACCACCGGTTCCGCGATCCAAAACAACCCATCCCGGAAGGTAAATCGCCCGCGAGGGGTTGTTTTTAAGATCTGGTCGGTCCGGATGAGCGCGATCGTTTTCGAGGACCGGAAAAGCATATCATCGTGACTCCGGTTGTCGTATTAAGTCGTCAGCGAAGCCGTAGAATCCGAGATAAGATTCCGCCTAGTAAGAAAACCCACCCCAACAGGGGGTAGAATGTGAATCGGGGGGGTGAGCGAAGTCTCACGGACACCCCCGCCCGGAGCACGATCCTCACGGCAAATTTCGGCGCTCAAAGTGATCCGGTGCCCGAAATAATCGGTAAAAACACCCCTTTCAGAAAACCACCCTTAGCGGGGGATGATATTCGCGGCGCGCGAATTCGAGTGAAAAAGTCCACGCGCAGAGCCCGGGGCTACCCTCTTGCGAGGTGTCGATCGCCTGGGCAACGTCTTCGACCCCCGTTTCCGCGATCCAAAACAACCCATCTCGAAGGGTAGATCCCCCGTGAGGGGTTGCTTTTAGGGTTGGGTCGATCCGGATGAGCTGGATCGCTTTTGAGGACCGAGCAGCACCGGGGGCCAAAATTTCGAGGTCTCAGATACCATAGGGCCAAAAATGGGGTAAAACACCGCAATAAAATCCACCCTCGGGAAGGGATGAAAAAAAAAATGGGGAAAAGAAGCACTGTGTGCACACCGTTTGGTGGCGCAGGACCCGTTCGCGAAATTTCGAGGTCCCGCGTGCTTTAGTTCTCGAGATCATAGTAAAACGCGATTTTCGACGATTCTCAGCGGTCGCCTTTTATTATATAAGATATATCCATCTAAACTCAATATTCGATCTTCATCATTTATTTCTATTACACTTTCGTACATATAGTGTAACAGCGTACCCAAACGGGTTCCGTAACAGAGCTATATAACTTTAGAGTGGCAAATCAAGGAACGTTTCCACTGATTCACTGTTGTCACCTGGGGCGCCGCCATCTTGCCGTAAAAATCAATTTTGAGGTTAAATTTGGTGGGTCGCTTCCGGTCGTTTCGTAAAGAAACTCGGGCATCGCCGGAAACGACCTACAAAATTTAACCTCAAACCTTGGAATCTGCCGTTCAAATTCCGCTTTTTCCTGGGATTCCTGTGTGTTTGCCTGTGTGGCACAAGGTGGACCAATCCGCTGCCACTCTAAACTTATAGCTCGTTGATGATAACAGAAAATTCTTGAAAGGGGCTGCTTCAGAATTACTTTTGCACCAAAGGAATAACAAAACAAAACAAAAAAAAAAAACTCAAATTTCAAAAATCACGATTGATTTTCCTTTCTTCTTGCGATGGATTGATTTGGCGCACTGAGAAAAAAAAAACGAGAAAAAAACTAGGTACAAAATCGATACCATAATCATTCTTTGTAAGTAAATGAACCAAAGCTTTTCCAACACATCTATTTAAACGGGTAGGGAGAGAGACATCTGTATTCCTGATTTGCGGCTCTGATTAAGGAAAAGGAGGGGTATCGATAAGGGCCCAAATCGGCCCCACCCTAGAATCGCGCGGTTGCGGGCTTTTTCGCAAGTTCAAAGCATGTAGTTTACGGTACCAAGTCGCATTTTTCGATTTCTCTATCCTACCTTCGAGATATTTGAGGCTAAACAGGGGTCTCAAGGCAGTGCAGATTCACATTGGCAACAAGTTTGGCAACATGGCTTCTCGGGGGCTCGCATTGACAAGACGAACCCGTGACGTCAATCATCCATGCATGCTCTTTACTATGTATGGAAAAATCGTTGATCTTTGATGTAACACACTCATGTTTCAAATCCGTTTTCATGTATTTTGAGGCTACCCGCGAATTTTGAAAGTTTTTTTGACCACGAGCACAAGGTCGAATGTTGACCAAATTTATCTGAAATGCGTGTTTTTAAGCGTAGAATGACATATCTGTCACCCGATAGCATTCCTCTTTGCGCTCATCATATCAAAATATCCGATCAAATGTCAAAACACCGACCAAAATCGCCGTTTTTTAAAAGTTAAGTTTGGCAACAGCGCTTCCCGGGGTGCGAATTGACAAAATGAGCTCATAAAGTCAAAGACTCGTGTATTTTCATAAATATCTGTGAAAAAATCGTTGATTTCTGATCTTACGCCATCAAAAATTCGAATTTCAAATCCATTTTCATGCATTTTGAGGCTACCCGCGAATTTTGAAAAAGTTTTTTTTGACCACGAGCACAAGGTCGAATGTTGACCAAATTTGACTGAAATGTGTGTTTTTTAGAGTAGAATAACATATCAAACGCCTGATAGCATTCCTCTCTGTGCTCACATCCAAATATTTGATCCAATGTCGAAAAACGGGCAAAAATCGCTAATTTTGGCCTTGAGACCCCTGTTTAGCCTCAAATATCTCGAAGGTAGGATGGAGAAATCGAAAAATGCGACTTGGTGCCGTAAACTACGTGCTTTGAACTTGCGAAAAAGCCCACAACCGCGCGATTCTAGGGTGGGGCCGATTTGGGCCCTTATCGATACCCACCCCTCCTTTTGCGTCTCTCTCTCTCTCTCTCTCTCTCTCTCTCTCTCTCTCTCTCTCTCTCTCTCTCTCTCTCTCCTCTCTCTCTTCTCCTCTCTCCTCTCTCTCTCTCTCTCTCTCTCTCTCTCTCTCTCTCTCTCTCTCTCTCTCTCTCTCTCTCTCTCTCTCTCTCTCTCTCTCTCTCTCTCTCTCTCTCTCTCTCTCTCTTTGGCCCATTTGAACAGATACGATAGAAAAGGACAAAGAAGCGGACTAAAGTCACGTGATAGTCCCTCGCTCCATCCTTTTCCAACGCATTTGTTTAAACAGGCAAAGAGCGAGAAAGCCAAATTCTTGTCAACGGCTCTGATTGAAACATTATTAAAGCGATCAGACAGCAAATAAACACCTCGGTCAATGACATTGGATTATTGGTTTCTGCAAAAAGCAATATCGGATCATTTTAATGAATCACTAAAATTAATCAGCTTTTTAGGTGTTTAAAGGTCATACTGCTGCCAGTCATTCCGCCATGGTAGATCGACCTTTTGACACTTAAAAAGCAGTATAACTTCCTTGAAACTTCAATGATTCATTAAGATTTTGCTCCGTTATTAATAAATTCTGCTGAGACCGATGTCTTTGACCGAGATACCTATTTATTTGTTTGGTGTAGCTGTATTATACACAGAATATAACACGGAATCAGGATGGAAACTTTGATTATTCACTTTTAAACATTATTTTCTGGTCCTCCACTTTGAAACAAATTTACAAAAGCTCACTCAAAAACATGCGAAGGATCAATGGGTCTGTTGCGTACTTTTGCTACATCAATATAACTTATTGTTTCTAACGTAAAATTTGGCGAAAATAACGATGCGCACATTAAAAACTTTCAAAATCCACTCATTAACTCAGAAAATACCTTCCATTTCAAAAAACCCGCGCTACACTAGACACTATGTCACCGACTTATAACTACATCTCGCATCTCGTTTATGTAAACATGAACAGAACTTACAAACATTGGAATATTTCGTTTAGATGCTTACATTTCTTTTATTATTTTGTAATCTTTGTTCAAAAGAAAAGATCAGACAGCAAATGCAGCTTATATTTCACGTATTAAAAAAGAAATTCCATCATTTTGTAGTTACGATGTTGTTTATTTATGCACGGTGGTTCCGTCTACACGGAAAAAAAAGATTAGTGAAAATAACCATACGGATACTTGATTTTGGCACCTGCTAGATGTTATGGTAAACTTGACCAGAAGTATGGTACATTTACCGATACTTTGAGTAAATTCGACAAGCAATCAGGCAGGGGCGGACTGAGCTGGGGTGCCGGGGTGCTGCAGCACCCCGGGCCCTTACATGTCCACTCCCCTCCCTTCTAGGCCAGTACCTTGTGCGGGCCTCTTTCCCCAAATCCCAGGCCCCAGCAACCCGGGCCTTTTTGTCCCAGTCCGCCACTGCAATCAGGTAATATCACCTAGTACCTAGTCAAAACATAGTATACTTCTGGTTAACATTACCATAACATCTAGCAGGTGCCAAAATCAGATATCCGTATGGTTATTTTCACCGTAGTTTTTTTCCGTGTATGTAGAAGTATACCAGTGCAAATAGTGTCTAGTGTAGCGCGGACTGTTTGAAATTGAAGTGATTTCCAGAGTTAATGAGTGGATTTTGAACGTTTTTGATGTGCGCATC
Organism: Trialeurodes vaporariorum; assembly: GCA_011764245.1. Lineage (NCBI taxonomy): Eukaryota > Metazoa > Arthropoda > Insecta > Hemiptera > Aleyrodidae > Trialeurodes > Trialeurodes vaporariorum. The sequence continues at coordinate 14,436,858 of VMOF01000013.1, read as the reverse complement.
TTTATTTTCGCCGAATTTTACATAAGAATCAAGGTTCTATTTTGTTGTAACAAAAGTATGCAGCAGACCCATTGTTAGAACAACCGGAGCTATACGTACCGATAGAGGGGTTATATCAGCAGTTACGTAGCGTGTATTTTGGCAACGTTGCAGTAAGTCCATTTAAACTCATGAAAAAGATCGAAGTATTGGGTGTTCGGTGAAAACCTCCGCATTCGATTTTTTACACGGGTTTAAATGGACAAAATACAATGTTGCCAAATTGATCGCTACGCCAGATGGTTATATGCCATGTTACGAATGCTACCTCAAAATGTGACAGCATGGAAGATTTGATTCTGGTTTGTTTGCCTCATTTTTTTTTCAACCCTAAATCAAAAATTGTAATTAACTGAGTGAAAATTGGTTTTTAAATAAAAGTGAAAGTGTTTCAGAGTGGCTATCGAGACACAGAATTAGAATTCTAATACAACTATCCAGGTGAGAAAATGTTGCTTGTTTCTAATGTCATGTGTTCGATTCTTCATCATGCAAATCCATCCAAAAGAAACAGTTATATTGATTTCTGTGTCCAGATAACCTCTTAAAAACACCTGCATTTTCGTTTCTAATGGATTTATTACAATTTTTTTTTTTTTTTTTTTTTTTTTTTTTTTTTTAAATTTAAAGGTTTAAACCAACGAGCTACAGCGATAGAGAGGCTGATACATGCAGTGTTGCCAGATCGAGGGTAAAAAGCCGTATCGTCCCCATTTAAATCAATGTAAAGCGTACGGCTTTTTCACCCCAATCTGGCAACACTGGATACATGTTATAAGTCCTATCTCAAAGTGTAGCAGCATGTGCGATCTGAATCTGGTTTGTTTGCCTCATTGTTTTTAACCTTAGATCAAAAATTGTAATTAATCCAGTAAAAATTGGTTTTAAATGAAAGTGCAAGTGTTTGAGAGTGGCTATCTTGACATAGAACTTAAATACAACTATCCAGGTGAGAAAATTTTGTTTGTTTCTATTATGTGTCCGTTTCTTTATCGTGACAATCCTTCCAAAAGAAACACTAATAACAGTTTCAGTGCCCATATAGCCACTCTAAAAAACTCGCACTTTCGTTTATGATCAATTTCAAATGTAATTGTCACAATTTTTTTTTTTTTTTTTTTAATGTAAAGGTAAAACAAAGTGAGGCAAACAAACCAAGCCAGTGTGAAAGTCCATGAGAGGTTTTGATCGGCTGCCTCCTTGAAGTTTCAATATCACGCCCCACAAATCCTCACTATCGCTATGTAGTTCGTTGATAACTATATTCCTGGATTAAAAGTACGCAATAGACTCATTTCCCAGCGTCAGTCAACTAAAAAAATTTCACTGGGTCATTTTTCTACAAAACTTCTTGTAAGCGCAACAAATGCGGTATCTTCTGTGAACGGCCGTAGACTCGGCAACACCGTAAGTCCAAACTAACTAACACACGGGTAGATCAAAGGTAGATAAAAAAAGGTAGAGCAGTCATCAGTAGCGAACAGCAGCAGTAGCAAGTTTAGATCAACGATCAACGATCAACGCAGTCAACGCACCGACCGCAGCTCACAGCGGCCAAGGTCACCATCACCGCACAGTGAGCCGACAAAATAGCTTTTTCCGGACAAAGTTTTTTTTTTTTTTTTTTTTTTTTGCAAAATTTGGATGCATATGGATCAACAGATGACAGGTTATGTTGGTTTTCACGTTTTATGGCTACAGATAGACCAGAGGCGGACTGGCCCACCGGGACACCGGGAAATTTCCCGGTGGGCCGGTTGGATCGTGAGAGGGAAAAAAAGAAGAAAAAAAGGAAGAAAGGAAGGAAAAATGGAAGAGAGGAAGAAAAAAGAAGAGAGAGAGGAAGAAAAAAGAAGGAAAAAAACGAGAGAAAAAGATAAACGTGAGGCCAGGCATGCATTTGAACTTGGTAAATTTGGGCTGCGGGCCGGTCATTCGATTTTTTAGGGCCGGGCCGATCATTCGATTATTTAGGGCCGGGCTGGTGACTCAATACATTTGGGACGGGCCGGGCCGGGCCAGGCCTGTCATTCGATAAATTCGGGGCCATTCATTCGTTTTATGTGGGTCTGACCGGGCAGGGCCGATCATTCGCTTCATTAGGACTGGTTTTATGTGGGTCTAAACAAAAACCTAAAACAAAACATAAAAAGAAAACAAAAAAAAACAAAAAAACAAACTGATAATACGGGCTTTTCTATATCGTCACTAAGACAAAATGGCAGTCTCAACCCTGCAAAAACGCAGAGAGTCAGCGATCATATAATAATGAAATTGATGACCCAAACATGCTTCAGATTGTTGTTTTTGACTCTGGAAACACCAAAAATTTCTCGGAGGGGGGGGCCCACACCCCCCATATGGGCCGGTCCAAAGTTGGTTTCCCGGTTCGAATTTGAGGGCCAGTCCGCCTCTGAGACAGACAGACATACAGATGGACAGACAGACGCCACAGAAAGTATGTGTATTTACACCTCCAATCTGCATATGGTCAAGTAATATTGCTATTTCACGAATGAATATTCTTTAGGATAGTATTAAGCATGATGATAGCCAATTATTTTGTAACTATTATGATTTACTTAGTTGTAGAGGGCCAAGTATCGAAACAAAATACCTTGCAAATCTTTGCGCTATTACAATTCTTTCTCTATTTCTAACTTTGATTGTAGTGAGAAAGTAACAAATTCTGAAACAAAACAAAAACTTTTTTTTCTAGGAGATCCATTTTTTGATCCCTTGTGCGGCGTAGAGTGCGCACGCACCCGTCGCGTCGCACCGTGGAACGAGTCAATGGAGGGAGTAGGACATGGAATAGACAGCTAAAAAATACAGATTTGATTGTTTTTATCATCAAAAAACAAACTCTACAGGGTGATTCTTGAAGGAAATGTTAAAATAAAACCAATGAAACCACTTTCAAAGTCTAAGTTGCATATTAGCAAAGATATGCGCATTTTAAAGTTGCCAGGCCAGTGGCGTAAACTTGGGATTTTTATTGGGGGGGGGGGGGCAACTTTTGAGAAAGATGCATTATGGGAGGTCGGGGGGATACCCCCCCCCCCCAGTGAGAGGGGGATCCGGAAAAATTTGAAAATTCAGGCTCTCTCAGATGTTATTTTCAGCAGTGTTATCGCATAAAAATGCCACCAAATTTAAACAAATTAAAAATAGATTTTCCTTAAATTTTCTTCATTTCTAAGAAAAAAAAAGAACTTTTCATTTTAGACTTTCAGCTTATTGATGAAGCTGATATTTCTCGGCTTTGGAAAACTGTTCCTTACGGTTAGAAGTCTTCTAAAAATTTAAAACTGCGGTAAATGTAATGTTCCGCTCAGTGGCGTAAAATTCGAGATTCTTTTTGAAGGGAGGAGGTAGCAAATAGTCCTATACTTTGGGGAATCTGAGGGGGACACTTACCAATAATAGGGGGTCTGGGCCGTCTGGGGGTATTCCCCCGTAAAAATTTGAACATTTGGGTTCTCTCAGTTTGTGATTTAAGCAATTGAATCTTTTAAAAATATAACTAACCGACAGAACAGAACTTAGTAGACTCAATGTATATTTTCTTTTTTCATTGACAACAGAGGAATTTTTCACTTTAGATTTACTTTAGGCGCAGTTTCAGGGTAAAATAGAGCCACTTATTCTTTCCATTTTTTGCTTCTCAGTTCCTGTAATTATTCCTTTCTTTCTTTATTTTTTTGTATATTTTCCCGTCTTTTCTTTTCTCCCTCCCTCTTTTTCCCTCCTCTTTTTCATCAAATTAATGGGGGGGGGGGGGATGATACTTTGCCTCCCCTCCTCAATTATTGGAGGGGCAAAAAGGCCATGCCCTCCCCTAAGATTACGCCACTGCGCCAGGCCATATGTATCCGGTCTTTCCCATTAACTCGCCCCACTGTGCGTCGACTCGAAAGAAGCGCCATGAATTTTGCATCGGCCTAATCCTAATCCTAATTCTAATCGGGGGCCGAGATTCGATGGAATCGGAACCATTGCGACCGAAACGAGAGACGTCACTATCACAAAACCTTGAATAATAGATCAGTTCGGTGGGATGTAGGATGTAGATGCTCGGTGGATCTGGACGTGGATGTCACAGAGAGCGCGTCAAAATGGATCTGATGCGAACTTTAATATTCCTACACCAATTTTTTATCATTGATTCAGTAGCGCAGCGGAAGAGGAGAGATATTAACGTGATGCTCGCCAACGAGCTATATAGGGTGCCCCAAAAGTACAGAGCTGCCGTTTTGCGTACCTATCATTCATGGTATTTTTCAATGGGGCTGTTGCAAACTTTTGCTATAACCGATTTAATAGTCGATTATGGTGTAAAAACCTCCAAAAATAGAGATGGCAGCACTAAAAACTTCCGAAATCCACTCCTAAACTCGATAAACGCTTTTACTTGCGCGGGCGTAATGGTGGCTGAGGGTAGTAACAATGGGAGATTCCCATCTAACAAATACTGTAACTCCATCATGGTGTAAAAACCTCCAAAACTAGCGATGGCGGCACTAAAAACTTCCGAAATCCACTCCTAAACTCGATAAACGCTTTTACTTGCGCGGGCGTAATGGTGGCTGAGGGTAGTAACAATGGGAGATTCCCATCTAACAAATACTGTAACTCCATCAAAAAGTGACCAATGAGAGACGACTTTCATTTGACACCGGTGTCTGCACTAGGTGTTGCGGTACCATTCATCGGATGTGGACCATCATAATCTGATGACTAATAGGGCAGTTGCAAGGGTCCGAAATGTTGCGTTTTTTTATGAAGATAATGAAAGTACTTGATGAGCTAAGTGCGAAGATGTCTTAGGTTTCTAATTACGTCCCATTGTTCCGAAGATGCAATTTTGGCCCAAAATACATTGTTTTTAATGAGAATTCCGCGTATTGACGTCACTACACCCACCAGTTTTTCACCCTTTACACGTGTGCATCTCCAAAACCTGGACACTTAGGAAAAAACCAAAGGCACCATTGTTCTCAGCTCATCAAATACTATTATTTTTATTTTCTTTACAAAAAACGCAACATTTCAGACCCTTGCAACTGCCCCATTACTCTATGAATCATCCTTGTCAGCATGGAAAAAGTGACGAAATTAAGATAGGAATCTCCTATTATTACTGCCTTCGGCCACCATTATACCCTCGTAAATAAAAGCGTTTGTTGATTTTAAGATTGGATTTCGAAAGTTTTTGGTGCTGCCATTGTTATTTTCCGAGGTTTTTACACCAGAATCGCCTGTTAAATCGCTTATAGCAAAAGTGTGCAACAGCCCCATTCACCGATGATTCCACCGTTTGAGCATGGGCGTATACATTTTCAACACATTTTCTTTCAGCGGAAAACGAAGCACTAAATAGTCCAATGCTTCCTTTCTCAGAGAACGACTTGGCAACAACGAAAATACTAATTAAAAACATTACTGTAGTCACCTAACTCAAGACAAGACTGCGATAATGCTCTTTATCTGATCATACCGACGCGACATCTGATCGCAGGATCTGCTTCAATGCGTCGCCCCCCCCCCCCTGCTTCGTTCAACTTTTTTATTTATTTTTTTTTCAAACCGTCATAACTTCGCCAATTTTTGACCAAATGGACTCATCTTAGACTCAATCGATGGTAAATGAGTTGATCTTTTGAATGAGTTCAAGATAATTACACTATAGCTCGTTTACTTCGGACTTCGGAAGTTATAACTTCAGTCCCGGTACTTTTTGAACAGCATACGTACTATGACTTTTAGAAGAAAGTACCCTGGTCGAAGTTCTTGAAGTTAAAGGCCTTTATTTCCAATAAAACTTTCGATTTTCCATGAAGTACTTTAAAAGGGGCGATCGCTGATTAATGCTTAAAAACTTGAAAACCGCAAAATTGTTTAAAGATAACAAAGATTTAAAAGAGTAAACATTATGATCAGAGTACTTTCTTTTGAAAGTGATACTACCTTGGATAAGTGCAGTGTTGCCAGATCGAGGGTTAAAAGCCGTATCGTCCCCCATTTAAATCAATGTAAAACGTAGGGCTTTTTTACCCCAATCTGACAACACTGCATAAGTGCCTCCTAAACGCTTCATTTCTCGATGTACTGCACGTTCTGCCTCATTCTTTAAAAACTGTTAATATGGGAAAACCTCAAGATTTCAAGAAATTCTCAAGCTCAGGGCACCAAAAAGAGGTTTTCCGTGAATTAAGTTTCCACTAAATTATAATCACAATATCTGATTTAAAGTTAAAAAATAAGAGACCAAAAAACCAAAGGCAAACAAGGCTTTTTTTCAGAATGATATCCCAGTTAGAGTCACTACCATCAGTAGCGTACGCAGGAATTTGTCTTTCTCTCTCTTGCCCCATTAGAAACGCGTGTGTTAGAAAAGGACAGGAACGGGGGCTAATACGTGACTTCAGCCCCTATCTCTTTCCTTTTCCAGCACAAATAATTTTCCTTATTCAAACGGGGGAAGAGAAAGAGCGACAAATTCCTGCGTATACGCTATTGACTATAATACTAACGACTCGTGCAATTTGGCAATCATGCCCCCATCCCCGTTTCAAAGCTATACACCATAAGAAGTTTTACGTCATAGTCTAGCCCCAGTTCCCATATGTATATAGTGTTCAATCCGCAGGAGTAATGTAAATTTGGCGTGCGGCATGAATGACGAAGTCAATTTTACAATAAGGAAAATACTCAATACTGATTGACTCTCTCTATACTACTACTGCACCATCAAAAGCACAATGCTAATTTTACAAAAAGAAAATGCTGACAGACAGTCTCCTGGCACTGGCGCAATGTACCAACTCTACATACTGAACCAACAGGAAATTCATTCGCTAATTGGGCATTAAGATTTTATGCTACTTTAATTATGAGGCTGTTGCACTCTTTTGCTAAAAACGATTTAATAGTCCATATACTGCAGTAAAAACGTTAAAAAATATACCATTAATGATAACATAGATTACAAAAAAGTGAGTATATACATACAGCTATGTAGGTTGTCTCAGCGGGGTACCGAGACGGTGGAACATCCCGTTGAACTGAGGAAAATTGACCCAACATTGAGCCTCAGCAGAATGTTTACGATTGAAAAATCGGTATAAAAACCGGCCCGAATCGGAATCTACAAATCACGAGCTTTCAAATGATACCGCAAGTTTTGTGGATTAATATTTTTTTAGTATTTTTAATGTATTTCCGAAAATCTTAGCACATACTGTAATCATGGTTGCCTACCGATCGTCTTCAATGGGCCGGCATTATGTCCTGTCTATAGATAGCATTAGATTAGAATTCTTTAATTTGAAATCTGTCACGTGACGACTTTTAAACCGATGAGATTGGTCGATTCCTCCTATCTCGTCTCGTCTCGTCCAAAAGAGCACAGAATTCAGTGGCGGAGCGTGCCATCAGGCAACAATGTCATCCCTCCATTTGATTGTATGTAAAACAATCAATTCGAAAGTGAAGCAGCGCTTCACCAGCAATCGATTGTTAAACATAGATTCAAATGGAGCGAAGACATTGTCGCCAGATGGCACGAGCCGCCACTGACAGAATTAGCTCCCTGGCCACGGTTATAACGAAGCAGATGACACCTTGACCTTGTCCTCCAGAGGTCGCTCTAGAAATTAGAATCCTTAAACCATTCTTTGTTTTGATTTTTTTTTTTTCCCCCGTTATTTTTTCCAGCGAATCGCTGAAAACTGCATGCCCAAATAGAGAGGCTAAAACAATCGATTCGAAAGTGAAGCAGTGCTTCACCAGCAATCGATTGTTAAACATACATTCAAATGGAGCGAAGACATTGTCGCCAGATGGCACGAGCCGCCACTGACAGAATTACAGCGGCGGCTCGTGCAATGTGGCAACAATGGATTTCCTCCATTTAAAACTGTGTAAAATAATCGATTACTTGGTGAGGCGTAGCGCCTCACCTAGTATCGATCTTTTTGCATGCGTTTAAATGGCAAAAGTGCACGGTTGCCAGATTGCACGAGCCGCCACTGCAGAATTAGCTCCCTGGCCACGGTTATAACGAAGCAGATGACACCTTGACCTTGTCCTCCAGAGGTTGCTCTAGAAATTAGAATCCTTATACCATTCTTTGTTTTGATTGTGTTTTTTTTTTTTTTTTTTTTTGTTTTTTTTTTTTTTGTTTTGTTTTTTTTTTTTTTGTTATTTTTTCCTGCGAATCTCTGAAAACTGCATGCCCAAATAGAGAGGCTAGATTCCATTGGATTGTAGAATGTAGATGTCAGCGTACGCGCCTGCGCGCGCCGTGCGTAGCGTATCGTACACCCGATTACCCGCATTCGAACCGATTTGTACTGATTGTTACTCTTTCTGCGGTTGCGTTGCGCCCGCCCGCGTCCTTCCGTCAAAATATCAATCTGATTGTTCTACTCTCAAAATGTGACGTATGCGCGACGTGCCCTAATCTCACCTTGGAATTAAATTAGATGAAGTTCAAGTTCGCTGTCATTGTTTTTGTTTTTGTTTTTTTCTTTTCTTCCTTTTGTTTAGCTTGTTGGTTTGCTCGCACGCATTGATCCCACGCAACTTGCGTAGATCCTTCCAGCTGCGGCGGCGAGTAGACTGTTTAAGGTGATTCCAGCAGGCCGATCCTTGAAATTCATGACTTTTGGGTAGACTGAATAAGAATGGGGAACAGTGATTGGTGGAGACGAGTCACGTGGTTGCCCAGTCTAATCAAAATACGGAATTTATCTAATTGGTTATCAGGACCAGCGGGCCGATCATTTACTTTATCGTTAAACCGATCGTTAAAATTGTCTACGAGCGATGCTATTGGTCGAAAATTATAAAACTTGGCTGTTGCTATGGTAACCATCGTTAAGAGCCTCGTTATATAAAGGTTATTCATGAGTAACCTTTAAAAAACGGACACTATAACGATGGTTACCATAGCAACGGCTAAGTTTTACAATATTCGACCAATAGAATCACTCGTACACAGTCTTCACGATCGGTTTAACGATGAAGTAAATGATCGGCCCGCTGATAATCAATTAAATAAATCAGGTCCTGATAACCAATTAGATAAATTCCGTATTTTGATTAGACTTGGCAACCACGTGACTCGTCTCTACCAATCACCGTTCCTCATTCTTATCCAGTCCACCCAAAAGTCGTGAATTTCAAGGATCGGCCCGCTGGCAAACCTTGTCTAGATTTCAATCCGATGGATAGCGCCACTAGCGCTGCTAGAAAATTCAACAATCTTTTGGCTGAAATTGACGAATTTAGGCCAAAAGCAGAGCCAGAATAACCTTACCTAGCGCCCTAGGCTAAATGTTTACTTGCGCCCCCGGACGGTCTTAGAGTCCCTATATACTATGAGAGTTGCGCCAATGCCTTCAAAATGGCGATCAAAAAGCTCAAAAAGCGATCAATGGAGCCCCCAAGAGGTAAAATGCATAAGGCGGATGCCCATTTGCCTCTGCGCTGTTGCCGCTATTTCACTATCTCTTACAGGTTAGATTCTGATTCTCGACTGTAACGGTCGTTATTGAAAGAGATAATGTTCTCCGTAATAACATTCAAGCAGAGGAAAAATTAAGAAAAATTACAGCGGTCACTGTTACTTCAAATGAGTGCTGAAAGCGAGCTTGCGAAAAGTAAACAAACCCTCCGCCATTTGCATTTACCTCTTGGAGCTTTCTTGACAGCCTAAATCTGAGAGCCAATCAGCAATGGCACAGCTCTCATAGTATATAGGGACTCTAGACGGTCCGTGCGTTTGAAAGTACAAGGGGCTTGAAAAAATGAAAATACTTCTTTTGTTTTGTTTTTTGCTTCTCCATAATTTTTGAGTCCTTTTCCGTGTAAAGGTGGTTTTTTTTTTTTGCTTCAATAATGAGGGTCCCTAAAAATTTTGCGCCCCTAAAAATCTTGCGCTCTATAGGCTATGCCTACTCAGCCTTATGGTTGATCCAGCCTTGACCAAAAGTACAACTTTAAGGAACGTTAGCACCTGCAAACATACCTCAGGAAGATATCCTGCACTGTATAAAAGATTACCAGAAGTATGACGATATGTGAACCTATGTAAGATCATTAAATAATATTTAATTAATTTGGTCCCAGAGAGATAGAGGAATAAAATGGCATGCGGACACACTTACAGAGACCAATAAGTATCGAAAGAGCAAAATGCAGAGTAGAGGACACTTACCTAAAACAGACAAAAACAAAAATACAGTTAGTAACTAATTCACAGAGAAAAGAAAATAAGAAGGGGTTAAAACTGGCTACAGACATGAAATAGATGAAAGGGGAAATTCACAGAGAAAGGAAAATAAGAAGGAGTTAAAAACTGGCTACAGACATATGAAATAGATGAAAGGGGAGTAAACTATATCAAAAGTAGTGTCTCCAAAGCCTCTTCGGGCGCTCATCGGCTCAACCTATTTTTCCTCTAAGTCATTAAAAGCTATAATCATAGAGGGGGGGGGGGGCTTCTGGAACTTGATTTTAGGTACACCACTGAGGAAAGCTGGTGATGTTTTTTGAAACTGGGAAGGGTAGAGGTGGATCCCTACGACCATTTTAAGAGCTTTTTTCAACTTCGATCATCCGCAGACTTGAGGAGGAAAAATGAAAAAAAATCTGGAAAAATTCTGGAATGCGCTGGAAATTAAGGATGAAAGCAGGCCTGCAGAATATTTCCTATTCGGCAATCTCGGGTTGCGTGATCGGTGTGGCAAAATAGAAAATTTTGTGGAAAATTGTGGCGAAAATTAAAAATTTTGTGGCAAATTGTGGCAAAAATGTGCTAATTTGAAGGTAAAATTCTAGCGAGCGCTAAATTGGAGGTAAAATTTCATCGAGTGCGCTGATTTTGAGGCAAAATTTCATCGACCGCGTAAAAATAACCTTTTTTGCAAAAACTGTGGCAAAACTGAGTTCGTGCGGCAAAAAATGTTTGGATTGCAGAAGAATACAGAGGTTGTGGAAGATTCTGCAAGCCTGGATGAAAGAAAACAAAAGTAGTAATGTGTTTCCTCTAGCCACCCTTGCATCACCTATGGTCACTGTTTGTACCCCCCCCCCCCCCCCAATGGCTCCGCTTGATTTTTATTTTTATTTTTTTCTTTTTCTTTTTTATTACCTTTAAGTTCATCCGAAATGTATGAAAGTGACCATAGGCCAGTGGCCATAGGGGATCCCCATAGACTCCCCGGTCCACCCAACATACTAAATATTTCAAGGGCGGCTCGTGGGATTTGGCTATACAAGTATTTTTCCTCTATTTAAATCCACGCACAGCAATCGAAATTTTACATAGAACCAAATGGAGAAAATCATCGTTGCCAAATTGCAATAACCACCACCGCGAAAAATTCACGTTATACAAGATATTTAGAGAAAAATTCGATGCTCCGCAAAACTTGGCAACGCAGGGATCTATCCGTACGTCCTGCTCCATGCATCGGGCGGTAATGTAAATAATGATAAGGATGCGTTTTAATGTGTTGTGCGGATGTCATCGGACACAAAGCAAATGACCGGTGATTACGAATATTATAAACCATCGCCATTTAACCGTATAACCGCATCACCGTTCACCGGTCAACTTTAACTAAACACCAAACAACAAACATCAAACATCAAAGCTTAACCGGCTTAACCCTCCATCGTATCGGTCCCACCTCTCGCCACCGCACTATGGTCTGAGATAGGATAAAAATTGGAAAAATAAAATGTTGGGAACACCTTACATAGCATATATAAAACTTTTCAGGTGTCAGCCTCAGTGGTGTAGTGGTTAAGGCAGTTCGCTGCCAGCACTGAGGTCCCGGGTTCGATCCCCGGAGGTGACTGATATTTGAGGACACTCAAGTATCAGTCATCGTGACCATGGATGGCCATGCCACTCCAATACCCCGACCCTTTGAGGTAGAGGGGTGCGGGAGTGACATGGCCACCCAGTAAGTAACCCGTCCGCACTATTCGGCTGTGTTGTGATCATGGATCGCTCATAGAGTACGCTTCTGCCAGCGCTACCTATCAGTGGGAGTGAAACAGCAGAGCCCAATAGGGCTGTTGAGTGAGTCGGGGATTCGTGATTTTTCTGTGTGATCTTATAGACCTAAACGCGGGAAGAACGAAGATGGCTTCAGTTTTTTTCTACGTTGCGCCGTTCCTGAGAAAATTGAAGTTGAAAATTGGATCCTCAAAAAACGGCTTTTTGGCGGGAAACTGGCTGCGCGGTGCATTGTGGGTGCCTTTTGACGTCAATGCTCCGGTTCTCAGTTGAGGGGCTCAAGCGTCTTGCTTTCAGCACAGCGAGACCGTATGCGACCCATTGATCATGCGGCAGTTGAGGGGAGGCCGCCAGTGGCCCCGATCAAGCCGTCTTCTCACGCCATTTTCTCGAAAACCGTAAGTCTCAGCAAAGAACCGACTTGTTTGATCGAAAGAACATGAATTTATCCATTGGGATGGTTTGGTTGTTTTTTTTTTTCAGACTTACCTACGAGACGAGTAAAGAGAAAATCACATGAAAATTAAGATTATAGAACGAAACTTCCGATAATCCCCTTCTATAAATCTCTGTCCCCCAGTTGACATAGCAAAGTTCAAAAAATCGAATGAAGCATAAGTATCGGAAATTTTACGCTCTTTAAATTTGTCCTTTTGTGTTTTTCTCTCAAAATGGACGGTAAACAAGGAAAATTGAAAAATTCTGCGAAAATGTCGGATTTTCAGCGATATTCCGGGAATCGAAATTTTTGAGATTGGCTCGTCATCTGACTCATGGAAGAACAAAAAATAATATAAGTGTAACCAATCGAATGGAAATTTTCTAATCTTCCTCTTTGATGACCAGAATTTTTCGTGTAAGACGCATCGGTACCAAAATATTGGTGAAAAACTGCGTCGAGTTCTGGGTTGAAATGACACTCTCACCATCAAGATCGTCCAAGTTGCTGCTGTTTTTTGCATTTCCCATGGTTTCGGTGCGTCTTACATGAAAAATGATAGAAACCAAAGAGAAAGATTAGAAAATTTCCATTCGATTGGTTACACTTATATTATTTTTAGCTCTTCCATGAGTCAGATAACGAGCCGATCTCAAATATTTCGATTTCCGGAACATCGCTGAAAATCCGAAATTTTCGCAGAACTTTTCAATTTCCCTTGTTTACCGTCCATTTTGAGAGAAAAACACTAAAGAACAAACTTAAAGAGCGTAAAATTTCAGATAGATATGTTTCATTCGATTTTTTGAGCGTTGCTTTGTCAATTGGGTATAGACAGTGATTTACAGATAGGACTGTCGGAAGTTTCGTTCTCTAACCTTAAATTGTTATCTGATTTTCGGTCCATCCGTCTCCTAGGTAAGTTTGAGAAAAAAACCACCAATCCATGTCAAATGATAATTTTGTGCTCTTTCGATTAATTAGATTGGTTTGTTTCTGAGACTTACGGTTTTCGAGAAAATGGAGTGAGAAGGCGGCTTGATCGGAGCCACCGGCGGCTGCCGTAGGATTCAATAGGCCTGCTACGCTGCCGTCCGGCCGACAGAATAGGGATGAGTACTTACCTCCGCTGAGCAAACCGAAGAAATGACGTAGCTGTGACTCGCTAGCCGATGTTTCCCGCCACGGGCCGTTTTAAATCTTATCAATTTTTCGGCACTTTGAACCCATTTTTTTCGGTGTTCCCGCGTCCAAATGAAAAAAAGAAAAAATATGGGGTCCTTAATTTTTCGCCTTCTTTCATAATTTGAATTAAAAAAATTCGACTCAACAGCCCTATTCGATGGGGGCATGACCGTGCTCCGAAAAATCCATGCCCGGTAGCGTCTGCCACAGTCGTTGATACGACCTTCCGTTGGCTTCTAAGACGGCCGCCGAGCCTTGTGGAAATATAATGATATAACGTCATTCGGGTTGAGTTAAGGAGCACGGTCCAAACCTCGGGGTGCAAGACGGCAGCAGCCATTGCCTAGGCTCCATGAGGGCGCCCCGCCGGTAAGCCCGGCCTTTACTTACTTACTACTTATAAAACTTTTCAGGGGTACTTCTCGGCTCCAACTACTTGTTAAAAGTATTTCCTGTGTTTGAAATTGGTATTTAAAATTTGTAAATGAAAAATTGATGAGAAATCAGTTGCGGCTCGTGAAATGCGATTTATCGATGTCTTCTCCATTTGAAACTATAGAAAAGTATCGATCGTCAGGGGGTGCAATTGAACCCCCAAGAAATCGATACTTTTCTATAGTTTCAAATGGAGTGGACATCAATACATCGCATTTCACGAGCCCCCATTTTTGAGAAATTAACTTTTTGATTTTTGACAGCTTTTTGACGATCCCAAACTACTGTGCGCCGTGGTAGATTGACCGGGAAAGGTGAGCAGAGGCGATTGACGCCTAGCGCGCGGGAGGCAAGTGTGGCGATTCGGTGTTGATTTTAGTCATCGATTTCTTATCATCAATTGCATTGTTGCTCGGTGAAATTAGATGCTTTCAGGGGAAGTAAGTCCTCCACCTCGCTGTTTGATTGAGGGGAGGATGTGGGGAAAAAGGGGAAAGTGGTGGGTAGGGAGAAAGTTCTACCCCTCGGTTCACAGTAAACAACCGATCGTCAATATTATAATATGTTTATAGAGAAAACAACAGTTTTTTTTTCCCCCTTTCCCATTTTCCCCATTAACAGCCCTTTGCTTTTCCTATTCAACTATACCTGGAAGGTACAAGTCATCCCTCCGACTGCGACAGAATCGACCAACTGTAGAACCAAGAGTGCGGCACAGTAGCGCAACGAGAGTCTCTTCATCTCTCTCTTGTCTCCATTAAGAAACGCATGTTAGACACGGATGGACAAGGGAATAAAACCACCTCTTTCTGTCCTTTTCCTACTCATACATTCAAATGGGAAATGAGAGAGATGGAAGAGATCCTGGTTGCGCCAGTGCAACGAGAGTTTCTTCATCTCTCTCTTTCCTCCATTAAAAAAACGTATGTTAGACAAGGATGGACAAGGGGATAAAACCCCCTCTTTCTGTCCTTTTCCTACTTATTGATTCAAATGGGAATTGAGAGAGATGGAAGAGATCCTGGTTGCGCCAGTGCAACGAGAGTTTCTTCATCTCTCTCTTTCCTCCATTAAACAACGTATGTTAGACAAGGATGGAAAAGGGGATAAAACCCCTTCTTTCTGTCGTTTTCCTACTTATTGATTCAAATGGGAATTGAGAGAGATGGAAGAGATCCTGGTTGCGCCAGTGCAACGAGAGTTTCTTCATCTCTCTCTTTCCTCCATTAAACAACGTATGTTAGACAAGGATGGAAAAGGGGATAAAACCCCTTCTTTCTGTCCTTTTCCTACTTATACATTCAAATGGGAAATGAGAGAGATGGAAGAGATCCTGGTTGCGTCAGTGGTGCGGCAGAAACTTTTACTCTAGTCGAAGCAAAGACATTGTAGAAGAGTCGAAACTTCCACGAGCCCAACTAACCCTACTTTTTATGGTACTCTTTGATCGGAGACAAATTTAATATAGAGACGCAGCCTCTGATGTAAGCTACCGTAGTGGCGTACCGGAGGCCTCCGCACTCCGCAGCCCCGGGCTGA
Organism: Trialeurodes vaporariorum; assembly: GCA_011764245.1. Lineage (NCBI taxonomy): Eukaryota > Metazoa > Arthropoda > Insecta > Hemiptera > Aleyrodidae > Trialeurodes > Trialeurodes vaporariorum. Next base: position 14,421,184 of record VMOF01000013.1, on the reverse strand, counting down.
GTTAACCCTTTCATGCACGCATTTTGGGATTTGAGTTTTTTAGAGATTTATTTAGACCGTTCGAAAGAGGCCACTTTTTTAAGAACTTTGAAGGGTCACACAACTGTCCATTTAAATTCCATTGAATCACATGTTACATAAAATGGTACACATGTGTACCACCATCCAAGAAAGGGTTAACGAGAACATGAGCCTTAAAACATGTGTTGTGCTCTTAAAAGGAATGCAGGTTCTTCTTGTTAGGTTTTTATAATGAAAATGGTAAGCAATCATGAAATAGCCCTTGAAATGCATCCTAATTCACCGTTGATGACTTGGTTGACAATGAAACTATGACTAGAAGACTCAAACGAAGGAAGACGTTTGAATTGGTTTCAGGTCGCTTTCTTAAAGTTTTTTTTTTTTTAAGTCCAGAGATGACGATCTCTTTTTAAAGGCAATCCACGAACAACGCGTAATGAGCTTAAATTTTATGAAGTTAAATTAATTTAAATAACAAAATTTAATTTAAAAAATAATTTAATTTAAATTTACAAATAGTTGTTAAATTAATCTTGGATCTGAAGTTAAATTAATTTATAGTTTATAAGAGGTTATGTTGTGGCGGGGTTCTCCCATTGGAGAATCTCCAGGCTCCGCCCTAGGACTAGCTATATATTGTTCAATGCATAGGTGCTAGTTTGTGGTGCTTTAGGCACTGTTGCAGATCCAATTTCTTGCATTTGTACGGGTGGAGTGTAAGTTTCGAAGTTACTGAGGGCTTGATTAATCCTGTTACACCATTTGAGTATGGCTTTCTTAAAGGATGAGACCTTTAATCTCATACCAAGTAAATGTACTATATGATTTAAATATTTAGGACTTAGTCAAATAGAAATTAACTGCCGAAAGCAGTATGCAATAGTTTAAATAATTTATAGAAAAAAAAATTGTAAAATAGTTCGTAAGCATTAGTTTTAATATGTAGATGGTGTAAACATGTGCAAATAATAATAATTAAAAAAAAAAAAAAAAATATTATAAATCGTAATTGCAAACCACAAAAAATAAAGAGTAACAAATCCGGGAGCCAGTGGCGCACCGAAGGGGGTGGTTTTAGGGTCAACCCCCTCCCCCCCCAGCATCAAGATTTTGCCCTAAAAAAGGTCATCTTCGGCCAAAATTCCTTTCAAGCCCCCCCCCCCTCCAAGACCTCACAAAATGGAAAAGGACCTTATTCACGGAGGGTGCAAATCGGCCCCTAACGGAATTGCATGAAATTTTCCATGGTGATAGAGGACGTTGCCAGGTGTCCGAATATGTCCAGTTTTTGGTCAAATTCGAAAGGGAAGCGGCGTTGTCAAATTTCAAAGTCAAAACACGTTTTGGCTCATAACTTGTAAAAAAATTTAGCTTTTGATACGCGGTTTGCGTGAAAAAATAGCAAAAAAAGAGAGCTTTCGATTGATATCCTACAAGTTGACTTTTCTCGAAAAATTGCTAAAGTCATGACCATTTTTCGATTTTTTGAGACTTCAAATTTTTACAAAAACCGATTTTTAACAACTTTGGGTCGCACGCAGCGCAACAAAAAACATGCAGAAAAAAAGCTCTTGTTCTGTTCTTTAAAATGGCGCAAACCGCAAGTTGGGGAAACTTTTAGTTTCTGAGATATAGCGCCTCAAAGTTGGCGCGGACGAGCTTGTGACGCGCTGACGCTGCGTCAAGCGTAGCACATGGCACGCCTCTTGAGTCGCGCGCGTTCCGCTTCGTCATGTATGGGCATAAAACGGTCCCTCCTTGTCTCCTGCCCTTTGAATTTTCAATTTTTGGGACTTGCGGCCCTCAGCCTCAATCACGTGCGCACAAGGATTGATCGTTCTTGAACCGTTTTTGCAAGCACAGTATGAGCCGTATGCAGACTGTGATGAAGCGATGTATGTTTCTGTTGATTGTAAGTAATTCGTCACAAAATTGTTTTTCAAAAAATCTCTTGCATTAACTCGGTAGATGGTCCGAATTGATAAAAGTTTCGACACTTTCCTTGTCAAATTGATTATTTTTTTCGTGATGCTGGCAGCAACGCGCACCCTTGCTTATGATCACACGATACTCTAATAGCACCCCAATAAGTGGTTTTTCAGTCGTAATTGCCTCATTTTTTTCCTCTGTGGCGACTCGTGCAATTGGGCAACAGTGTAGTTCTTTCATTAAAACATGTGTAAAGCAATCGATTATTGCGGAGGCTGACAGTCTCCATTAGAATTGATAGTTTTACCTTTGTTCAAATGGAGTAAATGCGCTGTTGCCAAATCTCACGACCCGCTACTGATTTGGTGCATTCGATAAGTCACTACCTGATAACAAATGTTCGAATGCAGATTCTACCGATATCTGGCAGAGCAGCGGTCTCGCCGCGCGGCGAATCTATCACCGTCCGATGTACTTACTATTTAGGATGGATCGCGTTCTAAAAATCACCGGGTGGATATATCAGTCGGACAGAGATTATGGGCTGTAATCTATTCAGTGCATGTAGATGTACTGGATTGCACCATGATTTATCTTTTATCAATCGATGACACTGTCCGATGATCAGTGGCGTCGCGTGCCATCTGGCAACAATGCAACTGCTCCATTTAAACTCATCAAATATATCGAATTTTCCTTGTGCACTGTGCACCCCCTGAATTCGATCTTTTAAGTGAGCTTAAATGGATTTATTACATTGTTGCCAAATCCCACGCGACGCCACTGCCGATGATGAATCCTCGAAAGCTCCTATCTTTGTTCCGTACATTCCACGATTCTCACTTACTATTCGCACCTTTATCTTAGATATTGAGGCTTCTTGTGAACCTAAACGGGCTACTTTCTTGACTTTTCACTGCGATTCCGATGCTTTAGTCTATACGTAACTGCGGTTACGTGTGTTTAAAATCGCAATGGAAAATCACGAAAGTATTTCCGGTCAAAAGTGTTCCGAATGCGGAAAATCATTTGTGAAAAAAGCTAAAAAAGACAAAGAGAGACCGTTTTATGCCCATACATGACGAAGCGGAACGCGCGCGACTCAAGAGGCGTGCCATGTGCTACGCTTGACGCAGCGTCAGCGCGTCACAAGCTCGTCCGCGCCAACTTTGAGGCGCTATATCTCAGAAACTAAAAGTTTCCCCAACTTGCGGTTTGCGCCATTTTAAAGAACAGAACAAGAGCTTTTTTTCTGCATGTTTTTTGTTGCGCTGCGTGCGACCCAAAGTTGTTAAAAATCGGTTTTTGTAAAAATTTGAAGTCTCAAAAAATCGAAAAATGGTCATGACTTTAGCAATTTTTCGAGAAAAGTCAACTTGTAGGATATCAATCGAAAGCTCTCTTTTTTTGCTATTTTTTCACGCAAACCGCGTATCAAAAGCTAAATTTTTTTACAAGTTATGAGCCAAAACGTGTTTTGACTTTGAAATTTGACAACGCCGCTTCCCTTTCGAATTTGACCAAAAACTGGACATATTCGGACACCTGGCAACGTCCTCTATCACCATGGAAAATTTCATGCAATTCCGTTAGGGGCCGATTTGCACCCTCCGTGAATAAGGTCCTTTGCTGTGAAACCCCCACCAAACTAAAGTTCTCGGTGCGCCACTGCCGGGAGCATAAATTCTAACGGATATACAAGGAAAACGCGACCAAAATTCTTTAATTTAGAAAACCATACGATTTTCAAATATACGATCCGCAGCTCATTAGGAGGGCAAATGATGTAACAACAACTATTTGTTTAAAAATGGAGCAGCAGGCTAGACGTATGTTTTCCGTGATGAAATTAAGCATCTCACGATAAATCTACTATCTAGGAATTCCCCGGTGCAAGACACCTCAAACTTTCAAGCATATTTTTGCTCGAGTTCTAAATCGTACCCGAAAAGAGAGATTCAAACTAAGAGGTCCGGGTCCTTAACCCTTTTCTGTAGTCTGTACCACGCCCGAATAAATTCGTTTTCGTGATTTGATCTGCCACTTGAGCTATTATAGTCCATTCCATTTGATTAGGCGATTTTCTTAAATGACGAAAATCGCTAAATGGCAACGCTGAAGTGCTCGGGTTGAGATTTGAGTTGACTGTCTCGGATTCCGATTCTTTTGTCAACGGGGCTAGGGATCCTCCTTTGTTTCCCACCTGTTTCTCTCAAGTGCCACTTAAAATTGAATTTTCTTCAATTTGAGGAAAGTGGGTTTTTTTTTCTTCCTCCAGGCAGATTCGTTCTCAGCGTGAAATTCTGTTAAGATTGCCACCCAAAAACATGAGAAGAGTTTGATTTCAACCCTACTTACGGAGGAAAAAGTATTTTATCAGTTTCACACTCTCCTCCGTAAAGTAGGGTTGAAATCAAACTCTTCGCATGTTTTTGGGTGGCAATCTTAATAGAATTTCACGCTGAGAACGAATCTGCCTGGGGGGGGGGGGACCCCACTTTCCTCAAATTGAAGAAAATTCAATTTTAAGTGGCACTTGAGAGAAACAGGTGGGAAACAAAGGAGGATCTCTTGCCCCGTTGAAAAAAAAAAAGGTACGGACTCAGCACAATGGGGCAGTTGCAAGGGTCTGAAAAGTTGTGTTTTTTATAAAGAAAATGAAAGTACTTGATGAGCTGAGAACAAAGATGCCTTTGGTTTCCAATTAAGTCCCATTGTTCCGGAGATGAGATTTTAGCCCAAAATATATTGTTTTAAATGGGGATTCCGCGTAGTGACGTCACAACGCAGACGATTTTTCACAACTTTACACGTGTGTATACCTCTAAAACCGGGACACTTATGAAAAAACCAAAGGCACCATTGTTCTCAGCTCATCAAGTACTATCATTTTCTTTATATAAAACGCAAAATTTCAGGCCCTTGCAACTGCCCCATCGGAGCCCGAGACAGTCAACCAGTGGCGTCGCGTGCAATTTGGCAACAATGTATTCTATCCATTTAAACTCATGTAAAAGATCGAATTCAGGGGGTGCACAGTGCACAAGGAAAATTCGATATATTTAATGAGTTTAAGTGGAGCAGTTGCATTGTTGCCAGATGGCACGCAACGCCACTGCAGTCAACTCATATCTCAACCCGAGCACTTCAGCGTTGCCATCAGAATTGGGCAAATAGGAGTGTAATCGATAATCGGGTAATAATCGTCAAACCTTTGGATGGTAATTACATGTATTTTTTACTGATAAATAGTTAACTTTAGGATCTTTACGATTAGATTTAATTCTTCTGTAACTAATGTGATAGGTGGCTTGTAAAAAATCAGCCCTAATTACCATAAAATCACCCTCCGAAAAAACGGACATTACGATTACTCGGTAACCGTGTAATAGATTACCACCCCCATTTGCCCAACTATGGTTGACATGCATTTAACGATTTTCGTCATTTAAGAAAAGCGCCTAATCAAATTGAATATACTATCTAATATACTGTTTTAGTAGAGCGATGTATCATACCGATTGCCGTCGGAGGGCCTCGGGTTCCAAACAAACTCTGATTCAATGTGGTTTCCCCATAACCGGATTTTTGAACGGAAATTTTGAAAACTAATCCCTTATGGACCAAGTCCGAGTTTACTCGTTTTTCTCCTCGAGTCTATTGCACATTGTTTTGGTCTTCATTCCGGATAAACTCGATTATCGATGAAAACTTTTAAAAGAAAAGGCTTCGTTCGGGCGCCTTCAATTCATCGTATAGGCAATTCCAACTCCCCCGAGTACGAACAGTTAACTACCTTCCCTAATCCCCGTATAAACGATAAAGTGGCGTTATTGTGAACTAACCTGCGGGCCGATCCTTGAAATTCACGACTTTTGGGTAGACTGGATAAGAATGGAAAACGGTGATTGGTGGAGACGAGTCACATGGTTGCCCAGTCTAATCAAAATACGGAATGGATTAGATAAGTTATCGGGTACTCCAAGACTGCCCGATAAATTATCTAATCCATTCCGTATTTTGATTAGACTGGGCAACCACGTGACTCGTCTCCACCAATCACCGTTTTCCATTCTTATCCAATCTACCCAAAAGTCGTGAATTTCAAGGATCGGCCCGCTGGTCCTTTAAGGGTTAAACCAAAATATTAATGCGACCTTTTTGCACTTATGAATTATTGTAAGTCTTCGTAAATGCTTAATTATGCCTGGTTCCTTGACTAGAACAGCTGAAATCAATAAGATATTAAAGATTGAACATTGCATTTAGTGGTTATAGAATTGCCCGAAATCCCGCCAATTCTACAACAACAATAACATTTGGGTGATTCCAACCTCCAAATGTATCGTTTAACCCTTTCAGACCTGAACATCTTTTTTCCCAGGCACGGATCTTTGACTAACATTATTGATCTCAGCGCTGTTTCCTCATTTAACTTGATGGGCATGCATATTGTATTTTTTTGTTTTCCATAAGACTGCATGTTATTCGAATGTTCATTGGAATGGACTCCAGATATGAAAGGGTTAATCTGTATTATATTGTTGCTTTAGGCAGTTTTAGCCCTGGAACCAAGCATTTTCGCGGACGTAGAATTCATAATCGCAAAAAGGCCGCATTAATTGTTTGATTTAATAGCCTAAATTTCCGTTCAAAAGTTCGCTTATGCGGGAAAAATACATTGAATCATAGTTTGATTGGAACCAGAGAGCCATGGACGGCAATCGATGCGATATATCGATCTACTAAAAGAGTCTATTAGAGCGAGCGGACGTTATTGGTTTCTTTTCATAACCTAGTAAAAAAAAAGGTGAAATTCCGTTGGAGACAACTCCTGGTGAGAGATTCCTCACTGATGTAGTTCTAGATTATCCACCGTTGGAGACAACTCCTGATGAGAGATTCCTCACTGATGTAGTTCTAGATTATCCAATAGACAGCACTGCTTTGAGTGTTCGCCATTATTCGATGAATAATGAACATCTGTAAATCGTATTATCTATTTTTTTAATCGGGGGGGGGGGGGGAACTCAGATCGTCAAGCTCTTGTGATTAATTTCAAGAACGCATGAACCAAAAAAGTCGCGAGAAAATACACAATTAAAGCTTGAATTATACCAATCTTTGATAATCAAGGGTCGATATGATGCAATAAATTGTCACATCCGTGAATAAAACACAAGAGGAAATCACGTTCAGGCATTACCGCGGTTGTACATAAAACGAATTAGAAGTTTTTCGCGGTTTTCTCAAAATTGGCAAACATGGATAAGACAAGTTTTGCATTCTGCAAATCTTGAAAATCTTCACGCCTCAAATCTTCGTTAATCGTCGAATTCTTTCCGCGTGTGATCTGTTATGGAGTCAAACAAAAATAAACGCTTTGTTCTGTTCATGTGAAGTTTAAATTATTTTTTTTTTTTTGGTTCGTTTGTTTCTTCTTGTAAGTAATTTCGCAAAAGGAGTTTATGAAAGGAAGAGAAGTCTTACTTACGAGCTTAAATGAAAATAAAAATGAAAAAAAAATCACCGGTGATTAAATGTAACAAGTCATCGACTGAACTGCTTGGGGGCTTCAATTTCATCCGTATTTCAGCTTCCTTAATCATTCAACTTTAAACGCCTTCAAAGACAAAAAAAAAAAAAAAAAAAAAAAAAAAAAAAAAAAAAAAAAAGGTAAATAAATAAAAACCCGATTTCAAAAGACCATTAAAGGCATTTCGCGCAATTTTTTCTATCATTCGCGGGTGAGCGAATATTCTTCCTTGGTTTGAACTTTCCCATGACCGTGCGAGCCAGAGAAAATTGTGGGCGGGAGAGAGAGAGAGAAAGAGAGAAAGATAGAGAGAGAGAGGGGGGGGATAGCGGCGCAAAGTATATAAGAAACTTACAATTAGACGCGTGTGACCTTAAACATATCTCACTCAGACTCGGAGGCACTAAACAGATGACCAAACCTAATTTGAATTTCCGCGAACATTCGCGTCTGTTAATCCTCGCAACCGATTTACGTCGTTTACGGCTCAAAAAATCCATTAAATAGTTACGGAGACGAAGGTTCAAGCGGTTTGACGCAGATACTATTGCACGGACAAAGATACATACATAGGACTCAGTGGCGTAGCGTGCGATCAGGCAAAGTTGTATTTTTTCCATTTAAACCCATGTAAAAGGTCGAATGCAAAGTTTTTCACTGCGAATACCCAATACTTCGCTATTTTTCATGGGTTTAAATGGACGAACTTCAATGTTGCCAAATTGCACGCTACGCCATGCGCCAGGGCGCACTTCGGTCTGATTTAAAAAAAAATTGCCAAAAATCAGTGAAAAATAGTCATCAAAAATCATCCTTTTCCACCTTTTGAGGTTAATTTAAGACTTTCTGGCAAAGACATTACATCATAGACGGAGTGCATCCTAAACCATAACATTATGAGCCGGGTGAGGCAAGCTTACCGCACACTACACTTTTACAGGGGTGCAAAATGTGCCCGATCTAGCGATCCGCGGATCGCGTGAAAGTGAGGAAATTTCTGGGGAAGTGAGGAAATTTGTCCATTTTTTTTTTTTTTTTTTTGATAATGGAAACAAGGATTTCCCAGGAAAATAGTGTAAAAAATGGGAGAATATCTGTCATTTTGCTAACATACGGTGTTGAAATGTTAGAATAACCAAAAACAAGTCATCACTTTCAAATTTTTGTGAGGAAATGTTTTAAAATCCTGTGAGGAAATAAGTCATGGATCGCGTGAAACTTCCGAAGTTTTGGAACATTTTGCACCCCTGCACTACAGTAGGCAGACGGACGAGTCCATTGTTCGAAATTGGGGGAGGAACTTTCAACTGGTGACAAACAAACGAACTTATAACCTCTAAATCCAAACTTACAACTTTATAAAAATCGAGATCGAAGATGGATGCAACAGTATTTAATTACCATCATTTTGACAACAGCATGACATAAGATCAAAGAAAGCTTCAAATAACTTACAAAATTGGAAGTAGTATGCAAATTTCATTCACTCCCAAAATGGCGTCGGTTTGTTTGTCACCAGTTTTGCCAAAGATTATACCTAAAAAAGATTACCAATTTAAGTTTTGATGCAACCGTTGAGGAGGCTGATGACTGGTGATCATTTTTGGTGAACATGCGAAGTACCGCAAGTTTGCCTCAAGGATCTTTTTTATGCACTCCGTCTATATGATATAATGTCTTTGCTTTCTGGTGACTTTAAACAATTAAATTACTTGTTAAAAAGTGTTCTCTGTGATTAAAATTGGTCTTGAAAGTTAGAATTTTGTTAGAAAATAGATGATAAATTTATGAAAAATTCACTTTCTGATTTTTGGACGATCTCAGACCAAAGTGCGGCATAGGATCGAATACTGTTAATGTTACGTCTCATGGTTCTACAAGCAGATGATTGGTCAGCACTTACGGCCAATTTAAAACCCCACGCAACTTAACCTAAATACGCATTTCGCATCATCCAACGTCTTTCGGGAAATCGTCAAGTCGGAAAATTATTTGGTCCTTGAACCCTAACCACACGGAAAAAAGATTAGTACAAATTACCATACGGATACCTGATTTTGGCACCTGCTAGATGTTATGGTAAACTGGACTAGAAGTATGGTACATTTACCGATACTTTGAGTAAATTCGACATGCAATCAGGTAACATCACCTAGTACCTAGTCAAAACATAGTATACTTCTGGTTAACATTACCATAACATCTAGCGGGTGCCAAAATCAGGTATCCGTATGGTTATTTTCACCGTAGTTTTTTTCCGTGCAGGTTATGCAATACGCACAGTAGAAGCTATCATTCAACACATTCATTATGTGTGTTGCATATTGCATATCCTGACTATAGGGTAAACAATACGCACAACAGAAGATATCATTCAACACATGATTATAGTGATGGAAAATTCCCGGGAATTTATTTTTCGGGGATATTCCCAGGAATCTATCCAACTTTTTAAAAAATATTAATTTTGGCTGACTAAAACTGTTTCTTTGTGGTTTTTGGATGTTGTTTTACAGTTTTCTCAGACTTCTTGGTCATTAATATAGCGGTAAGACAGTATCAAGAAAAGTGTAGGTACTTACCTACAGTGAATAATTGAAAAAAAAAAAAAAAAAAAAAAAAAAAAAAAAATCTTGAACACCCTCTTATTTAGGTCTATCGACAGTTCACCGCGGACAATTCACCGCGCGACGATTCACCGCTGACAATTCACCACCGCAACAATTCACCGCGCGACAATTCACCGCTACGACTATTCACCGCGGACAATTCACTGCCTCGGTTTTTACCCTTGTTCTACATTTCGCCTCCCTTTCTTGCAATTCACTTTCTCCTCACCGTGTAACTTAGGAGGAAGGTCCGGATGCGTCGGAAAGAAGGGAACGGTATTTTAAAGGAAATGAGTTCTTCATTTTATTGTGATGTGATATATCACCAAATGTTCGAATCCATTTTAAAGCTCAAGTCTTCCCTCGATCTTAAAACGATTATGATAGATTTTGAATCAGCAACGATCAACGCAATTCATTATGTTTTTCCTGAGTGTACTGTACGAGGATGTTTCTTCCATTTTTTTCTGTGCATACGGCGGCATATCCAAAAAGAAGGATTGCAGGTGCAATACACGGAAGATCCCGATTTTTCATTGAATCTCCGGCATCTAGGTGCTCTCGCTTTTGTCCCGGAGCATGCAGTCATTGACACATACGAAGAACTATTGGACTCTTATTTTTTTTTTTTTTAGAAAAAAACGAACCAGTCCTAAGCCTGGTAAAGTGTGAAGGAAAAGTTCATTGCCTTTCCGCCTTGCTTGATTGAAATTGGCGCGGTGAATTGACGCGCGGTGAAAAGTCGTAGCGGTTAATTGTCGCGGCGGTTAATTGTCGCGCGATGAATTGTCCGCGGTGAATTGTCGTAGAATCCTTATTTATGCACTTATAAAATTGACAAAAAAAGCTGGACCGCTCGACACCTCCCCTCCCTCCATTAGTAAACCCACTTTTCCTTCATTTGTCTACTTTTCCAGCCCCTCCCCCCTCCACTACCACACCTCTTTTATTGACCACCCTCTAGATCTGCTCTTATAAGCATTCAAAAATTGGCCACTGATATCCTAATCTATAGATTAAGGCTCAGGAGAAGATGCATATGGTCAGGGTTCAGGGACCAAATAATGTTAGGTCCCGAGCAATGAATTGCGTGCATCTTGCGTGCGGTTTTGACCAATCAGAGAGCTTACGCACGGTCACATGACCGTGCGTAAGTTACTCTCGGGACCGAACATTATTTGGTCCCAGAGTTGTGACAAATTTGAAATAGGTATTCGAACCAACACAAATTCTGTGCGATTCAATGGAATTTAATTTTAGAGGAATTTAAGATAATGGGGAATATTCCCGGCAGCACATCACTACACATGAACGCATTTCTTTTGTGCGTTGCACATTGCATATCCTGGATAGGGTATGCAATACGCACAGCAGAAGCTATCATTCAAAACATTTATTATGTGCGTGGCATACTGCATATCCTAGCTAAGGTATACAATACGCACATCAGAAGAGATCGTTGGAACAATTCACTACGAGCAACGCATTTTGCATACCCCAGCCAGGATATGCAATACGCACCGCACAAGCTATCATTCAACACATTTATTATGTGCGTGGAATATTGCATATCCTGACTAGGGTATGCAATACGCCTCACACGAGTTGTATTTTGGCCGATTCACTGGGTGCGTTGCCTACTACATATCCTGGCCAAAACATGCAATGAACGTGCAAACACACCTAGTGAATCTGCTGCCATATGATAGATTCTGCTGCACGTATTGCATATACCGTGGTCAGGAAGTGGAAAAATACAGTACAGTACAGTACATGTTATGAATCGACTATCATATAATATCACGTGCGATGCAAATCCTGACCATCAGGGCGGACCAAAAAATGTATGGTCCCGGCAGTGTGCTTAAGTTGAATGGGTCTGTTGCACACTTCGGCTACAACGTTTTAAAAATATCAATTCCTATGTAAAACGCCGAGAAAATAACAATGGCAGCATCAGAAAACACTAAAGTCCAGTATTAAACTCACAAATTGCGAAAATCACTAGACACTATTCACCCCTGTACCTTTCCACCACGTGCACGATATTTTGCGAAATTAGCGCGGCACATTCAAATAATCACAGCCGACTGTCATCGCAGCTGACTTCAAAACAAATAAACAGTAAACACTGACGGCGTCTGTTCGAATCCTTACGTTTCAATATCCTTAATTCCTCACAAAAGGTTGTGGAAGGTACGGAAACCGATACTTGTGTCGAAAACTTATCAAAATGAAACAATAACACACGCAGGAGTTCCAAGCCTGATATTTATATATTTTCTCGGCTTTTTACATAGGAATTGATACTTTAAAACGCTGTAGCCGAAGTGTGCAACAGACCCATTATGCGTGCGGTCTCGACCAAAATCAGAGAGCCTACGCACGTCACATGACCGTGCGTAAGTTACGCTCGGGACCTAACATACTATTTAGTTCCAGGATATGCAATACGCACAAACAATTCATCATTAGACAATGGTAAAACGATGCTATGGCATAGTATGGTTATCACGCTATTTTAGATAAGAATCAATCCTCCATAACGCTATGGCATGGATTTGCAACTTGATAATTCCTTTAAAATTAGCAACAACAAAAAACGAAATCAAATACTTAAATCTTCTCAATCTTTAATTGCGCAATCCACAGGATCGGAATCTTAAACAGTTTTTCCTATATATAATCACGTATAGAATATGTATTTGTGTGTGCGTATCAAAGAGTGAGAAGGAGAACAATTTAAATAAAAGAGAAAGAAAAAGAGGGAGGGCGGGAGGGAGGAAAAATGCGTAATCCAAATTTAATATGCTGAAAAGAGCATGGGACGGGGGGGGAGATATAGGGAAAAATACAACAAGTTGATTCAGTATTTGAGAGCGTGAGAGACGCTTATGACCATGCAGAACTCGGCTAACATTGACGTATGTAAGTACGAGACTGCGAGAGCCGTTGAATCGAGAGAGGGCAACGGCACAGTCATGGTGAATGGAAACAGAGGAGGTGGGGCGGGGGAGGGGGAGGTGAATGGTGGGATAAATAGAGACAGCAAAAATGACAAGAATGAAATCGTTTTCCATTATTACTGCACTCACAACATTCAACAATTCAAACATTTACAATCACTGCTGATATACATACACTTAAACTCAATGAAAGCGTTGCCGGATAATTTTTTCATTATTTATTTATTTATTTTTCATTTATTTATTTATCTATTTATCTATTTACTTATTTATCTATTTATTTATTTATCTATTTATTTATCTATTTTTACGGTATATAGCTCTATGCATCTCAGACAGTGGCGTAGCGTGCAATTTAGCAACGTTGAACTTTTTACATTTAAGCGTATTGAAAATATCGAACTATTGGGTGTTCGGTGAACACCCTCGAATTTGACCTTTTACAAGAGTTTAAATAGCAAAAATACGACGTTGCCGAATTACACGCAACGCCACTGATCTCAGACTAGAGCCTTCAACAAGAGTACTCCAGGCCGGGTTACCCACTTCCCCGCCTTCCTGGGGCAAAGGTGAAGTTAGGTTGAAAGGAAGAAAGAGGAAAAGGTGAAAACAACAGGCAATTTAACCTTAAGGGTTAAAGTACAGAGCGAGGAAATTCAGGCTGACCCATGAATTTCCTCGCTAGCCTACTCGCACCTAATAACGCTGCTTTCTGTAATTCTAGGTATGTGTTTTTCTTTAAACCAATCGAGTTTTAAGCTGAGTATAGTTCTTTAGGGATCGCGCCTGTTGCTGAGACTATTATGGGGGCATGAACTATACTTTTAAGATGTTGTATCCTTTTCATCTCATTATTTATTTATTTATTCATTTATTTATTTATTTATTTATTTATTTATTTATTTATTTATTTATTTATTGGCAACTGTGCTCTTTTGCCACTTGAACCTATGTTAATAGGTCCATTCTAGGTGAAACAAGGTGCCTCGCTAAAAGATCGATTATTTCGCATATGTCTGAATGGAGAGATTCTATTCTTGCCATATTACACAAGTCGCCATTGATTGCATCGATGTATCGATACCTCCGAACGTGTATCAACGAAAACAATCGATCTTTTGGAGATTCATCAGAGCGTGAAATCGATCGATACTTTTGCATAGGTTCGCTAATCGTTTGGTTCACGAGTCGTCACAATCAAAAATCGATCTGTTGAGAGCTGTCAATGTCCACCGAGTTAATTATTAAAGTCAACAGTTCTCTTCTCTCTCTCTAACTGCTAATCGGGAATTTTTAGCACGGGAGGCGTTACGCATAGTGACTGTTTTATACCAACAGTGATAGCATCATTTTATCAGATCGTGTTCATGTGATGAAATTTTTTTTTTGTTTGCGTTTTCTTAGAAAAGTAACCAAACCTGGGGGGAGGGCATTCGTTTGGAGATTCATGCAAAATCACTGCGATAATCCAGTGGAAGCAATCCATATACAGGGTGTCAATTAAAAAAGGAGCCAGGCTTAATATCTCGAAAACGGCTCCGAATTTCGAAAAACGCTGAAACACGTGTTCGATTATTTCGAGGGGGACATCTTTTGAGGGGGTCCCGAATTTTGGGGGGGTCAAGTCCCATATTTCAAATGGGGACCCCCATTTTTTATTCAATAATCGGAAAGAGGGTAAAATTCTAAGACTTTTGGCGCAAACCGAAAGTCGATATAGTTTTTCGTGTTCGATATATCGAAGGTCAAAGTTCGATATGGACCCATCTTCAGAAATTCGTAACTTTCCTTTAAATAGTCCAGATTTCAAAAACTTTGGGTCTAAAATGCTCTACAGAGCAAGCACTTTGCAGAAAAAAATTCAATTTTAACAGAAATTTAGTCAAAATTTGGCTTTAAGGCTCCCAAACATTTTTAACGTTTTTGGCCCCCACGGGGGGCTATCAGGAAAATTCCGAGAGACGACCCCTATCGAGTGATACGTCAATCGAAAAGGCGTAACAAACTGAGCATTTTGGCGCAAACCGGAGGTCCATATCGTTTTTCATATTCGAGATATCGCATTCTGTAAATCAACATTTGACATTCGATATCTCGAATATGAAAAACGATATGGACCTCCGGTTTGCGCCAAAATGCTCAGTTTGTTACGCCTTTTCGATTGACGTATCACTCGATAGGGGTCGTATCTCGGAATTTTTCTGATAGCCCCTCGTGGGGGCCAAAAACGTTAAAAATGTTTGGGAGCCTTAAAACCAAATTTTGACTAAATTTCTGTTAAAATTGAATTTTTTTCTGCAAAGTGCTTGCTCTGTAGAGCATTTTAGACCCAAAGTTTTGGAAATTTGGACTATTTAAAGGAAAGTTACGAATTTCTGAAGATGGGTCCATATCGAACTTTGACCTTCGATATATCGAACATGAAAAACGATATCGACTTTCGGTTTGCGCCAAAAGTCTTAGAATTTTACCCTCTTTCCGATTATTGAATAAAAAATGGGGGTCCCCATTTGAAATATGGGACTTGACCCCCCTGAATTGGGGGGGTCCCCAAAATTCGGGACCCCCTCAAAAGATGTCCCCCTCGAAATAATCGAACACAAGTTTCAGCGTTTTTCGAAATTCGGAGCCGTTTTCGAGATATTAAGCCTGGCTCCTTTTTTAATTGACACCCTGTAGACTAAAAACCTGCGGACAGTGACTGATGCAGACACTTTTTCTGGGGGAGATGCGGGCACGGGCACGCCCATGAATTTTTAAATTTCAAGCGTTGCAGTAAGAAATTTTGGGCTATTTTCTGTAATTCTGGTGTAAAATGCTGCGAAAATAATAATGAGACCATTGAAAAAGTCTATAAAACTCACTTTATTCACAGAGGAGTTAACTCAAAGTTCAGGCGAACTACCCGTGTCAGGGTGTCTAGTGCAGTTCAATTTCAAAATTCCCTGACTTTTTCAGACTTCTAATTTTCAATTTCCCTGACTATTTTTTTTTTTTTTTTTACCCAATTCAAGACTATTTCCCAAGATTTCTGAGAAACAGGAGAGTCGCAAACCTTTCAAAAAATGCAATAAAAAAATATTTTATGGTTTCAATATAGAGCATGACAATTTTCAGACATGGAGTCGGGGGAAAACAAGGAACTCCTTTGGAGATTCAATGATAATATCATATTTTTTGTGGATAGTGAGAGAAAAATCTTAATTTCCATTTTTTATTTGGTTTTGAAGTGGTGACTTTAAAGGTTAGTTCTTATACAAATTTTGTCGTGATGAACAGGGTGATACCGAAAAAAATAAAATCTAATTGTCAGTTATGTAAGCGAGTAAAATAGCACATACTTTTCAAAGTATTGATGACGTCATTCCCACAGGAACTCATGAAAATAACGGTTTATCAGAACATTGATTTAAGTGCTGTTTTTTTCTCACTATGATTACACAATTTATGACTTTTTCTTTCGTATCGCCTTGTTCATTGTGACAAAATCTGCGAGAATCGGCCTTCAAATTCACTGTTTAGTGATCAAATGCAAGAAGAAAAAAAAAACGGTTTACAATGGGTCTGTTGCAAACTTTTGCTACAGCGTCATATGGAGGCCGGAGGGTTGATTTAGGTGCATGGAACTCTTGCAAACTTTTGCTATAGGTGATTAAAGAGTTGATTCTTGCATAAAAGCCTGTAAAAATGACGATGAGGACACAAAAAAAAAATATCAAAAAATTCACTCTCGCAGAATCAGGCTTCGTGGCAGAACTACGCATGTATCATGAGAGATTCTGATCTAATCATCTAATCGATAAAAATCTGGGCCCTTGCGCAGTGGCGAAGCGTGCGATTTGGCAAAGTTCCTATTTCCCGTTTAAACACATTAGAAAGATCGAAGTGTTTGATCATCGCCGATGACCGAACCATTCGACTTTTTGGTGAATTTAAATGGAGAAAATACATTGTTGCCAAGTTTCACGCCTCGCCACTGCCTTGCGATGTCCAGTTTTGTGCATCGAAGTTCGATGTCCAAAAACATTGCAATTTTATCGATGCATCGATACAAATTTTAACAAGTCAAAAATGAGAAATCACTGGAAATCATGATACTTTTTTATGCTTTTATGATGTTTTAAGAGGAAAAACGACTCTTAGGTCTGTTTTTAGTCAAAATATCGATAAATAACCAGTTTCGATGTATCGATTGACATCAACATTTGCACATTTGATGGC
The DNA here is from genome assembly GCA_011764245.1 of Trialeurodes vaporariorum. Classification (NCBI taxonomy): domain Eukaryota; kingdom Metazoa; phylum Arthropoda; class Insecta; order Hemiptera; family Aleyrodidae; genus Trialeurodes; species Trialeurodes vaporariorum. The sequence continues at coordinate 14,403,902 of VMOF01000013.1, read as the reverse complement.
GTAGGAAAACATCGAAACTTCGATCGATGCATCGAGCATCGCATAGGCCTGCACAAATCTCTGTGTTTCAATGGGGAAAATGACAAATTATGGTCAGGAATATCCCATGATACCTGCGTAGCTCCGCTATTACAGTCAAGCCAGTGTTGCCAGATCTAGGGTAAATAAAAAGCCGTATCGTCCCCATTTAAATCAATGTAAAACGTACGGCTTTTTCACCCCAATCTGGCAACACTGATTCTAGTCATTACCGCTGTTTTCTGAGTTAATTACTGGACTTTCATAGTGTGATTTTCGTAATTTTCACTGGTTTTTTCATCAGATTTGATCCTTCATTTGCTTCCAGCAAAAGTTTGCAAGAGTCCTGTTAAAAAATGTCACCAAATATAAACACAAAACGCAGCTTTGCGGCACCTAATCATCAAAGTACCGGCTTCGCTTCGACGAATTCTACGAGCGAGCGGTCTTTGCGAAAACATCTTTCCAAAGCTCAAAACAAACTTGAACTTGATTCTTGAATTTATAACGACCGATGAAGAAGGTAAATGAGTGACTGCGAGAGAGTAAGAGAGAGAAGGAGAGAGAGAGAAGAGAGAGAGAGAGAGAGAGAGAGAGAAAGAAAGGGAGAGAGAGAGAGAGAGAGGAGAGAGAGAGAGAGAGAGAGAGAGAGAGAGAGAGAGAGAGAGAGAGAGACGGCAGGATTAAAAGTCCCGGTATACATTTTATTCATACTGCAGTTTCATTGCTCCAAATTACTCACACATGCACATAATATGTATATAAATGTATGTATGTATGTATGTATGTATGTATGTATGTATGTATGTATGTATGTATGTATGTATGTATGTATGCATGTATATCAAATTAAACGGAGGTACGAATTCGTCCGAGAACCGGGCGTCACTCAACGCACAGTGGAGAAGTCCTTGAGGATTACCGGAGACATATTTATGTATTTACATTTATGTATTATTTCTTCCGTTTTCTTCCTCACACTAAGAAAAAGTTACTTCGGAAACAAAGGATATGCCGATTATCTTCGGTTTAGTGATGCCGATTTCTTTTTTTTGAAAAAATCGATTTCGGCAAATCGATTCGATTCTGTACGTCAAAAATCGATTTAATTTTTTAATCGACCCCGAAAAATCGATTTCCGATTTTACATCACAATTTTGGAGCTAGAAACAAAAAACAAAAACACAGAAAAGAAAGATAATCTCTCTGTGAACATAAATAAATCTCAAAAGTTGCAAAAAATCTCATACATTTGCAAGAAAAATCGCCGATTTCGATTTGTACCCCAAAAATCGACTCTAATAAATCGATTCGATTTTTCCGATTGATCGGACCTCGGACCGAAAAATCGATAGGAAATCGGCATCACTACTTCGGTTTCACTTGTCATAACTCTCTACACGTAAGGACTCTAGTTTGCATCAAACCAAATAAAGCGCTGCCCATTCATCGTATAAAGAAATAAACTGTAGGGAACACCCTACGAACACTTTCTCCCTCCATTTTTATCTGAGGGGCCCCAAGATCCCCCTTAAGAATTCTAGGGGGGACCCCCAGACCCCCCTTAAGTATTCTGGGGAGACCCCCAGACCCTCCTTTAGAATATTTAAATTTTTCTCTTTTTTGACCCATTTTCCCAGTTTTAATGAAACCATTTCACAAAACTAACCTAAAAATTAATTTTAAAAAAAAATAAAAGTTTGGGGAATGTAAAAGCAAATCTTGCAAAATTGGATTCATATGGTAAACTCCAAAATATATCTGGGTTTCACGTTTTTACTCAGACAGACGGAAAAGAACGATAGAAATGGCATTTACTCTTGTTACCACTATGGTAAGAAATATTAACTTCAGGGATGGATTTTTCATAATTAGGCATGATTAGTAATTATTAAAAATGTGGAGTGATTTAGTGCAGCGGGCCAAGTATCGAAACAAAATGCATCAAAAATCTCTGCGCCATTGCAATACTTTCTCAATTTTCTAAGTGATTAGCGTGAGAAAGTAAAAATGGTCAGAACTAAATAATATCTGAAATTAAATGACCAATAGATAGTAAATTTTTTTTTTTTTAAAATTCCAAAAAAAAAAACTTGGAGGGATTATATTTACTGAAGAATATCCCCAATAACCGTCAAAATTTATTAAACAACTTAAGCTGAAACCCCGAATTTCCGCCCTAGATCTATCATATCGAGCGAGGATGCTAACATAATTTCCCTCCTCTCTCTTTCCCCAATAGAATGCGTGTGTTAAAAAAGGATAGAAAAGGGGACGATAATCACGTGACTGCCCCTAACCTGTCCTTTTCTAACAGACGCATTCTAATGGGGGACAGAGAGAGAGAGAGAAGGCTACATTTTTGGATCCGCCTGCAGTGACACACCTAGTCGCTCATTACAGTCAATCGAGGTAATCCCCGAGACTACGGCCCAAAGTTTCGAAGGATTTTCCTGGATCCTGCTTCATTTAGAGTGCGGCTTTCCTTAGGTGTTAAAAACTTTTATAGATATATTTAGAGTCCCTATATGTAGAGAGTTAAGACAAGTGAAATCATGGGCGCCGCCATTGGATGCGATTTTGCACATTAGTTTACATTCTGAGGCCGTTGTTGTGTTTTGCCCCACTGCAAAGATTACATTTCACTAAGTTTGTAACAATGTAATCTTCCTGTTTTGTTGATCGACATGTATAACGCTTTTAATGATTCTTTTGAGATTATAGACATTCTTGTGGTGCATCATGATTAAAATTAACAGATTCATCGCAAATTAACTCTTTTATCTGTAAAAGACCGTTGGTAAACAAAACGAAAGTGCAAAATCGCATCCAATGGCGGCGTCCGTAGAGCTTAAAATTCATCGACCAATCAGAAGTTGACTGTCCTCTTGTCTTAACTCTCTACATATAGGGACTCTAGATATATTCACGTCACGAATTGGTCCGCCTACATCAGGCAGTGGCGTCGCGTGCCATCTGGCAACAATGCGACTGCTCCATTTAAACTCATTAAATATATCGAATTTTCCATGCGCGCTGTGCACCCCCTGAAGACGATATTTTACATGAGTTTAAATGGATAGAATGCATTGTTGCCAAATTGCACGCGACGCGTCCGCATACAGGGATGCCAGATTATAGTGGCAGTACGCGCAATGGGTCTCTTGCGTACTTTTGCTACAGCAATATCAGTGTCGCATCGTGTGATGGAGCTCTTGCACTGTTTTGCTGTAGGTAAATGGAGTATCCATTCCAATGTACAACGCTGCGAAAATAACGATGAGACCATTAAAAAAGTCTAAATAAACTCACTCCTCATAGAGAAAACTTAACTTGAAATTTCGGGTGACCACCCTTGCATGTATGCACCAACCTCGGATTCGGACCCAAAAACAAAAGAACAAAACCTACGAGTTTGAAAAATGAGATTAATGAATTTGCTTTCAAAAAGTAAAGTTGAAGGAATTAAAGGTCCATTCATACACATTTTGTCATTAGGAGTACGGTGGTGACTATACAAAAAAGTTCTACGTTGCGTAATAAACGAGGAAGGCGGCATTTGATTTCATGTCCTGTTCTTTTGTTTGGGGTCCGAAATCCGAATCCAAGGTTGGTGCATACATGCAAGGGTGGTCACCCGAAATTTCAAGTTAAGTTTTCTCTGCGAGGAGTGAGTTTTAGACTTTTTTAATGGTCTCGTCGCGTTATTTTCGCAGCATTTTACATTGGAATTGATACTCAATTTGCCTACAGCAAAACCTTGCAAAGAGCTCCATTTGTCAACGTTGCAGTTCGTCCATTTAAACCTGTGAAAGAGATCGAACTATTGGGTGTTCGGTGAACACCTTCGTATTCGACCTTTTACATGGGTTCAATTAACTGGACACAGTACAATGTTGCCAAATTGTACGCTACGCCACTGAGCAGTATGACACATTGATTCTGACGTAAAAGTCAGCGAAAACAACAATAGGCACATTAAAAAATTTCAAAATCCACTCATTAACTCAGGAAATCACTGCTATTTCAAACAACCCGTGCTACACTAGACACTATTATCACCGACACACAACCAGGGGTGCAGAATCTTCTTCACCTCCACAATTTTCACACACACAGAGGACGGTGTCCACAATTTTTGTTGACTTTTTTGTGCTTATTTTAACGCGCTAACAAAGATTTTCGCTTAAAACAGCTCTCTCACTCGAAATTTAGCCTGGCCTAGCATGTAGGATTAACCCAATTGACATTATTTGGTTGGTCAAAGTATTAAAAAAAAAAAAAAAAAAAAAAAAAAAAAAACTAATTTTCTTCCAGGCAGTGTCCACAATTTTACCTGTGTCCACAATTTTCAAGCGATCGTACGATCGCGTGATCGAGGATTTTCTGCACCCCTGCACACAACTACATAGACGGAACCACCGCATTTACATAAACGTCAACAGAACTTACGAACATTTGAAGCCGCACATGATGGCTCAACTAAAGTATTTCATCAATGGGTCATTTTTCTACCAAAAGTTTCGTCAGCGCTACCAAAGTGTTTTCTTCTGTTTTTTTCTGCGTTGTCGATGAATTGAAGATGTCATTAAATATACACCAAACGGCAACTCTAAATTGTGGTTTCATGAATAAATTCATTGAGCGATTAAGAAATTTAAAAAAAAAAAAAATTCTTTCAACGGAAGGAGGGAGCACTTTAAGAAGAGATAATCGAATCGATAGTGAGTTCGAGAACCTTACTTGTGCGTGGGCCGTGCGTATCTTCGTTGAGAAATTGAACCGTAAATGGTGTGATTTTGAATTTGAAGTCTTAACGGGATTCTATACACCGCTCATTCAGCAGTTTAAAGCGATCGGTTAACGCGGATAAGATATGCAAATATATGTCGAATACCCCCCCCCCCCCACCCATCCCTCTGAATAATTCGGACGATGATACTATTGCGGTATCGCGGTTGAGGGAACAAATCTACCGCGTCACTCAAAGAGACTCAACATTGAAGCTACAAAGCGCGACTCTTCATTAACACATATAAAGACATATACACAAAGTGCATGGAGGCTCCTCCAAAGTGGCAACAACGGATTCTATCCATTTAAACCTACGTAAAATAATCGATATTCAAGAAATTCGCTGAATCCCGTGGGAATCGATACTTTTGTATAAGTTCAAAAGGGGGAAAAAACATGGTGGCTAATTAAATAGCACGAGCCACCACTAAACAAAATATTTGGTTTGCTCTACTAAACGCTGTGGCTGGATCACTATAATCTGCTGAAGGTTTTGTCAGCGCTACCAAAACGGGGTTTCCAATTTTTTCCGCACAGAAGATTTTCAGCTCATTTCAGATGGAATGATTGAAAGCAGGCCTGTAGCTAGATCTAGACCACTTGGGGGGGGGGGGGGGGGGGGGGGGGGGAGTGAACTTTATGGGGGGGGGGACCGGTACAAGGTGAGGAGCTTGGAAAAGTGTGATAACTTTGTTTTTTCTTTCTTTCTTTTTTTTTCTCTTTTTTTTTTTGCTTCTCAGTTTCCCTGAGCTCTCCTCCATGTAGAAATGAAGGGGGCTTAAGGAGTTACGACCATTTTCTCCCCCTTGGGGAGGCTTATTCGGCCCCTAAAGCCCCCCACCCCCCTTGGCATGCCACCCCATTGTAGTGGTGAGGGCTCTAGAGAATTTCCCCCGGATTTTAGAACGTTTTGCAAATCTATAGCAACTTTGAACTAAACGTAATTTGACGCAATCTGTAAAATATTTAATATATTTCAGTAACGTATAGTGACTAAAATTGAGGGAAGCTGCGTTAATTTAATCACCCAACAGGGAGGTTTGGGAGACATTAACTTATTGCCAGGGGCTGGGGGTCCTGACCCCAGAAAATTATGAACATTTAACCATTCTAGAAGACAATTATAGAAGCACTTCAAACGACAGAAACCTAAAATATTTATTTTCTAACTCATCAGTATTATTGTTGAGGGGGAAAAATTGCAATTCATTACCCAGATCCTACATACTGGGTCGAAAGAACTACTAGGTTGACTCTATCATATACAGGGACTCTAAGTAAAGCAAGCCGTATTCGATTAATTTCGATTTTCTGGCTTCGAATCAACCACATAATCAACCAAACGCTAACTCAGCAAAATAAAAATAAACAAAGGCATCACACAGATATCAAAACAAAGTGAATTAAAGCTTATTAGACATAATATACAGTGAGTCTCCGAAAAATGACAGCGCCGAGTCGGTCAGTTAAATTTGGCAACCGAGATAAAATGACTTGTTTAAAGATCCGATGGAAAATCTCGCCAGATTTACAATCGACCTGGTTATAGAAATCCACGCTGATCCTATATAATTCTTCCTCTCATTTCCTTCCCTTTTTTTTTTTTGCCCCCCTTTTTTTTGAACCGATGACAACGACAGAATAATAACACTCATCATTGAAACACAAGCAAAGAAACCAAAAATAAAACTTGTTCAGCGCAAAGTCAGAGAGGCTACGGAAACACATTCGTTTTCCTTTTTTGCCAGGTCATTGACAGTCCCCGAAAAACGGCCCTGAATGGAGGCCACACCCAGACGATTACCATAATTTTACAGAATCCAATTTTTTTTTTCTTTTTGGGGAGGGGGGGGGGGAGGTCTATAAGTTCCAGAGCATGTAAGCTGTAAGCACTCACATTAAACAAACAAAAAACAAAAACAGCAATGGTGATTAAAGCTTGATTATCCGCCCGATCTGCAGCGTTGCCGTTGAGTGATGTAAATTTTCTGGAATTCCCTAATTCCGTAATTCAACGGTGATTCTAACGTAGGAAAAAAAATACACGATTCAGCTAAGCAGTATGACTGTATCACATGATGATATTCTAATCCATAATAGTTTTGTCCACCAGTGGCGAAGCGTGCAATATGGCAACATTATGCAGTCCGTCCATTCAAAACCATGAAAAAGATCGAACTGATCGGGTGTTCGGTGAACACCTTCGCATTCGACCTTTTACACGTGTTTAAATGGACACAATGTAACGTTGTCAAATTGCACGCTACGCAACTGTTGTCCACCGATATTCCACAAGAAATTCCAGAGTTCAACAGTGATTCCATCGGTGGACAAATAAATTACAGATCACACAGAAAATATAGAAAAAAGCACTTTGTCTATTGCCCCGATAAAACTTCAGAACGCACAAAGAAAATAATCGATTAATTTTTTTGTTTTTCTACACCATTTTAACTTATGCAAAAGTATGGATCATTTGAAGGTAATCGCCTCTCCCACCTGATCGGCTCTTCTCCATAGGTTTATATGCCCCAATAAAAACGTCACAACGCACAAAGAAAATAATCGATTATTTCTTCGTTTTTCTATACCATTCGTTCTTATGAAAAAGTATCGATCATTTGAAGGTTATCGCAACTCTCCCACTTGCAGGCTGGTTCTGCTCTTTTGGACGAGACGATACGTGATAACGGAAATCGATCATTCCCATTGGTTTAAACGGCGTCACGTGACAGATTTTAAGTCGTTTGAGTCGTTAATTTCAGGAAAATGACTCCTCCGTCCATCGAATGACTAGAAATCTGTCACGTGACACCGTTTAAACCAATGGGATTGGTCGATTCCCACTAACTATAGTCTCGTCTCATCTCGTCCAAAAAGAGCAGAATCAGCCGCCTGATCGATTCTTCTCCACGTATTTATAAGGAGCAGGCATCGATATATCGCAAGAGCTGCTACGATTGGAGGTGGATCACATCTTCATACCATTAAGGCGTGTGCGTGAGATGTTAAATTAAGTACTATGACCTTGAAAAGAAAGTCCTTTCATCGGAATGGAGCTGTTGCAAACTTTTGCTACAGGCTTACTAATAGTTGATTATGGTGTAATACCCAGTAAAAATAACGATTAGCGCACTAAAAAATCACGAAATCCACTCCTACACTCACAAAATGCTTTTAAACGCGAGACCGTAATGGCGGCCGGGGCCGTGGTTTTCATCGGGGCTCCCTATCTTCAATCAGCGCCATCTACACGAGGTGTTCTCGCAACATCACACAAGAAGAAGAAGAAGCATACAATTGCCATAAGAAAACCGCGGCCTCGGCCGCCATTACGGTCTCGCATTTAAAAGCATTTTGTGAGTTTAGGAGTGGATTTCGTGATTTTTTAGTGTGCTATTCGTTATTTTTACAGGGTATTATCCCATATTAAACTATTAATAAGCCTGTAGCAAAAGTTTGCAACAGCTCCATTATTCTTGATGAATTTTTCTTTTATTTTCCATCGTTTTAAATTTTTTGAGGCATAATGTTATATAATGGGGCTCTCGCAAACTTTTGCTGGGAGCAAATGAATAGTACAATCTGATGTAAAAAACCAGCGAAAATCACGAAAATCACACTAAGAAAGTCTAAAATTGAGTAATAAAGTCACATAACTGCTATAACGGCAAGCTCGTAATGGTGCGGGCGGTTCAAACGCAGGTATCATGGGAGATTCCTGTCTACTTTGTCACTTTCTCTACGGAAACACACAGATACGTCTCAATTTAGATAGGAATCTCCAATGATACCTGCGTCTCTCCGTCATTAACCCTTTATGGACCAGGTTATAGTTCAAGAGAAAACCACTCCTCCATTTATACAGAGAAGATAGTTAACTGTTTGTACTAGGGGTAGTTGGAATTGCCTATACGACGAATTGAAGGCGCCCGATTAGCTCTTATCTTGTAGTATTTTCATCTATAGTTGCGTTTATCTGGAATGAAGACTAAATCAATGTGAAACAGACCAGAGGAGAAGAACGAGTATACTCGGGCGTGGTCCATAAAGGGTTAAGCCCGATTCTGAGAGTAAATTTCGTGATTTTTTAGCGTACTCGTCGTAATTTTCGCAGGTTTTCAAAGAATCGCAAAGAATCAACTCTTCAATCCCCAATAGTAAAATTTTGCAAGAGCCCCATTGGCAATACTGCGAGCAGTGGCGTCGCATGCAATTTAAAAACACTGCATTCTACCCATTTAAACTCATGTAAAAGGTCGAATTCAGGGGGTGCACAGTGCACAAGGAAGATTCGATATATTTAAGGAGTTTAAATGGAGGAGTCGCATTGTTGCCAGATGGCACGCGACGCCACTGACTGCGAGACTCTGAAATATTTGAAAACTGTAAAATTTCTCAAATTAGTTCATGGTCGAGAAATGAAATAATGAAAATATCTATCAGAATATTTTCTTTTGAAAGCCATAGTACATATTTCTGAAAGCCATATAGCACATATATCATCCGAAGACTGATTGTGAGAGGGTGTTTTGAACCACGTTTCCTTGAGCTAATTTCGAGGAAAAAGAAAAGTCTTTTGAGCAATCCGGCTGATAGTAGGAGACTGATTGTATGACTCATCAAACTACGCACGAATTAAATTACCTAATCGGACCGCGGGAGGAATTTATACGACGCGGGGCGTCTAAATCGTGCGAAACAGAGTCTGAAATAATTATAAGATAAAAAGCCTGATTTACATTGATGATGTCACGGAACCACCGCAGCAGCGCGCGGTTCGCGTGAATGATCGCTTATCGTTTCTTCCCCCATTTAAACCGATGCAAAAATATCTGATAATTTATAGGATCGATAAGAATCGATTCTTTCTTTTTTCGATTCTCTTCCAATTCCTCAAACCCAATCGAACCCACTCAGAAAAAAAAAAAAAACAAAAACAAAAAACAAAAAACAAAAAACACGTTGGTAGTGCTGACAAAACCTTTCAGTGATTCTCCGCATGAAAAGGTCCTGAGAGGAAAAAATTTAATTTGTAAATTTCCGAAAAAAAAAAATTATCCCATGTTATGTTGTTTTTTTTTTTTTTTTTTTTTTTTTTTTTTTTGGATCTTACCCGTTTTTTCAATTTTTTAATTTTTTTTTTTATTAGTTTATTTGTTTTTCGTTGTCGTTTTTACTTCTTTTTCTCTTTATTTCGTTTTGAATAACTTTTGTTTGAATTAACTTGCTTCTATTCAAAAATTTCCTTCACTCTTAATCACAAAAACCTAATCAGAAATAAGATTAAGCAACGAAAGGAAATGATAATTTAAGCTCAAAAAAGGAAAAAAAATAATAAAATGACTGTAGAGAGATTAAGCTTTGTAAAATCTACACCCTGAATCTATTTCCTTTGAATTGTGAAAGAACAGAAATCAATTAATGAAAAAATTCCTATCTTTGTGACGTCCGTGACGGTGAAAAACAGTCAATAACTTTAAAAATTTACTTTATATTTTTTTCAGGTTGGCAGTTTTCAATTAGTTTATACCCTTTGGGTTCAGTCAACCTAAACGAAAAATTCTATTTTTTTGTGGTTCGCTACAAAATTTAACTTAAAGAGACGGTCTCAGAGGTGGGTGCTGACTATTTTTTGTGACGCACAGAAAAAACAGGAAAATAAACTTTGGTAGCGCTGACAAAACCTTTGGTAGGAAAATGGCCCAGCAAAAGTCTTTAGTTGAGCAAACCAAAGGTTTTGTCCGCCTGACTAAAGAGATTGGGTGAGCTGAAACTTTGGTTAGCTCAACTAAAGTCTTTTGCTGGGTCATTTTTCTACCAAAGGTTTTGTCAGCGCCACCAAAGTGTATTCCTCTGTTTTTTTTGTGCGTCCGTGACAGGTCATTTTCTCACAATTTGGTCAAAAACTGTTTGATAAAATTTTAGGAAAATTTTAGGGAATATTTTTATTACCACCAACTTTACATGGTAATTTATTCATTATTTTTCAAACATAACTTTGAAATTTACATTGATTTTAACCGTCAAAATGTGACGTGTCCGCGACAAAAATATACACTGCTTTGGTAGAAAAATAATCCAGCAAAACACTTTAGTTGAGCCGACCAAATTTTTGGTTCATCCAGCAAAACTTCTTCAGTTAAGCGTGCAAAACCTTTGGTCACAGCTCTACTGAAGTCTATAGCTAGCTGGGTAATTTTTCTACTAAAGGTTTTGCCTGCTCTATGCCAGCTCTGGGGATCTCCCATAGAATATTATCGGGGGGTCTGGAGGTCTCCCTAGAATATTAAAGGGAGTCTGGGGGGTCCCCCCCGAATAATTTTTAAGTGCAAAAGTGTTCGTAGGATATTTCCTACAGTTTAGTTAAACCTCTTTTTACAGCAAACGCGACAAAGTTCATTCATAAGTATGGAAAATATGTGACAGCCGCGTTAAACAAATTCCATTCATGTCTGTCCGTAAGCTTCATTGAAGGCTACTTGTACGTTGAGGAGTGGATTCTGAAACCTTTCAATGCTCCCATCGTTTTTCAACATGCGGCATTATACAAGTGATGACGTGAGCGATCTGGCAACGATGCATTTTCTGCATCAAGATCCGTGCGAAATATCGAATTCGCGAGCGTGAATACTGCACAAACAATGCTTCGATTTTTCTTCGTGGGTTGAAATGGGCGAAATGTAACGTTGTCAGATTGCACGCTCAGTAAGTATATAATTGTTTATTCATGGAGCAGTTGTACTAACAGAAAATTTGTGGCAACTGGCAACAGTGGTTTTCTCTCATTTAAATGAATGTGAAAAAGTCGCAATTTTGCGAAAATGTGATGACTTTTTTTTTCCCCTCATCAATATTATTTTAGACACTGTCTACAGCCCTGCATATCCTACATTTACGGCCCTAAATTCCAACAAAACTCGTTAATGCGTTAATGACAACCAAATTTTAGTTTGAAACTTTTTTTCTTTTCCTAAGAAAAAAAAAAAAAAAAAAAAAAAGTAACTTTTTTACTTATGGCCGATCCTTGAAGGGGGGGGGGCTGTCATCTCCCCTGCCCCCTGCAAATGACGCTATACTGCGTCAGATTGGGCTATTTATATGCTTATAGCAAAAGTTTGCAAGAGCCCCATTTTTTATTGAAGGTTAAAAAAAAGTGAGGCCAACAAACCAGATTCAGATCTCCTATGTTGTCACACTTTGAGATAGGACTTATATCATGTCACCCTCTCTACGGCTATTTAGCTCGTTGGTGTAAAGTGGTGCATAGTGTAGTCTGAACAGTGGCGGATCCAGCCCTCGCGAACGGGGGGGGCGAATTTTGGATTTTCGCCCCTAAATGACCCCCTTTTCTTGTTTTCGCTCTTGCTTTTCCCCTTCTTCTCCACTCTTTTCCCACTTTTTGGGCCGAACGGGGGGGGGCGATCGCCCCCTTCGCCCCCCCTTGTATCCGCCAATGAGTCTGAATGAAGGTAGTTTATAATTTGACAAAGATTGACCATTAAATAAAATTTTCAAACGGAGTCTTTGTTTCGGTTAAAACCAACGGGCTATAACCATAAAGAGGCCATAAAACGTAGTTTTGAAGACACCACGAAGGCTTCCGCTTGGCCGAGATCTCCTATGGCTATTTCGCACAAGCTAGGAAGCTTTGCCTATTACCTAATTTTACCCATAAATAAAATATTGTAATAAATTCCGCACTAAAACTGGTTTGGAACAAAAGAACTACCTATAAAAAGTTTTACAGAGCGGCTATTTGGACATAGAAATCAATGTTGGTGGCATCCATTTGCCATTTCGGAAAATTCCGTGCAACAAACGAAAAAGCTATAGGGTATACACAGAAGTGACGAGCAGACTTTTCTCACCTGGATATAAAGTTGTTTCTTTTTCTGTGTCCAACCAGATAGCCGCTCTAGAACAATATTACTTCCATTCCCAACCAAATTCAGTTGGTTTTTATTACAGTTTTTTTATTCGAGTCTAAAATGAAAAAGGCGTCGTGATTTGTTTATAAACAAAACCACGCAAGGTCGCCGATACATGCTACCAGTATATTCATCTGTCATAACATGAATGACTGATAGTGTTCAAACGACGATTTAACCCTTTCGCTCACAGTGTCCTATAAAAGATGCGACATTTTACCACGGGCGTAGTGTGGGTGTCAAAATTGGGGAGGGGGGGGCGAAAAGTAATGACTTTTTTTCTTTCTTTTTTTTTGATTATTCGTTTTAAATTCAAGCCACTGTTGGCACTACTGTTTTCCCCGCAGAAAAAGAAAGTGGGGGGCGGCTTTTAGGGCTTGAAAAAAAATGGGCGGCTTAAGCCCACCCAAGCCTCATACACGCTACGCGTATGCATTTTACTTGGAGTCTTATGGAAATTCGAAAAAATTGACTCGCACATGCAATCAAACGAGAAAAGTTTGTCAAATTTAATGGTATAAGTTTCAAATTACAGTGACACTTTTTACATAATTCGTGTGCGAAAGGGTTGAAAATAGTAATAACAAGATAAACATTGGATTAATTTTATTTCTTATTAAAAAGTGATTCTTCAGCGTTCAGTGCCGATTTTTGCCAACAGTGCGCTACCGTTCGACTTATGTCAAATTACAGACCGAAAGTCATTTACATTATCATTAGTCATTTAGTCGTTTTACGGAGGGTCAGTTACTAGTTAATCATATGAAACACGTCTCTGCAGAATATCTTGTCAATAACTTCAAAAATAAAGCTAAAAGTACCAAAAAATGGAATAATGCGAATCGATTCGTATATCGAAATGCGATATTCCATTTTTGTGTACTTTTTTAGCCTTATTTTTGCAGTTATTGACGAGATATTTTGCAGAGACGTTCTTCACAGGATTATCTAGCATGATGATGATTATCCGTTTTCTTAAATATACAATACTTTCAATTTGACATTAATCGAACAATAGCGCTCTGCGGTGGTATAAATCGGCACTAAACGCTGAAAAATCACCTTAAGGTGATTCTATGGCAAACTCTCGGAAATTTTATTCCGATAGATGGCGTTACTTATCGCCGGCTCCGAAAATAGCCGTTTTTTGACGGTTTTCGTCTGTTTTCTCTGAACCGACGAATAAGAGACGAAAAATCGGATTGTCAGCATTTGCGTAATTTTTTGCTTGATTTTTTAAGCTAAATACAGGCCAGATTGGTTCAGAAATAAAGACGTAACTATGCAAAGAAAAAATCAAGTATAATTTGGAGTTGTATCAGTAAAGATTACAGGTGAAACCGAAACCTGTAATCTTTACTGATACAACTCCAAATTGCACTTGATTTTTTCTTTGCGTCGTTACGTCTTTATTTCTGAACCAATTTGGCCTGTAATTAGCTTGAAAAATCAAGCAAAAAATTACGCAAATGCTGACAATCCGATTTGTCGTCTCTTATTCGTCGATTCAGAGAAAACAGCCGAAAACCACAAAAAACGGCTATTTTCGGAGCCGGCGACAAGTAACACCATCTATCGAATTATAATTTCCAAGAGTTTGCCATAGAATCACCTTAAATCATTCTTGATACACTCTTTTCCACACATTGTAGGTTTTGTACCGTATACATTCTACTTGGCCCCAGATGAACCACGCAGACCACGCTACAGATGCAACTACTATAGTTGAGTTCGCTCCAGAATATAAGACAAGAACAAGAATATCCAACAATTCACTAAATCGATCATTCACGGTGTAACCGGTGTAAGTGTAGAAGTAAGTACAGACAAGAGACAACCCTGGTCTATTAACCCATTGAGCTCGACCGATGACGCGACAGACGAAAGATCGGACGGCCGGGGCACGATGGTCTGAGAAGGTCAAAAAGTGGCCAAAAATTTGAAAGTAAATTTCTTATCAATTTATCATTTTATAAACTTTAAAAGACGGGTTTTCATCACAGAGAACATTCATAACACGTAATTTGAACCAAGAAATGTCACCGAAATGTTTTAAATTGAGCTAAAAAAGATGATAATTGATGACTATTTTTCACTTATTTTTGACCATTTTTTTTTCGATTTCTGACCACAGTGCGGGGGACGCTCGCGTTCAGCTCGGCTTCGCTCTTGAGAAAATCTCGAGTCAAGGTCAACCGAGAGGTGTTTTTCCAAGGCGCTCGCCGCGGAAACACCCCCTCCCCCCTCCCTACCCCTAACCCCGCACTGCATCAAGCCGAGCGACCCCCAACCTACCCCCTCTCCTTCCATCTTTCTTATTGTGACAATCAATTGCGGGACAAGCAAGCGATTTGGTGATCTTATTTCGGCGGTTCCGCAAAATAAAATAAAAATAAATAATGATAAAAAGAAAAAAGGAAAAAAAATTGAAGGGAACGAAAATGAGGAATACAATAAAACTGGCTTCTGGCGAGGAGGATGATCGCGCGCGAACTTCGATTCGTTCGCACGGCGCACATTGAGTGGAGAAATCGATTTTTCCGGACAAGGAAACTGGATATTTCTAGGGGCTAGATAAATACATATGTTTATTCTCACAACAGACAATGTTAGAGATGGAGCTGTCGCAAACTTTTGCTACAGACTTATTAATAATTTCATATGTGGCAAAACCATTTAAAAATAACAATGGGTATGTTGCGTACTTTTGCTACATCAATATAACTCATTGTTTTTAAAGTAAAATTCGGCGAAAATAACGATGCGCATACATTAAAAACTTTCAAAATCCACTTATTAACTCAGAAAATACCTTCCATTTCAAACAACCCGCGCTACACTAGACACTATATCACCGACTTATAACTACATAGATGGAACCATCTCGTTTATGTAAACATGGACAGAACTTACAATTATTGGAATGTTTCGTTTAGATGCGTACATTTCTTATATTATTTTGTAATCTTTGATAAACCGAAAAGACCAGACAGCAAATGCAGCCAATAGTTCATGCTTTTAGAAGGGAATTCCATCAATTTGTAGTTACGATGTTGTTTACTTATGCACGGTGGTTCCGTCTATGTAGTAGTATACCGGCGCAAATAGTGTCTATTGTAGCGCGGGCTGTTTGAAATTGAAGTGATTTCCTGAGTTAATGAGTGGATTTTGAACGTTTTTAATGTGCGCATCGTTATTTTCGCCGAATTTTACATAAGAATCAAGGTTCTATATTGTTGTAGCAAAAGTATGCAACAGACCCATTAACGCACAAAAAAATCACGAAATCCACTGCACTCCTAAACTCATCAAATGCTTTCAAACGCGAGACCGTGATGGCGGCCGATGCCACTGATTACATTGGGTTTCCCTATCTTCAATCAGCTCCATCTACACGAGGTGTTCTCGCAACACCACACAAGAAGAAGAAGAAGCATACAATGGGTCTGTTGCATACTTTTGCTACACCAATATAGAACCTTGATTCTTATGTAAAATTCGGCGAAAATAACGATGCGCACATTAAAAACGTTCAAAATCCACTCATTAACTCAGGAAACCACTTCAATTTCAAACAGCCCGCGCTACACTAGACACTATTTGCACCGGTATACTACTACATAGACGAAACCACCGTGCATAAGAAAACAACATCCGGAACTACAAAATGATGGAATCCCCTTCTAAATACATGAACTATTGGCTGTATTTGCTGTCTGGTCTTTTCGGTTTATCAAAGATTACAAAATAATACCGGGTGTCCGGTAAGTCCCGGAACGGCTGCGCCATTTCTTTATTTACGCAGATAAAAAAACCAAACTTTGGGAATGTTCCTAGATAAATAAAAACTACTTTTTGGGGGGGTCAAAATTTTGGTCGCCCCTCCCGGGGGGGCGGGGGCGCCCCTAACTTTTTTTTTTCAAATGGCAACCCCTATCTTGTGATACCTCATTCGAAAGAGGGTAAAAAGTTGAGCATTTTGGCGCAAACCGCATGTCGATATCTCTTTTAGTATTCGAGATATCGAACTTCAAAATCTATGGAAACCCATTTTGAAAAAATCATAACTCTTATTCAGAAAGTCGCTATTTAAAAACTAGGGGTCTAAACTACTCTACATAACAAGCTCTTTCCAGGGAAAAACACCTCTGCCCAAAAAAAATTTAAATTACAGTTATTGTTTTTTTTCCCGCCAAAATTTTGTAAAACATTTTGGCGGGAAAAAAAAAAATAACTGTAAGTTAATTTTTTTTGGGGAGAGGTGTTTTTCCCTGGAAAAAGCTTGTTATGTAGAGTAGTTTAGACCCCTAGTTTTTTAAATAGCGACTTTCTGAATAAGAGTTATGATTTTTTCAAAATGGGTTTCCATAGATTTTGAAGTTCGATATCTCGAATACTAAAAGAGATATCGACATGCGGTTTGCGCCAAAATGCTCAACTTTTTACCCTCTTTCGAATGAGGTATCACAAGATAGGGGTTGCCATTTGAAAAAAAAAAGTTAGGGGCGCCCCCGCCCCCCCGGGAGGGGCGACCAAAATTTTGACCCCCCCAAAAAGTAGTTTTTATTTATCTAGGAACATTCCCAAAGTTTGGTTTTTTTATCTGCGTAAATAAAGAAATGGCGCAGCCGTTCCGGGACTTACCGGACACCCTGTATAAGAAATGTACGCATCTAAACGAAACATTCCAATAATTGTAAGTTCTGTCCATGTTTACATAAACGAGATGGTTCCATCTATGTAGTTATAAGTCGGTGATATAGTGTCTAGTGTAGCGCGGGTTGTTTGAAATGGAAGGTATTTTCTGAGTTAATAAGTGGATTTTGAAAGTTTTTAATGTATGCGCATCGTTATTTTCGCCGAATTTTACTTTAAAAACAATGAGTTATATTGATGTAGCAAAAGTACGCAACAGACCCATTGCCATAAGATTTAGGTGGCAACGGCCGCCATTACGGTCTCGCATTTGAAAGCATTTTATGAGTTTATTGGGAGTGGATTTCGTGATTTTTCGTGCGCTAATCGTTATTCTTACAGGATTTTACCCCCAAAATCAACTATTAATAAGTCTGCAGCAACAGTTCGCAACAGCTCCATTGAGAAAGTATCACTGGCGCAACCAGGATCTCTTCCATCTCTCTCATTCCCCATTTGAATGTATAAGTTGGAAAAGGACAGAAGGAGGGGGTTTTATCCCGTTGTCCATCCTTGTCTAACATACGTGTTTTAATGGAGAAAAGAGAGAGATGAAGAAACTCTCGGTGCGCTACTGGAAAGTATTGCAATGGAGCAGATGTCTGTCTGTCCGTATCTCGTATCCCAGAATAACTTTTGAACCAATGATCCATATGCGTCTAAATTTTCCAGAAAAGTTGCTTCTAACATTCCTCAGAGGGACTTATTTTGTTTTTTCCGAAATTTTAAATTGTACGTAAGTTATGGAGGGTAAAAGGTTTCCATTAAAATCAATGGGAAAATGGGTAAACATAGAGAAAATCGAAACATTTCTACACGGAAAAAAAACTACGGTGAAAATACCCATAAGGATACCGGATTTTGGCACCTGCTAGATGTTATGGTAATGTTAACCAGAAGTATACTATGTTTTGAATAGGTACTTGGTGATATAACCTGCTTGCATGTCGAATTTACTCAAAGTATCGGTAAATGTACCATACTTCTGGTCAAGTTTACCATTACATCAAGCAGGTGCCAAAATCAGGTATCCGTATGGTTATTTTCACTAATCTTTTTCTTCCGTGATAACATAGCTGTTTGAATTTTGATTAAAATTTGCAAAAACAGTTTGCAACCAACCTACTGTAAAATTAACTCCATAAGGGGGGTCTGGGGGTTTCTCTCAGAAAATATAAGAGGGTCTGAGGGTCCCCCTCGGATTAAAGGGATGAGAAAGTTTTCGCGGAATCGCGGGTATTTCCAACAGTTTGTTGTTGTTGTCAAATTTTGCTCGAAATCAATTTTCTCGACGATTCGTGCCCGGAAAACTCCGGAAAGTCACAAAGAAAGTAAATATTTTCATCCACAGACTCTATGTAAAGTGCTGTGAACCGCGAACACCTAAAAAAAAAAAACAAAAACAAAAAACAAAAAAAAACCGTCCAATTAAAAAGTCACGGGCAAGTGTTTTTTGTTTGTTTTTCTTTTTTCAAGATTTCTTTAACTTATATTCACACACAAATAGGAACCTACAGCCACCTGTAGACAAATTGGGTTCAACATGAGTAATTTTTTTAGTTTCTTGTCAGTTTTTTTAGTTTATACATCCATGCTCTAAGCAACCAGATTTCCACTGTAATCTTTGTCGAGGACCCACTTTCAAGAAAGTTTTTTTTTTTTTTTTTTTTTTTTAAACAAGTTTTATTAACACGACTATGCAACATGAGTAATTGTTTTTTTCTTATGATAAATAATATAAAATAATTACAGTATGATTTTTTTGTAAATATTTATGGGTATAGTAAAATTTTCTTTAGTTTTATGTTCCTGAAAAAAAAACGAACGAGAGATAAAAATGATGATGACGATAATGATGACGATGATGATATGGAATGAAGGGATGAAAAGATGGAGGAAAGTGAAGGTAAAGACAATTCTGAGTGGAGGAGGGAAAAAAGGAGAAAAAAGTTGACCCCCGTCCCTCAGATTTTATGATAAAATTTCAAGAAAGAAGTGTTTTGATTTGAAGGAAAGAAAATTGAAATTTCACCAAAGATTATTAGTCGATGTGCGCCTTCACTTCTGAAACGAACTCTTTACTGTCTCTGATTCTATCCGTGAGATCTTCGGACTATTTTCTATATTTGGTCCACTCCCATCACTGTCCGACGTGACGCAACGAACGGCGCGGCGCACCATGGTCCAGAAGTCCGATTTAGGAAGACATTAGTTTCCATTAAAATCGCCCAATATCTTGAAAACGGCTCATCTGACATCAAAAATGGTTATTACAAAAAAGTTAAAACGGGTTACGTTCTATCTTTTTTGTAATAACCAGTTTTGGTGTCAGATGAACCGTTTTCAAGATATTGGGCGATTTTAATGCAAACTAATGTCTTCCTAAATCGGACTTCTGGACCATAGTGCGGCGCGGCGCGATCCGATACTTGATCCTCCTCGCGCATTTCGATTGTTTATCGATTCGTCAATTGACGATTGTCACTCGCGATCGGCGCGACCAGCAACGCGACGTGCTTGTTCGCTACTCGCCCGTTGACCCTGAATACGCCACGAAAATGAGATCGACGTTGCCGCGTAGAGCAAATTAAATTAAACTTGAAAATTGAACTTCGTTTTATGAGAGTGCGGAAAACCATGGGGCTCTTGCTACTTTTGCTTTGCGGTTGAATAGTTAATTCTTGCAAAAAAAAAAAAAAAAAAAAAAAAAAAAAAAAAAAAAAGTTGACGATGAGCAAACTAAAATGATATACTGTGCTGAATAAGTACACCACGAATACTTTTTCACTCCAACTTAATCTGGAGGGAACCCCCCCCCCCCCCGACCCTCATATATTTTCTGGGGGAAACCCCTAGACCCCTCTTTATCACTGGGGGGGAGACCCCCGAACCCCCCAATAATATTCTGGTAGAGACGCCCAGACCCCCCCCCCCCCATTAAGGGGTTAATTTTACAGAAGGGTGCACGGAAAAAAAAAGATTAGTGAAAATAACCATACGGATACCCGATTTTGGCACCTGCTAGATGTTATGGTAAACTTGACCAGAAGTATGGTACATTTACCGATACTTTGAGTATAATAAATTTGACATGCAATCAGTTAACATCACCTAGTACCTAGTCAAAACATAGTATACTTCTGGTTAACATTACCATAACATCTAGCAGGTGCCAAAATCAGGTATCCGTATGGTTACTTTCACCGTAGTTTTTTTTCCGTGTGGTTGGAGAATTTTTTTTTCAAAATGTTCATCAAAATTCAAACATCTATATTTGAAATATTCCAATTTTTCTCTATGTTTACCATTTTCTCCATTGATTTTAATAGAAACCGTTTATTCTCCGTAACTTGCTTACTTATAATTTAAAATTTCGAAAAACCGGGAAAAAAAGTCCCTGCTGAGGAATGTTGAAAGCAGCATCTTTGCAAAATTTGGATGCATATGGATAGTAGCGTAGCTAGCTGAGCAAGCGCCCCCCTGCCGATTCGAATGCTGCGCCCCTCTTTTTTAAGGAAAAATTTGGCCGCTTCGGTGGAGCCCCCCCCCCTTCGCACCCGTACAAGTCGGAGCCTTTGTCGGAAAAATTATTTTCTTTAAAAATTTGTTGTAAATGAATGTAGAAGAATTATGTTTATTTATTCACAATGATAAAACTAAAAAAAAAACATTTGTATTTCATGAGTTTGAAAAAGCTCTTAACTTTGTGAACGTGTGAATTTTGGCAAAAGCACTTAGAGCCTTTACATAGCTTTCTCCCTACTTTTCTCAGCTTCTATTTTTCTCAATCTGTTCTCTTTTCTTTCCTTTTTCTCCTTTCCCTTTCCTTTTCTTCCTTTTCCTTTCCTTTTTTCCTTTTTCCTTTTTTCCCCCTTTTCCTTTCCTTTTCTCCTTTTCGCTCTTCCTCTTTCGCTTCTCAAAATGTCTTCGTTATAAATATCTAACTTCGTTAAATGTGAGAAAGTAAAAATTGCGAAAATCGCTCACTGTCTCAAAAAATAACTTTAAAGTTAAATGCATTATGGCGTTGCTACGCATGTATACCATGACCATGGGAGACTCATATCTAATGTGAGACCTTCCTCTGTGTGTTTCTAGGTTTCTATAGAGAGAGAAAGTGAGAGAGAGGGAGAAACGAATTGGATAGGAATCTCCTATGATACCTGCATAGCTCCGTCATTTAAGAGCAAAGAAGGCGGATCTATGCGGGTTTCATGGGAGATCCATATCCGAGTTTACCTTCTATATAGAATCGTTCAGACTTCAGAGGCAAGTCTCAAGTTAGATAGGAGCAGTGGCGTCGCGTGCCATCTGGCAACAATGCAACTGCTCCATTTAAACTCATTAAATAAATCGAATTTTCCTTGTGCACTGTGCACCCCCTGAATTCGATCTTTTACATGAGGTTATATGGGTAGAATACATTGTTGCCAAATTGCACGCGACGCCACTGGATAGGAGTCTCCCATAGTAAATACATACCACCGTATAGCTCCACCATTACGCCTTCCTTCAACTTTAAAATAATTTTGTGAGTCTGTGGGGGATGAATTTCTTTATTTTTCAAAGTACTATGACTTTTAAGGTGATTCCATGGCAAAAAACTCCCGAAAATTTTAATCCGATAGATGGCGTTACTTGTCGCTGGCTCCAAAAATAGCCACTTTTTGACGGTTTTCGACTGTTTTCTCTGAACTGACGAAAAATAGACCAAAAATCGGACTTTCAGCACCGGCTTAATTTTTTTCTTCATTTTTTGAGCCATAAATCGGCTAAATTGGTTCTAAAATAAAGGCGGAACTATGCAAAGAAAAAATTATGTGTAATTTGGAGTTGTATCAGTAAAGATTACAGGTGAAACAGAAACCTGTAATCTTTACTGATAAAACTCCAAATTACGCATGATTTTTTCTTTGCATAGTTACGCCTTTATTTTAGAACCAATTTAGCCGGTTTATGGCTCAAAAAATCAAGCAGAAAATTAAGCAGGTGCTGACAGTCCGATTTTTTGTCTATTATTCGTCTGTTCAGAGAAAACAGCCGAAAACCGTCAAAAAACGGCTATTTTTGGAGCCAGCGACAAGTAACGCCATCTATCGGATTCAAATTTTCGGAAGTTTGCCATGGAATCACCTTAAAAGAAAGTTCCCGATCGAAATTTTCACTTTTTTAAATGCGGCAACCTTTTCAACAATTTTGCAGCTTTCAAGTGTTTAAAGTCTAATCAGAATGCCCCTTTCAGAGTGCGTCATGAAAAGTCGAAAATCCTACCGCAAACGACGGGGAAATTTAACAAAAAGAATTTCGACCTGGGTACTTTCTTTTGAAAGTCATGGTACTTTCTTTTGAAAGTCGTGGTACTTTCTTTTGAAAGTAATGGTACTTTCTTTTGAAAGTCATGGTACTTTCTTTTGAAAGTCGTGGTACTTTCTTTTGAAAGTAATGGTACTTTCTTTTGAAAGTAATGGTACTTTCTTTTGAAAGTCATGGTACTTTCTTTTGAGAGTCATGGTACTTTCTTTTGAAAGTAATGGTACTCACGCACCGTAATTTTCGCTGGATTTCACTCCAAAAATTAATCATTCAATCACTTATAGCAAAAAATAGCAAGAGCTTAGAGCCCCATTGGCATTCAATCAATCAATAAAAGAACGAAATGTTGGAAAAATTCCAAAGATTATCGGTTGAGCTCTCTGCCCTTACTTCTCAAACGAGTTGTACAATTGATCGACGGATATCTTCGTTACTTATAGATTGTTTTCAGTCGATCGATACGAGACATCATGCATCAGGCTCCAGTTCCGGTTTCAAAACGAGACTGGTTCAACGGAATTTCCCCATAGATGGCGGCTCAGCGGGACATGATACAGTAGCAAGTGGGGTTGTTCGATCAATATAATCCGTTCATTTCTCCAGACCGCAGCCAGTGGCGTAGCTTGCAATTTGGCAACGTTGTATTGTGTCTATGTAAACCAATGCAAAAGGTCGAATGCGAAATTGTTCACCGAGCACCCTATCGTTCGATCTTTATCATGGGTTTCAATGGACGCACTGCACTATGGTCTGGGAACCCAAAGTGGCCTTAAATCAGGGAATGACCAGATCTTCTTGAAACTTGGGGTACTTATGTTTTGGGTCGCTGAACACGAAATTGAAAGAATTTTGGCAATAATTTCAAATTCAAGATGGCGGCAGCCAGAGTGGCTCGTGAAATCTAGGTTAACTATGTTTTTTGCCATTAATTTTATTCACAATTCGATTCTTGGTGAAGCAACAGAGGATTTCTTCACCATAAATCGATTATTTTACATTGGTTTGGATGGAAAAATGCGTTGTTGCCAAATTTCACGAGATGTGACTCTCTGAAGTCATACTAATAGGCGGCCATCTTTGATTTCGGAATTTTGAAAAACTAATATAAAAAATGAATCCAGCGACCCAAAAAACCCCCATCCGCCGAGTTTCAATGAATTTCATCAATTATTGGCGGAGCAACAAAATTTTTTGTCGAATCGAAAGTCGGAAAAAACCCTATTTTTGGCCTAGATTTGAAACTTTGTGCGGTCATAACTCTTGAACGAAACGTTTCTCGGCATCGCGGTTTGCGCCATCTGAAAGCTTATAAAATCAGCTTTTTTCACAACAGTTATTTTTCAGATTCCTTCATTGCACATATTTTTCAAACTCAAAAAACAAATTTCGAAAACTTCAAAAATCAAAAAAATGGTAAAATAAGACTCAAATATTTTTTAAACTAAACATTATAGCACATCAATCGAAAGATCTTTAAAATAAGCATCTTTTGGCGCAAAGTTCACGTCAATAATCTCTCATTTTTAATTTGCCTCATTCTCTATACAGGGTGTCCCAAAATTGATAGTAAATTTTTTACCACGTATTTTTGGGGCCAAAATAAGACTTTTTTTTCCTATGAACACGTGTCCGAAAATGCCCCCCCCCCTCGGAGCTACAGCCCCCCAAAGTTTTAAAAAAAAATCGGTTTTTCTTCGATTCTAGCAACGGATCTCGGTAAAAATGGATGAAAATTGGTTTCCAAGGGTAATTTTAGGCGTTCTTTCCGATTCCGGGGTCAAAAATTTCCGAAAGGGTCAAGAAAGGGGGTTGAGGGGGGTTCAAATTTTAAATTGAATAATTTTTTAGTGCTCCGTAAGAAAATGAGAAAAAAAACAAAAGAATCTAATGGAACAAAACAAAAGGAACATTTTTGATCTCTTGTGTTTTTTTCATAAGACACACAAAAAACGAGTAAAATCGATTTTTCGCCGGGAGCGCACAGCCCGATAGCACTGCTCTGTGCACTCAACTGACTCAACGATCGACTCGACGCAACGCGGCACTGAAACAGCGCTATCGGGCTGTGCGCTCCCGGCGAAAAATCGATTTTACTCATTTTCCGTGTGTCTTATGAAAAAAACACAAGAGATCAAAAATGTTCCTTTTGTTTTGTTCCATTAGATTCTTTTGTTATTTTTCTCATTTTCTTACGGAGCACTAAAAAATTATTCAATTTAAAATTTGAACCCCCCTCAAACCCCCCTTTCTAGACCCTTTCGGAAATTTTTGACCCCGGAATCGGAAAGAACGCCTAAAATTACCCACGGAAACCAATTTTCATCCATTTTTACGGAGATCCGTTGCTAGAATCGAAGAAAAACCGATTTTCTTTTAAAACTTTGGGGGGCTGTAGCTCCGAGGGGGGGCATTTTCGGACACGTGTTCATAGGAAAAAAAAGTCTTATTTTGGCCCCAAAAATACGTGGTAAAAATATTTACTATCAATTTTGGGACACCCTGTATACTATCACTTCGGCGCTACATTTGAACTGATTTATCAAAAAAAAAAAAAATCGATTTACTGATATTAAAGTGAAAATATCTTAAAAGTCTGCACCAGTCTGCAGCAGGTCTTTAATGATCTGAATAGAGGAGAGTATGAGGAACATTTTGAGACTATACAGAGCTCTTCATGTATCTTCAATTTTTTTAAAACGTTACTTAAAGTTTTAGTCAAGGGTTTTTTTTCCCCCTCAGAGGTAGCACATTTGAAGCTCAAAACCAAGGGTAAGAAATAATAATAGGTTAATGACGCTAAAAAAGGTGAAAAGAACTTCCTTTTGGCTTCCAGATCCATGCTTGTTTGTTATTATTGTGTTATCCATGCCGCCACAGTAACACTTTAAACGTAAATGACACATCATCCAAGTGCACGGTTTGTTTACTCACCTTCGAGGTGCGTATGTTTGCGATGAGATAGCTGACCGGTAGAGCAATCAGATAAGATGATACTAGCCGTTCTAAGTACCTCAGATAGTGTAGATTACGATAATATTCACAGTGAAGATGTTTTCAGAAATTCATTTTTTCGATTTTATGCCAAAAATACGGGTTTTCAAACCATAGTGCACTGCAACATTGCCAAATAGCACCCAGGTAACGGAAATCCATCGAGAAAATGACAAAAATACAGATAGGACTACCCCAATGTTTCATGTGTTATACAGGGGTGCAAAATGTTCCAAAACTTCGGAAGTTTCACGCGATCCATGACTTATTTCCTCAAAGGATTGTAAAAAATTTCCTCACAAAAATTTGAAAGTGATGACTTTTTTTTGCTTATTTTAACATTTCAACACCGTATGCTCGCAAAATGACCGATATTTTCCCATTTTGTACACTATTTTCCTGGGAAATCCTTATTGCCATCATTTAAAAAAAAAAAAAAAAAAAAAAAAAAAAAAAAATGGAAAAATTTCCTCACTTTTTCAGAAATTTCCTCACTTTCACGCGATCCGCGGATCGCTAGATCGGGCACATTTTGCACCCCTGGTGTTATACAGGGTGTTGAAAAACTGTTCCCGAATATTTCAGGGGAGGATTTTATAGATCAAAATAAGACTTTTCTTACCTATAAACATGGGTCCGAAATTGCAGTCTTTTCGAGTTACAGTGTTGCAAAGTTTCCGAAAAAACCAATTGAAAAATTGTCATAAGTAACTCCCTCGTGAATTTTTCTTAATGCTCGTAAATAGGTACTCTGTTGTAGTTTTAGGCGCTCTTGCCGATTTTGGCCGTGAAAATGTTGTATGCAAAAATTTGGGGGGGGGGGGGTTATGGGGGTTTTTCTTGATTTTTCTCACTTTTTTTGGCCGTATTATGTGAAAACATGCTTTCGGATTCATTAAACCCATTAACGATTAGCATTACTCAAACGTTCGTAAAAAAGTATGCATTTTTAGTCCTTACAAGTTTTTCCAATTCGTAAACCATTTCCGAGAAAATCGTCCTTGAAGTTGGAGAAGTCGGCCAAGAATTGACAGAATCAAAGAAAAGGCGATTATTGGCCGACCTCTGCAACTTCAGGTATGATTTTCTCGGAAATGGTTTACAAAATGGAAAAACTTGTAAGGACTAAAAATGCATACTTTTTTACGAACTTTTGAGTAATGCTAATCGTTAATGGGTTTAATAAATCCGAAAGCATGTATTCACATAATTCGGCCAAAAAAAGTGAGAGAAATCAAGAAAAACCCCCGTAACCCCCTCAAATTTTTGCAAACAGCATTTTCACGGCCAAAATCGGCAAGAACGCCTAAAACTACGCCAGAGTACCTATTTACGAGCATTAAGAAAAATTCACGAGGGAGTTATGACAATTTTTCAATTTGTTTTTCGGAAACTTTGCAACACTGTAACTCGAAAAGACTGCAATTTCGGACCCATATGTATAGGAAAGAAAAGTCTTATTTTAACCTGTATAATCCGCCCCTGAAATATTCGGGAACAGTTTTTCAACACCCTGTATATGGAACGAGCTATGGCAATAGAGATGATTTATGGGACGTGATTTTGAAACTTCAAAGAGGCAACCAGGATGGAAATCTCTTATGGACCTTTTCACACGGGTTCGGTTTGTTTGCCTCATTTTTTCATAACCTAAAAAAAAAAATTGTTGCCTTCTGAATTTTGTTCACATTTAATGGGACATCACCGGTCGATGTATCGGTTTGATGTCTTGATTGTAACCAGAGCTGAGCAAATATTATTCGACGTATTATTTGCCTATTTAGGCAACGCAATAAAATCAGATTATTCGCCGAATTATTTGGTCAATTGACCATACCTCCTCATAGGCAATGGTGTCACATCTCACGCATCAACTCTGTTGCCAGACTGAATTCATTATTTCTGATTCTTCGTTTGCCCAACTCTGATTGTAAACCCTACAAAAAAAAACATAGCCGCACCAAATTGACGTACCGTATATAATCTCAGGATATTTTAATTCTTTACAGAAAACCCTTTCGATTTAACTGCAAACCTCTTTAAACTTTGAAAAAAAAGGGAGAATGTAGATACAGTTTCGCATTTTCTGCTCTCGAATCTGACAACCAAATATTTCTTCATATAAACTCACGAAAAAAATCGATTCTTCAAAAATCGATGAATCGATAGTTTTATACATGTTTCAATGAAGAAAAAACGATGTTCCCAAATCACACGAGCCTCCATTGATTCATCCCGATTCCCGATCTACTGATTGTGAGCGACATCGGCGCAATAACCAGGATATCTTTTATCTCTCTCATTTTCCATTTGAATGTTTAAGTAGGAAAAGGACAGAAAGAGGCGGCTTTATCCCGTTGTCCATCCTTGTCTAATATACGTTTTTTAATGGAGAAAATAGAGAGATGAAGAAACTCTCGGTGCGCTACTGGTGAGCGAAGAAAATAGAGATCCAACACCGATTAATTGTAACTTGTTACCGTCTTATTTTATAACTAATTTGTTTTGAATCCATTAAAAGGACAGAGGACAGACGTTTATAAATAAATATATTAGAGAACTACGCAAAAAATCGCGAAAACAAATCAAAATTCACCGCGAAGTTCCACGCAGTTACGGAAAGGCTCCAAAGTTTGTTATGGATTCGTCCCCCTCCTCCAAGGTTACCCCCTTCTTTCATACCGAGAACTTTTTCTGGTGGAAAATATTCGCAAGAGCTGCCATAACAATATGAACTTTCATTATCTCAAAATTTTATATCAATAATAATCATCACGCATAAGAACAATGTTGCCTGATTTAAGATTAAAAATTGATGAAGTTATGACAGCTTGAAAAGAAAAATAAATTTGATCCTCCCTGCTGATTTTTTTAACGAATATTTTCTCGTAGCGATAAAAGTGTTTTCGTCAGTGTGATTAACCAAAGAGCGTAATCAGTTTCATATTGCGTTAGACAGCAAAAATTCTGTTTATGAGTAGTATTCTTCGTGTTTTTGGTTGTTGGTGCGAAAGTGTGCGTCGGATAATTAAGTCCTTCGTTCTTAACCCTTTGACTGCTAGGTTAGGAATGCAGGTACAGCTAGGGTTTGAATGGGAAACCGTGCACATTTACGAATTTTTACGGTTTTTTGTTTTGTTTTGTTTTTTTTTTTTAATTTTTTTTTTTATTTTCTTTTATATTCTTTTCAAGACAGTGGCGTAGACAAGGATTCCGGGGCCCTCCCGCCAATTATTTTTAGGGGCCCCTCTACTGTCACTCCAAGATAGGGGGTTCAGCCCCCCCCCCCCCCGCGTAGGACCTGAGATCTGGGGTGTTTCCCCGACAAATTTTGGAGATTAGATTTTCTCAACCGTAACTTCAGGCAATATTCATCTAAGAATGCTCACACAATTCATGCTTATAGTTATCGGTTTTATTTCCTTCCTTCTTCTTGTTTTCGTATCGAAGAACTTAAAACTCGCGACTTTTTTCTGGAAAAGTATTTCCGTAAGAAAACGCTTAAACAGTGTTGGAAGACGGAAGATACTTACAAACAAAAAACGAAGGAGGAATGCTATTTCAATAATGAAAAAACTTTCCTTTCTTTACTTTGACAAGTTTTTCCTTTCATCAGGCCCGGGGTAGGGTGATTCTTATTTTTCAAAAATGAGTATTTTTTGTGCGAATGGTGGATTTTTTGTTCTTTGTGGTCTAAAAAATTGACCCATAACAAGCATTTTGAAAAAAATTGACTCTAAGTGGCCCCTCATAGGCAAAAAGGGCGTAAGTACCAAATATGAATTTTTGGGTGTTTTAATAGTCAATTATGGTGTAAAATAGCCACTTTTTGGTCTTACAGGGCTACAATTTTCATTATTTTTGGCTTATCTGCAGTCCTCAAAAGTGCCTCAAAAGCCTCAAAAGTCCATTTTAAGATATGCGTAAATTGCTCTCGCCGCGCTTTAGTCCAGGCAATGGGTGATTATTGGAAGAACAAATTCCCATCAAAGGTTTTTGGGGCTTAATCGCTTCGTCTTGATGGTGTCAGTAATGACCACCTAAAAGTCACAAAATACAGCTTTTTAGATAAAAGCTCAAAAAGCTTGTCTGAATCACGTTTTAAGGAAATTTGGACTCAAAAAATGAAATTAGAAACCTAAAAAACCCCCGGATACCTAATTTTATAAAAATCGGAGCACTCTAAATGCTACGGTAAGGCGATCGAAATCATTAAAAATAACATTGTGTTAAATGAGCGTTGCCACGGGGTAGTATCAATTTTCCTGAAAATCGCCGAAAACTTAAATCGTGTTTTTGAGAGCTTACACGTCGTCAGAGCGTAAAAACACAGAAGATCTATCTTGTTGGAAATTACCTCAGAAACAAAAAACACGTATCAATTTTTTTGATACCTTGCATCGTTTTCGATATATATCGAAATAATCGATTTTGGGCCCCCCCTCCCCTGAATTTAGCACAGCACCTAGGCATGGGGAGTTTTAGGTGGTCATTACTGACACCAAGACGAAGCGATTAAGCCCAAAAAACCTTTGATGGGAATTTGTTCTTCCAATAATCACCCATTGCCTGGACTAAAGCGCGGCGAGAGCATTTTACGCATATCTTAAAATGGACTTTTGAGGCATTAGGACTGCAGATAAGCCAAAAATAATGAAAATTTCAGTCCTGGAGGAACAAACAGTGGCTATTTGACACCATAATTGACTATTAAAACACCCAAAAATTCATATTTGGTACTTACGCCCTTTTTGCCTATGAGGGGCCACTTAGAGTCAATTTTTTTCAAAATGCTTGTTATTGGGTCAATTTTTTAGACCACAAAGAATAAAAAATCCACCGTTCGCACAAAAAATACTCATTTTTGAAAAATAAGAATCACCCTAGCCCGGGGCCCCAACATCGTCGGTCTTCAGGGGCCCTCACAGCCTTGGGGCCCACCCGCCTGGCGGGGTCCGCGGGGGCCTTATCTACGCCACTGTTTCAAGAATTTAGAGGAATGCAGTCACAGTTGCGAGTATACTCGTCCATAGCAGTAGCGCACCGAGAGTTTCTTCATCTCTCTCTTTTCTCCATTAAGAAACGTATGTTAGACAAGGATGGACAAGGGGATAAAACCCCCTCCTTCTGTCCTTTTCCTACTCATACATTCAAATGGGAAGTGAGAGAGATGGAAGATATCCTGGTTGCGCCAGTGGTCCATAGCTCTAAAAGAAGAGGTTTCTCCACTGCAAGTCTACTCGTCCGTAGCAGTTAAAGGATTAAGGGGTCTCTCCACCAGCAAATTTTAAAAAGCGCGAATAAACTGATTGAGCCAATGAGCTGCCTTGAAGTCGATAGTTTGAGTCCGATGTATCGACAACAAAGAAGCCCATTGGCTCAAGCAGTCAATGCGCGCTTTTAAATTCGCAGGTGGAGAGACCCCTTTAGCTTACGAGGAAATATTCGTTAAAAAATCCGTGGGTCAATTTTTACTTTCTCATGACGAACAAAGTTAGAAATTGAGGAAGTTTCGCAATGGCGCAGCTGCCTGTCTGTCTCCACTCCAGTGGCGGCTCGTGCAATCTGGCAACCGTGCACTTTTGCCATTTAAACGTATGCAAAAAGATCGATACTATGTGAGGCGTAGCGCCTCACCAAGTAATCGATTATTTTACACAGTTTTAAATGGAGGAAATCCATTGTTGCCACATTGCACGAGCCGCTGCTGCTCCACTCCAGCATAACTTTTGAACCAACGCTTCAATGCTTCATATGCAACCAAATTTTGCAGAGAAGTTGCTTTTAACATTACCCAGAGTACTTATTATTCTTCTTTCGAAATTTTAATTTTTAAGCAAGTTACGGAGGATAAAAGGTTTTCTTTAAAATCAATAATGGGATAATGGGTAAACAATAAACACATACAGGGTATTTCACATAACCTGCTCACTATGGTTTTCTTGAACGCGGGACGATAAAAAAATCGGAAAAAATCGGTTTCATAGTAATTCGGACCTGAAGTTTCATTTAAAAATACTGTCACGACCCAAAATATGGTCTTTGGGGGGTTTTCAGGGGGGGCCCCCCCTAATCTCGAAAATGTCAAATGGCAACCCCTATATCTTGTGATACCTCATTTGAAAGGGCTTAAAATTCTAAGCATTTTGGCTTAACCTGAAAGTAAATATCTTTTTTCGTGTTCGAGATATCGAAGGTCGAAGTTCGATTTTGGACCAATTTTCGAAAATTCGTAACTCCTACAAAAAGAGTCGTAAAACAAAAACCTGCACATGCAAAATACTCTACTTGATGAGTACTTTCAAGAAAAAATACAAATTTTGAATCAAAGGAACCAGAAGTCGGCTTTTAGGCACCTTAAAAGTTTTGCCGGGAAAACCCCGATTCATCAAAATTTTCAAATGGCAACCCCTATCTTTTAATATCTCATTCGAAAAGGCGTAAAAAGTTATGCATTTTGGCGCAATCCAAAGTTCAATATCGTTTTTCTTATTCGATATATCGAAAATCGAAGTTCAATTAGGACCATTTTTCGACCGGCTGTAAAAAATGGATCCAATCGTGTGATACATCATTCGAAAGCGCCTAAAAAATCAAGCATTTTAGCACAAACCGGAAGTCCATACCTTTTTTTGCGGTTGAGATATCGCAAGTCAAAATTTAGTGTCCGCTTGGGGCCTACCTTAGATTTTGACTCGCGATTAGTCATCAGATTAGTCTATATTCATTTGCTCACATCAAAAGTATGCAAGAGCCCCATTGAAGTGAATTCCTAAGCTAAGTAGTGGTTTTTTTAACCGTTTTTAATAAGCGCATCATTATTTTCGCCGAATTCGACGCAAGAATTTTCGTCATTTTCGTAATTATTGCTGGTTTTTACATCAGATTAGACTATTTTCATTTGCTCACAGCAAAAATTTGCAAGAGCCTCATTCAAGTGATTCCCTAAGTTAATGAGTGGTTTTTTTAACCGTTTTTAATAAGCGCATCGTTATTTTCGCCGAATTCAACGCAAGAATTTTCGTCATTTTCGTAATTATTGCTGGTTTTTACATCAGATTAAACTATATTCATTTGCTCACAGCAAAAGTTTGCAAGAGCCCCATTGAAGTGATTTCCTAAGTTAATGAGTGGTTCTTTTAACCGTTTTTAAGAAGCGCGTCGTTATTTTCGCCGAATTCAACGCAAGAATTTTCGTAATTTTCGCTGGTTTTTACATCAGATTGGACTCCATTCATTTGCTCATAGCAAAAGTTTGCAAAAACCCCATTGAAGTGATTCCCTAAGTTAATGAGTGGTTTTTTTAACCGTTTTTAATAAGCGCATCGTTATTTTCGCCGAATTTAACGCAAGAATTTTCGTAATTTTCGCTGGTTTTTACATCAGATTGGACTACATTCATTTGCTCATAGCAAAAGTTTGCAAAAGCCCCATTGAAGTGATTTTCTAAGTTAATGAGTGGTTTTTTTAACCGTTTTTAATAAGCGCATCATTATTTTCGCCGAATGTAACGGCAAGAATCAAGGCTCTATATTGATGTAGCAAAACTATACTACGCAACAGACCCGTTTGCCTGGATCCGCTAACTATAGTGTAAAGCGAACACTTTTTTCTTTTCTAGCATTATGCGGGTCATAGCCGTAGCCAGGACATTGTCTTTCTCCCTCTTAGCCCATTTAAACGCATGAGTTAGAAAAGGATGGATATAGGGGCTGTCACGTGACTTCAGCCCCTGTCTTTGTCCTTTTCTAACACATATGGGCTATAAGAGAGAAAGACAATATCCTGGCTACGACTACGATGCCAGTATCCGTCGTAGATTCACCTTAAAAATTACCGCTCGACGATAAAAATCAACACACCGCAAAAACTCGTCGGTCGTCACTCGTATTAGATTTTAGTGATCCTGTTGAGTGAGTGACCTTGAGAAAATTTTTCACGCGAAATTCATCAATGACGGGAGGGCGGGGCGGAGGTGGAGGTGGAGCTGGGATGTCTATAGCACCTTGCGCGTCTTGTAAGTGAGCTATTGTCTTTTCTTTCCTTGTCGTGAGTGAGTCTTTGTTTTTTTGTTTTTACTTTTCTTCTTTTTTTTCTGTCTGAAATGAGCGTGCGAAATCGGGCGAGAACTTTAGTATCTTCGCACGGTGGACCCAAAACGTTGATAATGAGGACATGAAAAGTTGTTGCTTTTTGTCCTTTCTTCATTTTTCTTTTTTGTAAATTTAATTTTTTTAAATTTACTTACTATTAAATATTATAAAAAATAAAATTAAATAAATAAATAAAAAATAAAAATAAGAATAAAAACAATGATAATAAATAATAATAATAATAAATAAATAAACAAATAAATAAATAAATAAAAAAGAATATATTAGTAAAATGTATTAATATTTTTTTTTTTTTTTTTTTTTTTTTTAAGAGTCGACCTTTTCTTGCAAAAACAATGCAATTTATCTCATTCTAACAGAGCTACCGTGGATAATTAATGACATTTTTCAAATTACCGATGATTCCACAGGTTGAGAAAGGATTACACAGTTCAGTCTGAGTATGACTGGACTACACGAAAATACCCTTGTCTGTACGATATTTTCTCAATCGGTGGAAACGCCGTTAATTAATTAAAATACCCGCAAGTTTTTTACAGTCATCGACGACTCCACCAGTTGAGAAAAGATTACAGAATCCTTTAAACCCATAAATGCCCAGTCGTTCGTTAACGACCCACTTGATGTGTTATTTTTTAACCAA
This sequence comes from Trialeurodes vaporariorum, assembly GCA_011764245.1. Classification (NCBI taxonomy): domain Eukaryota; kingdom Metazoa; phylum Arthropoda; class Insecta; order Hemiptera; family Aleyrodidae; genus Trialeurodes; species Trialeurodes vaporariorum. The sequence continues at coordinate 14,369,403 of VMOF01000013.1, read as the reverse complement.
ACAGTCACTTTGGACCAATTACTCAAAAACCAATTTTGGGAGCTTTTCGCACGTATCATTCAGATGGATCACAAAATGCCTGTTCTTTTCCCATTTTTTAACGTTCCTAGTCCTCGGATTGAGTTTTTTTGAAAAGAACTTCAACCTTTTTAAATAATTCTGGGCATAAATGGGTTTCGCGATCGAATGTCATAAACAATACCAACCTAGGAAACTCAATTGTGTTTTTAGATGTGTTTTCAAAGCATCAATGGCATCAATTCAATTTCGAATTCGCCTCCGGACAGCCAGACTTGAATTCAAAATCGAATTGATGCTATCGATGACTGAAAACACCAAAGGTTCGAAAAACACGATCCAGTTTCGTGTCATCCACTGCGTTGTCATGCGTAGGTTGGCAATGGTTTTGTCGAATAAATTCGTCGCAAAAATTCGCTAACTGTCTAATTTGTCACTCTCTCTATAGAAACACAAAGAGGAAAGCCTGAAATTAGAAAAGAATCTCCCGAGGTACCTGCAAAGCTCCGCCGCTTCGCCTTAAACTTTAAATACATTTTGTGCGTCTGTGAGTAAAATTCGTAGTTTTTCTATTTTCTCACTGTAATTTTTGGGGGATTTTACTCAAGAATTAACTTTAATTCAATCAATTATGGCAAAAGTTAGCAAGAGTCTCATTATGGTACAGTCTATTGATTTTAATTATTTTTTTATTTTTTTATATTTTTTTTTTTTTTGTAAAATCATGTCCGAAAAGTTCCATTTTTCGACCCAATGTCCGTCGAGCGACGGTCCCTCGGTGCTCCACACTCAGCAACCGGTCTCAGCCACTTTGTTCCCGAGCTGTTGAGTGTTACCTCGAAAACATATCAGTAATATTCCGGTGACGTACCGTGCAATTTGCCAACGTTGCATTTTTCCATTTGAAAAGACGGTATGTAGGACAACGAGCTGTAACCCATAACAGAGGAGGGACGCAATTTTGAGGACACCAAGCAGGAGACAGTAATAATGGAAATCTCTTATATACATTTTACACGGGCTCAGTTTGTTTGACTCTTCTTTTTAAAATTTCAATCCCCCCCTCCCCCCCCAAAAAAAAACATAATTTACAGCATGGCTACACTGATGCTGAACTGTGTTATCCAGTGGCGTAATCTTAGGGGGGGCATGACCTTTTTGCCCCTCCAATATTTGAGAAGGGGGGGCAAAGTATCATTTTGCCCCCCCAATAATTTGATGAAAAAGAGGAAGGTAGAAAAGAAAAGACGGAAAAATACAAATAAATAAAGGAAGAAAGGAAGAATTACAGGAACCGAGAAGCAAACATTGGCAAGAATAAGTGGCTCTATTTTACCCTGAAACTGCGCCTAAAGTAAATCTAAAGTAAAAAATTCCTCTGTTGTCAATGAAATAAAGAAAATATACATTGAGTCTACTAACTTCTGTTCTGTCGGTTTGTTATTTTTGAAAGATTTGATTGCATAAAATATAGTCTGAGAGAACCCAAATGTTCAAATTTTTCCGGGGGAATACCCCCGGACCCCCTATTACTGGAATGTCCCCCCCAGATTCCCCAAAGTATCGGACTATTTGCTACCCCCTCCGGCCTCCCCTCAAAAAGAATCTAAAATTTTACGCCACCAAGTGGAACATTACATTTTACTGCAGTTTTAAATTTCCAGATGACTTCTAACCGTGAGGAACAGTTTCCCAAAGCCTAGAAATATCACCTTCATCAATAAGCTGAAAGTCTAACTGAAAAGTTCTCTTTTTGCCTGAGAAATGAAGAAAATAAACGTAAAATCTATTTTTAATTTGTTTAAATTTTGTGGCATTTGTATGCGATAACATTGCTTAAAATAACGTCTGAGAGAGCCTGAATTTCCAAATTTTTCCGGGGGAGGACCCCCGGACCCCCCCTCTCACTGGGGGGTGTCCCCCCAGACCCCCCATAGTGCATCTCTCAAAAGTTGGTTTGCCCCCCCCCCCAATAATAATCCCAAGTTTACGCCACTGGTGTTATCTTTTCTCAACCGGTGAAATGATCGGTGAATTGAAAAATGTGACGAGGTATTATAGGAATAGAGACGTAGATTATTTCAATGGAAATAAAGACTCCGTTTAAAAATGTTGTTTTATGCAGGGGCGTCGAGAGGGGGGGGCTGATGGGGCAAAATGCCCCGGGCCCCCGCTCTCAGGGGGCCCCCAAATCATGAGAAGAAAGAAAAAAAAAAGAAAAATAAAAGGAAAGGAAAGGAAAGGAAAGGAAAGGAAAAGGAAAAAAAGAAAAAAAGAGAAAAGGAAAACAGGGAAAAAAGCGAAGAGGGGGAATATGAAGAGTAAAGAAAAGGGGAAAAGCAGAGAGGGAAGAAGTAGTGACTGATGACATGATGCTTGAAAGTGGGGTCGAAAAGGAAGATACTATACGTAATTTCACGGCTTGTGGCGAGCCAATAAATTGGGGGCCCCCAGCCTACTTGAATTTACCTTAAAAACAAAAATGTTAAAGTTCGATCTAACCCCTCGGTGAACCCCCTCCGTGAATATTCCATGGCTCCTTCATCCACATTCCTTTTGACTCTTCTCCCCCCAAATTTACCATGAGTCAAGAGCAACGATTTCATGCAGGCAAAATCGAAAATATATTTGAACATTTCAATTTTACTGTAATGAAAGTACCGTAAAATTCAATCTGAAGGTCAGGAAAATAAAAAAAAAATTCCGGGGGGGGGCCCCCCGGACCCCCCCCCCTCTCGGTGAACCCCTTGGTGAGAATATTCCATATGGCTCCTCCAACCACATTCCACTTGACTCTTCTCCCTCCTATTAAGAGTCAAGAGCAAATTTTTCATGCAGAAAAATCGAAACTATATTTCAGCATTTCAATTTTACTAGCTGTACATGAAAGTACCATAAAATTCAATTTGAAGGTAAGGAAAATTGAAATTTTTTCCGGGGGAGGGCCCCGAACCCCCGTTTGTCTTGAGGAGTATTCCATACCCCCAGACCCCCCGGAGTTTCAGTCGTCCCAAAACCCCACCCCCCCCCCCCCCCCCCAAGGCAAATTTCTCGGCGCGCCAATGGTTCTTAGCAAAACCTCCAGAACTTTCTCGACGTCCCTGCCAACACTTGTGAAAATGTGTTTAGCCAAGGAGGGCTGAGAAATGAAAAGTTGAAGAATGAATGTTTTTTTTTTATTATTATTTTTAGAAATCAAAGTAGAAACGAAGAATTTTTTGTGTCGAAATTCTTCAAGTCAGTCACATCATGAGGCAAAATAAAACTAAAAATCAAACATTCTATTGCTGTGATTATTTGAAATTTTTCAGTAGAGATAGCTTAAAATTGCGACAGTTAGAAGCTTGATTTTAAAAATTTTCCGGGGGAGGACCCCCGGACCCCCCTTAACCTGCGGGGGGTGGGGGGTGTCCCCAGACCCTCCAGGGGGGATGATACAAAAAATAGGGCCCCAAATGCACAGTTTGCCCCGGGCCCCCAAAATCCTCTCGACGCCCCTGGTTTTATGGCCGTAATCTTTGTCAAATCTGAAACCACCTTGATTCACACCCACACCCAACGAGGTATAGCAATCGAGAGGCTGATACATGTTATGAGTCCTATCCAGGAGCGTCACGTAAACTGCGATCTATCGATTCTTTTTCCATTTGAATCCACAAAAACAATCGATTATGAGGGGGTGCACAGTGAACCTCCAAAGAATCGATTGTTTTCATGTGTTTAAATGGACAATAATAGATATATCGCAGCCCACGCGACGCTACTGTCGTCCTATCCCAAAGTGAGGCACCATGGGCATTATATGGGCAATCTGATTCTGGTTTGTTTGCCTCAAATGTTATATAACTTTAAATTCAAAAATTGAAATTAATCCAGAGGAAAAATTGGTATTAAACGAAAGTGCAAGTGTTTTAGAGTGGTTATCTGGACAGAGAATTCCAAAACAACTATCCAGGTGAAAAAATTTTACTTGTTTCTGTCATAAGTCCGTTTCTTTATTGGACAAATCCTTCCAAAAGAAACAGTTACATCGATTTCTGTGTCCAGATAGCCACTCTAAAACACTTGCACTTTCGATTGGAACCGATTTCAAGCAATGGCGGATCCAGCAATGTGGCAACCATGTATTCTTCCCATTTGAAAGTATGAGGAAGAATCGATTCTCGATGGGGCCATGGCCCCTTGACTAATCGATTGTTTCTCACGCATTCAAATGGGAAGAATACACAGTTGCCAGATCGCTGGATCCGCCCATGATTTCAAGTGGATCTGCCTAGAGTATACTATAAGACCCGAGTATTCTCGATCAATGCTACTTATGAGAGAGCCGAGGCTAACCGAAAATGGCGGCGATCAGCATATCAGGAATGTAAACATTGAGTGAGAAATCGCGTTGCTTCAGTCGAGTCGTATTTGTTCTTAATTTTTTTGGTGCAAAATTAATCCTGATTGTATATCATGACGGCGAAATGAGTTAATCGAAATATTTTGATAGAGGTAGTTTCAGAAGTGTAGGCACACCTAGACCGATAATCTTTGGAATTCGTCAACATTATTTCTGATATTACTCGATGAAAATAAATGAAAATTAAATTGAGTGTTCACTTTTCAATGAGGAACACTTTAAACACAAAAGAATAAAGTCAGGGGCAAATTCGATATTGATTTGAAGGAATAAGGTGAAAAAGCGCCAAAGATTATGGTTTTGGTGAGCCTACACTTCTGAAATGAGCTCTAGTGGGGGAACCGTGCTTCTTCCTATTTGAACGGCGCGCCAAAACTAACTCAAACCTGTCTTCTAACCGCGCGGTCGATTTGGCTAACCGAAAATGGCGTCGTCGAGAATACTCGGGTCTTAAAAAATACTCTAGATATGTCACAACTTTATTTTTAAGGTTTAAACTCTTATGGACATTTTACACGGACTTACTTTTGTTAGGACTTTAATATTTTAACTTAAAAGCCCCCCCCCCCCAACACACACACACACACTAGAGTCCCTATATGTAGAGAGTTAAGACAAGAGAAATCATGGGCGCCGCCATTGGATGCGATTTTGCACATTTGTTTACATTCTGAGGCCGTTGTTGTGTTTTGCTCCACAGCAAAGATTACAGTTCCTCTAAGTTTGAAACGATGTAATCTTTCCCTGCTTTTGTTGATCGACATGTATTTAAAGCTTTTTTAAAGATTCTTTTGAGATTTGTGGACATTCTTTTGGTGCATTATGATTAAAATTAACAGATTCGTCGCAAATTAACTCTTTTATCTGTAAAAGACCGTTGGTAAACAAAACAAAAGTGCAAAATCGCATCCAATGGCGGCGTCCGTAGTGCCTAAAATTCATCGACCAATCAGAAGTTGACTACCCTCTTGTCTTAACTCTCTACATATAGGGACTCTAACACACACTTTTGATAGCCTATCTACGCTTACACTGAACTTTGTAATCTTTTCTCAACCGGTGGAATCATCGGTGGATTAAAAAATGGAATTAAATATACACGACAGTGGCGTAGCGTGCTATTTGGCAACGTTGCCGTTCGTCCATTTAAGCCCATGAAAAAGGTTGAATGATAGGGTGTTCGGTGAACACCTTTGCATTCGACCTTCTTTTACACGGGTTTAAATGGACCTAGCAGAACGTTGCCAAATTGCACGCTACGCCACTGATACAAGAAACGGCAGCTCTGCGACCCGGCGCGCCTCACAGTAGTTAGAAACATCGAATCACTCGGACAACATTTTACGAATAAAAGTCAAAATTAAGAACATTAAATAGCAAGATAACTTTAAATAATGTGTGAAATCATTCATTTCAGAGCTTAAAATGAGTCTAACAACATGATTTTTTCCAAGAAAATGACACATCTAAAATGTTTTTAAAGCAAAGAAACCAAAATTATTTCATGTCCGGAAAAATTGATACTTCGATCCAATGTGCGTCGCGCGGTGGCCGGGTGTCCTCACAATCAGCTGGTGCACTCGATCACTACCGTAACCTGTCAACCGCGTGAGACGCAATGGTACCGGTAAATCAACGCGCGACAGTGTCCTGCGCGCAAAACTTCATTTCCGGTGGCGGCGGCGGCGCGGCGCGGGTGGGCGTTTTAGACCCGGAAACAATGACTCCGACTTAAATCTAGACTCATTTTCATAGCGGAACCGGAAAAACGGAGCGGTTTTACTCCACCCTCCCTTGTAGAGAGAGTGAAAGAAAGAATTACTTACAAAAAAAAAAAAAAAAAAAAATAGATAAATCGACTGATAAAATCCGATTTTCTGCGAAGGTGCTGCGTTGCACCCAACGAGCTGTACCAATAAGCGCTTTTTTTTTTTTTTAATCCGTTCGCGGATCGCAGTCATGGCCGTAGCCGGGGGGGAGGGGGGGCAGAAGCTTGCCGAGGGGGGCATGTGAGTACCTTTGCCCCGGGTGGCATTTTCCAAGAGCGGCAAAATCAGAGTGAACAACAAAAAGAAAAAAAGAAAAAAAAAAAAAACGGTTATCAAATTTCAAAATGAATCACAGGGCGGCAAAATAAGTGCGTGTAACAAGCAAAGCAAAAAAAAAAAAAAAAAAAAAAAGGGAGAATGAAAGGAAAAGAAAGGAAAAATAGGGGGAAAAGACCTGCAGCCACCCTGAAAAAAATCCTGGCTACTGCCATGATCCATAGGCGGACCGTGACCAAAAAAGTGGGGGGGGGCTGTAAAAATGATGGTTTTTTTTTCGCTTAGCCCCTCCGCCCAAAAAAATGGACAGTGGACGCTTTCGCATGAGCCTGTTCAATTGGTCTTGAAAGTTTGGAGTATTGGATGTTTGGAGAACACCTTCCCATTTGACCTTTGACATAGGTTTAAATGTACACAATACAACGTTGCCAAATTGCACACTATGCCACTGAATTTTACATTTGTTGACCCTAAGATTATTTGTTTTTTGAGAAATGAGAAGGATAGGTAAAAAAATAGATTTGAAACTCACCGCGACACAATATGTACAGTTGCACTGTTGCAGCGTCCAAGAATCCTTCAGTTCAACTTCATTAAGGCAAACTTTGCACAATACGGTGACTACATTTTTATCTTTAACCGGAATGAACGCAGCTGAAGAACTTATGGAATATCTAGAGGACGAGGCCAATGAGAGGAGACTTGAACACGTAGAGAAAAACTTTGAACCCGAAATAACGACAGAAGGAACTCGCAAACGATTCACCGGCTCCACCGGTAGGACACTCTGATGCGAATGCGATGATGAGAGATTCCCCGAAATGTCACTGTGACTATTCGAACAAAGATCCTGCGCAGACTTCACAGCCGAACGATAATTGGAAACACAACTGAATGACGTATCTGCCAAAACGACTGACTGAGGACGCGATAATCCCGAAGACGACACTTCGCACTCCGGTTTCACATTTGCAACACTTCGCGATTTTCTTGGGCGCCTTGAATAAGAACTTTCACTTGGACCTCGCGCTGAACCCGCACCGTTATCGCTTGTCCTGTAAGGCGGGACTGTTAAACGACAACAAGGATCAACAGGAGCACTGGTTTTTTCAATGCACGCGACACACGAAACACAATTTTCTCGCACACAATTGCGACTGCTTACATCGGCTAGGCTTTCCGAAGAACACTTATTTTCAAGGATTTCGTACACATTCTTATCGGTTTCCCGAAGATTTAATGCAGATTTACTTGACTGTAATAAACTGGAAGCTTTCGGGGAAGAGGAATCACTAAACTCATCACCCTGATTAGAATTAACAGAATTATTTAGAATACAACTACTACTACAATCAGAATCAATGAATTTTAAATTTGAAAAGCTGTTTCTATTTTGTTGAACATAGGGAGTGGAAGAAATGACGTAATTAATATCAGAACAACTTTTGCATAAATGGTTCTTGACAAAAGGCGTTTTCTCCGGTGAATGTAACTCACTGAATGACATACTGAGAGAATTCGGTGACGAAAGCGACGTTCCTTTGCTGTTTACTTTTTTTGCTGACGAAGAGTGAATTTTACTATTCCTTTTTTCAGAACGATTCTCTGTTTCATTGGATGCTAATTTCTTTCCTGTTGTCAACGCTAACAAGGATTTGAGGAAATAATCCATTTTGCTCTTGCGGCGGTTTCCATTCGAGACGGACTTACTCGAATTGCATAAAATCGAGAGAAGATTCGAGTTTAATAAATTATCAGAGGAGTGTCTTTTGTAGACTTTCGTTTGGATGTAGCTGCTAAGACATTTTTCATTGAAACAGACGATGGTATCTTTCGAAAACATATCATCGCCAACAGATATATTTCGTTTAAGATTCACAGAGTTATTGTTATTGGAACAGTCGGCATTAACATTATGAAAAGATTTTGAGCATTTAAGATTGGAAGATGACTTGGAGTATTCTTCGTTTAATAGCGATTCGTTACTTCTATTTCCACTTTCCGATTCTTGTTTGAAAGAGCTCGTACTCATTTTCCTTCTCTTATAGTGATGAAAAATATCTTTCTTACATTTTTCAACTAAATTACATTTACTATTTTGATCACAACCATTTGTTAAAGTTTTGCAGTCATTCGATAAACGAGCGTTAGTATCACATGATTTTTTGAACGAATTCGAGTCCTTCCCATGATCGGAGGATGACGGAGCAGAGATATCACAATCACGATAATCAATATTATTGTTATGTTTGACTATTTCTACCAGCTTTCTGCCATTGTCGCTAAGTAAACGCTGCCGCATCTGGTTTTCGTCACCGTCAACAATGTCTTCCTGTGCACAGTCCGAGTCTGCAAAGTCAATGTCATTCATGCCACTATTCCTTCCGTCCCTTTGATCCTGACTACCGTTTTTACCTTGCCGACAACTTTGCTTTGTAAAATTGATCAGTACATCATCACGGTAGTTCTCGTCCCAAACATTCAACGATGATTTCCGACCGCGCGCTTTCCGCTTCTTGTTCTTCCATCCGAACAAATGTTTTTTGATCGAATTGAATTTGTTCGAGTCTAGCTGGTGTCCGTGAAGGCGGGGCATTGAATCGCCCGCGCCTTGACCGTCCGAGCAACTGCTCTTTGATGTCGAGGGGGACGCCTCGAAACTTTGCTTACGCTGATTCTCTGTTTCGCTAACATCGCATGCTAATAAAGAAACGTAAGTGCTTGCTGCTACTTCATCTATATTTATTTCATTTTTCTCCGCTGACATGACGCTTTCTTTGCTCGAGGAGGAGGGGTTATGATCTTACTTCCTACATTATGCGGTCGTGCCTGCTTCTCCATTTCTTGTTTCACAAAACATAGTGCTAATGACCAGTAAGCGTTGACTGACTTGTTGAACGTTGGTTTTCATATCTATTTCTGATTTGCTTCAAGATGATCAAATCTTCCATTGTATCATTTTTTCAGTTATTACACTGAAAAAGAAAAGAAAAAAATAAATATTAGAGCAAGTTCAAGCAAACAACGACAAAATTTAAATGCAAACAGACCAATTATTGCAGAGATATCATCCGTGACCGACGAACAGCCAGACGGGCATTTTTTGATATTTGTTTTTTTAGGTTCCTAGGGACATGAAATGCCAAGAAATAAAGCAAACTCAATTTTCAAATTTTTCATGATTACAATGCTTTCTCTACACAGAGTGAGAGAGTAAAAATAGTTGGAGTACATGGATTCAGCAAGATACAATCATCTCTTTGTTCTTTGTCTCTGTTCTTTTTTCATAAGATATACTATTTTAGTTGTTTTGTTTACGTTTATTATTTTATGTATTTTTATTATTTTATTATAGTTTAATTTTAATATCCAGGAAACGTCCGTCCAAATAACCCATCCCCTTTTTTAAACATTTTTTTTTTAGTAATTAATTTTTATTTATTTTTTTATCAATCTTTTATTAATATTATTTACAATTATTAATTTTATTTATTTATTACATACATTTTCCCTCCTTAATTCCTTATCTATTTACTTATTTATTTTATTTGATCTAATTTAGTTTAGAGCAGTCCCCCCAGTAAGTGATGTATTATTTTCCTTTTTTGTGAACTGTGAAAATAAACCTCCTCTGAGCAGGGTTACTGCTCAGTTGAAACTTAAAAGAAAAAAAAAAATCAATGGGGTCTTTAGGATTTAGATGTTCTGGCATTTAAAATCAATGAGGCATTGGTTCAATTTCTTTTCGACAACCCATTAAATTCAGTTAAACGTATGGATAACTAAACCAGTAGCGGCTCGTACAATTGGGCAACAATGGATCCTCTCCATTTAAACCTATGTAAAATAATCGATCTTTAGGAGCTGCATTGCACCCCCAAGAAATCAATATTTTTGCATAGGTTTAAATGGCAAAACACATGGTTGCCAAACTGCGCGAGCCGCCACTGAACTAAACGCAAAGTAAATAAATTAGTCAGCTAAGACGGAAAAGTTGCATAATCCTATCAAACAATTTCGGAAGCAGCCTTGTCCACAATGTTCTAGGTTGCAAATGATGTTTGACCCGAAGAGAATAAATCGACAAGGTGAGATACCTACGCAACATTGTCAGATGTACATATTTTGGGTCATATATTTCCCATAAGAACCAATATAAAATAAGCAGCTTTTAATCTGAAATCTGTCAACACAGCGCCTACGAGAGAATAATAAGGAGCAGCTAATGTCACTCGGAATGTCTACAATACAAAAAATAATATTCACAGATAAAAGCTCAGTCGACTTGGTAGGATAATGAGGGCTAAAGATAAGAGAGATAACAGGAAAACAAACACTCGCACTGCCTCAAAAAAGAAAAGAAAAACTCTGGGAATAAGCGGAGATTATCACAAAAAACAAACAGAGAGCACCTACTGAAAAAGACAACTGTTTGACAAGATCGTGTGACTGAAATAATTTTCTTCTCACAATCAGAAAATTTTACAAGTTAGAACAATTTTTGTTCAATCCTGAGATTAGAGGGGAATTTTTGCGCAGCTTATTGTAAGTTTTAGTAGAAAGTTATTTAGATAGTATCTCAAATACGAAGACAATCACTGCAATCACAAGGCTGCTATTTTAAAAGAGCTTGTTTTAAATATAATCTGTAATTTTAAAGTAAGAAATAGTACTTAGATAAGAATAATATAAAATAGATAAATAGATAAAAAATTGATTCAAATCAATTTGAATAAATAAATAGATCAATTTCAATCAAAAAGTAAGTAAATAGAAGCGCAACATGTAAGATAATTAAATAATTTAGACCTCGGACTTGATTTTACTCAATAACAGTTGTGGCAAAGTGTGGAATCTGGCAACGTTGCAATCAATCCATAGTGCTAGAGACAATACACAGGGTGTATAATAAAGACCACGCACTAGCCGTGCGCACTGTGGCTGACTAATTTTTTGGAACTCAACAGGTATTTAATAAAGGGAGCATGAGGGTACACCATCCAACATGGTCCATACGTTGACTGATGCAATGTTGGTGCTTCAGTCCCATTAGACAAAGTATGGACAATGTTTGCGGTGTTTTGTCGAGACCCCAAAATAAATAGTTGCCACCGCGCGCAAAAATGGGCAAGATAGGTAGTGCGTGGTCTCTAATATATATTGTCTCTGCATAGTGCACACCCTTGAATTGAAATGTTATACTGATTCAAATGCTCAAAATGCGTCGTTGCCAGATTACACGTGCCACCGCTAGAAAATACTTGTTTGACTTGTGACCCCTCTCAGCTGAGCCTCCTAAAGGGTTCACGCAATTTGAATGCGCATCACACCAAAATTTGAAAAGAAAAGAGTGAATCAATAACAGATTTGCACCCCCCCCCCCCTTTGTTCAACCCAAAAAAGGCTAAAGAATGGGGAGGATGGGGGAAAGAAACAGAGAAAAAGGAAAAAGGGGGTCACCGGGGGACGAAAATCCCAAATTCGCCCCCCCCCCCTTTCGCAAAGGCTGGATCCGCCAATGCTTCAGTGCCGATGTACACATGCTTTGTACATCTCATTGAGCTTACTTGCACCTTTCGAAATCCTCGATGCTGATTCGTTGGCTCAATTGCACTCACTCGGAATGATTTGATCTTCTCAATATGCCTGTCTGAATGCTAGAGCTCATTTCACGAAAGATGGCAGGTGACAGCTCGCCCGGCTTCTTGCGACGTAGGTTCGTTCGCGTCTCTGCCCATCAAAGTCAAAAGTCAGTAAACAGAAACACAAACTCACCCACTGCACAGTAAACAAGCTGATCTATCATCCGCCAACTTTCGTGAAATGACCTCTAGTAATAAAATGCCTTGCGACTCATTAGAAACCAACCTTAATGGTTTGTAAATCAAAATACTTATCAGAGATCTACGGTGTGCAGAGTGTCTATTTGTCTCTGCATGTTTCCAACTTTCTTCATGTTTTTTCCTTGACTTTCTAGTTTCCTAATATTATGTTGATGTATTTGCTTTAGCTGAATGCATTTTACAAATAAAAAAACCACTATTATTATTATTATTATTATTATTAGATTGAAGAACGGTGTCAAACCGGGATGGAATAATCAGTATCCTATCTTTCAATGACAGCATGAATATTCATGTAGATACAAAAGTAGATAAGCTACATTAACCTGCCAGTTTAGAGACCACCAAAAATCACCAGTTATTACCACCATCCACCAATCGACAGCCTGAATCTTCAGTGCAGGACCATTTTGAATATCGTGTTCTGACAAATAAGGGTGACTGCTTCCAAACTGCATCAAAACGCATCGGAGAGCGGTTGATTATCGCAGAGTTTCGACTCGTTGCTTATCAACCACTCACCGACTCACTTTGATGCAATTCAGAAAGTAGGCACCGCAACTTATCAGAACCTGAAACTCAAAATGGTCCTATTCTACCAAACATCGGCGATGCCTGCTGACCATCTAACTTACAGGGTGTTCAAGAAAAAATTTGGTTTGACTGTTACCAGTTTTCATGATAACAAACAGACTAACCAAATGGATGACGGCAGTATAAATAAGTGGATGTTTTCTTGAAAGCTGTAAAACTGTCAAGTCAAATGTTTTCTAAAACAACCTAGAGCTTTCAATAGCTCTAACAGGTGGTATTAAAATTCGAGTAAAACAGATACCTAAGTTTCGACAGCCATAGCCGTAGCCAGGATATTGTCTTTCTCTCTCCTAGCCCGTTTGAACGTATGGGTAAGAAAAGGACAGAACCAGGGGCTGAAGTCACATGACAGCCCATGTATCCATCCTTTTCTAACGCATGCGTTTAAATGAGCTAAGAGAGAGAAAGACAATATCCTAGCTACGGCTATTTCGACAGCTAACATTGAGATGAAAGTTCATAAGTGATAGGCAGCTGGACCAATTCACCTGACTATGGGAGGTTGTTAAAATGAAAATAACTAGTTATCGGGTGTGTCTAGGTGCCAAAACAGATTAAGAGACGGAATCAAAATTCTCCTTGCATCCAAATGATCAAAGAGATTGCTAATTAAATGACCAAAAGTAGCTCATTGACGACAACGATCTAGTGATCCACTTTCAGACAAACATCTGCAAACCAAAGATATCGGCAGCATATTTTGCACTAGGGAACATCTGATTCCAGCGAATCTGTTTGCTCAACTGATAAGCCTTTTATGCTGCGACAGGATCAGTAAGCTCATCTCAACTACATATCAATCGATAGGATTGCGTGAAAATGCTAACAAGGATTTGAAAGCGGGGCAGTTTGAACTCGCGTGATTTCGGCAGTACGTTCTTCAGCATAGAACATCTAATTCCAGCAAATCTGTTTCCTCTACTGATAAGCACAACATCAATAAGCCTGATATGTTGTGTCAGGATCAGCAAGCTCATCTTAACTATACATCAATCGATAAGACTATGAGAAGTGAACAAGGCATTGAAATCGGGGCAGATTTAACTCTGGTTGAATCATTCTCCAAGAATGCAAGATTAAGATGTAGGAATTAGAAAGATTATCAACTTACTCTGATTTGCCAATTTCGATAAGAAGTGATTAAGACCAACAGACGAGGAGAAAATAATCCTTTCACAGACGATCTCACCACTGATAAGACACCGTGGAAAAACTTGACGAATCAATTGATGAGCGCGATAGACATGAATAAATAAATAAATAAACACCACTGAATACTGAATAGACCTAGATCCTCACAGAAATAACACACTTTCAAAAAGGTGGCTCGGTAAATATGAATCTCACAACTGAGACGGGCGAAAAATATTGACGGAAAAATTAAAACTAACCCGTACGATCAGAGAACGGAACGAACACACAATTTCACACGGTTAAAAAATTAATATAAAACGAAAATCAACCGCACGCAAGGATCTACTATCAAATATAAGAAACGAGGTTTAAATCAAAGAGCTACAATCACGAAACAATGAGTAACATATTTTGCTATTTTATCAACGAAAATCTCAAATTACAAGATAACCAACCATTAAAAATATAACGATGTCAACTTGGTCAACAGAGGAACTGTGAAGAGCTCCCGTCAAAAAATCGTCATCGCGAATGAACGACCGAGCGATGTGAGTGTTTGGTTTATGTCTGGAGCGACGTTGCTAAATCTCCAAACATTAATTAATATTTCAGATAAGAATCACACGTCGAAAATACTCAATCAGGCAACTCTGCAGACATTCTAATTTCTCTTTCTGCTCCTAGAGGGAATATTCGCGCAGGAATCAGTTCGCGGTACGTAAACAAAATCAGCGCTAGCTGATCATGAGTATCATGAGATCATGACGGCTTTTGTTTTTTGCTCCAACTAATAATACTGAATAATCGCTTTTCCGCGTGAAAAAAAGTTCCGCGACCGATCTTATTTTCAATTGATTACCGTGTTCGGAAAGAAAAAAAAAAAAAAAAAAATCGTTCCCATGCGATGACAGTAACAGGCAGGCGGCTTAACAAGCGATCATGGCGGGAGGGGAGTGGGGTTTCTTGTCCCTGTCCTGTCCTTCCGTACAGTCTTGAAAAACAAAAAAAAAAGTTCAGTTTTTTCTACCAATTTTAACATCCTTTTCCCGTACGCTCAATGTACATGATTTTTTTCCAATTTTTTATTTTCACTTCTTTTCCTCGATCTCTGTTTAATGGATAAATTTATCTCACTAATCGCCTGAGTTACCGAAGCGCTGAAAGCACTTTACTTAAAGCTATTGCTAAAGCTGTTGGTCCCTTTCTGATAGTGGCGTAACTAGGAATTTTTCAAGGGGGAGGGGGGCTGGTCTGCAGTTCCAAGGTTACTCTTCGGTGAAATTTCTCCGAAAACGCAAACAATTACCTTTTTATAGAGCAAATGTCAGTGATAAGGGGGAAGGGAAGGGGTCCTACGGACCCCTGAACCCCCCCTAAAGAAAATTTTATTTAGTATCCGAGTTCGGCCACTTTGTTAATGTGCAATCAAATGGGTGTGTCGCCATCTTTGGTTGCGAATTTCGTGAACAGGGACCAAAAAATGTATCTATATGTATTCCCAGCAGCGAGTGCATCTTGCGTGCGGTTTCGAACAATCAGGGACCAAATAATGTTAGGTCCCGAGCATTGAATTGCGTGCATCTTGCGTGCGGTTTCGACCAATCAGAGAGCTTACGCACGGTCATGTGATAGTGCGTAAGTTACGCTTGGGACCTAACATTATTTGGTCCCTGAGAGCTTAGCTTAACGCACGGGATCAAACATTATTTGGTCCTAGGTTATGGTTTTCGAAACCTTTACAAATTCGTGACCAGGTCGCAAATCGCTGGGACAATAATAATTTTAAGATGTGTAATAATTATATTTATCCTATAATCCTACTCTCAACATAGTATGAAATGATGTTAAATAACATTAAAATTACCTACAAAACATACCTGACAACTATTATACAAATTATTAAGCACATCATACAGTCACTTTAAGTGACCAAACCGTGAGCTTCTTGTCTACGCTGCCAGCTTTCTGATCCTTCGGTTTTGAAAACTGCTGTTGCGAACGTGATATCATCCCGTGCACTAGTTGTAACCTACCTTGGTGATTGAAGGCGTGATCCTTCGGTTTCGGAAACTGCTGTTGCGATTTTGCGAATGTGATATCATCCCGTGCACTTGTTGTAACCTACCTTGGTGATTGAAGGCGAACTGTCTGGTTTCCCATGAGGCGGGAGGCCACCAGTCAGCTGGACCTGCTGCACGGTCCGCTATAAATTTGAGGAGGTGTGGATGGGTGCTAAAGTAAAGGTGCCTACCTAATTTATTGAGGACAGTGGCGTTGCTAGGTATGAGGGGGTGGGGGATGGAGGGTTAGAACGTGGTAACATCCCTCCGAAGACGCCAAAAACGACATACTGTAGGGGGAAATTAAAATTGGAAGCCGGATCCAGATTCCCTGATAGACCGATAGACGATAGACCGCCCCCCCCCCCCCCCCTTATCTACGCCACTTTGATTAAAATATGTGACCGTACATGGTTCATGAAAGAAAATCGAAAATATCAACTCGAGTTTATAGCCTCGCGGCCCAAATGTTTCTGTTCCATTAGGTAATAATACGAAGAGCAGGTAATCAGTTGGAGGGGGGGGGGCTTCAGGCGGCCGCAGTACGGCAATTTGGGGCTGATGTCTACTTTTGCTAAGATAAAATATCGCAAAGAGTTTGCAAATTTACGAGCAGACCTGTCATTTTGGTGGGCCTATAATCGCTGACAAGGTACAGGGCTCTCAAAACGTACCCTCTGCTCTTCCGGGGCACGGCCAATGTAATTTTAAATGGGAAAACAGACTTACGAGCAAACCCGTCATTTTGGTGGTCTTTAAATCGCTGACATTGCGCAGGGCTCTCAAGACGTCCCCTCTGCTCTCCCGGGGCACCGCCAATGTAATTTCAAATAGGAAAACAGACTTACGAGCAAACTCGTAATTTTGGTGGTCTTTAAATCGCTGACATTGCGCAGGGCTCTCAAAAACGTCCCCTCTGCTCTTTGGAGGCACGGTCAATGTAATTTTTAATGGGAAAACAGACTTACGAGCAGACCTGTCATTTTGGTTGGCTTATAATCGCTGACAAGGCGCAGGGCTCTCAAGACGTCCCCTCTGCTCTTTCGGGGCACCGCCAATGTAATTTTAAATGGGAAAACAGACTTACGAGCAGACCTGTCATTTTGGTGGGCTTTTGATCGTTGACTAGGCGCAGGCCTCCCATTTCTCTTCTTTCTTAGGGAAACATCTTCCAAACACCCCATGCCTGCTGCTATAGGGGGCCTCAAATTCAAGTTGAGGTAGGTATGGCCTCAAGAAATGTAAGTCTGCCCCTGCCATCTCTATTATTGGCAATATCTGGGGGGGGGGGGCAGCAGTGGAGTAACTTACGGGGCCGCAGGGACCGCGGTGAGGTGGGGCCCGGAATAATTGGCGGCCCTTCACGCAGCCAGGCGGGGTGGAGGGGAAGAGGGAAAAACGAAAAAAAGGGAAAAACGGAAAAAAGAAAAACAGAAAGAATAAAAAGAAGGAGAGGAGCAGGCCCTCTATTAGCTGTTCTGTTCTTAAGTTAAGAAAGTAAATGTATTTTCCTTTATAAAAACGCGGATCTTTCTGAAATCAGGCGCAATTGTTTGAAGTGAGCTGTGAGGCCCTGCTTTCCAAATAAATTAGCCTCATAATTCTGTTTCCTAGGACTTTAGGAACCCCTTCTTCACCAGAGGTTCGGTGATTGGAAAAGCTAAAAGGGCCCCTTTCACTTGTGGGAGCCCGGAAGCAATTGTAGGGGATCTTCCGATCTTTCTTCCACTATTTTTTGAAAAGCTCAGGGCCCTAAAAATGTTGGCGCTCGACGCTCGTGCTGGCAGTTGTTATGAGTTAGGTGGTAGGTGGGGGGGGGGGGGGGGTTAGGTTAATGAGTTATTTTAGAGTATGCAGATTCTGTTGTAGGAAGGTAGGGGGCAAGGTTATAGATTAGAGAGGTATGCTCATCTGACTTCGCGCCACAAATTCAGCGGCGCGCAGTTCAAAATCGCTGCAAGCAAGATGGCCGACAAAAGCAGAAAACGTTTACTCTTTGCAGAAAACATCGGGCTGGCCTCTGCAGGAAAGCAGAAAACAACCCATAACCTTGGGTAGGGGGGCCCTCCAGTTCAATCTGCGGTGGGGGCCCGAGTTTCAAAGTTACGCCTCTGGGGGGCGGCAACTTTTCTTGATGAAGGGATCATAAAACTGAGGAAGGAAAAAAAAGGGGAAAAAAGAGAGGGAAAAGATAAAAAGGGGAAAAAACCAATAGAAGATAGAAAAAAAAATAGCGAGAAAATTAGAAAAATATGGAATTATAAAGGACAAAACTTTAACCCATAAATGCCCATTGGGTCATTAACGATCCTCTTATAATAGGTTCTTTTGGACCATATTATAGAAAATTTAGGCCATTTATACTCAAAATCAATGTTGTGATCTTTTAGCAGCTATATAATTTAGGTGGACCAGAAAATTTCACAATTTTTAAATTCTAATTTGTTTACCTAACTCTAAGATGGTGTTTTTTGAGAAAAACACCAAAAAACACCCAACATGTTCAAAAACTCGAGTATTAAGTTATTTCCTCCTCCTGCTGTATTTTGAACCACTCCTTCAAACAGCCCCCCCCCCTCACTCAGACACACACACACTTTTCGATCCATAGACCGCCACGCCACTGATAAAGGCAAGCTTGAAGCGCGGCGGCTCAAAATTCAATAATTAATAACATCATTATGTATTGTTATTATTGTACACCAATTTAATTATTCAAAATCAATGTTCTATTTTCCATTTTTCCGAAGTTTTCACTCTTTTGATTTTCCTAGAGTCTCTGTGACTAAATTTTCCGCAAAGCTTTTCAAATTCTATTCGGAGGTAGCGTTCTCACGTGGTTAAAAACTGAACTAGTTGCAGAAAAACAACAAATAACAAAGGAGAGGGGGAAATCAAAACATTATTGTCAAATTGAGGTTAGGGTGTAAATCAGCTCATCGCTTATCACATCAGAAGTTCGAATGAATTGTATCTGAATTCGTAAATTTTTTATTTTACACATTTGTTAATTTTATCCCCTCATTCACCAACTCGACAATTGTAAGTAAGTACCTGTATAATTTTTAATCCTTCAAATTTTTCTTGTTCTTAACCTTTGATTTTCTCAGATTTGCAAATATTATTTCATGGAGTGTGTGCCTCATCAATTGAATCTGCTGGTTCCTTTTGATGCGTTATTTTATTCTCCGGAGCGCGCACCGGTGCAGCTCCAGTGCACCGGAGTGTTTTTTTATTCCCGTGCTCCAGCACCGGAGCGCACCGAAGTGTTGTTTTATTAGCGGTGTGATGTGTATCGGAGTTGAAGACCGATGCACCGGAGCTGGAGCTCCGGAGCTTCAACACGTGACCGGTGCTGCACCAGACAGCTTCGGAGCAGCTCCAAAAACTCCGGGTTATTGCACCGGTGCGGATTCCGAAGAATAAAAAAACGCTTCGTTTGCCATTGACGCCATTTAAATTTGTTCTCTACAATGTTTTTTGTGGTACTTTAAGGAAGCAGAGAGGAAAATTTGGTCAGAGCTTTGCCGAGATGAAGTTTCCCTCCGCTTTCTTCGAAGCTATCAAGAGCACATGGCAGTCACCAACTTATTCGCAACCCAATTATTAAGGTGAATTCTCTGGGCCATTCTCGCTTCTGTGTGCTCCTTGAGGCCATAGGTTTCCTGCCTTTGACCGTCATTTGAGGGAGCTAGAGTCAATTTTTCAGAAATGTTAAGTATATCATCGTGTCGAAGATCTAATCCTTAGGGACATTCTGATACCATTTTTGAGCTTCCCAAAACCAATTTTTTGAGTCGAAAGTATGGGTAAGAAATTTTGAATTTGTAGGTGTTGATTGACTTTGTTCGAATCTTTCAAATTCACAATTTCTTGCCAACATTTTTGACCTAAAAAGTTGGTCGCTAAAAGCTCAGAATGATATCAAAACGTTCCTTAGGTTGATCTTGAATGCAACTTACGGGGGGATCGCTCCCTTCGCCACTGCCCTGTATCCGCCAATGCGCAATCTTCAGATTTCCAATTTATTTATTTTTAAAGAAAAAATTAGTACTAGGAATGAAAAACTGCTCCTTTTGTCAAAAGTCAAACTTGTGTGGCAAGTTTCACATTAAAAAATAAGTAAATGAAAATTAATTTAAATAAATAAGCAATAAAAAATAATTAATGAAGAATGAAATATTCCATAAATAATCCACAAAAACTAGATAAATTTTCATACAGATTAAATAAAAATTAATAATTAAATTATTTAATTAAATAAAATAAGATAATTAAGAATGATAGTTGATAATTTGGCAATCCTGATTAGTAAAACGAAGAGGTAAACGGCTCAATTGATAAACAAGAAAAAGAAAACTATCTAGAGTAGACACATTTTGAGTAACGGGTTCTGAAAAGTAGTGGTGCGTGCTACTGAACTGCATCAAAACTCATCGGTGAGTGGTTGGTGTGCGCAGAATTCCGACTTGTTGCTAATCAACCGCTCACCGATGCGCTTTGATGCGGTTCGGAAAGTAGGCACCACTACTTGTCAGCACCTGATACTCAAAATGGGTCTGCTCTGCTCTAACAAGGCATATATTCTTCCATGTCCAACACCTAATCAAACTGTGACAGGAACTTGTATTACTAAGTATTATGAAAAAAATAGATTATAAATATTCAAACAAGGATCTATTCAATCTAGCGGATTTGAATATCACTACGGTAAACAACCCAGTAGCCGGTACCCCTAAAATTTGCTCCAGTACCCGGCACATAGTTTTCACAATGTGAAAAATATTAGTTTAGAGGCAATTCTGGTGTTTTGTGTATTTTTTCCGAATGTTTCACATTGAAGTCTCAGAAAAAAATCACTCAAAACACTTGTATGGGGCTCTTGCAAACTTTTGCTGTGAGCAAATGAATAGTCCATTCTGATGTAAAAACCAGCAAAAATCGTGGAAATCACTTTGAGAAAATCTAAAATTCAGTAATAAATCTACATAACTGCTCCAATGGCAAGATCGTAATGGCGGTTCGACGCAGGTATCATGGGAGATTCCTGTCTAATATGTCACTTTCTCTCTGGAAACACAGAGGGATGTCTCAATTTAGATAGGAATCTCCCAACTGCTCCAATGGCAAGATCGTAATGGCGGTTCGACGAAGGTATCATGGGAGATTCCTGTCTAATATGTCACTTTCTCTTTGGAAACACAGAGGGATGTCTCAATTTAGATAGGAATCTCCCATGATACCTGCGTCTCTCCGCCATTAAGCTCGATTCTGAGAGTTCAACTCTTCAATCCCACGTTGGAAAAGTTTGCAATAGCCCCATTGCCACCAAAGGAATACTTTTCCCTTTGTAAAAAATGGGTGCTGGGTACTGGTGCAAATTTTAGGGGTGTCTGCTACTGGGGTGTTTACCTTATAGGTAGCTGAAGAATCACTTTAACTTACTTTTTTGTTTGCTTCTTTAATTTTCAGATAATGACTGCCCTTAGAATATGTAGACTACTATCAAGGATTGTAACACATCATAGGATCCAATTGTTATCACCAATGCAGTTTAGACCTGGAATCGCTCGTCACAGATCTTCTGTAGTTCCTCCTATTCCTTCATCTTTAGATTTCATAGAAAATGTGCCCTTATCAAGGAGCATTTTCACCTCTGCCAGTCACTGTGCCAAAGGGAAAGATAAAGGGAAGGACAAGAAAAAGGGTAAAGGTATGTCCCTCTTTTATTTACTATTTTTATTCACCAACGAAGATCTTAGAGGATCCAGGAATTTGTTTTTCTATCTCTCCTCTCATTTGAATTGTGTCACGGTGGGTTTTAAGGACACCCAAATGCAAAAGTCAGCAACCTCATTTCTGAGGAAGGGAGTTCGGAGGTCTTTCTGATGACTTTAAGACAATGGGTCTGTTGCAAACTTTTGCTACAAGAATTAAGAGTGTATAATCTAATGTAAAATCACCTGATAAGTCCATCGGTGGCATCAGAAAGTCATGAAATGCAACAATAAACTCACAAGAGGCGTTTAATGAAATCCAATGTGGAGGAGAAATATCCAGCAATCTGTATGCATGCATCGTGAACATCCAAGGATGGCCAACTTTGACAACCTCACTGGAGGTAGACGTTATGCGTTTGTTTACGTTGTGATTGGTTGTGTGTTTACGTTGTGATCGATATTGTGAGGTTGGCTATCCTTAAATGTTCAAGGTGCATGCATACAAATTGCTCGATATTTCTCCACCATCGTGGATTTCATTAAACGCCACTTGTAAGTTTATTATTGCATTTTATGACTTTCTGATGCCACCAATGGACTTTTCAGGCGATTTTACATTAGATTGAACACACTTAATTGTTGTAGCAAAAGTTTGCAACAGACCCATTCCAAAGTCGATTAGTTCGAACTGTGGACACCACATTGCGCTGCTCAAAAAGTCAACAGTTTTTGGCTGAAATTGATGAATTTATGCCAAAAGCGCAAATTTAAGGACAGCACCTGTGAGCATACTTCAGGAAGATACCCTGAAAGTTTCAGACTGAAACACTAAAAAATAAAGCCGGAAATTATGAAATACGAAAATTCCCATAAGCCTTAATGAGTGGGAGTGAGGCAGATAAACATATTATCACTCGCACTCACTCTCACTCACTAAGCTTCTGGCAAAATGAATTTCATAATTTATGGATTCAATTCTAAACCAACCTTGCTCGTTTTGGGCTCAAAAAATCCACGTAAAAATTTTGGAGGTGCTGGCGTTGTTGGATTTTGCCTTTTTTGTTTGGTTTCAATTTAAAATGCCAAAAACACAACTTCAAAGCGACTAGTGGCACTATCCCTCGGATTGAAATCTGGAAAAGATTCGCCTGGAATCACCTTAAGAAACACATTCCTGTTGAAATTAAAATTATTCCTGGAGCCAATTTTAGTTTATTTTAAAAAAAAAAAAAAAAAAAAAAAAACATTCTTTTATGTATTTAACCAATACCTACCCCAGTCAAAAGCTCTGCTATGGATCATTTTCTTACATTTTTGCCTTTATTGTAAAAACAAATGAATATAAGTGCAAGATTTTTCATATATTCTGAAAGTCCATCCAATTTCCCACAAAATCAGTTAGTTTTGGGTGAAAGACTCCGTCATTTGATCCTTGAAAACAGATGCTTAAAAGCGCCTGGCAACTTCAAAAACAATCGATTGGTTTAAGATTGTTGTGTAGTATTCTGTGCCTCTATATGAAATCTTGAAAAATTGAGGCTCAGCTTGTGCATTCCCAGAAAGTTTTTGATCTAATTCTAGGGATGGTTTACGTTAACTTTCCTTCTTCTCTCCAGAATAAACGAGGCACAGCCTCACTTGCTTCACACGACAAGCCACCACTGCTGAACTTAAAACTTGGTAATTTCTAGGAAAACAAGTAATATAGTTAAAAAACCACTTCTCTACAGCCAAAATTTGTGACCTTTAGAGTGGAAATGTGTGCAATCTATCAATCTATTGAAATCAAATAAGAACAAGACAGAAATGGGAACTAAGCCAAGAAGGGGGAAAAAAACCAAAACGTTTTGATTAATCACATAATCTTCATCAGTCGGTTCTAAAAAACTCACACAAAAAACAAAACAAAAAAATGTGAGTCTGACCCAAATCACATTGGAGCGAGTTCCCATTTCTGTCTTGTTCTTAAAGTTATTTGGCTGATTTAGTTATTAATAATCTTGTTCTATTGAAATATATATATTGGATATTTTACTTTCTTTTCAGGAAAGTCAGCAGCAATTGATGAAAATTTACTTAGTTTGGTGACGAATGTTGGAAGCCTGAAAGAGGGGATGCAAGAGTGCATAGACTCGATGAAAGAAGACTTCGTCAACAATCTTTCGCTCAGATCATCAACAGGTATTTGGCGCTACATCGGCTGCATGTTTCACTGGTTCTCAGATGACATGTCCAAAACATTAAAGTCCAAAACTTTCATGTCCAAAAATTTTTGTTGTGCATGTTCAACCTATTAACGTCGAAAAACTAAGTTGTCTGCCTACAAAAAAGTTTATTTATGAAAGTCCAAAACTATGGATAGTCCAACGAAGTTACCATGCAATGTTCAAAATCCAGGAAATGAAAGTAAAAGTTTACCAAAGGAAAGAAGAACCCTTCTCTTGATTTATTCTTTTTATTCTCTTTAAATTGGTTGCATCGAATATTAGACGCAAACTTCGTTACCATCACACAAATCAACAATGGACATTCGAGGATTCCATGTCCAATTGAAAAGATGTATCAAATAAACTTGATTGAGAATATTGTTGGATAATATACAGAATACAAACAAACTCAAGCAGTCAACACCTACCTCCGCGCCACTTGTTATAGGCTTAAATTGAGAGTTCCGCCAGCAGTAGAAAATGCGCGCTGAAAAAAAAAAAACCCGACGCATTAATGGGGCCGTGTCGCTATTTATGATCACCACAAGGCCCAATTAATTCCATCGTACCGCCCAATCACTTATTGATACCATTGATATAATTATGAATGGATTCATAAGAAAATCGATAAGAAAATAAAATTTGATACATTAATTGGGCCTTGTTGCTGTATATGATCACTAACCGTGTTTGCTTAATTTACCAAGTTTTTTTTCTCAGTGCATAGTTGCTTTAGTCTCACTCATAAGAAATATTTTGGCCTTTTGAAATTGAACGCAACGGAATGGGGCAGTTGCAAGGGTCTGAAATGTTGTGTTTCTTATGAAGAAAATGAAAGTACATACTAGATGAGGTGAGAACAAAGATGCCTTTGGTTTCTAATTAAGTCCCATTGTTTCGGAAATGAGATTTTGGGACAAAACACATTGTTTTAAATGGGAATTCCGCTTAGTGATGTCACTACGCACACGATTTTTTACAACTTTACACGTGTGTAACTCCAAAACCGAGACACTTGGGAAAAAACCAAATGCACCGTTGTTCTCAGCTCATCAAGTACTTTCATTTTCTTTATGAAAAACCTGTAATTTAAGACCCTTGCAACTGCCCCATTGGGCATTTCATGAATGGACTAATGTGTATTTGGACCTCTATAATTTGGACATAATGTTTTGGACCTTCCGCCTTTGGACGTTGCACTTTGGACATTACAGTTTGGACATTAAAATTTCGGAATCAATGGTTCATATATATCCAAATTTTGCAAAAAAGTTGCTTTTAACATTCCTCAGGGGGGCTTTTTTTGTCTTTTTGAAATTTGAAACTTCAAGCAAGTTATGGGGAAGAAAAGGTTTCCTGAAAGATCAATGGGAAAATAGGCAAAATGGGTATACATAGGGAAATATTGGAATATAGTTATTTGGATTTTGATTAAAATTTGCCAAAACATTCTGAAACCAGCCTACTGTAACATTAACCCACTTAAGGGGGGTCTGGGGGTCTCCCCCAGAATATTAAAGGGGGGTCTGGAGGTTTCCCTCTGATTAAGTTTGATGTGAGAAAATGTTTAAGGGGTATCCCTACAGTTTATTTTATAATTATCTTCTCAATAAAAATATTTTGGACATCGAACGTTTTTGCACGAGCCTTCAATTAAGTATTGAAATAGTTTAAAATTTGTCTCCCTGCACACCATGATAATTTATTTGTGTGATACTTTCAGGTGCCATAGAAATGTTGACTGTCAAAGTGGATGGGGACGATTACCAGGTACAAGACCTAGCTCAGATCAATCGGAAAAATCCAAAATTTGTGATCCTAAATTTAAGTTCCTTCCCTCAAGCTATTCCTGCTGTTTTGGAATCTCTGAACAAGTCTGGAATGGATTTAAGCCCTCAACAAGATGGGACAATGTTATCCATCCCTGTTCCAAAGTAAGTACATCATAGGTTGATTTCTTTTTTAACACAATGGAGCTCTTGCTAACTTTTGCTATAAGCGATTGAATACAGTGGCGAAGCGTGCGATTTGACAACGTTCTTTTTTCCCATTTAAAAACATTAGAAAGGTCAAAATCCTGGTCATCGCCGATGACTGAGCCGTTCGACTTTTTTGGTGAATTCAGATGGAGAAAATACATTGTTGCCAAATTTCACGCTTCGCCACTGATTGAATAGTTGAGTCATTCTTTGGAGGAACTACGAATAGCAAAAAATGCTATTTTGAGAAAAACGCATTTTAAAGTTTGATTGCATGTATTTTTAATTCTAACGTTCCGATTTGTAAGAACTAAGTGTCATTAGAAAGGGCATACTCTTGTCAATCATCATAAAAACGGGTAAAATTATTCGTCACAGGAGAATAAAGTCAACTCAATAAGATAATAGGCGAATTTTTGCGATGAATATATTCGACAACAACTTGCCAACCTACGCATGACAACAGTGAATGACGCGAAACTGGATCGTGTTTTTCGAACTTTTTCGGTGTTTTCAGTCATCGATGGCATCAATTCGATTTTGAATTCAAGTCCGGAGGTGAATTCGAAATCGAATTGATGCCATCGATGCTCTGTAGTTTGAGATCGTCAAAAAGTGGCCAAAAATCAAAAAGTGGTTTTATCATTAATTTATTATTTATCAACTTTTAAGATCAATTTTAATCACAGAAAACACTTTTAACGAGTTATTTAAACCTAGGAATACCACTGGAAATTTTTAAATAAGGCTTAAAAGGTCGAAAACGATGATTTTTGATGACTTTTTTCCTCTGATTTTTGGCCACTTTTTTTCGTTCTCAGACCATAGTGCGATGCCCCGAAAACACATTTAAAAACACAAGTGAGTTACCTCGAATATGTAGTTAGGTTGGTATAGTTTATGATATTCGATCGCGAAAATTCGCCTTATTTGTGGTTTCTTCAGAGATCAATATTACCATTATAATATTCTGGTAGCGGCTGCTCCCACTATTGAGGATTCATGCTTTCTTGCCATATTAATTGTCCAGCACACTAATATGGTTCATTTTAGCATGAGCTTTGACATACTACGTATGTCTGGAAAGTTTAAAGGGTGAGGATTCACAATTTGGGTTCTCCGGTAAAACCATGTATAAAAGTATACAAGGTTTCTCCAAAGAATGACGCAGTTAATGGGGCTCTTGCAAACTTTTGCTACACAGATTGACGAGTTGATTCTTGCATATAAACCCATATAAATGACCATGAGCGCTCTAGAAAATCACAAAATTCACTCTCAGAATCGGGTTTAATGGCAGAGCTACGCAGGTATCATGGGAAATTCCTATTTACTTAGACACTTATCTCTGTGTTTTGATAGAGAAAGTGACAAATTAGACGGGAATCTCCCATGATAACTGTGTAGCTTCGCCAGTAAGATCTTGCCATTATAGCTGTTTTCTGAGTTTATTACTAAATTTAAGACTTTTTTAGTGATTTTTGTGATTTTCGCTGGTTTTTACATAGGATTTTATTATTCATTTGCTTGCAGCCAAAGTTTGCAAGAGCCCCATTCTTGTGTAAAAACCAGCAAAAATCACACAATTTTTTTTTTTTCCTCCTTAAAGGAGAACTTGCGAGAATCGGAAAATTCAAAACTCGGGTATTTTTCAGGTACTCTGACACCTCTAGTACTAAAAAAAACTGAACTTCGGCGATTCTTAAGGTGATTCCAGGCGAAACTTTTCCAGATTTCAATCCGATGAATAGCGCCACTAGTTGCTTTTTGGAAAAGTCGTGTTTTTGGCGTTTTAAACTGAAACCATAGATAAAACGCAAAATCCAATAATGTCAGCACCTGCAAAATTTTTTTATGGATTTTTTGAGCCTTAAATGAGCAAAATTGAAAAAAAAGCCTAAATAAAATTAAAGCCGTAAATTATGAAATTCGTTTCGCCATAAGCTTAGTGAGTGAGAGTGAGTGCGAGTGATGATAGGTCTATCTGCCTCACTCGCACTCATTGCGGCTTATGGGAAGTTTCGTTTTTCATAATTTCCGGCTTTATTTTTGAGTGTTTCAGTCTGAAACTTTCAGGGTATCTTCCTGAAGTATGCTCGCAGGTGCTGACGTTTCTCAAATTTGTGTTTTTAGTGTGAATTCGTCAAATTTAACAAAAAACTGTTGACTTTTTGAGCAGCGCGATGTGGTGTCCACGGTCAGAACTAATCGACCCTGGAATCATCTTAAGGGTTTCTGTTCCAAGTTTCTCGGCAGTTTGATTAATGACCCCAAATTGGAAAAATGCCCTTTTCGCACTCAGTAGGCTGATTCTCCCTGTCTACCTTGTACGATACAACACAAGATAGACAAAAAGCAAATTTTAGCGATCGAATATCATTCGCTTAAAGAATTG
Organism: Trialeurodes vaporariorum; assembly: GCA_011764245.1. Lineage (NCBI taxonomy): Eukaryota > Metazoa > Arthropoda > Insecta > Hemiptera > Aleyrodidae > Trialeurodes > Trialeurodes vaporariorum. Next base: position 14,341,003 of record VMOF01000013.1, on the reverse strand, counting down.
ATGATTGCTAACTGATGCCGCTGATCGGTGAAAAATCTAGCCAATGAGAGTCGAGAATGAACTTCTGAATGATATTCTCGTGAAAATAAAAAATTCGATGGTCATATTCCATAACATAACCTCTAAATCAGCTCTGAATAACATGGCCATTTTTAACAATAAAACTAGCGTTTTCGAAACTAAAATTATGTTTGTCTCATAGAAAAATGACTTCTGCGCAGGGTCTGTACAATAAACTTTATTCGAAAAGTTCGTTGTTTCCGAAATCATCGTGGCGAAAGGAGTCAAAAAGGATAGAAGATGAGATTTCTGACACCGGTTGCAACAATTCAATATCGAATCTACCTCCGGAGGTGAACTCAAAATTTCCAATTGTTGGAATTCAACGGTCTCCGGTGAGGCCAACAAAAGAATCGAATATCATCAAAATAAAATGCAAATCCATCGAATATCATACGACGGTGAATGATATTTGATCACTAAAATTTGTTTAATGAGATAGGACAAGACTACTCGGAGTCATCTTGTCTCGTCTCCTGAAATGAGCAGAATCAACCCTCTGGTCCCAGTAGCTGTAACAATGGTTAACAAGTTGTTAATAACAACAAATCCATTTTCCATTTCGCTATGAAGTAGAAGTTCTCTTGCTGAAGCTATCTTGTTCATTTTCTGATTTCAGAGTAACTAGAGAACATAGAGAACACCTGAGCAAAAGTGCCAAAGCATTGTTCATCAAGTACAGAGATCGGATCAAAGAAGAACAGAACAAACATAATAAAAGAATTAAGAGCAAAGAAAATGTTGACGGCATCTCTTCCGATCAAGTGCATGAAGCACAGGACATGGTAAGTTTGAAGAAGAGATAAACTATAGGGAATACCCCTCGAACACTTTCTCGCATCAAACTTAATCTGAGGGAAACCCCCAGACCCCCTCTTTAATATCCTAGGGGAGACCCCCAGACCCCCTCTAATATTCTGGGGGAGACCCCCAGACCCCCCTCTAATATCCTGGGGGAGACCCCCAGACTCACCTCTAATATCCTGGGGGAGACCCCCAGACCCCCCTCTAATATCCTGGGGGAGACCCCCAGACCCCCCTCTAATATCCTGGGGGAGACCCCCAGACCCCCCTCTAATATTCTGGGGGAGACCCCAGATCCCCCCTCTAATAATCTGGGGGAGACCCCCAGACCCCTTCTGAAAGGGGTTAATTTGACAGCAGGCTGGTTTCAGAATGTTTTTGCAAATTTTAATCAAAATTCAAACAGCTATATTGGGAATATTCCAATAATTTTTCTCTATGTTCACCCATTTTGCCCAGTTTCCCATTGATTTTAATAGAAACTTTTTCTCCTCCATAACTTGCTTTAAATTTCAAATTTCAAAAAAACAATAAAAAGGAATGAGGAATGTTAAAAGCAACTTCTCTGCAAAATTTGGATGTATATGAACTATTGATTCAAAAGTTATGCAGGGATACAGACAGACAGAATTCTGCGCAATCGCAATGCTTTCTCAATTTCTAACTTCATCAGGGGGGTGATCACGGAGGATCGTTTCGTTTTGCTATCGTTATCGTTATCGTTTACATGTAACCTTATGGGTGGCTCAACTGATCGAATCGTTTTGAGTCCCTCGTAACGATTGAAACGGTCGAAAGGAAGCGATGAGTTGGAGGCTGTCGTTTACTCGATCGTTTGAAGTAGGAAGAGGTGAGGAGGGGAATCACCTGCGCGATCGAGTTGCGCAGAAGCAAGCCCATTTGATTTAATGCAAACGATAACGATAACGATAACGAAACGATCCGATCCTCCGTGATCACCCCCCAGGGTGAGAAAATAAACTCATCAAGTATGTTTACATTTTTTTTTCCTTCAAAATTGTTGAGATTCCTTTGTTAGCATTTTAGAGGTAGATTCAGAAATGGAGGGGCGTCTAGAACAATAATCCTTGGAATTTTTCAACATTATTAAAAAATTACTAAGTTTTCCAAAAATTGAACACTTTTTTACACGGATTGCATGGATACTTAGGGAATTTTTCGCAGTCTTTATCACATTGATTTACTGCTGTTTTTCAGGTCACCCACTTGGCGCAGTACTATATTGCAGAAGCTGAAAAACTTTTACAAACCAAGCAAAAAGAATTACTGAAAACTGAAAAATAGTTGGTTTAACTTTGAATTTTATCTTTCCTTTGTTTTATTATAGACCTATTAAATAATAATTTGTTTGTAAATATCTCTTTTTTTAATTAAGAAAAAAAATGGTTGAATCTACTATGTAATGGACTTTCCTTGCTCCCCTTCTCCTCCCCCTGCCCCCAACGATGGGAACTGTACAAAATCAAGCAGGGAACAACATCATGCTGGTCCCTATATTACAGTGATACACGGAAAAAAAAGATTAGTGAAAATAACCGTACGGATACCTGATTTTGGCACCTGCTAGATGTTATGGTAAACTTGACTAGAAGTATGGTACATTTGCCGATACTTTGAGTAAATTTGACATGCAATCAGGTAACATCACCTAGTACCTAGTCAAAACATAGTATACAGGGTGTTTCACATAACCTGCTCACTATGGTTTTCTTGGATGCGGGACGATGAAAAATCGAGAAAAATCGGATTCATGGTGATTCGGACCTGAAGTTTCATTTAAAAATACTGTCACAACCCAAAATTTGGTCTTTGGGGGGGTTTTCAGGGGGGGCACCCCCTAATCTCGAAAATTTCAAATGGCAACCTCTATCTTGTGACACCTCATTTGAAAGGGCGTAAAATGCTAAGCATTTTGGCTTAAATGGGAAGTAAATATCTTTTTTCGTGTTCGAGATATCGAAGGTTGAAGTTCGATTTTGGACCAATTTTCAAAAATTCGTAACTCCTACAAAAAGAGTCGTTAAACCAAAAACTGCACATGCAAAATACTCTACTTGATGAGTACTTTCAAGAAAAAAATACAAATTTTGAATCAAATAGACCGGAAGTTGACTTTTAGGCACCTTAAAAGTTTTGGCGGGAAAACCCCGATTCATCAAAATTTTCAAATAGCAACCCCTATCTTTTAATATCTTAATCGAAAAGGCGTAAAAAGTTATGCATTTTGGCGCAATCCAAAGCTCAATATCGTTTTTCTTATTCGATATATCGAAAATCGAAGTTCGATTAGGACCATTTTTCGACCCTGTAAAAAATGGATCCAATTGTGCTATACATCATTCGAAAGCGCCTAAAAAATCAAGCATTTTAGCGCAAACCGGGAGTCAATACCTTTCTTTGCGGTCGAGATATCACAAGTAAAAATTTAAGGTAGGCCCCAAACGGACACTAAATTTTGACTTGCGATATCTCGACCACAAAGAAAGGTATTGACTTCCGGTTTGCGCTAAAATGCTTGATTTTTCAGGCGCTTTCAAATGATGTATAGCACAATTGGATCCATTTTTTACACGGTCGAAAAATGGTCCTAATCGAACTTCGATTTTCGATATATCGAATAAGAAAAACGATATTTAACTTTGGATTGCGCCAACATGCATAACTTTTTATGCCTTTTCGAATAAGATATTATAAGATAGGGGTTGCCATTTGAAAATTTTGATGAATCGGGGTTTCCCCGCCAAAACTTTTAAGGTGCCTAAAAGTCGACTTCCGGTCTATTTGATTCAAAATTTGTATTTTTTTCTTGAAAGTACTCATCAAGTAGAGTATTTTGCATGAGCAGTTTTTGGTTTAACGACTCTTTTTGTAGGAGTTACGAATTTTCGAAAATTGGTCCAAAATCGAACTTCAACCTTCGATATCTCGAACACGAAAAAAGATATTTACTTCCCATTTAAGCCAAAATGCTTAGCATTTTACGCCCTTTCAAATGAGGTGTCACAAGATAGGGGTTGCCATTTGAAATTTTCGAGATTAGGGGGGTGCCCCCCCTGAAAACCCCCCCAAAGACCAAATTTTGGGTCGTGACAGTATTTTTAAATGAAACTTCAGGTCCGAATCACCATGAATCCGATTTTCCCCGATTTTTTCATCGTCCCGCGTCCAAGAAAACCATAGTGAGTAGGTTATGTGAAACACCCTGTACTTCTGGTTAACATTACAATAACATCTAGCAGGTGCCAAAATCAGGTATCCGTATGGTTATTTTCACCGTAGTTTTTTTTTCTGTGATAAAGAGAAAAAATAGTTAATTTAACAATGGAGGCCATTTCTGGAAGAATGGTCCATCAAACAACCGGTATGCTCTTTTCAAGAAATCATTGCTGTGACCGGATACTTTTTCGTCCGAAGAATGCACCTTTTGTTTCATGGGCTCTTTTTCTGGAAACAGTCTCAATTCTAACGTAAAAAGGCGTGACTGTAAAATGGTTTTGTGAATTTAACAAAACAGAATACTGAAACAACAAAACATTATTGATAAACTGGCAAGATTCATAGTTAAATCAACAAAGTGATCTGTGAAATTCACAAAAACTTTGTTAATGCAACAATCTATTTTGTCAATTTAGCAATAGGTAAACACCCCAGTAGCCGGCACCCGTAAAATTTGCACCAGTAAATTGGCACCCATTTTTTACGATGTGAAAAGTATTAGTTTTATGGTAATACTGGTGTTTTGAGTGGTTTTTTCTGAGACCTAAAGTGGGAAAAATCCGAAAAAAAAACGCAAAACACTAAAATTACCCTAACATAACATTTTTCACTTTGTGAAAAATGGGTGCCGGGTACTGGTGAAAATTTTAGGGGTGCCAACTACTGGGGTGTTTACCTTAATAATTTGTTGATTCAGCATTTTATTTTTTAAAAAAACAAAACTTGACAAAACCATTTTGGGGTTATGAATTCAACATTAGAATTGTTAAATTAACTATTTTTTTTTTTTCTTTTCAGTGCACTATGACTTTCAAAAGAAAGTCTTCTCATTGAAATTATTCTTGGTGATTTTTTTTTTTATTTTCCATCGTTTTAAATTTTTTGTGGCATAGAGTCACAAGTGGCAATAGTTTTAAGACTCCGAAATACATGAAAACCGCAAAAATTCAACAATGGGGCGGTTGCACACTTTTGCAACAAGCAATTTAATAGTCAAATCTGGTGTAAAAACCTTAAAAAATAACGATGGCAGCACTAAAAACCTCCAAAATCCACTCGTAAACTCAATAAATGATTTTGTTTGCGAGGGCGTAATGGTGGCTGAGGGTAGTAATAATGGGAGATTCCCATCTAACAATACTGTAACTCCATCAAGAAGTGACCAAAAAGAGATGACTTTCATGTGACACCGGTGTCACAGAACCATTCATCGGATGTCGATCACTACTCTGGTGTCAAATTACTCTGTGAATTATCCTTGTCAGCATAGAGGGAGTGACAAAATTAAGATAGGAATCTCCCATTATTACTGCCCTCAGCCACCATTACGCCCTCACAAATAAAAGCGTTTGCTGAGTTAAGGAGTGGATTTCGGAAGTTTTTAGAGCTGCCATTGATAGTTTTGGGGATTTTTTCCACCAGAATCGACTATTAAAACGCTTACAGCAAAAGTGTGCAAGAGCCGCATTGGTCGAGAAATGAAATAATGAAAATATCTATCAGGATACTTTCGTTTGAAAGCCATAGTACATGATGACCAATGACAAAACTTCGAAGCTACGCTCTTATTGGCTGCTGCCATCAACATCTTTCTATGCATGTGTTAGACAAGAATAGAGGGATGGGCACTCAAGTACTCAAGTGTTTCTACCCCTTTCTCTGTCTTTTTCTAACACAAACATTTATATAGACAAAGAGAAAGAAAAAAATAATGGATGGACCTCTGATAGATAAGCGGAATGATTCAAGAAAAACTAATCATTAACAGAATAAAACTTTATTTACTACGCTCACGTTAACTTGTCAAAAAATTAAAAAATAAACTTTGCTCACAGAGAAAATTTAACGCAGGCTTCTGAGTACAGATTACAGTAACGTAATGACAAGCAATAAGTAGTCAAATGAATAACTTAAATAAACTTAAACTTCAATATTGTAATGCAGCTCTTGCAAGGTTTTGCTGAAGGCAAATGGACTTTCAATTCTGATGTAAAATGCTGCGAAAGTAACAATGAGACTATTAAGATGAGCTGTTCAGCGTTTACAGCCGATTTCTGCCGCTAGAGCGCTACCGTTCAATTAATGTCAAATTACAGGCAGAAAGTAATTTATGTTTAAGAAAACAGAATGTCAGTTACTTAATAACCATCTAAAGAACATAGCTGCAAAATCTTTCATCAACTTCAAAAATAAGTTTGAAAGTAGAGGTAGTTTCAGAAGTGTAGGCGGACCTACACCAATAATCTTTGGAATTTGTCAACATTATTTCTGATATTACTCGATGAAAATGAACAAAATTGAAATTGAGTGTTCACTTTTCAATGAGGAAAACTTTAAACACAAAAGAATAAAGTCAGGGGCAAATTCAGTATTGATTTGAAGGAATGAAAGTTGAAAATTCGCCAAAGATAATGGTTTTGGTCCGCCTACACTTCTGAAACTACCTCTACCAAAAAATGAAACATCACTTGTAGGTATGTAATCGATTCTTGTATCGAAAAGCGATATTTCATTTTTTGGTACTTTCAGCCTTATTTTTGAAGTTGTTGACAAGAGACTTTGCAGATACATTCTTCAGATGATTATTTAGTAACTGACACTCTTGTTTTCTTAAATATAAGTTACTTTCGGCCTGTAATTTGACATTAATCGAACGGTAGCTTTCTGGTGGCAGAAATCGCCACTAAACGCAGAAGAATCACCTTAAAAACATCAAAAACTTATTCCTCGCAGACATAGCCGTAGCCAGGATATTGTCTTCCTCTCTCTAATGCCCATTTAAACGCATGTGTTAGAAAAGGACAGAAACAGGGGCTGAAGTCAGATGACAGCCCCTATATCCATCCTTTTCTAACACATGCACTCAAATGGGCTCAGAGAGAGAAAGACAATATCCTGGCTACGGCTATGCTCGCAGAGATCACTTAACTTCAAGTTCAGATGGACCACCCGTGTATGTACGTATGCACTACAGACGTTTCGTATCCTAAAGAAAAGAACGCAGCATTGTACGAAGGGTAGTATTTTAGAATTTATCCCTATATTGTCTCGATGCAGAAAAGATTATGAATAGCAGTAATTCCTATGTACATAGATGTACTACATCACAGGATAATGTAATCTTTTCTGCACGGATCGCAATGCTTAATACGCAACGCTTAATATGCAACATAAAACTTTTCTGTTAATATCATGGAGTTCCTTGCAACAAAATCTGTAAGAATCAACCTTCAAATTTACTGTTTGAAAACCAAATGCAACAATCTTATTGTTTCAATTTACAGGTTATGTTCTTTGTTTGGGGAGCAAAACGTAGATAGTGCAAACAATTAGACATACAAGGGTAGTCCATCTGAATTTCGAGCAAAGTTTTTTTGGCAAAAAGTGAGTTTTAGATCTTTTCAAAATGGTCTCATTGTTATTTTCGCAACATTTAACAGCAGAATGGGTCTATTGCAAACTTTTCCTTAGACTTTGCTGATGCCAAAATCTTATTCTATTGAGTCCGATCATAAAAATCTTAAAACTACAATTGAAAAATAACATTTAGTAAAAAAAATAATATCAATATTACAAATGACTAATGAAGGTAACAGAGAGTATATACATAAATCGTTTCTCTCTACATACTAGATTGAAATAAAAAGAATTATTTGAAAAGGCACTGTCATTAAATTAAAACAAAATCTAAGGGTAAAGCATCTGGCTGGGTACTTAGTGTAAAATGGGCAAAACTGCAGGAGTAAAGGCAACACTTGAAGAATCCTCCGGTAATAAATTTTGTGAAGGGCATCAAGAGAGATAAAAGTGGAGCGAAAGCTCTGAAAACTGAAAATTCCGGTATAGAGAGTTTTAGCAATGGCGGCTGGTGGTGATGAGGGTTCCAAACAAAGATAGTTTGTCTCTCTCGCTCTCACGTAACCCCCATGTACTGCCATCTCACTCTGATTTCAAAATTCATACACAGAGACATCTTTCATGAAATTTTTTGGCTGAAATGAATTTTTCGAGACATTTTAATGCAATTTTGATTATGATATGTTGTAAATCAAGGCCCTGTATACGAATTTCGAAACTAGAAAAGAGATGGGTATACATGGGGGTCATAGGGGTGAGATAGTTTGGAACCCTACGCGAGTTTTACCACAACCGATTGCGACCGATGAGTGCATTGTTGTGGTTGTTGGCTAACCGTTGACTTCTCACTAAAACTGTCCACATGAAAGAAGTAAGAGAATGAAGGGGAGGGGAGGGGGGAGGCTGCAATCTACATCGGACACTATAGACCTGTCTTAATGATGACATCACAATCAAAATTGGATCCTAACAAATGCTCTATCTCGCTCACTCTTGTGGATTTATCCATAAGAAATCAGATCCAAATTTTTGAATGCAAATTCATGTAAACAACTAGTTTTATCAAATTTTATTGCACCATTAGATTCCACATTCCTCAAAATATGCTTTCGCTCCGACAAAATTTACGAGAGATCACAAGTGAATATGCAATCACAATTATATCGAGCAATGTCCTATGTTTTGTCTTTGTCTTAGTCACGGATCCTTATGAGCATATCACTGCCATGACACTCAATCACTTTAACCTCTCGTCGTATCAAAGCTTGCTCGAGGTGGTGCCGATGAGACCATATCCTTGAATTTTTGAGACTATAAGAAATGGGTCTCTAGCAAACTTTTGCTGTGAGTAAATGAATAGTTCAATCTGATGTACAAACCAGCAAAAATCATGAAATTCACACTTAGAAAGTCTAAAATTCAGTAATAAACTCACACAACTACCATAACGGCAAGTTTGTAATGGCGGTTCAACGCAGGTATCATGGGAGATTCCTGTCCATTGTGTCACTTTCTCTACAGAAACACGGAGATGTGTCTCAATTTAGATAGGAATATTTGCTTCTCGCCGCCATTGAGCCCGATTCTAATAGTGAATTTCGTGATTTTTTAGTGTTCTCATCGATATTTTTACAGGTATACATGCAAGAATCAACTCTTCAGCCCCCTATTGCAAAAGTTTGCAAGAGCCCCATTGTGAGTGAGACATGGACGAAATATAGGACTTTCTTCAATATAACTGTGATTGTAAGTTAATGCGTGATGTTTCGTAAATGTTGTTGATACATGATTAAACTTTAAGGTACGTGGAATCCAGTGGTGTAGTAAAACCTGAGAGAACTTGTTGTTTACCAGCACAAATTTGCATTGGAAAAATTGGATCTGATTTTTTATTTCTTATTCCTTCTGATTTCTGTCGCACTGAACAGGCCTAATGCAATGATCCTTATGGAACTCAGTGGCAGCTGGTGCATTGTGGTAACACTGTTTTCCTCCATTTGATAATATTTTAAACAATCGATTTGATAGTAAAGTGCTGCTTCATCAACAATTGATTGTTTTAATTTTCCTCATAGAAAACACCAAATTTCCGACTCTTCCAATTGTCCCACTAACGATTATATATACCACGTGACTTAGAACACCCGTATCGGCCATTTTTTGCCATGAGAGACTGGACTTACGACTTTGAGACAAAGATGCGATACAGGGAAATTTTCACGAGAAATCAAAATTGTTTATTTTCAAAGGCCCCAGAGGCTCTGTTGAGATGGTATGGGGCAGTGGCATAGCGAACGCTTTGGCAATATTGTATTGTGTCCATTTAAACCTACGTAAAAAGTCAAAAGCGAAGGTGTTCACCAAACACCCAATAGTTCGATCTTTCTCATGGGTTTAAATCAGGGCATCGGACCGCAGAAAAAATCGGTTCGGGTTCGGTTCGCGGTTCACACTTCACGAAAAAAAAGGTTCGCGGTTCGGTTCGGGTTCACGCGACTTTCCGGACTGCTCCGAACCGGTTCAGACATTTGTGAACCGGTTCGGTTCGGAGAAAATTTGGTCGAGTTCGAATATTTTCTCACTTCAAACCAGAATATTTTCCCCTTCTTTCTTTTCTCAGAAAATTACTGTTACCGTGACTACCTTTCGTTTTCTCAAAATGCATTAGCCGCAGTCTCACGTAGAAATCACCTGGTTTGTAGCAAGTGGGCGCTGACTGCAACCCGCGTATCACGTGACTCGGCATGCCACAGACTTTTGAGACCCTCATAACTTCTAACGAATCAGCAGACCAATCAACGTTCAGTTGCTTCAAACTAGTTTAGATGCGTGACTCTGTGTAATCTTTCTATGCAAAAAGTTTGCGATTTTGAGATCCATCGAGTACCTACTCAGTACTCACACAGTAAATGCTCAAACTTTTTGCTCTTTTCCCTTTACAGGTTTTTTTTTCAAGACCTCGTTTCTAAGCCGTTGAACCGGTTCGAACCGGGTTCAGCCAGTCGGTTCGGTTCGGGTTCTCCGCCTCAGTGGAAAAAAGGTTCGCGGTTCGGTTCGCGGTTTGTAAATTCAGCGGTTCGGAGCAGTTCGCGGTTCACGGTTCGGTTCGGTCCGATGCCCTGGTTTAAATGGACACATTGAAACGTTCCCAAATTGCACGCTACGCCACTGGTATGGCCGGGGGGGGGGGGGGGGGGGGGGGTTGCAGATGCAAAAGCAAAACAACGAAGAACCGCTTCATTGTAAAAAATGGCAGATCCCAATGGTCTAGGTCACCCAGTATTGAAATAAAAAAAAAAAATTGATTCTTACATTAATTTTCTAAAAAAATCTTAGAGTAGTATTCTTTGCTGTAAATTTCTGACCAACTTCATGATGCAAGCTTTTGACGACAGATCATTCCATTTCGTGACATAGAACAACCCTAAAACTGCATAGAACATTCTACTTCTGCCAGAAGCATGAATTAAGGTCAACTTTAAAATCACTTTTTGTACAAAGTACAATCACAGCCAAGATTTGAAGATATCGCAGGTGAAAGGGCAGGTGAGGAAAGAGGTACGCTCTATTTCACTAATACTACTACCGTTGAGAAAAGATTACACAGTTCACTTCAGTGTATATCCATAATGCACAAAAATATTTGAATCTGTAATCTTTTCTCAACTGATGGAAACACCAGTAATTTGTTAAAATATCTGCATGTTTTTTTAAGTCATCGACGACTTCACCGGTTGAGAAAAGATTACAGATTCATATATTTTCGTGCATTACAGATATACACTGAACTGAACTGTGTAATCTTTTCTCAACCGGTGGGATTATCCGTAAATTGTAAATGTTATATGACGGCAACTCTGCCCTTTCATCAGCCATCATCTTCATTTGAGAACATTCAAGGTAAATCTATTCCGAATAACCCACAAACATTGTGTTTTGTTTGCAATCGATTATGGAAGACAAACGAATGAGCAATCAGCAGAAAATATTCAACTTTCTTCCCCATCGATCGAGATAGAGGTACGTTTCTTGATACGTTCACATTTCCTACACTCCTGTGAGCTCTGCCAACATCTATAATGGTAGACTGTGTCGCATTTTGGGCAAGTATCAGTTCCGGCGTCGAATGGGAAAATTACATTTTTGTTGGGGCATAGTTCACACCTGTACCCACGGCCAAAACAAATCTGAAACAGAGACAAAACGAAGGTATAAATCTATCAACTCGTATTGAAGCTGTAAAAAACTGAAGCAGCGCTCGAAAAACCAAGCCAGCAGTAGATGAAGAATAATGATAATTTTATTTGTAAATAGGCTCAGTACAGTGGCATAATAGATAGAAATCTCCCATGATACTTTCATTGAACCGCCATTACAAACTTGCCGTTATAGCAATTATTCGAATTTATTACTGAATTTTGGACTTTCTTAGCGTAATGGATATGTTGCAAACTTTTGCTACAACGATTAAGAGAGTTTCATCCAATGCGTAAAATTACCTGAAAAGTCCATTGGTGGTATCAGAAAGTCATGAAATGCAATAATAAACTCACAAGAGGCGTTCAATGAAATCCAAGATGACGGAGAAATATCGAGCAATTTGTATGCATGCACCACAAACATCCTAGGATAGCCAACCTCACAATATCAATCACAACCGATCATAACCAATCACAACTTCAACAAACATATAACCTCTACCTCTAGTGAGGTTGTCAAAGTTGGCCATCCTTGGATGTTCACGGTGCATGCATACAGATTGCTCGATATTTCTCTGCCATCTTGGATTTCAATAAACGCCTCTTGTGAGTTTATTTTTGCATTTTATGATTTTCTGATGCCACCAATGGACTTTTCAGGTGATTTTACATTGGATTGAACTCTTTTAATCTTTGTAGCAAAAGTTTGCAACAGACCCATTTTTGTGATTTTTGCTGGTTTTTACATCAGTTTATACTATTCATTTGCTCACAGCAAAAGTTTGCAAGAGTCCCATTCACCTTAAGGGGATTCCAGAACTGATTAGTTTGAGCCATGAAACACCTCGCTGCTCAAAAAGTCTATAGTTTTAGGCTAAAATTTATGAATTTACACAAAAAGTACAAATTTGAGGAACGTCAGCACCTGCGAGCATAGTCCAGGAAGATGCCCTGAACGACTCAAAAATAAAGCCAGGATTCAGAAAAAACAAAAATTCCCATGAGCCCAAATGATTGTGAATGAGGCAAATAGACATAGTATCACTCGCACTCACTAAGCTTGTGGCAAAATGAATTTCATGAGTTACCGCTACAATTCTCAACCAATTTTGCTCTTAAGCAGGTGCTAACATTTTTGAATATTGAATTTTTTTTTCTTCCTTTCTTTCCTTTTTCAATTTGAAATGCCAAAAATACGAATTTTCCAAAAAGTTGCTAGAGGCACAAATTCATTGGCTTGAAACCTGGAACAGTTTTACCTAGACTCACCTAAACCCTTATTGGTCCAATGTCGGATATATCCGACAACGTAAAAATCCCGTTCAGGTCCAATGTTGGATAAATTCGACACAAAAGTTTGACTTCTCGTAGGGTCCAATGTCGGCTTTATTCGACTCATCCATCGCGTGACAGACTCTGGTGGACACTCGGGGAACTTGTTTCTTAATTAGCGGCGCAACCATAGCCGCAGACCTGCTGCGGCAGCCGGCTGGGAACCCGCCAAGGACCAGTAAGGGTTAAGGGGGGTCCGACACATTTTTTTTTCAAAAATTTTTTATTAATTTGATTTTTGTGTAGCACAGTTATTTACGTTTAATTTAAGACCAAGATCACCTCGATCAGATGTGCAGTTTCGGAGTTGTGCACTGTTTTATGAGGAAAGGTTTATGTTGATGAAGGGATAATTTTCATTAACATTCCCAAGCTCTCTCGGAGATAGCTGATTATTTGCTTTCTTTCTAATTGCATTTCCTGAAAACTACTTTTTTGACAGTTCTGTACCTTTTTCTCAGGATCTACTGTATCGATTTTCAATTTTTTTTTTTTTTTTGTTCTCTTCCTTATACTATCCTGCATAAATAGACGGGAGATTTCCTCAAAATGTTGAACATATTATTATTTATGGGACTGCAAAGGTCAAATTTTTACACATTTTTTAAAACTATTGTCAAAATTTCCAATTTTCAAAAAAAAAAAAAAAAAAAAACTCCCATCTGAATATGCAGGAAGTTATAAGGAACAAAATGACAAAAAAAATGTGTAATTGGCTTCAGCAGTTCCTGAGAAAAAGGTACATGAAGTTAAGTGTATTTCACATTGGTCCTTATTAAAACAATTACAAACAAAATGGCCATAAAAACATCACAGACAAAATAAGAATTAAAATGGGAACGAGGCCAACAATAAATAAAACCTTCCGAGACGTTTCGGTGCACTCACAAGCACCATTATCAATCCGAAAAATAAAAATAAAATAAAAACAAATTACTCAGAACAAGGAGCACACTCCACAAAGTTGGAAGAGGGACTGATTAACAAAATACCGCAACATCGGTTACATAAACAAAACAGACCAACACAACACAGACAGAGCCTCAATCAGTTGTTAACATTTGGAAAAACTGGAGGAACGCAACACTCAACTTTTCAAAATATTTATTTTGTTAATCAGTCCCTCTTCCAACTTTGTGGAGTGTGTTCCTCATTCTGAGTATTTTGTTTTTATTTTATTTTTATTTTTCCGATTGATAATAGTGCTGTGAGTGCACCGAAACGTCTCGGAAGGTTTTATTTATTGTTGGCCTCGTTCCCATTTTAATTCTTATTTTGTTTGTGATTGGTCCTTATTGAGTGTCTGACCCCCCTTAAGGTGATTCCACGCGAAACTTTTCCAGATTTCAATCCGATGGATAGCGCCACTAGTCGCTTTTTGGAAAAATCGTGTTTTTGGTGTTTTAAACTGAAACCATAGATAAAACGCAAAATCCAATAACGTCAGCACCTACAAAATTTTTTTATGGATTTTTTTGAGCCCGAATTGGTTCAAAATTAAAGCTGTAAATTATGAAATTCGTTTCGCCATAAGCTTAGTGAGTGAGAGTGAGCGCGAGTGATGATAAGTCTATCTGCCTCACTCGCACTCGTTGCGGCTTACGGGAAGTTTCGTATTTCATAATTTCCGGCTTTATTTTTTAGTGTTTCAGTCTGAAACTTTCAGGGTTCCTAAAGTATGCTGGCAGGTGCTGATGTTCCTAAAATTTGTGTTTTTAGCGTGAATTCGTCAAATTTAGTAAAAAAACTGTTGACTTTTTGAGCAGCGCGACGTGGTGTCCACAGTTGGAACTAATCTCAAGATTCTTCAGAGCAATCTATTCCAAGACTCATGAACAAACAAGCAAATATTTACTAAAGAAGACTCGAAGGAAACTTACAAGGCAATCCACTTTGATATGCTTCACTAGATTACCATGGATGCCTTCGAGGATGCATTCCAGAGCACCATTTTTGATATCTATAAGGTCTTGAAGACTATATCTATCCGAATCCTCGAGATAATATCTTCGTGCATTACAGTACTTCCATGCTAAATTTTTTTCCAGCGCTACTCGACACGAAATCATATACCTTTTAAGCACTAAAATATCCTCTCTGAGTTTCTGGAAAAAAAAATAATGAAATACTGATAAGTCATTGAACAACATTAATCAAAACGGATAGTATAAAGAATAAAGTAAATAAAACAATATTGGCAGTACAAGTAGCAAAGTCCAACCGTCAAGAAATAGGTAAATAGAAATAGAAATAGAAAGTCCAACCGCCCCAGCTGTGTTCCATAAGCTCGTTATGCCTGTGTTTCAAGGCGAACGGTTGGACTGTTAGAGACTTAGGAACAAAGGACAGTAGGTTGTTAGGAGGGGAAGAAAGAACTTCAACACATTGAAATGCTCTTTGTTGGATAAGGATAGTTTGATAGATAACTCATCTTTTTATCTCTGGCTGAAAAGGAAATTAGCAAATTAATCAATCAATCAATACCTGTGGGCACAAAACACAATATCTATACTTTAACTATGGGCATGTTGAATCGTTATTAAAAACATAATAATCAAACAACATCTTCTCAAGTATTTACGTATCTGTGGTCTGGAGAGATTTGATCCTTAAGCTAGCAACTAAATTGGGCTTTACATACAAGGGTAAATTATATAGCGTTATGAAGTTCTGTACGAGCTACAAGAATACAAAAACAGACATGCAAAGAACAGAACCCAACTCAAGTGGGGTCTCTACACTAAATGTGAGAAGGTTGTATAAGTAGCAGTTGCTCTAGGTTCCTTGCAAGGGCATGAATATATGACTGGTGACTATTTTACACAACAACCGAATGCTATGAAGGAAAAAAAAAACAAAACAAAACAAACAAAAAAAACAAGAGCGCTCATAATAGGGAGAACAATTAGTAGCATTGTATTGATGCGAGAGTGCCTCAAAGAGACAACTCCCATTTGATGGCATTTTTCAACTGTCACAACACCACCAGTTACACTAACCAATTCAGTAGCCATCATGCAAAACTATATACAACACTACACAACACAACACAATTTTCCGCAAAACCATTAAACCATTAAACAGCCTAGAACAAAGGAGACAAGCATTAGTAAATTGGAAGCAGGTTATGAAAAATATGAACGCGAACCGTGGCCTTCGGTCACCTGCAAGAGTGCAATTCTCTCTTTGCAGCAGTGGCGACTCATAAAGCTCAGCAATGGTGAGGCGACATAGGTTCAAGAAAACATTCTAACAAGATGAAGGGTGAAGCAAAAATTACTTGGTTCTATTATGCTTGAGGATGGTACGAGTATCTTCCTTCTTTCTATAACTGGTCATTACTCTGCTTACCTTGCCTGACGAGCCGCCACCGTCACTCGGAGAGACTTGCAGGTGTCCGGGCGGAACCCGAGATCAAGCAGTGCGGGAGTCACTCTAACTATGTGCAAAACTAAGACTACGTGTAACTAGGGGATCTTTACTCTAAAAGCTACTATAATCAAGCATAAGCAAAAGCATAAGCATGAGCATGAGTATGAATGGACATTCAGACAACCATGTAACCAAGGAAGATTATTTATATTAGTAATGGGAGTAGATGGAGAAGAAAACAAGAAAAACAAAACGAGGAAGACAAACAACAGTAGTAAAGCCCAACGCACTGCCTGCTCTCTACGGGGAGGTAGCCATAAGGGGCGCCACCGCGGTGTGGCGCTCCAGTGTCCGCCCAAGTCCAACCGTCAAGAAATAGGTGTTATAATAATAATTAATAATAATAATTTATTTATGAATACATTGAGGTCACAATTAAGTGACCATGGTGTGAGTCAAATTACAATTTTATGAATAACAAATAAATAAATATTCTTATGAATCAGTTTAGAAATTGTTGTAGAGAGTAGTAGGGATTCTTTAGGAGGTACTTCTCTAGTTTAGAAATGAAAAGATAGAATTCGCTCTCCCTGAACAAACCCTTTAATTCTTCAGGCAGCGCATTAAAGAGTTGTATACTTAAATATTTGATGTTTGACTTGGAAATTTCGAGTCTTACTTTCTCATTATCGATGTTATGGTGTCTACTAAAATAGAGATGTGAGGGTAGTAGATCTGCTGGCTTGATAAGGTTATTGAATACTGAGAATTTGATGATTTTATAGATATAAAGAGATGGTAGAGTAAAAAGCATGTGTTGGGAGAACAAATCTTCATAGATGCTGGTGTTTTACAGTGAACGACTGGACTGAGTATAAAAATAAACTGTAGGAAATACCCAACAAACTTTTTCTCACATCAAACTTAATCTGAGGGGGGCCCCAGACCCCCTTATACTTTCTGGAGGAAACCCCCAGACCTTCCTACAATATCCCCTATTTGAAAATAAATAAAATAATGTAGTAATAGTGGTAGTAAAGTCTAGCCGCCCAAACTCGTGGTTCGTTATGCTGATATTTCACAGCGAACGACTGGACTGCACATCAAAAGAAGGGGAGGGAAACACAATCAAAGTATTCTCAAAACAAAGGATAGGAAACAGAAGAGTAACAGCGACCTGCCAGGGACTCTCAAATTGGGAAGGAAGTACTTATGAATTAATTCTGGTGGAGACCCCCAAACCCCCCTATAATATTCTGGGGGAGACCCCCAGACCTCCCCCCTTCCCTTAAGGGGTTAAAGGGTCTATTGAAAACTTTTGCTACAGCGCTATAGAGTGTTTAATCTCATGTGTTTAATTGCGTGAAAAGTCCATTGGTGACATCAGAAAGTCATAAAATGCAGTATAAAACTCACGAGAGACTTTTAATGAAATCCAAGATGGTGGTAAAATATCGAGCAACCTGTATGCAAGCACCACGAACATCCAAGGATAGTCAACCTCACAATATCGATCACACCCAATCACAACGTAAATAAACACATAACCTCTGAAGCTGTGAGGTTGTCAACGTTGGCAATCCTTGGATGTTAAAGGTGCATGCATACAGATTGCTCAATATTTTACCGCCATCTTGGATTTCATTAAATGTCTCTTGTGAGTTTATTATCGCATTTCATGACTTTCTGACGCCACCAATGGACTTTTCGGGCGATTTTACATTCGATGAAACACTCTTTATTGTAGTAGTAAAAGTTTGCAACAGACCCATTTTACAATAGGCTGGTTGTAGAATGTTTTTGCAAATTTTAATGGACATTCAAATAGCTATATTTGAAATATTCTAATTTTTCCTTATGTGCACCCATTTGACCCATTTTCCCATTGATTTTAAGGGAAACCTTTTATCCTCCATAACTTGCTTAAAATTTAAAATTTCAAAAACACAAAAAAAGCCCCTCTGAGGAATGTTAAAGGCAACTTCTCTGCAAAATTTGGATGTATACGGACCATTGGTTCAAAAGTTTTGCGCGAATACAGACATCTGCGCCATCGCAATACATTCTCAATTTCCAACTTCGTTATGGTGAGAAATTATAAACTGTAGGGAACACCCTACGAACACTTTCTCCCTCCATTTTTATCTGGGGGACCCTCAGATCCCCCTTAAGTATTCTGGGGGAGACCCCCGACTCCCCTTTAGTATTCTGGGGGAGACCCCCAGACCCCCCTTTAGAATATTTAAATTTTTCTCTTTTTTGACCCATTTTCCCATTGATTTTAACGGAAACCATTTTTCATCCATAACTAACCTAAAAATTAAAATTTTAAAAAAACAAAAAAAGTCCCTCTGGGGAATGTTAAAAGCAACATCTCTGCAAAATTTGGATGTATATGAATCAGTAGTTCAAAAGTTACGCTGGGTTTCACGTTCATGACTACAGACAGACAGACAGGCAGACACCACAGAAATTGTGTGCATTTACTCCTCCCTACCACATATGGTTAAGAAATATTGAAATATCATGGATGGATGTTCTTTAGGATAGTATTAGGCATGATGAGAGCCAATCATTTTATAATTATCATGATTGACTTAGTCCCAGGGGGCCAAGTATCAAAACAAAATGCATCAAAAATCTCTGCGCCATTGCAATACTTTCTCAATTTTTCTAATTTCATTAGAGTGAGAAAGTAAAAAATAGGTAGTTGAATATGCAGAACTGCCATTTTGCACATAGTAAGTGGTACTTTTCAATTCACCGATGATTCCACCAGTTAAGGAAAGTTTACACAATTCAGTTCAGTGTGTGACTGTAATGCACGAAAATACTCTAATTTGTGCTGACTTCTCAATTGACGAAGTCTTTGATGACTTTAAAAAACTTGGAGGTATTTTAATAAATTAACAGCTTTTCCACCGAATGAGAAAAGATAACAGATCAGAGTATTTTTTTAAACAATGTTGTTTTAAATTTGAATTCCGTGTTCTTAGTGACATCACTAAGCATATGATTTTTTGCAACTTTACACGTGTGTAGCTCCACTACCGGGACACTTAAGAAAAAACCAAAGGCACCATTGTTCTCAGCTCATCAAGTACTATATATAGAAAACTCAACATTTCAGACTCCTGCAACTGCCCCATCGTGATAAAAGTGACAAAATTAGAGGGGGATAACAGATTTATTGATAAGAGCCATGAAACCTGCATGCCTGCATTTTGCCCATTTTTCCAAAAAAAAAAAAAAAAAAATCTCAAATATTATTTTTACTGAAAAAAATGTATTCAGATTTTTAGTTTTTGTATGTTTTTTTTTGTCTCACTCGCCAAATTATTATTGTTTGTTGGGGGGAAAATAATTTAAAACAAACCTTGATTTTTATCAGTTCATCAACAAGACCAAAGAGGCGAGGATTTAATTTCTCCAGAGGGATCAGAGGTTTGTTCAACATTAATTTCAAACGTTGATACGAAGCTCTGGAAACCGGATAGGCGGTGAAATCCCAATTATGTATGACTCTCGCAGGCAACACCATCATTGTATTCCAATGACACGAGGGGCAGTAATACTTCCCATCATAGTCACATAACCGCGGCTCCTGCCAAAATGATCCTATTCACAAGAGAAAAAATGTATTTATTTATTAATTTATTTAAAAATTGATGCATAAAACCATACCAAGTATGTAGGTAACAGGTTATTATTGTACAAGAGAAAGAGAACTACAGAATTAACAATTATGAGGACAGTGAAAACAATTCATCAAGGCGATAAAAAGATTTTTCAGAAAAGAAAAAAGTAAATTCACTCTTCCTGAGATGTTCCTTAACCTTAAAAAAATAGATGAAATCGCAGTTTCGTAGAATTAGCAGTCAAGTCCAACAGCCCTGATTACTAACTTCCGATAGAGTGCGCACGTGTTGGTCTTCGCTTAGCAGCAATAACAAGGATCGCTACTTCGGTTTTTCCTCCCTTTGTTTTTCAAGTAAATTTGTGAATTTTTTTATTTCATTTTTTTCCAAATTATTTTGCCCAGTAAAATTAGTAAGTGTTTTTCTCTATACCTAGTGTTTATTAGTGATCATTAGTTCAGTTTTTTGTAGATATTTTATCAGGGAAGCTAAATTAAAGAGACCCTGAACACAAAATTTTTAATTTTTTCTCTAAATTTTCCAAAATTTTTTGGTTATTTCAGTTTTTAAAATTTTTCTGAGCAACGGAACCCTTTGCATTTGAAAATTTGAAAGCACTTCAGAAGGGTAAAGAAACTAAAAGTAGTTCAAACTGCATGATTTCCAAAAATAAACTTGGTTATGGGGGTACATGCAGCCGGAGAGAAACTTGATCTGTAAGGAGTTAATCTACTTTCAAAATACTTAAAAACTGAAAATACTAACTGAAGCTGACTGTTGATTTGCACTCTGCACATTTGTAGTTCTGCGCAGCTAAATTTGTTTCCGGACAAATGCTTGTTTCATAGTTTGGATTCTCTGCGCGTTTGACATTCGCACAAACTCGAACCGTATTTTCAATACACTTGATATGACACTCATAACCGCAATCTAGACCAAAGAAGTACAAATAATTTAAAATCTGCAAGACAAGAAACATGTTGATGAAGGAGGCAGGGAAGACTAAAGGGCTGATTTCAGCCACACACAGCATACTGTGAACTGTCAAAAGAAATTTGAATGGGGCCGTTCCACACTTTTGCTGTAAGCACTTTAATAGTCAATTCTGGTATAAAAACCCCCAAAACTGACGATAGCAACACTAAAACTACTCCACTCCTAAAATCAATTGGCGAATTTTCGCGACGAATATATCCAACGAAATTATACAAAATCATTGCCAACCTGCACATGACAACAGTGGATGACACGAAACTGGATCGTGTTTTTCGAACTTTTTCGGGGTTTTCAGTCATCGATGGCATCAATTCGATTTTGAATTCATGTCCGGAGGTGAATTCGAAATCACCTCCGGACATGAATTCAAAATCGAATTGATGTCATCAATGCCCCAAAAACACATCTAAAAACACAATTGAGTTTCCTGAAATAAGTAGTTAGGTTGGTATTGTTTATGATATTCGATCGCGAAAATTCGCCTGATAAACGCTTGTATTTGCGTGAGCATAATGATGGCATAGGGCAGTAATAATGGGAGATTCCTATCTTAATTTCGTCACTCTCGCTATGCTGACAAGGATGATTCACAGAGTAATTAGTCATCGGAGTCGTGATCTCCATCCGATGAATGGTACCGTGATACCTGGTCACACCGGTGTCAAATGAAAGTAGTATCTTAACAGTCACTTCTTGATAAAGTTACAGTATTACGAAGAAAAAACAAAGAACATCTGTCGGTACAACCGTGATTGTAAATTTACCTGGCTTTCTTCAGGAATTACGTAGGAGTGAAAAGATACTTAAAGGTACTTAGAATCTAACGGTGCAATAAAATTTGAGAAGACTAGTTGTTAACTAGCATGAATTGGCATTTGAAAATTTAGATCTGATTTCTGATGGGTAAATCCACAAGAGTGAGCAAGATGGAGCATTTGTTTGGATCCAATTTTGATCGTGACATCATCACTAAACAGGTCTATGGCTGTGACGTATTCTTGGGAAAAATTAAACTGAAATTGAACTGACATTGAAATCTTTGAATACAGTTTGTCTTAACTACCATCTGACAGAAAATACACGAGAATTCTAGTGAATCGACATACCTTGACATTCGTACCACGAGACTAAAACACTCCAGATGGCTCGACAGCACCTTTCACAGAATTTCACAGCCTTCGTGGCAACATGCCGCTTCTGTATGCTAAAGTGGTGGCCACGAACGACTCTTGTCTCACTAACGGGTGAGGTAACATCTTGTTTCAGCGATTCCTTTGTGATCGCTAAACGGTATCTTAATTCAATCAAACGTCTCACTAACCACATTCGCTCCTCTGAGCATTCCTCGCTTTTGAGTATGCATTCTTGACACCTACTCACAACATCTGACAATTCCGTTATAGTGAGACAAGCATCAGAACTCTGAAAAAAGAGAAAAAAAAAGAAAAAAAACCCAGATAAATTAAACTATTGAACACTGATAGTTTTGTGGGTTTTAAAGAGTTTCCACCATATGAGTGGAGTTTATGCCTAAGTCCAGAGGTTTTAAAATCCCAAGAATTTCCTTTTCAGAATTTAGGGTGAAATTCAGAAACGTTCCCTGAGATCTCCTTGACTTTGCTTGGCTTGAGACATACTTAAGCCTAGTCGAGTCGAGTGAGAAAAATTGCAATTCAATGACGCTCCCCTAGAAATTGGCAATGGGTTTCTTTCTAACTTTTGCTACCAGGGGTGCAAAATGTGCTGACCTAGCAATCCGCGGATCACGTGAAAGTGAGGAAATTTCTCGGAAAGTGAGAAAATTTTTCCATATTTTTTTTTTTTTTTTTTTTTTTTTTTTCAAATAATGGCAATAAGGATTTCCCAGAAAAATAGTGTAAAAAATGGGAAAATATCAATCATTTTGCAAACATACAGTAATGAAATGTTAAAATAAGCAAAAAAAAGTCATCACTTTCAAATTTTTGTGAGGAAAGTTTTTGAAATCCTGTGAGGAAATAAGTCATGGATCGCGTGAAACTTCCAAAGTTTTGGAACATTTTGCACGCCCTGTTTGCTACAAGCAAATGAATAGCAATGACTGCTGTAAAAACCAGCAAAAATCACGAAAACCACACTGAAAAAGTCTGAAATTCAGAAAATAGCTGTAACGGCAAGATCATGATCGTAGAGCTACGCAGGTATCATGGGTGATTCCAATCAAATTTGTAACTTTCCCTGCGGAAACATAGAGACGTGTCTCAAATTCAGGGCTGCCGTTTTGCGTATAATCAATGCTATTTTTCAATTCACCGATGATTCTACCGGTTAAGAAAAGATTACACAGTTCAGTTCAGTGCATGGATGTAATAAACTAAAATACTCGCATCTGTAATCTTTTCTCAACCGGTGGAGTCGTCGATGACTTTAAAAAACTTGCGGATATTTTAATTAATCAACGGAGTTTCCACCGATTAAGGAAAGATTACAGATCAGAGTATTTTCGTGCATTACAGTCATACACTGAACTGAACTGTGTAATCTTTTCTCAACCGGTGGAATCATCGGTGAATTGAAAAATAGCATTGATCATACGCAAAACGGCAGCCCTGCTCAAATTAGATAGGAATTTACCATGACACCTGCATAGCTTTGCCATTGAGCCAGATTCTGAGAGTGAATTTTGCTATTTTTTAGTGAAATCATCTTCATTTTCACAGGTTTTTATACAAAAGTCAACTCAACCATCACCTGTAACACTGGGGGTGTCCCCCCAGACCCCCATAGAGTATCTACTCAGAAGTTTTCTTGCCCCCCAGTAATAATACCAAGTTGACACCTCTGGGTGTCTTCCCCAGACCTCCTAGTAAATTTTCAAAATTTGGCCCCCCCAGAAAAATTTTCTAACTACGCCCATGTTGGAGGATTCACAATATAGTGAATACATAAATAGAACAAACATTCACATACTCCCGTAAATCTTGAAGTGAGAAATAATAACTTACTTCAGCATACGTAAGATAATTATCAGCGTTGATTATTCCAGCCGGTGGAGGTGATCCACCCTCATTGGTTTCATCCCCTGAATTACTTTCCGATACGGAGGATGCCTGCACCAGCAATTCATCTACAGAACGGAAGTTGTCAAGATCGCCGCTAATAGTAGAACCACCTTCAATTACTATGGCTGATGAGGATATGTACTTTGGAACTCTATCCAAGTAAGAGGCCGGGAGGACAATGTTCCTTTCCGATGCAGATGGAGAGGAGTCCGTCGAAACTGGACGACTCTCATCTGGTTGAGACATTGATAGAACCTTTCTATCACGTCCAGTCATTCAGTTCAACTAGCACTCATGAGCATGCCTGAAAAGTGACCATAAATTTTTGTGATAAAAATGAAAAACTGAAAATTTTATCTTGATGAAATTTGCATTGTTTGAAAACAACAATAGTTAACACCTATCTGTCAAGAGAGATCAGAAATAAAATTTGGCAACAAACTCGAACAGAGCAAAGGAACGCACGCCAAAGTTCAAAGTCTGTTGCTCACAGCTTTTTCACAAAGCTTCAATCTTATCATAGGCAAGTAACGTTTAGAGCTTTTGACAAACCTGACTTCTAAAAACTAATGGGTCTGGTGCGTACGTGTGCTACAGCAATATGACACATTGATTCAAACGTAAAATTTGGCGAAGATAACAATGTGCACATTGAAAACTTTCAAAATCCACTCATCAACTCAGGAAATCACTTCCATTTCAGACAACCAGCGTTACACTATATTCTATCCCAAGAATGATTGGACTTGACAACAGTAAGTTTGAATGAAAACATCAGCTTCTTTACTGCTCCTAACTAGAGTCCCTATATACTATGAGAGTTGCGCCATTGCTGAATCCATTTCTGATTGGCTCTCAGATTTAGGCTGTAAAGAAAGGTCCAAGAGGCAAATGCAAATGGCAGAGGGTTTATTTACTTTTCGCAAACTCGGTTTCATTACATATTTGAAGTAATAGTGACCGCGGTAATTTTTGTGAATTTTTCCTCTGCTTGAATGTTATTATGGAGAACATTATCTCTTTCAATATAACGACCGTTATTGTCGAGAATCTGAACCTAACCTACAAGAGATAGCGAAATAGTGGCAACAGCGCAAAGGCAAATGGCCATCTGCCCTTTTGCAATTTGCCTCTTGGGGGCTCCAGTGATCCGCTGCTTCTTCTTCATTTTGAGAGTCTTGCCCAACTCTCATAGTATATAGGGACTCTACTCCTAACCAACCAGGTTGCTACATCTGAGGTTTGAAACTGATTTTTTTCATGGAAGCCACAGACTTGTCAAAACCAATCTTTTCTGGGACAAGCTACCCAGACATACAACTACATAAACGGAACCAGTGTGTTTATGTAAACATCAACAGAACTTACAAGCATTTGAATGTTTCATTTCAATGCATACATTTCTTGTATTGTTGTGAAATCTTCAATAAGCCAGGGAAGACAGCGAATGCAGCCAATATTTCATGTATTTAGAAGGAAATTCCCTCATATTGAAGTTACGAAGTTGATTACAAACATGTGGTGGTGGTTCCGTCTATGTAGTAGTCTGCCCATGCAGATAGTGTCTAGAATAGCATCAGCTGTTTGAAATTGAAATGATTTCCTGAGTAAAAAAGTGATTTTTGAACGTTCTTAATGTGCACACCATTATTTCCGCCAAAATTATTATATATATAAAGCTGACGTCCCTCCAAAATGTTTTCTCTATTTCCCGAAAATTGGCCGAAGCGATTTCCCTCAAATTTGACACGATGATTCCTTAGGGTATTTAGAAAAAATCTGTCGAATTAGTTTTCTAAAAAGTTGTCTGTGAGCGCCGCAAATTGAATTTTAAAATAAGAGTGAAAACTCATTTTCGCACGACGCACGGATAGCGAGGTGACGTGATGCTCCGCGCCATCGCCTGAGCTGGATTCTCTGATCTGCCCCTCCCCTCCACTCTACGCTCGGCAGAGTCTCACCTTATCAGTTGACGAGTCAGTACAGCGAGAGCGGTGAAGGGGGGAGGTTCGTTCGTCGCTCATCCCTTGCGCACTGATTACTTCGTTCTTTCTCCAAAATTTTTCTGTCGCTCGCCCGTACCCGCAACCTTCTCTCTCACTCCTTACGGACGCTCATCTCTCTCGACTAACGCACTCCCATTCTTCGTATTAACCATTCGTTTGCCTTTCTTCTTCTTTCCTCTCTTTTCACTTTATTCTTTAAATTTTTATCATTTCGACTTATATCACTCGGGATCGTTGAATAACGTTCCTAATATTTTGCAGTATGGTCTTGATTTAATTTTTTTTTTTTTTTTTTTTTTTTTTTTTTTTTTTTAAGAAAACATTCTTAGCGCATTGTGCATTTATTTTTTCCGTGGACTGTCACCGTTGTACGTAACCTTTAAGCACTCGCTTCTCTTTTATAATTCCTCTTCGATTTTCATCGCTTTTATTTTGGTATCCTCCGCGTCTTATTAGTTTCTTGTTTCTTTTTACGCATTGCCCGGCAATATCTTTTTTTTTTCATTTATTTAATACAAGAAAGTGCAAGCGCTTTGTGCTCACATTCTTACATTTTCATCTCTTTAATTCTCAGCACCAATACTCCGTTTCATTTTATCATTTTTTACCAACTACCAACTAGCCCGTAACCCTAGAATGATGGCCGTGGAGGGCGCCCGTAGGGTGCTTGGAACGGCTAGTACGTAATAAAGAAGTGCTATGTTGTTGTAGCAAAAGTACGCAACAGACCCATTCTTAGAAAGTGTCCTCAAAAAATCACTTTGAAATTATAGAAAGATCAGAAAAAACAAGCTTTGCATTTGGATTATCGTAGCTAAACCAGAAACATGGAATAGTGATATTTCTGTACAATCATGATCTAAGTTTCCTGTTCAATTGAAAACAAGTGTGCCCTCTGCAGTGTTACATATTTGTTCAATTGAGAGCAGCAGAGTTATAGTCAAACCCAAATCAACTGGGGCTTGACGCTCCTCGACTGCCTTCTCCCACCTCAACGGACCGAGCAAACTCGCCAGCTAACAGGTATTGGCGTCTGGCCTTTCTCCTCTTTCATCATCTCTCAGAGCTCTATTCAAAACCCTGTACCTGCGTGCGGAGCCTTAGGTAGAATGAGGACTGGGGAGTGAAGGGAAAAGGAGCATCAAGCCCCAGTTGATTCGGGTTTGACTATAGTGAGTCATCTTTATCTGATCTCAGGAGAGTTTTAATGTACTTACCAGGCACTAAACAAAGAATAAGAGTGTGAAAATTTAGAGTTGAAAATCGTACAGAGCCTCTTTACTCAATAAATAAAAATGCTCACTGATAAGAATAAATGTAAACACAACAATAACTCACAAGTTATGGGAACACAGACACCATCATGTAAGTATGATTCGTACAGAACAAAGGTGCTGAAAGGAAACAGTTTTAGACCACGCAGTTCAATCAAAAGTAGGACAATTATAAAGGCTTATCGATGGAATCAAAAAATCTCGATTTGACAGAGGTAAAAAGGTATTTTAGATATAATAAGTCAAATAAGTACTACAAATCCGTCGAGAATTTGATGAAAAATGCAAAGATGCAATGAAAAGTCAAATCGAATATTGGAGGTTAGGTCAGCAACTGTTATGAACGGTGTCTCCACCTGCGAATGTAAAAGTACTTTTTCAAAAGTACAAGCGCGAATCGGTGACTCCGCGGTCCGCCTGCGAATAGGGCTGTTGAGTGAGTCGGGGATTCGTGATTTTTCTGTGTGATCTTATAGACCTAAACGCGGGAAGAACGAAGATGGCTTCAGTTTTTTTCTACGTTGCGCCGTTTTGATGCGTTTTTTTATTCTCCGGAGCGCGCACCTGTGCAGCTCCAGTGCTCCGTAGTGTTTTTTTATTCCGGGGCTCCAGCACCGGTGCGCACCGAAGTGTTGTTTTATTAGCGGTGCAATGCGCCCGGAGCTGCTCCGGTGCAAGCTCCAGTGTATCGGAGTTGAAGACCGATGCACCGGAGCTGGAGCTCCGGAGCTTCAACACGTGACCGGTGCTGCACCAGACAGCTTCGGAGCAGCTCCGGAAACTCCGGGTTATTGCACCGGTGCGGATTCCGGAGAATAAAAAAACGCATCATTTCCTGAGAAAATTGAAGTTGAAAATTGGATCCTCAAAAAACGGCTTTTTGGCGGGAAACTGGCTGCGCGGTGCATTGTGGGTGCCTTTTGACGTCAATGCTCCGGTTCTCAGTTGAGGGGCTCAAGCGTCTTGCTTTCAGCACAGCGAGACCGCATGCGACCCATTGATCATGCGGCAGTTGAGGGGAGGCCGCCAGTGGCCCCGATCAAGCCGTCTTCTCACGCCATTTTCTCGAAAACCGTAAGTCTCAGCAAAGAACCGACTTGTTTGATCGAAAGAACATGAATTTATCCATTGGGATGGTTTGGTTGTTTTTTTTTTTTCAGACTTACCTACGAGACGAGTAAAGAGAAAATCACATGAAAATTAAGATTATAGAACGAAACTTCCGATAATCCCCTTCTATAAATCTCTGTCCCCCAGTTGACATAGCAAAGTTCAAAAAATCGAATGAAACATAAGTATCGGAAATTTTACGCTCTTTAAATTGTCCTTTTGTGTTTTTCTCTCAAAATGGACGGTAAACAAGGAAAATTGAAAAATTCTGCGAAAATGTCGGATTTTCAGCGATATTCCGGGAATCGAAATTTTGAGATTGGCTCGTCATCTGACTCATGGAAGAACAAAAAATAATATAAGTGTAACCAATCGAATGGAAATTTTCTAATCTTCCTCTTTGATGACCAGAATTTTTCGTGTAAGACGCATCGGTACCAAAATATTGGTGAAAAACTGCGTCGAGTTCTGGGTTGAAATGACACTCTCACCATCAAGATCGTCCAAGTTGCTGCTGTTTTTTGCATTTCCCATGGTTTCGGTGCGTCTTACATGAAAAATGATAGAAACCAAAGAGAAAGATTAGAAAATTTCCATTCGATTGGTAACACTTATATTATTTTTGGCTCTTCCATGAGTCAGATAACGAGCCGATCTCAAATATTTCGATTTCCGGAACATCGCTGAAAATCCGAAATTTTCGCAGAACTTTTCAATTTCCCTTGTTTACCGTCCATTTTGAGAGAAAAACACTAAAAAACAAACTTAAAGAGCGTAAAATTTCAGATAGATATGTTTCATTCGATTTTTTGAGCGTTGCTTTGTCAATTGGGTATAGACAGTGATTTACAGATAGGACTGTCGGAAGTTTCGTTCTCTAACCTTAAATGGGCCTGTTGCATGAACTTTTTTTATTTCATTTTATGAAATTAGAATGAAAATCATTGACCCCATATTTTTTCTTTTTTTGATTTGGACGCGCGAACACCGAGAAAAAAGGGTGCAAAGTTGCTCAAATTTGAAAATATTTGAAACGACCCTGTTTTGGCGGGAAGAGGCTGCGGTGGCTCGCTACGTCACGATTTGTATAGCCGAGCAGTGCGAGAGTGGAGACCAGCGAGGCCAGCCGCTGTCCCGTTGAATTCTTACGGCACGGCACTTACGCGGCAGTCGAACCCATCCCTCTTTACACGCGATTTTCTCGAATATCGTTCGTCTCACGAAAAATTTGTGAGGATCAAATCGAAAGAGCATGAAATTTCCATGCTGTTTGATGACTTTATTTTCCTGCTCGAATGGGTTGACATCAAATGCGCCAGACCACAAAAAATGACGGATTAGCGCATAAAAGTCAGGTATTGCATTTTTAAAAGTAGTTTTTTACCCGTCTTAACAAGAGGCTCTGAAAACTTTGAGTTTAATGGTCCGAAAGGAAATTTTGTGTTCTTCAAAATTGTCCTTAAGCATTTTCCTTGTCAGATAAACGGTTATTGAGATACAAGGAGAAAATCAGTGAAAATGACCGCTTTCCGTCAGAACTCCCGGATCATCAACTTTTGAGTTTTTCCTATTTCCAAGCGGACAGGAAAACTATGAAAAAACTAAAAGTACACGTTTAAAAGGGAATTTTACGTTCTTTAACTTTGATTCTTACCACTTTTTATGCAGAATGCATAGTAATCGAAATAAATGCAGGTAAATGTACGAGAACTCCGGAGTCGTAGTCACTATTTTAACCCGGAACAACTCAAATTTTTGCATTAATTTTCATTTATCTCGATTACGATGCATTTTGCATAAAAGAAGGTAAGGATCAAAGTTAAAGAGCGTAAAATTCCCTTTTAAACGCGTACTTTTAGTTTTTTCATAGTTTTCCTGTCCGCTTGGAAATAGGAAAAACTCAAAAGTTGATGATCCGGGAGTTCTGACGGAAAGTGGTAATTTTCACTGATTTTCTCTTCGTATCTCAATAACCGTTCATCTGACAAGGAAAATGCCTAGGGACAATTTTGAAGAACACAAAATTTCCTATCGGATCATTAAACTCAAAGTTTTCAGAGCCTCTTGTTAAGACGGGTAAAAAACTACTTTTAAAAATGCAATACCGGACTTTTATGCGCTAATCCGTCATTTTTTACGGTCTGGCGCATTTGATGTCAACCCATTCGAGCAGGAAAATAAAGTCATCAAACAGCATGGAAATTTCATGCTCTTTCGGTTTGATCCTCACAAATTTTTACGTGAGACGAACGATATTCGAGAAAATCGCGTGTAAAGAGGGATGGGTTCGACTGCCGCGTAAGTGCCGTGCCGTAAGAATTCAACGGGACAGCGGCTGGCCTCGCTGGTCTCCACTCTCGCACTGCTCGGCTATACAAATCGTGACGTAGCGAGCCACCGCAACCTCTTCCCGCCAAAACAGGGTCGTTTCAAACGGGTCGAAATTTCATGTCGTGTTTTCTCTGCAATGATGCATCGTAGGGAAAAATGGAGACCATCAACGTTTTTCTCTTGCTCGGGACTTTCTGTTTTTCAGTGAAAAACATCAAAATTCCGATCTATGCAACAGGCCCATTGTTATCTGATTTTCGGTCCATCCGTCTCCTAGGTAAGTTTGAGAAAAAAACCACCAATCCATGTCAAATGATAATTTTGTGCTCTTTCGATTAATTAGATTGGTTTGTTTCTGAGACTTACGGTTTTCGAGAAAATGGAGTGAGAAGGCGGCTTGATCGGAGCCACCGGCGGCTGCCGTAGGATTCAATAGGCCTGCTACGCTGCCGTCCGGCCGACAGAATAGGGATGGGTACCTCCGCTGAGCAAACCGAAGAAATGACGTAGCTGTGACTCGCTAGCCGATGTTTCCCGCCACGGGCCGTTTCAAATCTTATCAATTTTTCGGCACTTTGAACCCATTTTTTTCGGTGTTCCCGCGTCCAAATGAAAAAAAGAAAAAATATGGGGTCCTTAATTTTTCGCCTTCTTTCATAATTTGAATTAAAAAAATTCGACTCAACAGCCCTATTCAAAAGTACTTTTGCCCGTCCCAACTAGAGTCCCTATATACTATGAATAGGGACTCTAGTCCCAACTAGAGTCCCAACTATTTTAGAAGTCTTTGGTCCCAACGGTGCGGTGGCATCAGAGATTACTAAGCTAAAGATTACTTTAGCTTAGTAATCTCTGGGTGGCATCGATCTCATCGAGCGTATGCAGCGCAGCGCGTCATTTGAATACGCGCGCACTTACAATATTTAGCGCAAGTGTTTTGAAGAGTTTTCTCCAATCATTCTGTGCTTGTAAGAGCTAAATTTTTCTAATAAGAATTGATTGAAAGGCCGTGGAAATTGCAACAAGTGTATTGAAAACCTGCATTCTAAAGAGGGCTTTTCCTGAAGCAATCGTTTTTGTCAGTAATTTTTGCAGGTATGGGTCTCAAAAATGATGGATGGAATTTTATTTTTATTATTTATCTTTTCGTCTTAAAAAAAAAATGAAAAAAAAAAAAAAAAAAAAAAATTAGAATAGTAAAAAAGAAACTGAAAGGTTATAAGAGTAATTGTTCACTTATAGATAGTCTTAACAGGTGTCTATCTTCAAAATATGTGTCTAATCCTCCACAAGTATCAAATCCTCGACTAGTATCGAATCCTCGACTAGTATCGAATCCTCGACAAGTATCGAATCCTCGACAAGTATCGAATCCTCGACAAGTATCGAATCCTCGACAAGTATCGAATCCTCGACAAGTATCGAATCCTCGACAAGTATCGAATCCTCGACAAGTATCGAATCCTCGACTAGTATCGAATCCTCGACTAGTATCGAATCCTCGACAAGTATCGAATCCTCGACAAGTATCGAATCCTCGACAAGTATCGAATCCTCGACAAGTATCGAATCCTCGACAAGTATCGAATCCTCGACAAGTATCGAATCCTCGACAAGTATCGAATCCTCGACAAGTATCGAATCCTCGACAAGTATCGAATCCTCGACAAGTATCGAATCCTCGACAAGTATCGAATCCTCGACTAGTATCGAATCCTCGACAAGTATCGAATCCTCGACAAGTATCGAATCCTCGACAAGTATCGAATCCTCGACAAGTATCGAATCCTCGACAAGTATCGAATCCTCGACAAGTATCGAATCCTCGACTAGTATCGAATCCTCGACAAGTATCGAATCCTCGACAAGTATCGAATCCTCGACAAGTATCGAATCCTCGACAAGTATCGAATCCTCGACAAGTATCGAATCCTCGACAAGTATCGAATCCTCGACAAGTATCGAATCCTCGACTAGTATCGAATCCTGGACAAGTATCGAATCCTCGACAAGTATCGAATCCTCGACAAGTATCGAATCCTCGACAAGTATCGAATCCTCGACAAGTATCGAATCCTCGACAAGTATCGAATCCTCGACAAGTATCGAATCCTCGACTAGTATCGAATCCTCGACAAGTATCGAATCCTCGACAAGTATCGAATCCTCGACAAGTATCGAATCCTCGACAAGTATCGAATCCTCGACAAGTATCGAATCCTCGACAAGTATCGAATCCTCGACAAGTATCGAATCCTCGACTAGTATCGAATCCTCGACAAGTATCGAATCCTCGACAAGTATCGAATCCTCGACAAGTATCGAATCCTCGACAAGTATCGAATCCTCGACAAGTATCGAATCCTCGACTAGTATCGAATCCTCGACAAGTATCGAATCCTCGACAAGTATCGAATCCTCGACAAGTATCGAATCCTCGACAAGTATCGAATCCTCGACAAGTATCGAATCCTCGACAAGTATCGAATCCTCGACAAGTATCGAATCCTCGACAAGTATCGAATCCTCGACAAGTATCGAATCCTCGACAAGTATCGAATCCTCGACAAGTATCGAATCCTCGATATGCGTCTAATCCTTGACAAATATTGAACTCTCGACAGATTTATTTATTTATTTATTCATTCAAAGTAATGGATCAAAGCTCAATATAAAATTACAGGTGCCGAACTCTCGACATCCTGGATCCTATGCCAAATGTCGAGCCCTTGACAAGAGTCGAGCACTCGACAAGTATCAAATCCTCGATATGCACTTAATCCTCGACAGATATCGAACTGTCAACAAAAGTCAAATCTCCGACAAGTATCGAATCCTCGACCAATAGCCCAGTCAATGAAGGCAGATTTTTTCAAAATAAAAACAAAAATTCCAATAGTTTTGAAACTTGGTAGAGTTGTTCATTAGAGTGTGCTGAATAACATACTAAAAGTCCCCGCCGCTCAGTGGTGAGCTCGCTGAGATATCGTGGACAAAAGATGCAAAAAATCACGTTTTTGAGAATAACTCGGTAAATTTTGACTGTAGGTAAAAAATGTTTCAGTACAAACTGAAAGTACAAAAAATTTGCAACAAAAAATGTTCGTGTCGTTTCTTCTGTATCTCAAATAGGAACGCCGTAAGTCGCGGTTAAAGTGACGCTTCTCCTCCGTTGACCGCGCTCAGCACTGTGCGCCGCGCGCAGTGCGTCGCCGACATCTCACGTCGCGAACGCCACTTTAGTCAGGGGAAAATAGGGTTTGACCCGGAATAAATTGTAACAGAAGCTTTTATGGCTGGAAGTTGCTCATTGGTACTGTCTGAAGAACATGTAAAAAGTTCGCCAAAATCCGAGTACGGGAAAGGGGTTTTTGCCCCCCTTTTCCCCCGTATTAGAGCCCAGATAACAATATCAGGCTTGCCGATCTGGCTTAAAATGGGCTTTTGTAAGACGTCTTTTCATTCCGTCTTAAAGACGTCTTAAATCCGTCTTATGGTCGCGGATCCAAAGACGTCTTTTAAGCTTGTCTTAAATCCGTCTTAAATGCGTCTTTAAGTCGATTTTAGAAGACACCTTGTATTCCGTCTTAAATCCGTCTTCCAAAGTGGGTTTTAAGACGTCTTTCGATCCAGTCTTACAAGGCGTCTTTAATCCGTCTTAAATCTGTCTTCAAAGACGTCTTCAAAGACGTTTTCCAAGACGACTTGAATACCGTCTTCCAAAGTGGTTTTTAAGACGTCTTTCAATCCAGACTTATAAAGCGTCTTTAATCCGTCTTAAAGCCGTCTTCAGCCAAGATAGCTAGAAGATTGACTCCAACGTTTTCAAGTCCTTAAATATTGATAATTTGCAAAAATCACAATTTTTTTTAAAAATTTCGAAAATGTCCACAGTTCGAAAATTTGAAAATTACCAATTTTTTCATAAATTTTGAAAATTACGAAAATTTTCATTAAGTTTGAAAATTACCAAGATTTGCTCAAATTTTGAAAATTACGAAATTTTCATAAATTTTGAAAATGTTGACTATTTTCAAGCAAGCTTGGAAAGCTAGGCTTCCTCGAGACGTAACCTATAGAGCATTGTGACCGACGCCTTTCATATGTCTTTAAGACGGATTCGTAAGACGGTTTTCAAAGTTGTCTTATAAGACGTCTTTAAGACGGATTCGTAAGACGTTTTCAAAGTTGTCTTAAAAACGTCTTTAAGACGGATTCGTAAGACGGGTTTTTGAAGTTGTCTTAAAAACGTCTTAAAGACGGATTCGTAAGACGTCTTCAAAGACGTGTTTGGGCGGAACTAGAGACGTCTTTAAGACGGATTTAAGACGGATTTAAGACAACTTTACTTGTCTTATAAGACGTCTATAAGACGGATTGAAGACGGTTTTTGCTACCTGGGAGGATTTTTACGTCTTTTTTCACGGTTTTCCTCAATTTTCGCCGAAACTACCACTCCAACGCAAAAATTGGACTGGACTAATTTTAAAGAGGGTAAAATTTTCTACAAGATAATTTAATCAGATCAAAATTTCAATCACCCCGGCAGGCGGGAAACAGCTGATTTTCATTTCGCGGAAATTCGAGAATTCGCGGAATAACCGCGTTTTTCGGCAATTGCTCGAGTAATTTGACTTCCGCAGCAACAAATGCAGAACAACCGTAATCTAGACACCAAATACGTATTATAGAGGTCTATAATGAACATGATGGAGGTGTGGAGGGACCAAGGTCCCCCTTGACCCCCCCCCCCCCCCCCCCCCCAACTACCCCAATCTCAATACAGAATAAATAGAGCACAAATTCTCCATAAACTGTGAAGTAATTCACTTTTTTCTCGTGAAATGTCTTGTTCATTTTTTGAATTTGCGTATTTGGATCAACTACCCCCCCCCCCCCCCCCCCCCCCCCAAGAGGCCCAACCATGGTCTTGGCAACCGCTACAAACGTCGCGTCAGTAAGTACATGGCAAACCAATTTTTTTGCAGCTGCAATGCATATGGTGTCATACTGTTTTTAACATTTACAATGGTAAGTACACTGATGAAAGAAATTAAGAAGCGAAGGCCTATCCGTGAGTCTAGGTACATTTTTTTTGCACTCGGTGATCCATCCCCATGAGATGGCATCCAAGGGCAGGTTGTTTGTGCCCATCCTCTCCTGAATTTGAAAATAAGCTCGCTAAGAGTGATACTTGATGGCCGGTGAAGTGGGTGGTAATTTTCCGGTAATTTCTAGGTTTGCTTTCATAGGCTGCGACTCAACATCGCACATTTTTGGAATTGGCAAAATTGTCCCTTATAAATGACTTGCGACCGTTAATGAAGAGCTGCAAAAATGTGCTGGTGTATTTTGTGCCCCGAAGAAAACCCATTCAGAAATAGAAAATGCGCAGCAGGTAAATTCGCGATTCTTCTATTTTATGGAGGCAAAAAAGACGACACAATAGAGCTTCTGCGATTTCGTCTCTACAGGGTGTCCGAGAAATGAGTTCACACTTTTGCTGTGAGCGCCTGGTTGATTGCAAAAATCTGAAAAATTCAGGAATAATCTATTACCCCTAAGCGACTTCAGAAAAAATGTCGGGGGGCCCCCATCTTCCTTAGGGGGGGGGCGTAGGCCCCAAAATGTACCCCGTGTTGCCGATATATCGCATATTTCAAATGGCAGGGGGTACTTTTTATTTCATCATTCAAAAGGGCTTAAAGAACTGAGCAATTTCGTTTTTTCAGATTTTCGGTAGCCCCTCTGAAAACAAAATGGCGGCCAAATAGCTACCCCATACTTTAGAGGCCCATAACTTCGGTTTGAATCAATATTTTTTCAAAAACTAAAAAGTTTCTGAATTCTCAGAACGTCTTCTTTCCAACGATGTGCCACACTATCATTTGGTGGAAAAAAATGGGGCGTGGAGCCCCCCAAAATTTTTTGAGTTTGGGGGGCTGTAGCCCAAAAAAGTCAAATGTAAAGGGGGGTCGTGTTGTACATCAATCGAAAGGTCTTAAAAAAAGGAAGAATTTGGCGGAAACCCGAAGTCGCTACGATGCGTCTATCCAAAATGGCGGCCATTTAACGATTTGGGGGTGGGGGACAGCCCCCCCCCCCCCAAATAAAATCCGCTCCATCGAGTGATACATTAATCGAAAGGTCTTGGAAAGAGAAAGAGAATGGCGCAAACCGGAAGTCAATACGATCTGACGCGACGTTTGTAGCGGTTGCCAAGACCATGGTTGGGCCTCTTGGGGGGGGGGGGGGGGGTAGTTGATCCAAATACGCAAATTCAAAAAATGAACAAGACATTTCACGAGAAAAAAGTGAATTACTTCACAGTTTATGGAGAATTTGTGCTCTATTTATTCTGTATTGAGATTGGGGTAGTTGGGGGGGGGGGGGGGGTCAAGGGGGACCTTGGTCCCTCCACACCTCCATCATGTTCATTATAGACCTCTATAATACGTATTTGGTGTCTAGATTACGGTTGTTCTGCATTTGTTGCTGCGGAAGTCAAATTACTCGAGCAATTGCCGAAAAACGCGGTTATTCCGCGAATTCTCGAATTTCCGCGAAATGAAAATCAGCTGTTTCCCGCCTGCCGGGTGATTGAAATTTTGATCTGATTAAATTATCTTGTAGAAAATTTTACCCTCTTTAAAATTAGTCCAGTCCAATTTTTGCGTTGGAGTGGTAGTTTCGGCGAAAATTGAGGAAAACCGTGAAAAAAGACGTAAAAATCCTCTAATACGGGGGAAAAGAGGGGCAAAAACCCCTTTCCCGTACTCGGATTTTGGCGAACTTTTTACATGTTCTTCAGACAGTACCAATGAGCAACTTCCAGCCATAAAAGCTTCTGTTACAATTTATTCCGGGTCAAACCCTATTTTCCCCTGACTAAAGTGGCGTTCGCGACGTGAGATGTCGGCGACGCACTGCGCGCGGCGCACAGTGCTGAGCGCGGTCAACGGAGGAGAAGCGTCACTTTAACCGCGACTTACGGCGTTCCTATTTGAGATACAGAAGAAACGACACGAACATTTTTTGTTGCAAATTTTTTGTACTTTCAGTTTGTAAGTACTGAAACATTTTTTACCTACAGTCAAAATTTACCGAGTTATTCTCAAAAACGTGATTTTTTGTATCTTTTGTCCACGATATCTCAGCGAGCTCACCACTGAGCGGCGGGGACTTTTAGTATGTTATTCAGCACACTCTAAAATGAACAACTCTGCTAAGTTTCATAACTATTGGAATTTTTGTTTTCATTTTTCCTTCGTTGACTGGGCTAGTGGCTAAATTCTCATCAAACTAGTCCACGTGTGGTCGAATCTAGATTCTAGCCACTGTTGGCAACTCTGCTAGGTCTGTTTTCTCTGCCTCAAATCAGATCCTACATGAGCATACAATGAGCCAAGGTATATGGAAGAACAGGTATGGACAGGAGGCGGAGCGTATCTCAGTAGGTGACGGCTACGTCACAGATGTTCTAGACGGTCGCGATAAAATTCGCCTACCGTTCCAAACTATCTCACTCACTCTCCCGTGATCCCCATCTCTCGCTACTGTAGTAGGTGACGGCTACGTCATCGCCAAAGCAAGCGTGTCGTCATCATTTGGCGGGGAAACTCGAAAGCCCCTTAAACCCCGCCTCCTGTCCATACCTGTTCTTCCATATACCTTGACAATGAGCATACATTATTGAGATGAGTCATGAGTCGTGAGTGAAATCTGAAA
Organism: Trialeurodes vaporariorum; assembly: GCA_011764245.1. Classification (NCBI taxonomy): domain Eukaryota; kingdom Metazoa; phylum Arthropoda; class Insecta; order Hemiptera; family Aleyrodidae; genus Trialeurodes; species Trialeurodes vaporariorum. Next base: position 14,302,518 of record VMOF01000013.1, on the reverse strand, counting down.
TCAGAAATGTGCTTGCATAAGTGTTTATTACTGCTCACTGCTTACAAAGTATTCAGTAAGTAAGTTGGTTTAGTTTAATACTTGATAAGCCTTTGTGACTTATTAGAGGCGCACTTAAGGTGTGTTCCGTGTGTTCGTCGGCGGCGCACATGTCAATTTTAACGTAAGTAGAGTAGGAAGTTCAAGCTAAATTTCTCGTGAGATCCTTGATCACATTTCCATATTCTAGAATTCCGAAGTTATCTCGAGAGCGAGAGTTTTACCTCTCATTCTACTCCAAGAATTCTAGATGGATGGTTGGATTCAGCAAGGGCTTCGGGGTAGTATAACAGCTCGGGCCCAGGAGGAAGTGGATGCTTTGCAAATTATTCTTTTAAAGATGAATACTATAAGGGAATTTTCCTCGATGAATGACAAATCCATGATAGACTATGCGCTCAAAATACTGCAACTTGCTCACCAGGGTAAACTCAGTGGCCTGGCTATATAGTGAAGCTTGACAGACAAGAAGACATGGATTAACTGAAAAAACTGAGTAATATAATTTGATGAACTAGACTTACATTTGATGAATGGATTGAACTTGGCAATTTTGGACAATCTGACTGAACTTCACGCCATGTACTATTCGTACGAGCAAATTTCACCACATTGACGGAAGATTAACTTTACTGGAGCATTATGGAAAGCAGTTACTGTTTGAGGAACTAACATGTCTGCCTCACGCCTCAGCTTAAAAGAAGGTATCAAACTGGTTGATGCAGGTACTTGCATGTTTAACTTTAGTGTCGCTTTCGCAAAGCATGCGTTGCCGCCTGGTCCGAACTCATGGTTGGCTGATCAAGAAGACGCAGCCCTATGATGTTTGAAGATTCTGCAGATGCTGAAATTGGCTCTTGGTCTTTTTTTAAAGTTCTGACTCCGAAGCGACCGTTTACCTTCTTCGTTGAATTTTATGTTAGCAATATCGAAGAAGTGTGAGTCTTCCAGTTTAGATATTCATCAAGGTATATGGTTAAGAATTTTGTATCATTCCCAACAGGCTGACGTTGATCATTCAGGCTCAGTATTCAACATAAGTTCCTTGTTCGCCTTTATTTTTTGGAAGGGGCTAAAATTCCCATCTAAATGGATCGTTAACAATTATAGTATATGATAAGGCTTACTTGTTCAGTTTTTCATTCTTCTTCATTGTTCTCGATTAATGCATTTTAAATTTTCATTTATAGTTGTACTGATTGTTGCATTCATCATCAAGCTTTTTTTAATAACTCCGAATTCAGACTTGTGATTTCCATCTTTCTTGTTCAGCCAGTTTTTTCTTCTTTAATTTTTACCTTACTTTTACATTTCTGCTCCTATTTTTGAAATTTTCCTTGTGTCTTTAAAGCAAAAGTTTTGCAATTTACTTCTAGATCCTCAATTTGTAGTTCATTTCTTATATTGTTTTCATTTCTCAAAGTTACCAATGTTGAAAGTATTCCAAAAGCCATTTCTCCTGTGCTTCTTATTACTAAGCCAGATTCTTTTTTTCCCCCCAATGTTACACTATTACATTGTACTCATACTGTTGAAAATTTCCAAGAGTCGGATGTTTTGAAATTTTCTGTTTAATTGTATTTTCATTCTATTATTCCTTAAAATAAATTGATAAGTTCTCCACCTTTTTTTCATCACTCTTGGATTTGTTACCATTATCGAAGCTATTGTATTCTTGTATTCCCTCCCGAATTGAACAAAGGATTTTTTTTTCCGGAAGTCATTTCTTCTTTGCTTCTTATTTAGCTAAATATTTTTCTTTTCTGTTTCTTATTTTTGTAATGTTCTCATTTTTGAAATTCTCCAAGTGTCTTAAAGCAAACGTTTTGTAATTTACGTCTAGGTATGTTTTGTTATTAAACTCCTCAAAATTGATTGATATAGTCTTTATTTTGTTCCATTACACGGAGAAGAAGGTGTGTCGAATTCGCTGAAGCTGGCGCGAGTATGATTTCTGAAAATTGAAAGTACGTCCTTGAAGCACAACATACAGTATGTTGTTCAAGCACATAAATTATGATGTATGAACTCATACTGGCCCCAGCATCTGCCAATGGGTCTGTTGCGTACTTTTGCTTCATCAATATAACTCATTGTTACTAATGTAAATTTGGGCGAAAAAAACGATGCGCACTTTAAAAAGTTTCGAAATCCACTCATTAACTCAGAAAATACCTTCCATTTCAAACAACCCGCGCTACACTAGACACTATAACCACCGACTTATAACTACATAGATGGAACCATCTTGTTTATGTAAACATGAACAGAACTTACAAACATTTGAATGTTTCGATTAGATGCGTACATTTCTTATACTATTTTGTAATCTTTAATAATTCGAAAAGACCAGACAGCAAATGCAGCCAATAGCTCATGTATTTAGAAGGGAATTCCATCATTTTGTAGTTACGATGTTGTTCACTTATGCACGGTGGTTCCGTCTGTGTAGTAGTATACCGGTGCAATTAGTTCTAGTGTAGCGCGGGCTGTTTGAAATTGAAGTGATTTCCTGAGGTAATGAGTGGATTTTGAATGTTTTTAATGTGCGCATCATTATTTTCGCCTGAATTTTACATTAGAATCTAGGTTCTATATTGTTGTAGCAAAAGTATGCAACAGACCCATTCGACTTAATCTATGTGCTTCATCCACGTATCCTTTTTCTACGTGTACAATGAAAGCTCGTTGAGTGGAACCTCGGATAAATGAAATTTCTTTTTTTTGCCAAATCAATTTATAGACACATATCCCATTTAGCATGGATTACAATTTATCACAAAATAGTCTTCAAATTTTGGAAATTTTATAATCTAACCATAAAGTTGCAAATAAACGGCATAACGAAAACAAAATGTAAACGAAAAGACGAAATGGCAAACAAATAGGAACTTTTCAGAGCTGGCTTTTTTTTCTGCCCTACTTTTTGCCTATGTGTCTATGTGTCAAAAAATGCAACTTTATTGCAACCTCAAGGTGGAGAATTGTACTAATGTTGTTAAAAAATTGCCACTTTATTGCCATAATTTGCAAAATTTAGATTGTAGAATGCTACATGGGATAGTGAAAATTTTTTGCTTCGGATAGCATAGCCTTCTTTAATCCGCAATTGCCACAGTCGCAAAGATAAAGCTTTGCACTGTTACAGTAACATGACTTAATTTGTATAATGGGGCTCTTGCTAACTTGTGCTGTTCGCAATTGGATGCGTAAAAACCAGCAAAAATTATGATGAGCACACTAAAGAATTACGAAATTCACTCACAGACTCAAAAAATGACTTAAAGATTTAAGGCATAATGGTGGAGCTAGGCAGGTACCATTCCTATCTAATAAAAGGCTTTCCCCTGTAGAAACAGAAAGGGAGGTAAATTAGATAGGAATTCCCAGGATACAAGCAGAACTTGGACACTTTGCCCGAAATGGCAGGGGCTGCGAGGTTTTTTCAGGGGGTTCCCCAAGTTCTCATAGCCCAAAGCACAGAGAAAGCCCTTTACTATTTAAAAGAGTAATACCATGGTTCTACCCATTCTCTCAATAGAAGTTAAAGAAGTAATGAGTTGTGTGAGTTATGAATTTATTTTCAGTATGTTGCAAAGAATTTAATGTAAATTTTATATCAAGAATCAAATATAATTTTGCTTAAACAAAAAGGTAACCCAAGAAAATTTCATGTGAAATAAATAAATTAAATCACAAATTAATAATAAACGAGAGATCAATTTAGGAAAAGGGTTGGGAAAAATTTTAATTTGCCCTTCTTTGGGGGGTAAAAATGTCCCGGGGGATTCCTGTCCATTTTTAACTCCCCAAAAAATGAAACCAAAATTAAAAATACTGTACCTTAGCAGTGGCCCCCTTTCTTAAAACTAAAATTTTTTATTATGAATTCATTTTGAGAGTTACAAAAGTTAATTTTGAATTTTACTCAAGAAAAGAAAATCCAACTGTTAAAGAAAACCTACCAACACTTTCTTCAATTTATTTTTTTCAAATCCAAATTGATTGAACGTCTCTTCAATTTAGAAGGTTTTCTCTTTTCGTAAGAATGTCCAATTTTCATCAAGCTCCAACCAAAATTTGAACAAAATTTAAAAAAACTGACCTCTTGAGGGAGTGGCAACCAACTTATCTATTTTTTTGGATGCATTTTTGGATTCAATGTTAAAAAAGTTATGTGTGGGTCTACAAAACTTTTACTCAAATTACAGGGGAAACCCGAAAAACCCTTGATTTCCCCCCAAGGTCTCATTATGGTTAAAAAATTTTTTTAAACTTCAATATGAATTTCAAAAAAAGATAAATTAAGCCCCTGGGGGTTTAGAGCCCAAATATCTCAGTAATTTATCATATGGGCTAGTTAAAAGTGGGGTTTTTGGGGGCCCCAAAAAGGGTTTTTAAAAACGGAGAAACAAAAAATAACCTTTTTTTAAACAATTCTTTCCTTGCACCATTTGCAATTAAATTTCTCCATTTCTAACTTTGTTAGTGGTGAGAAAGAAAACAAAGTGAAGTTACACAGATGTATAGAGAATTGCAGAAAAGCATCTAGAGAATGGAGCAGTTTTCTAAAATACGATGATATTTCAAACAGGGAATGACTGGACTGATCGTAACTACACAAAATACAGAGTAGAACAAGATGAAAAAGCCATGATACTCCCACATGAGGATAGGATGAATAGGGATCTAGAGGCAAACAAGGAGAAAGAATGCTCTTACTGAATAGACCGGTTAAGTGATAATGTCACGATCAAAATTGGATCCAAACAAATACATATTCTATCTTGCTCACTCTCGCGGAGCTATCCATAAGAAATTAGATCCAAATTTTCAAAACCAAATTCATGCTAGTAAACAACCATTTCTTTCAAATTTTATTCCCCAATTAGATTCCACGTACTTTAGAGGTTGTTTCAGAAGTGTAGGCGCACCTAGACCAATAATCTTTGAACTTTGTCAACACTATTTCTCACGTCACAAAGTGAAAATGATTGAAAATGAATTTAAGCGTTGGCTTTTCACTGAAGAACGCTTTAAAATAAAAAGTTTTAAGACGGAGGCAAGTTTTGTTTTAATTTGAAGGCGTGAAAATTGAAAATTCACCAAAAAGTATGGTCTGGGTGGGCCTACACTTCTGAAACGAGCTCTATCTTTTTACTCCAGTATAATTCATGGCAGATTACAAGTGAATTTACAAATCACAATTATACTGAAAATTGTCCTTTGTTTTGTCCCTGTCTTACTCACACTCTCTAATGGGCACATCACCGCTATGACACTCAATCATCCTAACCATTCTCTGCATCGAAGCTTGCTCTACATGGATCATTTGATGTGGTGGTGCTAAAAAGCCCATATCCTAGAATTTTGTGCCCACAAGAAACTGTGAGTAAGACAAGAATAAAACAAGGAACTTTCTTCCCGTTGCGCAACTAAAATCTCTTCCATCCCCCTCATCTCTCCTTTGAATGTATGAGTAGAAAAAGGATGGAAAGATAGGGTTTTATTCCCTTGTCTATCCTTGTCTAACACACATGTTACAAAGGAGAAAAGAGAGAGATAGAGAATATCACGCTGCTTGACTGTTTCTTCGATATAACTGTGATTGTAAATTAATGCGTTATGTTTTGAAAATGTTTTTGAAATCCAATTATACTTTAAGGTATGCGGAATCCATCTGCGGTGAAATTAAATCTGAGAGAATTTGTTGTTTACTGGCACATGAATTTTCATTGGAAACTTTGGATTAAATGTCAAACGGGAAACTATGTCGGAGTAAGTGAAACAAGACATTTGTTTGGATCCAATTATTTTCGTGACATTGCACTATGGATCCAAGTCGAATCCTAAGCAATCAAAAATACACAGACATAAAATACCACAGGAATGAAGGTTCCATCTAATATTTTTCTGCGATGGAAATATGAAAATCCAGGGGTTATTGCCTTGCTAAATAAACCCTCTGAAATCATCTATAGTATGTAGCTAGAATGGTTTTTACTTTCTCACTACTAACAAAGTTAGAAATAGAGAAAGTATTGCAATGGCGCAGAAATTTTAAAGGTATTTTGTTTCAATACTTGGCCCTCTGCGACTAAATCAATCATGATAATTACAAAATAATTGGCTCTCATCATGCCTAATAGTATCTTCAAATGACTCTTCCATGACTTTTCAATATTTCGTAACCATATGTGATTGGGAGGTCGGAGGAGAGAATGCATAAGATTTCTGTGGCGTCCGTCTGTCTGTCAGTGGGTGTGAAACCCAGCGTAACTTTTGAACCATTTATCCATATGCATCCAAATGTTGCAGAGAAGTAGCTTTCAACATTCTTCAGAGGGGCTTTTTTGCAGTGGCGGCTCGCTAGGTGAGGCAAGTGAGGCGACAGGGAGCCATCGCCTCACATTTTTTTAAGTTGGAGAAAGAAAAAAAATTAAAAAAGTAACATATAAAGGTTGAAATGGTTATTATTCCATCATCCTTTGTTTCAATAGTCCAAAAAGTATGAATGGAACATAAAATTTTCAAAAATGTTTATGTGAAGAGCGTTTCAAAAAAAATCCTGTGCACCTCTCATTTTCGTCGCCTCACCTCCATGAGCCGCCAGTGCTTTTTTGTTTATTTTTAAATTTTAATTTTTACGTTGGTTATGAATGAAAACTGGTTTCAATTAAAATCAATGGGAAAATGGGTCAAAAAAGAAAAAAACTTAAATATTTCAAATATGGATAAGGGGGGTCTGGGGGTCTTTCTCAGAATGTTAAAGGGGGGTCTGGGGGTCTCCCCCAAAATAAATTTGATGTGAGAAAGTGTTTGTAGGGTGTTCCCTACCATAGCCGTAGCCTGGATATTGTCTTTCTCTCTCTAAGCCCATTTAAACGCATGTGTTAGAAAAGGACAGAAAGAGGGGCTGAAGTCACGTGACAGCCCCTATATCCATCCTTTTCTAACACATGCGTTTAAATGAGCTAAGAGCGAGACAGACAATATCCTGGCTACGGCTATGTTCCCTACAGTTTATTTTTTTACTTTGAACAGATCGATTTTTGACCGCCTAGGATTTGATTTGGGGCCATAGTGTATCGGACTAAATCGGTCTATATAAAAAAGGAAGAAAGTCAAATTAAAAAAAAAAAGTAGTAGTAGTAGTAGTAGTAAAGTCCAGCCGCCCAAACACGTGGCTCGTTATGCTGATATTTCACAGCGAACGACTGGACTGCAAGTCAAATTAAAAAAAAAAAACAAAAAAACAAAAAAACAAAGAGTGCGAAGTAAAATTGTATTAATAAAAAAAAAAATATTACAGGTGTATTTTCAGCACAAAATACTTCATTTCTTAGCTTGATAGAGGGTGAATTATCTCTTCTTGAATTTTTTATTTTTCTTTTGATGTTTTATCCTTTTACGAATACCAGTTCCATCATCTAAATCATCATCCAGAACCTTGCTTCCACGTTTCCTTTTACCACTCTTTTTATCATCCAGATCTTTCAGACCCTGTAAAAAAAAAGAAAAATTGATAACCGTTAATGAAGCTCCATGTTTTTCTATACAGAGAATGAGAAAAATGAGACTAGAATCCCCCATGACACCTCCGAAGCTCTGCCATATAAGAGCAAAGATAGAGAAGCCATGCAGGTATCTCAGGAGATCTCTATCTAAATAGTCTCTTTCTCTATAGAAACACAAAGAGAGATAAGCCTCCAAATGGGTCTGTTGCATACTTTTGCTACAACAATATAGAACTTTGATTCTTTTGTAAAATTCGGCAAAAATAACGATGCGCACATGAAAAACGTTCAAAATCCACTCATTAACTCAGGAAATCACTTCAATTTTGAACAGCCCGCGCTACAATAGACACTATTTGCATCGGTATACTACTACGTAGACGGAACTACCATGCCTAAGTAAACAACATCGTAACTACAAAATGATGGAATTCCCTTCTAAATACATGAACTATTGGCTGCATTTGCTGTCTGGTCTTTTCAGTTTATCAAAGATTACAAAATAATATAAGAAATGTACACATCTAAACGAAACATTCCAATGTTTGTAAGTTCTGTTCATGTTTACATAAACGAGATGGTTCCATCTATGTAGTTATAAGTCGGTGACATAGTGTCTAGTGTAGCGCAAGTTGTTTGAAATGGAAGGTATTTTCTGAGTTAATGAGTGGATTTTTAAAGTTTTTAATGTGCGCATTGTTATTTTCACCGAATTTTACGTTAGAAACAATGAGTTACATAGATGTAGCAAAAGTACGCAACAGACCCATTAGTAGTAGTAGTAGTAAAGTCCAGCAGCCCAAACCTTGTGTTCGTTATGCTTGTACGTATTTCAAAGCGAATGACAGAACTGAGAATACAAAAAGGGAATAGGAAGGAAGGGAGATACCTACCAAGGTACCTCACTGTGAGGAAAGAGGACAAGAGGGATACCGCACCGAGCGTGACACCCTGAGGAAAGGAGATATCTATAAATCTCCTACGGTACCTGCGTAGCTCCGCAATTACACCTTAAACTTTAAATTAATTTTGTGAGTCTGTGCGAAAATTTTGTATAATTTTTTAATGAAACTGTAATTTTTGCTGGATTTTTGTCAAGAGGTAACAATTGAGGAGTTCTTCGATAAAGGGCCGGATAAAACAGTAGGTGTGCTCATGCTCAAAAAACCTGATTTCAAAAGGTCATTACTTGAAACCAATTTCAAATGACTAGTTTTTTTTTTTTTTTTTTTTTTTTTAAATTTGAAGGTTGAAAAATATGAGGCAAACAAACCGAGCCTGCAAGGAAAATGTTCATAGGAGAGCTTTCCATCATGGCTGCCTCCTTGCCAAAGCCGTAGCCATGAATTTATCTTCCTCTCTCTTTCCCCATTTGAACGCATGTGTTAGAAAAAGATGCAGAAACAGGCTGTCACGTGACTTCAGCCCCTATTTCTGTCCTATTTTAACTCACGCAATCAAATGGACAAAGAGAGAGAAAGACACATTTCCATCAAGGCTGCCTCCTTGCCAAAGCCGCAGCCAGAAATTTCTCTATTTTAACTCACGCAATCAAATGGACAAAGAGAGAGAAAGACACATTTCTGGCTACGGCTATGCTCCTTGCTGCCTCAGTATCACGTCCCACAAATCCTCTCTATTGCTTTTGCTCGTTGTATTAAACCAGAGACAGTATATAATATAGAGACCACGCACTAGCCTTGCGCGCGGTGGCTGACTTTTTTTTCGGAGCTCAACAGAAATTAACATAGGGAGCATGAAGGAGCACCATCCAACATGGACCATGCGTTGACTGATGCAATTTCAGTGCTTCAGATTCACTAGGCAAAAATTTCGACAACGTTTCTCATCAGTCAACGTATGGTCCATGTTTTTCGGTGTTCTGTTGAGACCCCAAAAAAAAAAGTTGCCACCGCGCGCAAACATGAGCAAGATAGATTAGTGCGTGGTCTCTTTTATACAGGGTGTTGAAAAACTGTTCCCGAATATTTCAGGAGCGGATTCTACAGGTCAAAATAAGATTTTTTTTCTAAGATAAACATGGGTCCGAAATTGCAGTCCTTTTGAGTTACAGTGTTGCAAAGTTTCCGAAAAACAAATTGAAAAATTGTCATAGCTCCCTCGTGAATTTTTCTTAATGCTCGTAAATTGGTACTCTGGTGTAGTTTTAGGCGTTCTTGCCGATTTTGGCCGTAAAAATACTGTATGCAAAAATTTGAGGGGGGTTGTGGGGGTTTTTCTTGATTTTTCCCACTTTTTTTGGCCAATTGTGTGAAAACATGCTTTCGGATGCATTGAACCCAAAAACGATTAGCATTACTCAAAAGTTCGTAAAAAAGTATGCATTTTTAGTCCTTACAAGTTTTTCCAATTCGTAGACCATTTCCGAGAAAATCGTCCCTGAAGTTGGAAAAGTCGGCCAAGAATTGACAGATTCAAAGAAAAGGTGATTATTGGCCAACCTCTGCAACTTCAGGGACGATTTTCTCGGAAATGGTTTATGAATTGGAAAAACTTGTAAGGACTAAAAATGCATACTTTTATACGAACTTTTGAGTAATGCTAATCGTTTTTGAGTTCAATGAATCCGAAAGCATGTTTTCACAAATTGACTAAAAATGCATACTTTTATACGAACTTTTGAGTAATGCTAATCGTTTTTGGGTTCAATGAATCCGAAAGCATGTTTTCACAAATTTGGCCAAAAAAAGTGGGAAAAATCAAGAAAAACCCCCATAACCCCCCTCAAATTTTTGCATACAGTATTTCTACGGCCAAAATCGGCAAGAACGCCTAAAACTACACCAGAGTACCTATTTACGAGCATTAAGAAAAATTTACGAGGGAGCTATGACAATTTTTCAATTTGTTTTTCGGAAACTTTGCAACACTGTAACTCAAAAGGACTGCAATTTCGGACCCATGTTTATGGAAAAAAAAGTACTATTTTGACCTGTAGAATCCGCCCCTGAAATATTCGGGAACAGTTTTTCAACACCCTGTATATTGTCTCTGATACTGTCACACTTTGAGGCAGGACTTATAAGTTATAATATAGCATAGCCCCTCTAATCTGTCGTCCTAAGGAAGAACGCCGTAAGCGCCATATATTACTTATGTTGTTTTCGCAACGTACCTCAGGGTCCCTATGCTTCAGCAATAAATAAAACAGTAACGGGTAAAAAGCTGGAATACAACCTAAATTACGAGGACGTCTTGGCTAAAATCGCAGCCATTATCAACTAAAAAAAAAAAAAAAAAAAAAAATTAAAAAAAAATTAAAAAAGGCGGAGAGAGCCACCACGCATAAACTGTGAACACAGGAAAGAAAACATCTGCACTTTGCGCAAGCGCGACGGACCAAAACTCCAACAATCACCGATGCCAAAACGGTGAGACATTAATAAACAAAAATGCGCCTGCAGCCACACACAACAGCAAAAAGACCTCGCCACTTTAGGTTGTATTCCAGCTTTTTACCCGTTCCTGTTTTATTTATTGTTCAAGTCGTCGTTGGTTTGTTTTTCTGTCATTTTTCTTTGTCCTATGCTTCAGTTTACCTTCACCTCCAATGCCTCCAATGGTTCATCCTCCCAAGGATTCTAGCTTTGAAAAAAAGACGGTCTGCCTTTCCCAGATGCTTGGACGGGTAGAGAGCCTTTGTTAGAGAGAAATGAGTGACCCAGGTAGGTACAACAATAATAAACTCCAGAAGAGGAACTCTATAAAAAAATACAGGCCCGAGCTAAACTGCAAAAACAGTCTGAGTAACACATGGCGCTTGAGGCGTTCTTACGCACGGTTAAGTTACGGTGGTATACTTTGTTGATGACCATGGATGATGGTGAACTTCATGAAATAACTTACAATTCTTGCCATGCGCTGGGCATCTGTCACTCGTTCTTGTAAACACATAACCTCTTCTTCTTCTGTTTTGTACAAGGGTAATTTTTTACCGATCAACTGCTCTATCCTTTGATACAGCTCCACATCATACTGTAAAATAAATAACGAGCAACGGTTAATCATAATAATAAATAGAGGCAAGAATGTTTCCTGTTTTAAAACTCCACTTCTTCCGGTGTGCATCACGTGAGCCACTGATTCATTTTGCCATAAGCTTAGTGAATACGAGTGATATACGTTTCTCAACATAACTTCCCACAAATCCTCTCAATCGCTATGGCTTGTTGGCTTTTTCCGAAAAATTTGCCAAACTAGCCATAACCTTACACAAATTGGGTGTGCAAAGCAATTATAAATATCCCTTTCATTGATATTTGTTGTTTCATAAGACATCCAAGCGTACGTACTTCGCAGTTGGTTTTACTTTTTTCAGACTTAATTTTCGACCAAAAGGGGGCAGAAACTGGCCCATAATGAGACAGGTCCTTTCAGCCAAAAACTGTTGACTTCCTGAGTAGCTCCAGTGGTCCTATCCATAATCTGGAAAAGTTTTGCATGGATTCACCTTATAGTTTAATGGAGATTACGTTGCAAAAAATGTTTGAGGCTTTAAATTGAAAATACCGCTAAGTACATATTCTGAAGAAAATTGAGAAAAGTTGCTTTTTGAGAAATACTTACTTGACTAACAAAGGTGATGGCTATTCCAGAGCGTCCAGCTCGCGCTGTTCTACCGACTCGATGAATATAATCTTTGCTATGAGTTGGAATATCTAAGTTGATCACTACGTCTACATGCGGGATATCTAAACCTCTGCACAGATCAAATTAAAACAAATTAATTGATCATGTTATACTTTCTGGTTTAAGCCAGTTTCAAAAGGTAGAATTGAAAATTAAAATCAAAAGTAATTTTCAGAAGCAACAGATGTTTCAGTCCTATCTTTTATAGGAAAGTGGTTCTTCTGAGGGTAGTTTTTTCCCTTTTTTTTTCTCTTTTTTAAATTTTGTTTTTGTAATGGCCAATGGGGCTCTAGCAAACTTTTGCTATAAGCAAATGATTAATTGAAGATAGTGTGAAAACCAGCAAAACTCCTGGGAATTGCACTGAAAAAGTCTAAAATTCAGTAATAAACTCAGAAAACAGCTGTAACGGCAAGGTCGTAAAGGCGGAGCTACGCAGGTTCGCAGGTATCACGGGAGATTCCTGTCTAATTTGTCACTTTCTCTACAGAAACACAGAGATATGTCTCAAATTAGATAGGAATCTAAAGCATGCCTATGACATTAAGCCCGATTCTGAGACTGAATTTTCTGATTTTTTAGGGCACCCTTCGTCATTTTAACAGGTTTTGATGCAAGAATCAACTCTTCAATCACCTGTAGCAAAAGTTTGCAAGAGCCCCACTGTCCCTAATTACTTTCTCACATCTAACAAAGTTAAAAATTGAGAAAATATTGCGATGGCAAAAATGTCTACCTGTATCCCACCGCAACTTTTGAACCAATCATCCGTATGCATCAAAATTTTGCAGAGAGGTTGCTTCTCCCATCCCTCAGAGGGACTTTTTCTGTTTTTTAGACATTTTAAATTGTAGGCAAGTTATGGAGGATAAAATGTTTCCATTAAAATCAATGGGAAAATGGGTAAAATGGGTGAACATAGGGAAAAATTAGAATGTTCCAAACATAGCTGTTTGAATGTTCATGAAAATTTGCAAAAACATTCTGAGACCAGCCTACTGTAAAATTCACCCCTTGAGAAGGGGTCTGAGGGTCTCCCCCAGAATATTAAAGGGTGTCGGAGGGAGGGGGGTCCCCGCCAGAATAATTTTGATGTGAGAAAGTGTTTGTGGGGTATTTCCTCCAGTTCATTTTCAAGTATATTGTCTTAGTTACTCATTCCAGTTTCAACTCTTATTAAGTTTGTAAATACTAAATGTTACGCTGGATTTGCTACTGTCCACTTTTGTTCCTGCAAATGGCATCTCATTCGCTCTACTGATTGAAAGGTAGCCTGTTCGAGGACAAATAGTTTAAAAACTGAAAGAAATAAGATGGAGAGGAACAACAGCAACGGAGATAAAAAAATTGTAATTCTGAAACGTTGAAAAAACTTTTTTGTATTTTTTTTCTCCTAATGAACTACTTACGCGTTCTTGTTTGAGATAAATGAACAAAGTTAAATTTATTATGAATAAAATTTATGTTTCCTCAAAATTTGGTAGAGTTAGAAGTTAATTTTGAACAATTACTGACCTGCTAGCTACATCAGTTGAAATTAAAATCGATCTTGTTTTCGCTTTGAATTTGGTTAGAGCCGCAAGTCGCTTATTCTGTGACATCTGACCGTTGAGAGGGATAGCCGCTAAGCCTAGATTACGCAACATTAGAGCTACTCTCATAGTATTCGCACAAGTTGAACAAAATACCATGAATGAGTTTCCAGCCATTTCATTCAGCAAATGAACTAAATACACATCCTGAAAGAAGTTACAGCAAATATAGAAATAGTTTGATATAAACAAAGAAGAAAAGAAAAGGATAACCATCACGGAAATGAACAAACTGGATATAGTCTATTTAAAGTGAATCTTCAGCATTTAGTGTCAATTTCTGCCACCAGAGCGCTGCCACTCATGGTTCATGGCAGATTTTTTAAAATTAAATCAAGGCTTTTCTTAGGTTGCCATGACTTGTTTTGAGGCAAATCATTTAAAATTCCCGAAATTTGCAAACCAGATTTCTCGCTTACGAGATAAAATTTAAAGTCGAAAAGTAGAAAAGTATCAAAACGAACTCAAATGGAGACGATTGGTATACGGCGATATAGGGCTTCATTCAGCCGTTAATTCCGTAGAGAGTAATATTAGGATGAAACAGTCCAAACGAAATGATTCTTGTAATTATAGTGTGTGGTCTCTTCTTCGTTCTGTTGGGACTTTCCGTTTTGCGGTTGACCAAACGCTATAAATAGGATAGGATTTCAAGGGCTTCCAAACACAGGCTAAGAAGTGGACATTTTTGTACCAATTTTCCAGAGGCTTTAGCCCTTTGCGGTTGTGAGTCAGGTCAGACCCAAAATCGGAAAAAACCCATTCCGGTCGCATGTCGGGGCCGACACGACTTAAAAGTTTCGATCTGCTGAGTCTTGTGTCGGGCCAGCCGTGACAACTCCAGCGCATGCTGCGCTCTATGGGTGTTATAGGGAACTTATGGCAGATTCATTCTCATATAGTGTGGTGCCCACTGCGCTAGCGGCATTAAAAAAAAAATGAAACCGCAAAGGGTTAAAAAACACATGGTGATTCTTTTTTAAGGGTGAACTAACCAGAGGAAAACAGTAGACAGCAAAATAATTGAAAGAAAAAAAGTTTCTGTTGTCTCCTGCATTCTTCCCCTCGAGTTCGCAACCAAAACGACATCAAACAAAATTACCGACAAAATGGCGAGCTGATGAGCTGAAGCCGGTCATTTTCAAGGATTTTCATGTGCTGAGACTTTAAAAAAAAAAGTATCCTGGTAGAAATTTTCATTGTTGAATTTTTCCATTGTCTTTAACCCTTAACTGCAGATGAGCCCAGATCTGGAACAATTACTTTGAAGCCTTATCTAAAAGTAGGGGACTTGAGTTGTACTGTCGCTGCATGGTGGGTCACATGTGGAACAGATACTAAACGAGTAAGAATTGTCGATTTTGTCCTAGAGCGCGCAGCACAGGATATAGAACGTGCAGAGTGGTTGAAAATTGCTTACTGAAAATCTGATAGAGATTTCCCGATTTTCATTGTAATGGTTTGGAGTAACGCAGGGGTACCATATACAAAAAAAACAACTATTGAAACTTACTAACTTATTTTTTACTACTTTAATTTTTTTTTTTTTAGCCGGAAAACTTTATTTTCAGTTGCATGGATACCTAAATGTGGGTAAGGCCATATTTGGAACAATTAATATTCAGGCTCTTTACCATCGAAATATAATGGAAAGAATTTTTTCACTATTTTTCCCTGTCTCAAGGATCAAAATTGTACTGAAAAAAAATTATTTTATTGAAAAAAAAAAATCATGCAGTAAAGGGTTAATAGAATTTACGATTTTTCAAGATGAACTCAAAAATGGGCATTCTGCTTAGTCCTTGAACTGCTCAAAGCTTACCGATGTTTGAAGGTGTAAAAATTTCTTAAATATTTTTTAAATTTAAAAAAACATTTCTTAAGGTGCTTGTTTTGAAAGCCATAGTCCATTTGACATCATCAAAATTCAAAGATATTCAAGCAAATGAGAAACAAAACAAAAAAATCAAGGATATTCAAGGACTTTTCAAGGCGCTACGAACCCTGGGACAGGACCGCAGAATGTTCACGATCAAGAATCGCACGTAAATTCTGGAGGCTTCACCAAAATTTAAAAAAAGTTTTTTTTTTTTTTTTTTTTTTCATTGAAGGCAAAGATTACTTATACTCCAGATATGGCACTAGCTATCTCTCCTATGTTAAATTTTGTTGAGAGCCTTCATTTCTAAAACCGAGCTAAAACACATACACTGGCCCACGGTTTGTTTACGTTTCGGTGAGCGAGGAGCGTGCGGGCGCGGTAGGGGTCGTGGGCCAGTCGACTAGCCCCATCCCGCCCGCGCGTCTCTCGCTCCCCGAAACGTAAACAAACCGTGGGCCAGTGTGTGTATTTTAGCAATGAAGGCGCTCAACAAGATTTTAGCTAGTGCCATATCTGGAGTATAAGTAATCTTTGATTGAAGGGTAGAAGGTATTTTTATTGAAGGGTATTAAAGGGGTTATGTGACACTTTTCTGATTTTGAGAAAATCGACCTTAAAGTTCAAAGTATGGACGTTTTCGAAATTTTAGCTGAACATCAACCACTACAGCTTTGAAAGTAGGGTCATATCCTACATTTTTTGATCCAAGTTGGAAAATTTATAGATAGATACCATCATAACTCCTCCATCCACTGTGCTAACTCGATTTTTTCCAAACTGTCACATAACCCCTTTATCCACTCTATCCTTCAATTATCTTAGGAAAAAACCCAAATTCTTGTGCTCCTTTCTATTTCATATGGGTTTTAGAGGCACTTTAGCAAAAAGGTCATCAATTTATTGTGGAAACGCTTTTGCAAAAAAGGTCATCCATACATGCGGAAGCTGGAGGGGTTTCGGATTGCGGAGGCAATTCTGCTTTGTTTGTAAACTGTGGAGGAGAAGAACATTCTGCACCCCTGCCATGGGACTGGATAAAGAGAGAAATAAATTACTAAAATTCAAGAATACTAACTTTGAATTTGACAGGAATGAAAATATAAGACTGCTGCAATTGGTCGACTGTTTGATATTTTGTTGATACTTCCACCTTGACCGGATCTCTCAGCGAGGCCCTCTGCAATTTCTGCACTTTTTTCGTCATCGTAGCGGAGAATAAGAATGTTCTCCTCTCTCTCGGAATAACTTTTAATATTTTATCCACTTCCGTTTCAAAGTCCATATTTAAAATTCTGTCAGCTTCATCCATGACCTGAGAAAAAATTTCGTAAATTATGAGTTTGAAAGTTTGAAATTTCCTAAATTACGCTTTTTCTCAAGATTTCTCTGAAATTACTAAATTATCAGGACTTCCACCTCTTAAATCTTACCATATAGACTATGTTGTATTGTTCCCTTTCCAGTCATATTACTGTGCAAAGCTTTCTATCTCTAGTAGCAGGAGTAAAGTCCAGCTACTCAAACCAGTGGTTCCTTTTGCTGATTTTTTGAGTTCGAAATTTCCTAAATTACGCTTTTCTAAAGATTTCTCTGAAATTACTAAATTATCAGGAATTCCACCTCTTAAATCTTACCATATAGACTATGTTGTATTGCTCCCTTTCAAGTTATATAACTATGCAAAGCCTGCCTCTAGTAGTAGGAGTAAAGTCCAGCTACTCAAACCAGTGGTTCCTTTCGCTGATATTTCATGGCAAACGACTGGACTGGTTAATTAAAAGAGGGAGGAAAGACAACCAGTGTACTCTCAAACATGGATGGGAAAAGCAGGATACCTGTGGCAACCTGTCAGACCCTCTCAAAAATGGGAAGGAAGTACCTAAAGCGCACAAGGAGGTAGAGTGATCTAGATTTATTTATTAATTTATTCTTTGTCTCTTTTGTTCTCTCTTGGTCTTTTTTTTTTAACTTGGCCAATGGCTAGCGCCATTAACGATTTTTCTTCTCACTCTCTTAAGTAAAATATCATCATATTTCAGAATATTACTCCTCTCTCTATGCTTTTCTTCAATTTTCTGTACAACTGAGTGATTCCAGTATTTTTTTTTTTTTTCCTTTCCCTCTCAATAGAGCTGTTGCAAACTTTTGCTACAGGCTTAATAATGGTTGATATAGGGGTAAAACCCTGTAAAAATAACGATTAGCGCACTAAAAAATCAGGAAATCCACTTCTAAACTCACAAAATGCTTTTAAATGCGAGACCGTAATGGCGACCGGGGCCGCGGTTTGCATTGGGTTTCCCTACCTTCAATCAGCGCCATCTACACAAGGTGTTCTTGCAACACCACACAAGAAGAAGAAGAATCATACAACTGCCATTAGATTTAAGCGGCCTTGGCCGCCATTACGGTCTCGCGTTTAAAAGCATCTTGTGAGTTTAGGAGTGGATTTTGTGATTTTTTAGTGTGCTATTCGTTATTTTTATAGGGTTTTACCCCATAATCAACTATTAATAAGCCTGAAGCAAAAGTTTGCAACAGCTCCATTCTCCTTTTAACTGGGTTGCTCTCTGAGTTGAGCAAATATTACTCGACAAATTATTTGGTCAATTGACCATATCTCCTCACAGGCAATGGTGTCACATCTCATGCATCAACTCTGTTGCCAGACTGATTCCATTATTTCTGATTATTCGGTTGCCCAACTCTGGTTGCTCTTCTCTCAATTCTTCGTCTTTAATTCTTTTTATATCTGTGTAACTTCTCTCCATAATTTAATTCACTCTGTTATTAACTTCTAAACGTTTCTCACTCCTTTCTCTGAACTAGTCATCATAACTTCAGAAACTGCTCCTTCACCACAATATGACAACACTCTTAGACCTCCACCTTACCTAGTAACTCTTGGAAAAACTCGGTTGTTTACAATATAAATAAATAAACCAGAAAATAAATAAATAAGCAAATAGATGAATAAATAACTAAATAAATAAATAGTTATAATTATGCAAGAATATTAAAAACTAAATTGGCCAAATAACTACATATAAGAACAAGACAGAAATGGGAACTAAGCCAAGAAGGGGACAGATGAAACACGAAACGTTTCGATTAATCACATAATCTTTATCAGTCCGATATAAAAAACACAAAAAAAAACAACAACAAAACAACAGCAAAAACAAGAAAAACAAACAAAATAAAAAAATGTGAATCCGACCCAAATCACATTGGAGCAAAGACTTCGCTCCAGATGTCTTTGCTCCAATGTGATTTGGGTCAGACTCACAATTTTTTATTTTGTTTGGTTTTGTTTTTGTTTTTTTTTCGTGTGTTTTTTATAACCAACTGATAAAGATTATGTGATTAATCAAAATGTTTCGGGTTTCATCTGTCCCCTTCTTGGCTTAGTTTCCATTTCTGTCTTGTTGTTTTAATTATAACGTTGTCTAAGCTTTGGTTTACTATTTTTCCACAATCTTCATCTTTCGTAAAGTTATAAAAGTAGTTGTATAAACCTATCATACATTTGTGGGGGGCTTTTTCTTGTGAATGATTGTAAAACGGATAAGTACAGTCGGGGACAAAAAAAATGTCAGACGCGCCTGCAGTTGGACTCACCGCAATACGGAGTTGGGCCGGGCAGAAAGGATACACTGA
Source organism: Trialeurodes vaporariorum (assembly GCA_011764245.1). Taxonomy (NCBI): domain Eukaryota; kingdom Metazoa; phylum Arthropoda; class Insecta; order Hemiptera; family Aleyrodidae; genus Trialeurodes; species Trialeurodes vaporariorum. The sequence goes on along the minus strand of VMOF01000013.1, from coordinate 14,283,178 downwards.
ATAAGCGGACACGCCTCTGTTTTTCATCGGTCTTTGCTGTGCCGAATATTTTACCTGAGTCGGTGTAGTGAGCCGACCGCCACTCGCCGCCCGCCCGGGCCCGACTATTGATAAGAGAATGTGGCCGCGCTTCTTCACCCGCTCGTCTCCTCTCTCCCCTCCGCACCACTGACCACTGCCTGTCACTATCGACGTGTGTCATTGCTTTGGCTCCATCACATTCTTGTGAACTCAATATTGACAGTACTGGAAGTTTTATACTAATCAGGCGAAGGCAAATGTGGGCCCGCACCAAATGGAACGAGACTTGCGCGAAAACATAGTCCTTGGGGTCCTAATGAAGGGACTTACAGCACTTTTTGTGAATGGGCCCCTGAATTTGCAAAATTTTTTTTTAAATTGAGCCCCAGGGACGGCGGATTATTATGTATCCGAGAATCAATCCATCACCCTCAATCAAAGTCGTGGCGCAATGACAGTGTAGTGGACTCCGGATTGCATTGTCCCGAGTTCGATTCCTGCTGGCAGCGCTAGATTTTTCACGACCGACAGCTGTGCTCATCTTTCTTTGCCATGTTTTTATATTTCTTCCTTGTTGCTTGTTTGTATTTTAGTTTTGTTTTTGTTTTTTGTTTGTTTTTTGTTTTTTGTTTTGTTTTTTGTTTTTTGTTTTTTTTTAAGACCGTTTGAATCGAATTATTCCACCTCTTTTCATCCTGCATGCATCAGGTATTACTACACTGTGCTTGTATATAAAAATTAAGGAAATATTGGAACAGAAAAACAACAGCACTTGAAAAAACAGACGGGAAAAAAAAAGTTTCGTTGATCAATTTTCATTCGTCTTTTTGATTTTCTAATATTTTCTTAACTTTTACCTACAAGCACAGTGAAATAACTGCGTATACAGCACGAAAATATGTGGAATAATTCGATTCAAACCGTATTAAAAAAAAAAAAAACAAAACAAAACAAAACCAAAACTACAAACAAGCAACAAGAAAGAAATATAAAAACATGGCAAAAAAAGATGAGCACAACTGTCGAGATAAAATTAGCATCACCAGCAGGAATCGAACTCGGGACCACGCAATCTGGGGTTCACTACGCTGTCATTGCGCCACGACTTCGGTTTTGAGCGTAGGATTGATTCTCGGCTACATAACGATCTGCCACACAGGACTTTTTTTTTTTTTTTTTTTTTTTTTTTTTTTTTTTTTTTTTTTTTTTTTTTTTTTAAGGTCAAGGGGGGGTTTACATAATTCACATTTTTCATTGATGTAGTGAAAAATAAAAGTAAAAAAAGAATCCAAGAGGTCAAGAATCAAAATCGTCGCGAATAGCGCGAATCATATAATTAATTCAGGCCTTACCAGTGGCGTCGCGTGTGATTTAGCAACGCTGCATTTCCTCCATTTAAACCCATGCAAAATATCGATTTGATGTAGTGCATTGTGGACCTCCAACATTTCGACTTTTTGTCTGCGTTTAAAAGGACAAAACTCAGCGTTGCCACATTGCACGCGACGCCACTGGATCCAATCCTCGCGGCATCACTATTGTTTTAAAAAAATGACTTCTCAAAAAAAAGGAAGTGGTGCAGCGGTCTCGCGCGTTAACGCTATCATGCTATGCGCCAGCGGCCGCTGCCATGCTTTCAAAAAGTTTCAATCTTTTAGCGAAAACAATTTCAGATAAATAAGACTAGCAAGCACTGATTGTGAGCTCAAGCTAATCTCACTCATTCTCCAAAACAACTAGAGGGGAGTCAGTAGTTCAGTTGAAGGGAGGGAAGGGGAGCGGGGAGCCTCGGCCAGCTTTTTCATTCATAAACTTCGGCGAATGTCTTTCTCTCTCTTTGCACATTTGAACGCAAGAGTTAGAGAAGTATGCACTAGGAGCCCGAAGCCACAATGTCTGTCCTTCTCTAGCACATGCGTTCAAATTAAGAAACGGAGAGAAAGAGAACTTCCTTCACCCGCCTGTGTTCGTGCGAGACAACGTAAACTTCTTATCAAAGCTATGCGGTCGATTTCCAATGCGTGAATGAGTGAGTAAGAGTCGAAGTGTCGGGCCCGGGCGGCACGGCACACAACCCATCCTACTCACAATCATTAATCAGCAGAGGTAAAATATTCGGCACAGAGCTGGCACAGACCGATGAAAAATAGAGGCGCGTCCGCATATTCCGTGTAACCTTTCTGGGCGGCCCAACTCCGTATTGCGGTGAGTCCAACAGCAGGCGCGTCTGACATTTTTTTTGTCCCCGACTGTACATGGATATTTGAGTAGTAAAATCTGCACAATAGCCATTTATAAAAAGCAAAGATTTTCCTCCAGAGTCTAGCGACAACTTACCAGAAACTTCAAAGCCTTCAAGTTAAATCCTTTCGTATTTTCTAGATGGTCGACAAGACGTCCGGGGGTCGCGATGATGATGTGAGGTTTTTTCGCCAGCATGATTGATTGTGACATCATGTCCATACCTCCTACTATGACAACACATTTGACTCCAATGCTAGCACCTGAGGAAATAATGTAAAAAAATCTTAAAATCTAAATCTAAAAATCTTAAAATATTAAAATTCTTAAATTTTAATATTAAAAATTTTAAATTTTAAGATTAAAAATCTTACAATCTTAAATCTTAAATCTTAAAATCTTAAAATTCTTAAAATCTTGTTCAATAAATCCGATGATGTTACTGTAAAATCCTTATTAGTTTCAAAGAGACTTTCCACTGTAACTGCAATTTCCATCTTTGAGTCGTTAAAGTATGCCGTAGTAAATAATATTATAAAGCCTGGTGATTTTGTTCCCCCGCACAGATATGACAGCAGGCATAATTTCATCAGTAATACTTGCATCACTTGCAAGGTTTCCCGAAATGATATTAAGTTTGCCTCTGTACAGATGTTAAATGTGTTAATTTGTGAGACTATCTATAACGATGCGCAGCGTAGGATTCTCATCAGTGCAATTATTCAATGCCCTTCCTTGGGGACTTAAATCTGTCTTCAGAGAAGGGGATGTTTCTAAATTTTTAAAGGACTTGTTCTGCCTTCTCCTGAATAAGGCTTTTTATAGTGTGAGTGAGTTGTCGGAGACTTAATTATATTTTATCATTTGTAATTTCACCTTTATAGCTATTTCTTTCTTTTTTCTTTTTTGACTTGGACTTGACTCTTTTTCTTTTTTGACTTGTACTTTAGCCCTTGAGGTATTAGGTATATGTATCAATTGGTAAATAAATAAAATAAATAAATAAATGCGTTGCCTCTCTACCTAAAGAATCTTATCAGAAATTCAGAGATAGCCCCATTTTTTAACCAGCTAAAACATTTCTTGATAGATAAGGCTTACTGCAATCTTGAAGATTTCTTACTTAATAAGTAGGGGCCCGTAAAATTCACATTTGTAAATTGTTAACCTATGGCTTCAATTTTGAAGCTTCCATGTTTTCTACTTTTGTTTTCCAATTTTAAATTTGCAAACTTGTCAAAGTCAAAATTATAAATTGTTGACCTGTACTATAGCTTCAGTTTTAAGGCTTTCATGTATTAAAGTGGAATAAATAAATAAAAAATAAATAAATGTAGTAGTTGTAAGTAGCAGTAAACTCCAGCCGCCTAAACACGTTATTCATTATGATGATATTTCACATCGAACAACTGGACAGCATAAAAAAAGAAGGTGTAGGAAAGACAACCAAAGTAATAAAAAAATTAAGAAGTAGAAGTAGAAAGTCCAGCCGCCCCAGCTGCTAGCCAAAACTTGTTATGCTTGTGTTTCAAAGCGAACGACTGGCCTATTTTTTTTGTTTTTTTTTTTTTTTGTTTTTGGAGGGTTTTTTGTACGCTAAAACCCTCTATTGAACGCTCTTGTATTCCTGTTAACACTTAAAGTACAGCTGCGTAAGTACATTTTTAATATCTCTTCGGATAACTTCAGGAACAATTTTAGGGTGGTTATTTTTACTTAGATGTTCAGTATCATTTCATCACCTGAGCTTTTGCCAGCAAGCTATAACTGTAGAGGGGGCTAATAGACTGTTTTAGTAGAGCGATATATCGTATCGATTGCCGTCCGAGGGCCTCTGGTTCCAAACAAACTCTGGTTCAATGTAATTTCCCCATAAGCGGATTTTTGAACGGAAATTCAGGGTATTAAATCAAACAATTTATGCGACCTTTTTTCGATTATGAATTCTCCGTCCTCGAAAATGCTTAATTTTGCCTGGTTCCACCCGTAAAACTGCCGGAATCAACAAGATATTACAGATTAATTGATGCGTTTTGAGGTTGGAATCACCCAAATGTTATTGTTGTTGTTGTGGAATTGGCGGGATTTCGGGCGATTCTAACCTACAAATGCAACATTTAACCTGTAATATCTTATTGATTCCGGCAGTTTTAGTCAAGGAACCAGGCAAAATTAAGCATTTTCGAGGACGTAGAATTCATAATCGCAACAAGGTCGCATTAATTGTTTGATTTAATACCCTAAATTTCCGTTTAAAAGTTCGCTTATGGGGAAATTACATTGAACCAGAGTTTGTTTGGAACCAGAGGCCCTCGGACGGCAATCGATACGATATATCGCTCTGCTAAAACAGTCTATACATGTTATATAAGTCCTATCCCAAAGTGAGGCAGCATAGGTGACCTGATTCTGGTTTATTTTCCTCTTTTTTAAAAAATTAAAATGAATAAAAAAATTTAAACATAAAAAAATGAAAATTTGAATATTAAAAAGAGTCCATTATGGAAACTCATTCCTCTTAAATAGAAAGTTCCAAAAGTTGATAGAAATCTTTACGAATTATAACATAATGATAGTAAAAGCTTTGAAAAGAGACCCCTCTGTGATGTTGCATAAAAATGTAGGCATTTTTCCGTTTGACTCATGTCAGAGTAAAATTTTTGAATTTCGTACCAAATTTGGCAAAAAAAAATAAAAATAATTTTATTATAAGGTTTGGTTGAAGATTTGAAGTTCAGAATTTTTCAGGGGACTCCGAACATCATTTTTAGCCAATCAAGGGCGTTGTTCATTGTTGTCTCTCACCGTTATGTTACTCCTTCCACCCCTACTTCATGGAATGGATACTTCCAAAATTCTGGTACAGCATCCGTACTATCCATCGTTGCCAAACAGTTTTGATGAGATAAAAAATGCATAACTGTTGAATCCGGTAAAAATCTTCAGCCGAACCTCATAAAAAAATTTGCTTACAGATCCAACAGAAAAAGTCAAGGAGGAGAATATTACCAAGTGCTTCAAATTGCTCCGATATTTGGAAAGCCAATTCACGAGTCGGAGTTAAAATCAGCGCAAAATAACGCTGAGGAGTGTCTAACAAGGCTTGGAGGATCGGTATTGCAAACGCAGCAGTTTTGCCGGATCCTGTTTCAGCTAAACCGATGACGTCATTACCTGAAAAAAATTTGGCAGTTCGAAGGAATAAAATCATGATATTAAATAAAAAAGCACAAAAATTAAAATTTGATGGGTCTGTTGCACACTTTGGCTAGATCGTTTAAAAGTATCAAGACATGTGGAAAAAGCTGTAAAAATGACAATTGCAGCATCAGAAAACACCAAAATTTATGAATAAACTCACAAATTGCGATAAACACTTGACACTATTCACAGCTGTATCTTTCCACCACGTGCACTATATTTTGCGGGGTTTGCAAGGCACATTCAAATAATCATGGCCGACTTGTCATCACAGCTGACTTCATGAACAAATAAACAGTAAACACTGATGGCGTCTGTCCAAATTCTTACGTCTGAATATCCTCAATTCTGATGTGAAGCTCTTGAGTGGAAGTACAGATATTATGACAACTTATTTGGCACTGCGGGTAAAATTGACAACAAGTTACCCGAGGAAATTAAATTGGAGACTAACAATAGAGCCTATATGAGGAAAGTCAAAAACTTTGTTATGGCTAAAGCCTTTTATTCACTGGAAGAATTCCTTTATTAAACTTAATTTTCAACTAGTAGCTCATGTGTAATCGCAGTTAGATTGCAGGGAAAATACATAGATGCAAATACAGTTTTCCTATGCATGCATCTGTGTATTTTCCCAAATACTATGTAACCCAAATACTCTGTAACTTGGCTATTATTATTAATATCATTGACCTGTACCATACAGTTTTTCCTGTCCTATGTACCAATGTGTTATAAATAAATAAATGAATAAATAAATAAATTCCTCACTAAGGGTCAAGAAAGGTATGGAAACCGATATTTGTGTGGAAAACTTATCAAAATGGAGCAACAATACACAGGAAGTCTAAGGATGATGAATGAAGTTGGAATCGTTTAAAGTTACAGTGAAAGGTGGAACTGAGAACAGAAGATTCTTCTTAATAAAGCTCTTGCTACCTTTAACTATGAGCGATAGAATAGTTAATTCTTGAGTAAAATCCAGCAAAAATTACAAAATTCATCCAAAGACTCAAAAAAAGGTTTACGGTGAAAGTTTCAGGAGTAGGTAATGGCAGAGCTACACAGGTACCATGGGAGATTCCCTTCTAATTTGAGACTTTCCTCTGTGAGTTTCCATTTACAGAGAGTGACAAATTAGACAGGAGGGATACACCTGCATTATATTCCGCCATATAAGAGCAAAGACGGCGGGATTATGCAAGTATCATAGGAGATTCCCGTCTTATTCGTCTCTCTCTCTATAAAAACACACAGAGGAAAGTCTCAAATTAGAGGAGAATCTCCCATGATACCTGCGAAGCTCTGCCGAATTGTGAACACTTGTGAAGATTTGTTCTCCCAACACATGCTTTTTACTCTACCATCTCTTTATATCTATGAAACCATCTAAATTCTCTGTATTCAATAACCTTATCAAGCCAGCAGATCTACTACCCTCAAATCGCCATTATAGCAGACACCACAACATCGATAATGAGAAAGTAAGACTCCAAATTTCCAAGTCAAACATCAAATATTCAAGTATACAACTCTTTAAAGCGCTGCCAGGAGAATCAAAGGGTTTATTCAGGGAGAGCGAATTTGTATCTTTTCATTTCTAAATTAGAGCAATACCTCCTAAAGAATCCCTACTACTCTCTACAACAATTTCTAAACTGATTCATAAGAATATTTATTTATTTGTTATTCATACAATTGTAATTTGACTTGTACCATGGTCACTTAATTGTGACCTCAATGTATTCATAAATAAATTATTATTATTATTATTATATTACCTTTAACTTTTAAATCATTTTATGAGTCTATGAGTGAATTCCAAATTTTTTTTAGTGTACTCATCATTATTTTAGCTGATTTTTACGCGATAATTAACCATTCAATTGCATACGGCAATAAATAGCAAGAGTCCCATTGGAATCATTTTTAAAATGATTTAAGTAAACTGACCTTTCAGAGCTATGGGAATGGCTTCCTTCTGGATTTTGGAGGGAGTTTTCCATTTGAGGGATTTGCAGGCTTGGCACAAAGCATCGACGACACCCTGAAAAAAAAAAAAGATTCCTTTCTACAAGAGTGTTTAGGTAATACACAAGAGCAATTGATTCCAGTTAAAAAATTGCACTGTAAGTACAATAAGATGCAGTAAAGTACAAACCATAAGCAACCAAGGACTTGAGCCTCAGTCTACAATTACAATTTTCATTATCATGCTCAGGAAATGGGTCTGTTGCAAACTTTTGCTACAACGATAAAGAGTGTATCGATCTCATGTAAAATCGCCCGAAATGTCCATTGGTGGCATCAGAAAGTCATAAAATGCAGTATGTAACTCACTAGAGACGTTCAATGAAATCCAAGATGGCGGCAAAATATCAAGCAATCTGTATGCATGCACCTTTAACATCCAAGGATTGCCAACGTTGACAACCTCACAGCTTCAGAGGTTATGCGTTTATTTACGTTAAGATTGGGTGTGGTCGATATTGTGAGGTTGGCTATCCTTGGATGTTCGTGGTGCATGCATACAGGTTGCTCGATATTATACCGACATCTTGGATTTCATTAAACGTCTCTTGTGAGTTACATACTGCATTTTAGGACTTTCTGATGCCACCAATGGACTTTTCACGCGATTTTACATGAGATCGCACTCTCAATAGCGCTGTAGCAAAAGGTTGCAACAGACCCATTGGAGCAAATTTTACAGTGCAGAGACCAAACTATGTTACGGCTTGAGGGTCTTCCGAAAGACGTTGGATGGTGCGTACTTAAGAATGGTTACGTATGGTTTATACCCCCCCGTAAGTGCTCACCCATCATCATGCGTGCGAGACCGTGAGGACTTAACATTGTTTGGTCCCAGTTCAGGTAAAGATTTAAGGTTCAGAACTATTCTGGGGATACCGAATGCCGAAGTCAACAGAACCAATTCTAGCCAATCAAGAGCGTTGGTTATTATATTATAATTTCTTACCTGAGTCTCTTACTTGTTGACCTGAGTGCACTCAGAGACAATGTATAATAGAGACCACAAACTAGCCATGCGCACGGTCGTTGACTTTTTTTCCAGAACTCAACAGCAATTACTTAACAAGGGGCGCATGAGGGAGCACCATCCAACATGGTCCATACATTGACTGATGCAATTTCGGTGCTTCGGTCTCACTGAGCAAAAACCTCAACAACTTTGCTCATCAGTCAAAGTATGAAACATGTTTGCGGTGTTCTGATGAGACCCCGAAAAAATTTGCCACCGCATGCAAACAAGGGCAAGATAGATATTGCGTGGTCTCAAATACAAATTGTCTCTGGGTTCAGGTGAAGATTTGAAGTTTGGAACTTTTCGGGGGACACCGAACGCTGTAGTCAACAGAACCAATTCTGGCCAATAAGGATAGTTGGTTATTATAATATTGTGTCTTAGCTGAGTCTTTTACTTGTTGACCAGAGAGCAGTCCTACTGTTTCATGGACAATTTTGGGAATTCCTGTGATCAACCATGACTTTTCCAGTGAACGAAAAGATAAAATTGCTTAATGCATACATATGGTTGTATTTTCAAGACCTGTCAAATCTATAATATTTTTCATCAATGAATGGAATCACCACAGAATTAAGGGATTTCCTACATTGTCAGCAAAACTACAGCTTTGCCTGTGCACTTTATCACAGCCTGGAAGCCGATTACGAGCGTTCGAGTCGACTTGGACAAATCGACTTCGCTTTCCCCCAGAAGACCCAAGAGCATCAAAGGCAACTCAATTCTCCCACGAAGACTCGATTGCTCGTAATCAGCTTCCTGAAATGGACTTCAAAAACGGAGAGACGTCTGCAATCTGAAATGAAAAACAATGAACAAGAAAAAAAAAACTCGAAACAAATTGTTCAAAATGAACAGTTGTGTGATAAGTACAGGTGCTGAGAAGCAAAAACAAATTCTTACCAAATCTTTAAATGACACCGTGGACTCAGAATCCATGATGGGAGAGTCTCCGGTATTGAAAATTTTGGATAAACTACAAATTTGTTAGTACAATTGAAACATCCGGATTCGCTAACGAGCACGTTGACATTTTGAGGTTAGCTTAGATGTTAGTTTGTTTTCATCCCCACCCAAAACCGAAAAAACTCCTGCCCTCCCGCTGCGCTGATGAAAAAGTACGAAGGGAGGGGGAGGCAAGATCCGCCGATGAACCCAGAACTTCCGCGATTTACGAAGAATGGGATAAGCTTTTTTAATTTTCTAAACAAATTCACGATATAATTTCAAAATTATTTTAAAATTGTTCTAATTGTCGATCGTTCGTACAGTCAACTTACTGATACGGTCAAAATTAATTTTAAAAGCCCTTGTTTGTCTTCGATTGCTCGACCGATGTATGGCGATGAAAATTGAAATAATTTCGCACACGCTGCGGCGAAAATCGCTGAATTTTTAGAAGTTGATAACGCACCGAAGAGGCATTATTCGAAATTAATATGCGGTACATGCATTGCATCGCTGGCATCGCTAAAACTTACAGTAATTACTTATATTTGAGCGATCAATGTAGATATTCTTCCTACTTTTTATGGAAGCACACCTTAAACTCACATCACGAAATGTAAATTTTCGATTATTATTTCGATTTTAGAGTCTGATTGTGAGCTCTGAAGACTCCTCTCCTTTTTCAGTCTTCTATGTTTTGTTTTGTATTTTGTTTCTGAAGTTCAGCACCAAAAAAATTTGACGCTTGGCTTCAAGAGACGCGACTGCTCCAAGTTGCTTTCTTTGCTTTTCTCTCTATCTGACATTCGTGAAAAAAATGACGCAAGCCAGCAAGGAATTCGCTGATTTTTCAAAATTCGAATGGATCCATTTATTATGCGCTCATATACTCTGTGTGGAAAAGTAGGGCGGATTTTTTTACTGCAGCTCACTGTCTTCTTCATCATTTTTTTTTTTTACACGCAGGCAACTTGCGCCAATATGGCGTGCAAAGAAGATAACAATAGTGAGCTTCGTTTGGCAATATAAAAATTTTGAAGCTCCATCTGAATTTTCCTTCATTTCTCAATTACGTGTTTTTCATTTTTTTGTTTTCAATGAAAATCGAGAGCGTCAGGAAGGCAATGAAAGTTTGACCGTGACACTAAAAGCGAAATCACAGGCAGCAGAATTTTTACGTATCAAGGAAAAACGCGCAAATTTTTTTTGCCGCACGTTGGCTGCGCCGAAGGTTGAATGAAGGCGAAGCGACTCGGAAGCATTTTACAACTCTCTGGAGTATTACACCGGTGCAGCAAAGATTATTAATAGCGATCGTTTCCATTGTATATAGTTATACTAGGTTATACCGCAAAATAGGAAATCATAATCTTTTCTGTACCGGCGCAGCACTCCGAGGATTTCTAAAACGCTCCTGACTGTTGAAGTTGAAGGTCCATTCATGATCAAAAGTGACGTAATTTTTGACGTCGATTGATTAACCTTGTAGTTTTTAGAAGCATCGTAGTATCTTATGGGTTTTGTTTAAATACAGAGGTGAATTTTCTGAGTCGATTGAAATGCTCCGCTATTGAAAAATAATGATTTTCAGACTTTGAAGAGCGGGTTTTTGTAATCTTTGGATGACACAAATTTGCGATGCCGCGCGCAAGGCATCATGGGAATTGTTTATCAACAGCGCATGCGTCGCTCAGTTTACAGTTGGATTTTGGTAGAAAATGGCGTCAGTTAAGTTTTTAGAGGAAGCGAGTAATGGCGTGACCAACGGAACTTCCGAAACTATGAGCATTATAATTAATTCTAATTCAAACAAACCTATCATAACTAATAGTCATCAAAGTGCTAATGTTTTGCCATCTAATATTTTAACAACTCTATCATCTCAAAATGTGTCTAATTCTAACCAAAACTCGTTTGTGTCACAGTTTACTCCCGCTAATAGTAATTTAAATAAATCTCAAAGTGTAGGTATGGACCAGCCAAAGCCAACCGGTACCGCGTTAGTCATTAAAACGCATAATAATGGTAATCACAATTCGTTGCCCACCACCCAGGGTCTCGTACAAGGGTCACTGACGGCTAACTCTACAAGCATGCAGACAATCGTTGGGAATTCTCAGCACATCCTTCCGGCCAATCTCCAGAATGTTCAGTTCGTTAACGTCAATGCTATTCGCGCTGGAGTTAGTAATCAGCCCGGACAAAAAACCATCACCCAAAGGGTCATGATACCTCAAATGATTGGTGCTAGACCAGGAACCCCAGGGGTAAGTCGGATACTTTCCTTCCATCCGAGAGGTTCAACTTTAAAACGGTACCCTGCCCGGGAGCTTTATTTACATTGCGAGGTTGCGATGAAATCAACAGATGCGTTTAAAAGTCAGCAAAGCTTTGTGTTTCACATGGATGGTTATTGCCCTTTAACTGATTAGGGCATACAAATTTTCCGCTCGTACGAAAGGAATCAGCTGTTTTGCTTCGGCACTGGCATCGCACTTGATTTGTTTACATTGTGAGAGCACCCAAGTGCTCCCACAATTGAACTGGTTTTAACCGCTTGCACCGTCAAGCGCTCTCAAAACAAAGTTTGTTCTCTGTACTTAACTAGTACAATAATAGAAGCAACTGGTTTGCTTCTTTTCTCATCCCCGGTGATCGATCGGGAATTTCCTAGATTGAGCGAAGATTAGATCCATTGGTTCTTTGAAGCGCTTCTTTCAGTTCCCTACTGTATGATTTAGATTGAAGAGGTTAGAAAGTTTGTCATTTGTAAACACAGATGTAAACAAAGAAGTTCGCTTAATCGGAAGCCAGAGATTGCTGGATTGTGAGGCATTGGACAGAATACATCTAAAAGCCATTTGAATTGATAGACACGCTTAGATTATCCATCTGAAACCACCTCCAATTGGTCAACAAGTATTGGATGGGGAAAGAAGCAGGTCTAAATGCTTTTGCTGATTCATAAGCGATCAGCTGTCCAGTACGGGTGAAGTTTCTTATCAACCTTAATGTCGGGACAGTTCCAGAAATCAGTTGCTTCAAAGAACTGAAAGTATTCAGATAAATGTGAGCCTGAAGTTTTATTTTTTTATTGGAAATTAGGTGGAATGTTAAAGAGCTTTACTTATAGGGTTTATTGCAGTGAGGTAGCGTGGTCTGAGTGCTCTACTGGAATGGAGAAGTGACGTGTCAATGACTCCAAAAAGTCTGTTAATGGTTAACTGATTAATCTTACTTGTCATTTGCCATTGCAACCTCTTATTATTTATTTTCAACAAGTTTTCCAAATGATTTTGATGTGAACAAGCATAACCCAGAACAATCCCTCGGTTTTTAATGATCGTAACGCCAAATGTGCGAAACCAACCAGGAGTTCAATCCATCTCGTTGGCACAGTGTTGCCAGAATTGATGAAAAATACACAATTTTCATCACACCGCATGTGCGCTTTGTTCTAGAGTACAATAAGAAGACCTCCATGCTACTGCTTATGACTTAGTATGGTTATAGTATGGTTAATTAGTCTAGTTACCTTTCACTCTTTTCTGAGTGACCTATTTCAATTAAAAGTTGTGAGTTGTCAGAGCACTCTTGGAAAGTATACGTTAATATTATTCTCTCCAGTAAGGGAGCTTCCTAGAATTCTTCGATCTGATAACTCGGTGAAATTCATCGGAATTTCTTGATAATGTTTACGATAAACCCGGTAATGTTTACGGTAAAGCTGATGAAGCTCATCGGTCTTCCGATGAATTTTCGAACGATCATGGGCGTAGCATCCATTTTTGAATGGAAATTTAGGCTATCAAATCAAAACAATTAATGCGACCATGAATTTTACTTTCTCGAAAGTGCTTAGTTATGTGTGGTTCCATGATTAAAACTGCCGAAATGAACAAGATATTACTTAAAGATTAAACGATGAATTTGGAGGTTGGAATCACACAAAGGTTATTGTTGTTGGGCAATCTGATGAGAATTCGGGTGATTCCAACCTCCAAATGCTTTGTTCCATCTGTAATGTGTCTTGTTGATTTAGGTAGTTCAAGTCGTGGAATTAGGCGTACGTAAGCGTTTTCGAGGACGTAGAATTCTTAATTGCCAAAAGTTTGCATTAATTGTTTCACTTAATAGCCTAAATTTCCGTTCAAAAATGCGCTAATGGGGAAAATACGTTGAACCAGAGTTCCTCAGATGACAATCGATACAATGTATTGCTTTAACCTTTTGAAATCAGGTTTTTTGAGCTCACCATCTGTTTAATCCGCCCTTTCACCGAAGTACTCTTCAATTGAACTCTGGTGGTTGGTGATGATCCGTCAAATCCATCTGAGAGTAACCTACGTTGAGGGAAATTCTTTAGTTGCTATCAAAGACATTCTTTGTTTGGAAAAGAAACCAATTTTTTTTATGGACATGTTTGGCATGTCTACTGTTATACTGTGGCGTGAGTATGCCTTGAGTTTGGTGCAAACAAAAACTGTCTAGTGCCGTGCTCTAGCGAACGCAAAAGTTTCAGCAGTCAAGAATTCAAGGTATGTAACAAATCCTTGTGTAATTCTAACTACTGTCGAATGTGCGGTGCATTCGAGACTCAAAACTTTTTCGTTCGCTAGTGCATTGTTGATGTATTCGTGAAATATAAGGAAAAAAAGTAATAACCTCAAACTTTTTGGTCCAACGGAAGTGGCTAACTTTTTTATGCTTGGAACACAGTAAATCAAGATGGAATGGGTTACTTTCGGTTGAGTGTGGTTTGTTTAGTGTTCCGATGAAGAAACGGGTTTGATTAGTTCTTGCGTTCTGCCTTTGTTTACTCCTTTTATCAGAGGTGCTGTTTTGCGTATAACTAATGGCATTTTTCAATTCACTGACGCTTCCACCGGTTGAGAAAAGATCACCCAGTTAAGTGCATAACTGCTGCACGAAAATACTCTGATCTGTAATCTTTTACCAATCGGTGGATGCGCCGTTAATTCATTAAAATATCTGCAAGTTTTTAAAAGTCATTAACAACTCCACCAGTGTTGTAAAGATTACAGATTCAAGTATTTTTGTGCATTACAGTCATACACTGAACTGAACTGTGTAAATTTTTTCTCAACCGGTGGAATCATCGGTGAATTGAAAAATATCATTAATTATACGCAAAATGGCAGCTCTGCCTTTTAAAGCGTTAGTCAAAGTCAGGAGGTGAAGGAACTTAAAACGATTGACTGAAATGTGCAGCTTTGAGGTCATCTCAGTGAACCACAAAATACTGATTGGTGGACTGACTTGTGAGGGTAGTCAAAGTGTTCTATTCTGTTTTGATAGAACATTCGGGCCGCGCTAGCGCAGTACAAGAATGTAGTATTTCATCGTGTTCCCTTAAAAACAATCAGCCTTAGGTTTTGCAATTGTCACAACTGTTGAATTTGTTTGCTCTTTTTGCAAATCTCTATTCAAGATTTAAACTGATATAGTCTTGACGTAGCTGAATTGTCGTGCTGGCTCGATGGAAGACAAACCCCAGTTCCCGCAGTATCACATGAGCTAGATCAGCTCTTTTAAACAAATCTAAAGCAGTAATAGATAGAAAGTCCTGATTCTTGAACAGAAACCTATCCATAAAGAATTTTCAAAGAAAGCTGTTGTCTGAAGCCTGATATTTCATTTAATTTTCGTCTCTACAGACCACTGAACCTAAGATCACTTCGCCAAGTATTTGATTGATACATTGGTAAAATAGTGGAATCAGAGACCATGCCATACTGCTTGATACTTGGAATGGGTAACCCACTTTTTTAGAGCGCTCGGAGATTTTATTATTTTATTTAATTATTTTTATTTTTTATTTAATTTATTTATGCATTAATTTATTTTAAAATTTGAACGAGCAACAATGCCCATAAACAAAATATACAAAAGACCAAGATAATGCTAATAAGAAATAAATGATAAAAAAAAAAATACAAATGACAATTAAAAAAAATTACAATATAGATAAAATTAGGTATAAAACATCCAAGCATAACTTTTGGCCCTGAGCTTTTGGCTTTTAACAATTCAAAGTATCACACTCACTCTCTTCCAGGGGAAGAAAATTTTAATTAAGGTGATCCTTCAGCGTTTATTGCTGATTTCAGCTACCAGAGCGCTATTGTTTAATTATTGTTAAATTATAGGCAGAAAATAATTTATATTTTAGAAAACGGAGTGTCAGTTTCTAGATAATCATCTGAAGGAAGTCTCTGCAAAATAGCTCATCATTAATTTCAAAAATAAGGCTGAAAGTACCAAAAATTGAAATATCGCATTTCGAGACAAGAATCGATTTGCGTTATTTCATTTTTTGGTACTTTCAGTCTTATTTTTTGAAGTTATTGAGACGTATATTTTTCAGAGACGTTCTTCAGCTGTTTATCTATTAACTGACACTCCGTTTCCTATAATATAAATTACTTTCGGTCTGTAATTTGACATTAATGGAACGGTAGCGCTCTGGTGGCAGAAATCGGCACTAAACGCTGAAGAGCCACCTGAAGAACACATCTTACGAAAACCTAATGAAACTTTAAAATAGAGGAAGTATTGTTTTTTCGATATTTTTTAGTTTTCATCATCCTGTTATTATATAGTTTTAAGTGCAAAGCATAGCACTCTTTGCAATCACCATTGTGTGTGTATAACATACTTTTGACGTCTAGGCAAGGTTGATCTGCATTATCTTTGAAATTTGCTCGTAAATATCGACCAATTTTTACAGTGCAACTCATGTCAATGTGTTGAAAATTTCCGAAGCATTTGATTGAAACTTTAAAATGTTTAATGGTTTACGCTTTTTTATAATTTTGTGTTTCTTCTTTTAATCCCAGATAACGTTGTCAGCAATGTCTGGATTAACGGGAGCCAGTCCCGGAAGTCATATTTTGTTGAAAACGGAGAACGGTCAAATCCAGTTGCTGAGGGTGGGACCAGCCTCCAATGCCCCTACCATGGCGGCACATGCCAACAATGCCACATCAACGTGCAATACTCCGAGCTTTCGGATTCAAACTGTTGGAACGGTAATGAAATCTTAATTTTTACTTGATTTTCTCTCTGTGGGGTTAAAAGCGCAATTAGTGGTGTAGCCGAGGGGGGTCTAAACATCTTTTCGAAGTTTTACCCGTATTGAAAAATGAAAAGCGGGTTGATTTGTAGTAAACTTCGACATATTTTTGACGTACTTTTTCTTGACTTCTTTGGACAAAACTTCAAACTTCTGTGGATTTTCTTCGCTAACGTAACATTGAAAGCTAAATTAGTGTATTATTTTGTCATAATGTTTTTCTCTAAGATAATTTGTTTTCTGCTTTTAGCAAGCTATTTCTGGAGCTGCTGTTCAAACTGTTGTACCTGGACTAACAACAACGCAAAGTCCCACGGTTCAACCTCCTCCGGTAAATTCTTCTAAGCTTTTAATTTTTTTTGTTTTTTGTTTGAAAAGTCCAAATCAAAGTTGGAGACACTTAAATTTTCTGACATCTCTGTCAATATTTCTTTAATTTAGCTCTGGGACTGAACGTTTTATAATTATTAAAATGTGTTGGGCTGCCAAGCCTTTACACTTGTTTGTGGAACACAAAGAGACAATATATACTAGAGACCACGCATCAGCTGATTCCGCGGTGGCTAACTTTTTTTTTGGGGGGGGACCCAACAGATTAACTTCTATCCGCAATTTTGTTTTTTGTCTCATTTTAAGTTTATTAGTGTGCCGTATGCCGTAGTTTTGAGTTTCAGTAGTTTCATTAGTTCTATTTACTGTTTTTGTTTTGGTTGTGTTTGAGTTGTCAATCTTTTCTGTTTGTTTTTATTTCTTTTGTTTTTGGGCGATTTTCCTGTTTGTTGCTTAAATAAATAAATAGATGGATAAAATTAATTAATTAATTAAATAAATAAATAAATAATCAAAGAAAAAAATAAAAATAACGTAGGGAGCACGATCACAGGATTGTATGTTGACTGATGGAACTCTGGTGTTTCACTCTCATTAGGCAACTGACCTCAACACCTCATCGTTCATCACTCAACGTTTATTCCAGTTGGATGGTGTTCTGTTGTGACCCCGATTAAAAAAGTTCCCGTCCGATTTTAACATGAACAAGATAGAAAGGGCATGGTCTCTATTATATATTGTCTCTAGGAGCACATGGCCCTGATTATTAGGGGTTATCAGAATGGGGCTGTTGCACACTTTTGCTACAAGCGATTCAACAGTCGATTCTGGTGTAAAAACCTCGAAAAATAACAATGGCATTACTAAAAACATCTGAAATCCACTCTTAAACTCAATAAACACTTTTATTTACGAGGGCGTAATGGTGGCCGAGGGCAGTAACAATGGGAGATTCTTATCTTAATTTTGTCACTCTTTCTATGCTGACAAGGATGATTCACGGAGTAATTAGTCATCGGAGTGATGATCCACATCCGATGAATGGAACCGCAACACCTAGTGACACCGGTGTCAAATAAAAGTCGTCTCTTTTTCGTCACTTCTTGATGGAGTTACAGTCTTGTTAGATGGGAATCTCCCCATTGTTATTACCATCAGCCACCATTACGCCCGCGCTAATAAAAGCGTTTATCGAGTCTAGGAGTGGATTTTGGAAGTTTTTAGTGCTGACATCGTTATTTTTGGAGGTTTTTACACCTGAATCGACTATTAAATCGCTTACGGCACAAGTGTGCAACAGCCCCATTAGAAGTGAAACCTGCGGGCTGATCTATGGAATCATTAGATAGGGCCGGTAGACCGGATAAATGAAGGGCTGCTATTGATCCGTCTAAAGTTTTCATCAAAAAGAAGAGCTCTTCAACCAAGTATCCTTCCGCTACGTTCGATAAGCTATCAGCTGTTTGAAACATGCAGACAGCTTATCGAATGTAGCGGAATGTTCCTTAGTTACAGAGCGTTTTTTTATACATACTTTATTGGGACCAATAGCAGCCCTTCATTTATCCAGTCTACTAGCCCAGCGTTGCCATATTTTAGAGAAATGTTAGTAGATTTCCCATAAGGATCAATGTAAAATCTACTGATATTTCCCTAAAATCTGGCAACGCTGTACTAGCCTTACTTAAGGTGATTCTTCAGAGTTTAGTACTGATTTCTGCCACCAGAGCTCTACCGTTTGATAATTATCAAATGAGGCTCTTGCAAACTTTTGCAATAGGGGATTGAAGAGTCCATCAAAGATGGGCCCGCTGGTTTATCATTTCAATCTGTCCAGCAGCCTTTTATTCTTTCTGTTTAGTCAAGTTCAGTTTAGAATTATCAAGATCTAACAGTTAATGCATTGACTGAAAATTATGAACTGTAAATCCAAAGTTGGAAAAAATTCAAAGTCCCTACCCCCCTGTACAAATTCCTTATCTTTGAGGTCAAGAGTGCTCCTGAAAAGCTTTAAAGCTCATCCAGAAAACGTGTGTAATTGTGTCTTCAATTCTAACGTTTGGTCATTTGTTTCATCAGCAGGTTGCAAAATCGGATACGACAAAAGAGAAGTGCCGTAAGTTTTTAGCTAATTTATTAGAATTATCGAGTAGAGAACCAAAACCTGTCGAAAGGAATGTCCGGAAGTTAATTCAGGAGTTGGTCGACACGAAAGTTGAACCCGAAGAATTCTGTGATCGTTTAGAAAAGTTACTGAATGCCTCACCCCAGCCGTGCCTCATTGGGTTCCTGAAGGTGAGTGTATCAATTTTCTAGCTTTCATCTGATATTTATTTTTGGGGGGGTTTTGGCGTTTGGACTTCACTACTACTACCACAGAATAATACAATCAGAACGTAAACTCTATCGGATTTTGAAGCAAATTCATTCCGCGTCCGCCATGTTAGGATATAGGATGTTTACATCTGGGTTCGCGCGCCAAAAAAAAAAATATAGACATGATCCGCAAAATTTTCATTCTAAAATGTCAGTAGAAAAAAAGTGAGGCTTGAAAGTAAGATTCCTGTCCAGAATTTATAGAAATAATGAGTTTCAACACTAATCAACACCTCAAAAACGTCTCCGCCATGTTGTGATATAGGACCACAGCGTTGCCTATTGGTGCCGTTAAACTCCAAACTTGATTCCATTGGCTCTTATGGGAGTTTCCGTTCTGATTGTAAAATTCTGTGCTACTACTACTTTTTTATTTATTTTTTTGAGGTTTGTAGTTTTATCATTGCTCAACCATGTTTGGCAAGTGCCAATGGGGCTCTTGCAAACTTTTGCTGTGAGCATATGAATAGTTCAATCTGACATGAAAACCATAGAAAATCACAAAAATTACTCTAAGAAAGTCTATAATTCAGTAATAAACTCATAACTGCGTTAACAGCAGGATCGTAATGGCGCTTTTACGCAGGTATCATGGGAGATTCCTGTCTAATTTGTCACTTTCTCTGTGGAAACACAGAGATATGTCTCAATTTAGATAGGAATCTCCCATGATACCTGTGTTTCTCCGCCATTAAGCCCGATTCTGAGAGTGAATTTTGTGATTTTCCAGTGTACTCATCGTCATTTTTACAGGTTTTTATGCAAGAATCAACTCTTCAATCCCTTATAGCAAAAGTTTACGAGAGCACCATTGCTCGGGTATTGGTTGGTTTCACTCTGTGATTAAACTGTTGGAAATATTCTCAATTTATTCAAGCAACAAACAGGCAAACTCCCCAAGTACAAAACTAAGAATAAAAAATAGAAAATATGACCAACTTAAACCCAAACTGAACAAAAACAGTTTATAGAACTAACAAAACTAATAAAACTCCAGGGTATAGTTTCTATTGTAGTCTAGACTAGACTACAATAGAAAGTAGCAAGTAAAAGTAGCAAGTTCTAAAGTTGCAAGCAGTCAATAACATTTGTTCATTGATTTTAAGAGGAAATCAGATATTCTGCTGCGGACCATACACTATGTCTGAAAAACTGACTTACCTCAAACACTTATGGTCGGAGGGATCTCAAAAATTTAAGGAAAGTAGGAAAATATTGTCTCTTCTGAACAATTCATTGGCTCTTGGGTTAGGCAAAAAAACTCATTAAGATACAGCAAAAAACAGAGCGTTATGGGCGAGACGCTGGCAAGTCACATCCGCAACACTTTTTTTTGACAATATCTCATTAAAATTTCTTACATACTTACAAAAAAATTGATGGCTCTAAAGAAACCATCTTCTTCTATAATCCATTAAATTTCAGAAATTAATCTACTGTAAATTTCTGCATTTTACCAAATTATATGAGTCGAAAGAGGTGAGCAGTCTTTTGAATAGTGGCTGAAATTGACAGCGGGCTTCAATACCAACCAAAGAGAGTGAATTCTGAATCAGGAATGTTTCCTGGAAAATTCTTAGAGAGTAAATTCCTGGGAATTTACAAGTCAAAGCAAGCGCGTCTTAATTCTTTGCTTTATTTCTTTCTTTTCCTCGCAGAAAAACTTACCTTTACTGAGGCAGTCGATGATAGCCAAAGAACTAGTAATCGATGGAATCCGACCTCCGCCCGCTTCCGTCTTATACACACAGCAATCAACTCAAGCAGCGGTAGTTCAGCAGCTTCAAGTTGCAGCCAACGCAGCGCGGGTAATTTCTTTTCTAATCTCCAAAGTTGCCCCATGGTTCGTGGCGCCTTGAAAAGTCCTTGAATATCCTTGATTATTTTTTCGTTTTTCATATGCTTGAATATCCTTAAATGTTGATGAATTCATCAAATGTACTTGAAAATCCTTGAAAATTACCGGCCTCAGCTCGTCAGCTTGCTATTTTGTTACTAATTTTGTTTATGTTCCTGTCCTTTTGGTTGCAAAGTCATGGAAAAGAATGCAGGACTTAGAAAGAGCTTTTTTCTCTCTTTTATTTTTTTGTTCACTGTTCTTCTCTAATTAGTGCACCCTTATGTGAGAATGGACTTCAGTTTTTCTGCCTCTGGCGAATTGGCATAAAAAATACTACTTTTTGCTTGTCGGAAGTCCTTGAAATCCTGCGAAAAGTCCTTGAAAAGTCCCTGAATATCCCTGATATCTCTATAAAAAACCTGCCATGAACCATGTTCCCTCAAGTTGTTTTTTTTTTTTAACCCATTGACATGTATAGACAAGTCTGACTTGTCCTCGATCTCCCAGGACAAATATACAAAGGCAAGTCTCACGCGTCCAGTTACTAAGCAACCTATAACGTTATAGTTCTTTGTTTCGGGAGAGATGTCGCCACTGGCATTGATCGTGGGGTAATTAGAGCAACACGGTGGCCAACATTTTACAGCTTTTCATTCTTACATTGGTAGAACTGATATTAGTTGTGAGAACTTGACCTCAAAATTTTCTCAAATGGGGCTGTTGCGCACTTTTGCTGTAAGAGATTTAATGATTGATTCAGGTGTAAAGATCACCAAAAATAACAATGGTAGCACTAAAAACTCATGAGATCCACTCCTCAACTCACAAAATACTTTTAAATGTGCTAGCGCAATGGCGGCGTATGGCACTAATAATGGGAGCTTCCTATCTTAATTTCGTCACTCTCTCTATGATGTCAAAAGAGATTCACGGAGTTAATAGGCACCAGAGTAGTGATCCTCATCTGACCAATGGTACCTGATGACACCAGTGTCAAAGGAAAGTCCTTGCTTTTTGGTCACTTTTTGATGAAGTTACAGTATTATTAGATGGGAATCTGCCATTATTACTGCCCTCAGCCACCATTACAATCGCGCAAATACAAGCGTTTATTGAGTTTAGGAGTGGATTTCGAAAGTTTTCAGTGAAACCCTCGTGATTTGTTGAGGTTTTTACACCAGAATTGACTATTAAAGCGCTTTTAGCGAAAGTGTGCAACAGCCCCATTCTGTAAACAAATACAATCGCTTGTGTCTTTGTTACCGATGTTATGAATTAATCTTATTCTCAAGAAAAAAAAATTTAAATAGTAAAAAAAAAACTCAAAATTTGGCAGGGGAACGGTTGGAAACTGAAAATAACATCAAGTCTTGGAATGCAAGAAAGCAACAGACTTATTTCACTTCATCTATGTTTCGAGGATTTTCCCTACGAACGTTTTGCGGACCCCCGGGAGTCCACAGATCACTGTTTGGGAATCGCTGCCGTAGTTCACATAATATCTTCTCCATAATTGATTTTGTTCTTTCTTTTTATCTTCAGATGGGTAATCATCAGATTAGGCCAGGAGTTCAAGCCAGTATAGCACCGCAAATGAGAATCGTCTCTCAGAATACGCAGGGAGCGGTCAAGACTGTTGCCGCAACACCTCATCCAAGACTAGTCACAGTAAGTCTTGTCTGAATCAACTCGCTTCTGTGAAGCTTTTATATAAGATAATAAATAGATATAAGGTAGATGTCCCAATCACTGCCACCCTTAAGAAAAAATGTCCGTAAAACCTGTAAAAATGTTAATTTTTATCAAAGCTAGGATCTGTTTGCACTAATACCTCTCAAATACATTCCAGTTTTATTAAAAAAAAAAAAAGAAAAAAGTTTGATTAATCAATCAGGAAAAAAAAAATTATGAATGAAACTCGAAAAAATGGTCCATGTCCCAATGAGTCTGTTGCAAACTTTTGCTACAGTGCTATAGAGTGTATAATCTAATGTCAAATTGCTTGACAAGTCAAATGGTGGCATCAGAAAGCCATGAAATGCAATAATAAACTCACAAGAGGCGTTTCATGAAATCCAAGATGGCGGCAAAATATCGAGCAATCTGTATGCATGCACCACGAAGATTCAAGTACAGCCAACGTCACAATATCCATCACAACCAATCACAACGTAAACAAACATATAACCCTCTACCTCCAGTGAGGTTGTCATAGTTGGAAATCCTTGGATGTTCGCGGTGCATGTATTCAAATTACTTGATACTTCTCAGCCATCTTGGATTTCATTAAATGCCTCTTGTGAGTTTATTATTGCATTTTATGACTTTATGATGTCACCAATGGACTTTTCAGGCAATTTTACATTGGAGTAAACACTTTTTATCGCTGTAGCAAAAGTTTGCAACAGACCCATTATCGCCATGCCAAAAGTGGCTTTGTTCCAATCACTGACATATCAATTGTCCTAATTATCGCCAAATATATTTTCACTGGCTTTTCATTCAAATCATCATGTTCACTGTCAGGAAATAATGAAATTATAATACTTTAACCTTGTCGGTTAACGAAGCTACTGATAAATCGGCACAAACAGATGGTGCTGGACAGGTGTCCACTTCTGTGATTTTTTAAGGGCACAGTGCTGCTAAATGTAAACTTCAAACTTTTTCACCAGTTCAGCCAACCTATGAAGAACCCTTCTCCCATATTCTTTCAAACTTTCCTGATAATGTAGGCTTGTTTTAAAGAATAAATGAATAGGGTGGCGTTAATTGGGACATTTACCTTAATGTAATCTAATATTAAACTAAAAAAAAGAAAAATTAACTTGACTAACAAAGAACAAGAGTAAAGAAAGAAAAAAACTAAAAAAAAAAGGAGAATGAACATCATAAAAACAACAGATTTGTAATTAGAAGCGGAAAATAAAGAAAGTACAGGTTTTGCAAGGTTTTTGCTGAAAGTTACAATGTATTTATTTTATTCTTGCAGCCTGTTCGTGTTCACACACCTATAAGTAATGTCGCAACGTCTGCAGTTACAATCGGCAGTCAGCACACGACGGTACCAGCAAACGCCACAATGATCAACTGTTTGCCATCGCCGCGGACTATCACGCCTGTCAGACTCCAACCTCCAAAACCGATAACAGCCAAAGCAGCAGCAGCAGCAACGCAAGTGACGGTCAGGCCGACCATAGCCGTTACTACGGCTGCCACGGCCAAGCAAACGACGGTAGTCAGTCGATTGCAACCTGTAATAGATCGGTCGTCGACCACTCCTGTCAGTAAACCACAAGCGCCTTCTACTCCAAAAGCCACTCCTACTCCAAAAAAGAAGGAACCCTCTGCCTCCGCTGCAGCGGCTGCCTCGGCTGTAGCGGCGTCTTCCTCTTCTTATGCGTGAGTCTTGTTTTTAGGTTTTACTTTCTATCATTTTTTACTTAGCTGTTCCTCCATCCCGTGGTTTGGCACATCCAGAACTTTTGGCTCACACAGAAAATTCAAGGAGCAAAAAAAAAAATAAAAAAGGTCAATTTTTCTGAGTATAGGTGATAAAGCTTTAAATTTCTTGAAAAATTGGAATTAAAATGTATTTTTCCCAAAATTTGGCTAGATAGAGGCCGTTTCAGATAGCTTCGGTTCTGACAGTTTTTTCTCTGCATGTGCGGAAGGACAATATCAAGTCTTCAATTATGTTTTAATGTTAATATTCACTGATAATTGCTAACTATTCAAAGTTAGGATTCAAGGTTTTAGTAGTACATGTTTTTAGCAACATTCATACGGTAAAATGTCTGTTCTAAGGTCCTTCTTTAACTCAGTGGCATGTAAACGAGTCTGACCCATCCTTGGTCTCCCAGGCCAAATATGCATATACGAGTCTCATTCGTTCAGTTACTTAGCAACCTATAACTCCGTAGTTCTCTGTATTTTGAGAGATAGCACCACGCCACAGGCGTTGATTTTGGGGGTAATCTGAGACACAATAGCCAACTCTTCACAGTTTTTTCTTGTTATGTTGGTATAACTGATATTAGTTGTGAGAACTCAACCTCAAAATTGTCTCTGTTACCAATACTATGTATAAATTTTATTCTGAAGTAAAAAAAAGAAAAAATCTTGAAAATTGGCTTGGGAACAGTTGGGAAATAAAAATAATGTCAAGGTAAAAATATGGGCTTTTTACCCTAAAATACAATAGTTTATTCTTCACGTGTGAAAAAAGAAAAAAGAAAAAAATTAAATTAAATTAAGAAATAAATAAATAATCTAATTGATAAAACTGTTCCGTACTATAAATATAACCCTAAATCAGTGCTGACCAACCCCAAATTTAAACTGTACTGGAACAAGACTATCCACATCGATAAAAAAGTAGATCATAATAGGCCAGGTATAACGCTGATAGATAAAGAAAAGAAGACAGGATATGTAATAGATATAGCAGTCCCACGTACTGGCAATCTTCAGAAAAAAATTGAAGAAAAAATCAGAGCCCACACTGAATTAGGAGATGAGATGCAAAAGATACACCATCTTAAAAGTATAGTTCATGCCCCCATAATAGTCTCAGCAACAGGCGCGATCCCTAAAGAACTACACTCAGCTTTAAACTCGATTGGTTTAAAGAAAAACACATACCTAGAATTACAGAAAGCAGCGTTATTAGGTACGAGTAGGCTAGTGAGGAAATTCATGGGTCAGCCTGAATTTCCTCGCTTTGTACTGTAACCCTTAAGGTTAAATTGTCTGTTGTTTTCTCCTTTTCCTCTTTCTTCCTTTCAACCTAACTTCACCTTTGCCCCAGAAAGGCAGGGAAGTGGTTAACCCGGCCTGGAGTACTCGTGTTGAAGGCTCCAGTCTGAGATGCATGGAGCTATATACCGTAAAATAAATAAAACAAGAATATTAAAACTAAATTGGCCAAATACCTTTAAAATGAGATGGAAAATGGGAACTAAGCCAGAAAGGAAATATAAACCTGAAACGTTTCGATCCAAAATAACAAGATCTTCATCAGTCTGTAGTTAAAAACTTATCAAAAAACAAAAAACTATAAAATGTGAGTCTGATCCAAATCACATCGGATACAAGACTAATATATTTTTATTTAAATAAATCAATAAATATAATAACAAACATAAATCTCAAAAATGGATTGGGGAGCTGTTGGGAACTGAAAATAACATCAAATTTTAGAATGGGCGTTTTACCCTAAAATTAATCAGTATTTCTGGGCGTGGCAGGCAAAAAAAAAAATAACTTGTCAATAGATAAAGAGGTTCTAATCATGTTGCAAACAGACAAAAGAAAATTATAATTAAATTGATTTATTTTTATTAATTGATAATTATTAATTAAATATAAATTTTATTTTCTCAACTTTTAGGGGTGATGATGACATTAACGATGTCGCAGCCATGGGAGGAGTAAATTTAGCAGAAGAAACCCAAAGGATTTTAGGTTCAACAGAGTTTGTTGGTACGCAAATACGTTCCTGCAAGGATGATATGTTTCTCCATTCTCAACCTCTTATGAAAAGGATAAAGGAAATTGGTGAGCTTACGTTGCCTTTTTATGCTCCCTTCTTTATTTCTTGCTGTCATTTTCCGGCCGTCTGCAATTTTGCATCCTAGGATTTCTTTCTCATTAAAATAGTGAACAAAGCTTGGCGAAAGTAAGAGAATGTTAAAAAAAAATATTGAAATGCTTGGATGGTAATCAGCATTTTTATCAATCAGCAACACTTAGAAAAAAATATTTTGCGAAAATTTAAAAAAAAATTGCTATGTACGGGGAATGGGTCTGTTGCAAACTTTTACTACAGCGCTATAGAGTGTGCAATCTCATGTAAAATTGCGTGAAAAGTCTATTGGTGGCATCAGAAAGTCATGAAATGTGATGATAAACTCATAAGAGACTTTTAATGAAATCCAAGATGGCAGTAAAATATTGAGCAACCTGTATGCATGCACCACGAACATCCAAGGATAGCCAACCTGTCAATATCGATCACACCCAATCACAACGTAAATAAACACATAACCTCTGAAGCTGTGAGGTTGTCAACGTTGGCAATCCTTGGATGTTAAAGGTGCATGCATACAGATTGCTCAATATTTTACCGCCATCTTGGATTTCATTAAACGTATCTTGTGAGTTTATTGTCGCATTTCATGACTTTCTGATGCCATCAATGGACTTTTTGGGCGATTTTACATACGGTGGAACATTCTTTATTGCTGTAGCAAAAGTTTGCAACAGACCCATTACACTTTACATTGGAAAAATTAAAAATTAAAATTCGAAAAATTTCTATTTAGAAAAAAATATTTCTGAAATTTCAAAAAAGAATGCTAGTTTATTAAAAAAGAAATGATAGCAAAGCAGAAAATATTGCAAAATCAGCAATATTTTTTGGTAAAGTAGCATTTCATAAACTGTTTTGCAGTGTAAATTGTAAAATGTATTCCCGATTTTGGCCAATACTTTGCTGTTTTAATATGCATATTTTTTTTACCATGCACTTACACTAAAATTAGGCCAACTAAAGGACATGGCACAATCCTTATGGGAACTGGCTTACCGCTAAATGTTTTTTAAGTATTATAAATCGACAGATTATCACTTAAAAAGAAAAAGTTCTCACGGCACGAAAGTGATCCCATGTCCAGTTTTTTAGCTATTAAAGCTCAAAGACGGGAACTACTTCTCTCGTGCGTCGGCGCGCAATGATGAAGTAGTGCCGGCCGCCTCACAACTCGGCTCAACGTAGAGTGTGGTCGGCCCATTTCGATCATTCATTCACCCGCTCGACTACCTGCCGAAGTCTCTCTTTCTATTCCACTGCTCGTCTCTCTCTCCCTCTCCCTCACCCGCACCCCGCGCGCTATTCTTACCCACACGAGCACGTTTGGGTTCCAAGAGACGAGCAAAAACAATTCGTCTGTTTCCGTGTTTATACATTTCTCTGCTTTTCTTGCTTCGTCCGAATTCTTTCGGTCACATTAGTTTACTGTCATCTCTCTCGTAATGAGTAGTCGCGCGTGGCGCCTTGGACGCTTTAAGATACCGAAGTTGTTGATACTCCAGCTTCAACCTCCCCACTCCCCTGAGGATACCGATTACGGAATGTAAACAGAAACACTTTTCCGATCGCATTGAGGGAGAGGGAGAGAGAGACAAGTAGTGGAATAGAAAGAGAGACTTCGGTAGGTAGTCTAGCGGGTGAATGAATGATTGAAATGGGCCGACCACATTCTACGTTGAGCCGAGTTGTGAGGCGGCCGGCACTACTTCATCATTGCGCGCCGACACACGAGAGTAGTTCCCGTCTTTGAGCTTTAATAGCTAAAAAACTGGACATCGGATCACTTTCGTGCCGTGAGAACTTTTTCTTTTTAAGTGATAATCTGTCGTTTTAAAATACTTAAAAAACATTTAGCGGTAAGCCAGTTCCCATAAGGATTGTGCCATGTCCTTTGTCAGCAATTTTGAAGTTTTAGTTGATCGATTGATCAATTGAAAAATGTCAAATTTTTATTTGTTTTTCTAAGGTGTGTGGTGCATCGAATTGTCGGGAATTTTCTTGTTTTACTTTTTTTTAAGGTGATTCCAGGCAAAACCTTTTCAGGTTTTGATCCGATGGATGGCACCATTAGTTGCTTTTGGGAAAAGTTGTACTTTTGGCATTTTACATTGAAAACAAAGAGAAAACGCAAAATCCAAGAATTTCAGCACCTGCAAATTTTTTCATGGATTTTTGGAGCCCAGAATGAGCAAAATTGGTTCGGAATTAAATGTATAAATTATGCAATTCATTTTGCCTTAAGCTTAGTGAGTGAGAGTGAGTGCGAGTGATAATATGTCCATCTGCCTCACTCACGTTCATTGAGGCTTACGGGAATTTTCGTATTTCGTAATTTCCGGCTTTATTTTTGAGTTTGTCATCTGGAAACTTTCAGGGTATCTTCCTGAAGTATGCTCGCAGGTGCTGAGGCTCCTCAAATTTGTGCTTTTACGGTAAATTCATCTATTTTAGCCAAAAACTGTAGACTCATGGAGAAGCACAAAGTGGTGTCCACGGCTCAAACTATTCAATCCTGGAATCTTCTTATGCTTTTGACCCATTTATCGATCTTTAACCCTTTCACTGCTACGAACGAGTATACTCGCGGAAAAAAAATCTTTCCTCAGAGCTACGCCCGAGTATACTCGCATTCGTGACTTCCATTGAATTTCCGGCCGTAGCGCTGCTGCGATTGAACCAAACATAGGACTATAGGTACTCATTCTGTCGGGAAAGATACGAACTACAAGTTACAAGTGTTTCCGATAGAATGCGTTGCGCCTTGATTTTAAAATATGTTTCTTCTCTGCATGTTTTGCTTCTGCTCAGCTGACGAAACCAAGTTAACCTAAGTTTGTCGGTATCGCGCTTGCCTCAAGGGTACGGATTTTTTGCAGGGAGTATACTCGTTCGTAGCAGGCAATAGGAATATCAACAAATATGATTTTGGATGATTTTTTTTGTTTTTTTTTCTAATGATTTTTGGCCATCTGAAAATGATCGAATTTGCATAATTTTCGATTCCTAACTCAGCTGGGGGGTGGCTGCACCTGAATTCCTAACTCAGCAGGCAAAGGGTTAACAACCATTGACCTTTCCTTTTCCAGCATCTCAACATGGCTTAGATGAACCAAGTCCGGAGGTAGCTGCTTTAATATCTCATGCAACCCAAGAAAGATTAAAAAACCTTGTAGAAAAATTAGCAGTCATTGCAGAGCATCGGATTGATTTGAATAAGGTAAATAGAAAGCAACGGAGCATAGTTGTTTTTTTTTTTTTCTGTTTAACAATCAAGCATTAATTTACACAGTTATATTGAAGAAAGTCCTATGTTTTATCCTTGTCTCTCCCACAGTTTCTTACGAGCACATAATTCTAAGATACGGGCTCATCGGCACCACCACACCTTGTGTTATACCTGGAGCAAGCTTCGATATGAGGAGAGGTCAGGATGATTGAGTGTCATGGTGGTGATATGCCCGTAAGAGACTGAGTAAGACGAGGACGAAACATTGGACATTGTTCGGTATAATTGTGATTGTAAATTCCCTTGAGATCTTTCATGAATTATGTCGGAGTGAAAAGATTCTTTAAGGTACTAGCAAGGACAAAGATATATAGCCTAGGTATGCAATACGCAATGCACAATAGATAAATAAATAAATGAATAAATAAATAAATAAATAAATGAATAAATCTTCATCCTAGCAATGATGCTTTAAGATTGCTGAGTGTGTCAGCGAAGGATTTATTTGTAGAACTGAAATTCGGTATTTGTGGAATCGAAGATTTTTAACGGTGTTTAAATGGAGTACTGTTTGGGACTGACATAATCACTTGTAGAATCCGGAAATTTAACGAACCGTGATTTGTATAAACAGATTTTTACCGTGCCTGTAAGATTTGCTGTGTTTTTCCGTCTTTTTAATCATACTGATGGATCTGTCTTTTAATTTGAATGTACGTTTCTATTTCTCAGGCTGATTGGAGGTATGAAATATCGCACGATGTTAGGGGACAATTAAAATTTATGGAAGAACTAGATAGAGTTGAACGAAGGAGACATGACGAAATGGAACGAGAATTACTCCTTCGAGCGGCGAAGAGTAGGTCGAAGTCGGAAGATCCGGAGCAAGCTAAGCTAAAGGCCAAAGCCAAAGAGGTATCGTATTTTTTTTCTCTGTTGTTTGTCTCTATGCGTGTCTTAATTTTACTTTTCCCAGGTTTTGTGTTTTGTGAAAGCTTTGAAATCAAGAAGAGAGAGCACCAGTTCTAGCTCTGCTAATCCGAACCAAAAAGATTTTATTCATGGAAAAAGTGAGAAATGTATAGGAGTTAGTAAGAGAGTTATTTTTCACAACTGAGTCGTTTCAAGAGGTTGTAAGGATAAGTTCTACAACTGTGTTCTTAAACTGTGGTAAAGTTATGATGACTTGTTCAGAAAATAAAGAGATATTTTTTGGAGTTAATAATAGACGGTTTTAGTGCAAAGTCAACGGTTAGCCAACAACCACAACAATGCACTCATCGGTCGCAATCAGTTGTGATAAAACTCGCGTAGCGTTTCAAACTGTCTCACTCACTCTCCCGTGACCCCCATGTCATACTTTTATTTATTGGGAAAGTATTGGGATGGCTCAGATGTCTATCGGTCTGTAGCCCAGCATAACTTTTTAACCAATGCTCCATATGAACTTGACCCTATGGTTGAACTTAACCTTCAACTAGTAACTCATGTGTAATCGCAGTTAGATCGCAGGGAAAATACATAGATGCATGTACAGTCTTCTGTGCATGCATCTATGTATTTTCCCAAATACTATGTAACCCAAAAAAAAACAAACAAAAAAAACTATGTAACCCAAATACTCTGTAACTTGGCTATTATTGTTAATATCATTGACCTGTACCATACAGTTTTCCTGTCCTATGTACCAAAGTGTGATAAATAAAAAATAAAAAATAAAAATATGCATCCAAATTTTGCAGAGAAGTTGCTTTCAACATACCACAGAGGAATTTTTTTGATTTTTTGAAATTTGAAATTATAAGCAAATTATGTAGAATGAGAGGTTTCCATTAATATCAATGGGGAAAAGGGGTAAAATGGGTAAGCATAAGGAAAATCTGGAATATTTCAAAAGTAGACGTTTGAATTTTGATGAAAATTTGCAAAAATATTCTGCAACCAGCCACTGTAAAATCAACCCCTTAAAGAGGGTCTGGGAGTCTCATCCAGAATATTCTAGGGGGGTTTGGGGGTCTCCCTTAGCATTTTAAAGGGGGGTCTAGGATCTCCCCCAGAGTAATAAAGGAGGGTCTGGGGGTCCCTCCAGTTAAAGTCAGTTGTGAAAAAGTGTTCGTGGGGTATTCCCTACAGCTTATTTTTCCACTCTTTTTGGTGTTAAAATAAAAAAAAGCTCTCGTTCTCATTATTGTTCTTTTTGTGAATTTACAGATGCAAAGAGCTGAAATGGAAGAACTTAGGCAGCGTGAAGCTAATTATACAGCTTTGCAAGCCATTGGACCAAGGAAAAAACCAAAATTAGAAGTGCCTAAATCAGCCGAAAGTAGCTCATCAACGGTGTGTATTCTATTAATTTAAGATTTTGTAGATTTCAGATTTCTTGATTTACTCTAGTGCTTAGCAGTGGTGTCACCAGAGAAGGCCACAAATGACAGTCTCCCCCCACCCCCTCCCCAAACGTGATGCCCCTCCTTCAAATTTAAGCGATCTGAAAAAGGAAAGGAAAGGACACCTCTGCCGTCTCTCTTGCATAGGAGAGGGTCAATATATTTCTCCTCTCTCCGTGATGTGGAAGATTCTCTTGGGAGCCTTAGTACTTGCGTAGCACCGCCATTATGCCTTAACCCTTACCGGTCCACGGCTGTTTTACGGGGCCGCCGTAGCGGGTCCGCGTACTAAGTAAGACGTAAACAAACGAGTAAATGAAAACGTAAACGAAATGAAACTATGCGAAGGGAGACAAGTTTAAGCCAGCTGTCACAGTTGCCGACTGCGAGACTAGTTCCTTAAGTGTTCACCAGAGCCCGCCACTTGCTGGATGAGTCAAATATATCGGACATCGGACTGCGAAACAAGTTTTAACTTTCGTGTCGAATATATCCGACATTGGACCCAAACGGATTTTTCCTTTTGTCGGATATATCCGACATTGGACCGGAAAGGGTTAAACTTCAAAGTTATTTTGTGCGTCTGTGAGTGAATTTTGTAAATTTCAATGTGCTCCTTGTAATTTTCGCTTGATTTTACTGAATAATTAGTTATTCAATTGAATACAGCACAAATTAGCAAGAGCCCTATTGCATACTGATACACTTGCCCAGAATTTTGGTCTTTAACTTTCCTCTACTTTTTCACAGATGTCCAAGGACAAAATATGGTTATTTTTGTTGGTAATATTTGAAAAAATTTCATTCTGATCATGAAAAGTGGTCCAGTGAATACAAAATGAATCCAAGTTTCTCGGATTGCTTAGTGAGCTGTTGTGAAATACTCTATTTTAGTGACCTATCTCTAATCTGTTCATGAACTTTTCGTTGCAGGCCCCTGGTAGTGATAATTCTCCAACCTCATCAAATAGTGTAAATAGGACTCAGGTAATTGCTGTTTTTAGTCAATTTTACATTATTATGTTTTTCAGATAAAGGAGGTATTTTTTTTTTCTTTGAGTGGGATCGTTTTTGGGATCTTTTTTTTTTTTTTTTACTAGATTATACTCATAAAAATGTCTGTGTTTCTTATGTTGTGTCCTTTTTATGTCTTAAGATGGACCAAGACTAATGACCCACAGTTTGGAATAATGATGATTGATATTTAATTCGATTCAAGCATCGAAATGCAATATTTTGTTTTTTGGTATTTTTAGATTTAGTATCATGGTTTTCAATGGAATATTTCTCAGAGATCGTCTATGTTTCTTAGAACAGTTAGAAACTTAGAACTAGTATCTGACACTCTATAAAGTTGACTCTTTATTGATAATGGGTCTGTTGCAAAATTTTGCTACAACGATAAAGAGTGTTTCATCATATGTAAAATCGCCAGAAAAGTCCATCAATGGCATCAGGAAGTCATGAAATGGGATACTAAACTCACAAACAACGTTTAATGAAATCAAAGATGGCGGTAAAATATCGAGCAATCTGTATGCATGCACCCTAAGTACCTATTACGTAGCCTACGATGCACCTTTAACATCCAAGGATTGCCAACGTTGACAACCTCACAGCTTCAGAGGTTATGCGTTTATTTACTTTGTGATTGGGTGTGATCGATATTGTGAGGTTGGCTATCCTTGGATGTTCATGATGCATACATACAGGTTGCTCAATATTTTACTGCCATCTTGGATTTCATTTAAAGTCTCTTGTGAGTTTATCATCGCATTTCATGACTTTCTGATGCCACCAATGGACTTTTCACGCAATTTTACATGAGATTGAACATGCTATAGCGCTGTAGCAAAAGTTTCCAACAGACCCATTCAGCTTTAACCGAACTTTCTAAGTAGCACTGAGCACTCAGGTGGCTGAAAAAAGCATTAAGTGCTGCTGATCACCCTAAGGCAATTTTAGAGCCGAGTAAGTGGAAGATACTTTGAAAGTTTTAAGCTGAGCCACTTAGAAATAAGCCTAAAAAAAAATTAAAAATTATGCCAATAATAAATTATGCCAATACGCATAATTAAAAATTATGCGGAAAATTATGGCTCTATGAGTGCAAGTGAGACAGATAGACATGGTATCACTTCCACTCACTAAGCTTGTGGCAACATGAATTTCATAAATTCTGGCTTTAATTCTCCATGTTTACTCGTTTCGGGCTGAAGGAATCCAGAGAAAAATTACTCAGGAGGTTACGCTTTTGGATTTTGTGTTTTTTGTTTTCAATTTTAAATTCCGAAAACACGACTTTTCCCAAGACTGAATATCTAAGAGTGACTTATTATGAGTGGTGCGATCCATCGGATTGAAGTATGAAAAAGTTTTGCATGAAATCACCTTAACCCTTTCAGACCTGAATGTACACCTGAATAACATTTAATCTTATAAAGAGAATAAAAATACGATATGCACATCATTTCATATGAGAAAAGTGTGCCCAGATCAGCTATGAAGGCCAAAAATCTGTTTCTGAACTGAAAGTTTTTTTTCTTTTTTTCCCCTTTTTTCTCCTTTTTTTTTTCATTTTATATAATCACTATTCAAATTTTGAATACGTGTTATACCTAGTGTACTGCCTATTGTTACCTATGTTTTATTATCTTGTCCAAGGGCCTGTCCCGTTTAATATAAATAAATAAATAAATAAATAAAATGTATTTTCAGGTTTAAAAGGGTTAAAACACTGACACATAAGGAAGCCAAGTCTAGATGACATGTGTAGTAACAAAGCTTATCAGGATCTATGAATATTTAGGCCTCGCATTGTCAAATATTCTTGGCTAGTAACGAACAATCATCGTTTTCTCACAAATATGTATTTATTTTTTTTTTTTGCAGTTGGCCAGTCGCCCTCGATTAAAACGAGTGAACATCCGAGACTTCCTATTCCTTCTAGAGCAAGAAAAAGAAACGTGTCGTAGTCAAATGTTATTCTCGGCGTATCTGAAGTGATGTCGCTCGTACCTCACCGTGACATTCTGTGTTGAACCCGCAGATCTGCTCCGTTGCCGCGCTTGAGATTCGCGCAAGCTCGCGTAAACCGCGCCCCGTGAGCAGATGGTTTCGTCCGTCGTAAGCTATTTCTTCTCTCACTTTTTAATATTGATTTTAAAAAAATCCTTTGTACAAATTTTGGTTCAATCGAACAGTTACTGTAACTGGTTTCAGGTCGATTTCTGGTTTCTTCTGTGCCGGTTAAAGAATTTTTTTTTACTATCAAGAAGCAGCGATTTTTTTTACTGACTTAAATTAATGGATCAAAGCAAGGAAACAAATGCTTCCCTTGACTAGACAGGATGTTTAATAGCGGTAAATATTCCCGTCCAAAACATTGCAATCGGAACTTCAATTTAAAGGGCTATTGGTGACCTGTTGTGATAAAAAAAGCGACCTCTTAAAAATCATGTCCTGGATTGTCTCCACCAAAATCAAGGAAGATAATATTGAAGAAAAAGTCTCTGCCGCAGGGGCAGAATATAACTCCAATATGACGCTTAACTGCGTTCATATTCCTGAGAAGATCAAGAATTCTGCTTTACATTCTCATCAGGAATTGAAGGAACCGTCATTCTCTCCGAGTTTTCTTGTGGTTTTCTTGGTACATTCGAATGAATGACAAGTTTACTGTGTTGCAGAAGTTCTTTCGTTG
This sequence comes from Trialeurodes vaporariorum, assembly GCA_011764245.1. Lineage (NCBI taxonomy): Eukaryota > Metazoa > Arthropoda > Insecta > Hemiptera > Aleyrodidae > Trialeurodes > Trialeurodes vaporariorum. The sequence goes on along the minus strand of VMOF01000013.1, from coordinate 14,247,170 downwards.
GCCTGTGGTATAAAATTCTGCTCCGTATTCCCATCTGTAATTGTAAAAGCCCCTTGTTTTTGAGTTTTCGCGTAATCTCCATGGTTCGTTTGAACGGATTACAATTCTATTGTGACGCAGAAGTTCTTACATCAGCGCAGTTAATTAATCCCTCCAACTGCTCCAGTCTATCTAAAATGCCTCAGACATTGAGCTATAGATATATCTAGAGAGTCTAATGAATAACCTGCGTAACCATCATGGAGGATTTTTAGGTTAGGTTTAAGGTGTAATTTTGTCCAGTTATTCCCATTACAACTTAAACCTAACCTGAAAATCCTCCATGGCGGTTACCCAGGTTACCCATTAGACTGCCACACTAGGTAATTGTGTAGCTTGTTGGATCTGACATCTGATGCCAAGAATACCGTACCTGCTTACCGCACCCGAATTAAAAGAACCTGATTTTTCAGGAACTGATCTCGATTTTTCCATTTTCTGTTCACGTTTCAAAAATAAGAGAAGCTCTTGTAATTAACTCTTTAGCTTTGCGCTTCTCGATCAGAGAAACATGAGTTTTTAACGTAGAAAAAGTCCTCCAAAACTTATTGTAATTTTACTGTTGCCTTTCCAATGTAACCTCTGAATGATTGTAGTTTGCTTGCCTGTTATTCGTCAAAAAAAAAAAAAAAAAGTTTTTTTTTTTTTTTTAAACCGTGACCTTTTGTTAGAGAATATCTTTAAATGATCATTGAAAACATATGTTTCGTTTGCTGGTTGTAGTTAAATTTTGAAACCCTGCATTGATGAGGTGGTAGAAGCACAGAATAGTGCTAGTATCAGAATGAAAACTCCCATAAGAGCCAATGAAAACATTTTTTCAACCTGTTTTGGTGTTTTTTCAAGATGGCTGACTTATCACTGTCTCTGTCTATCGCATTACTTTGTATGAGGATTGTTTTGAACTTCTCAAAATAGCTGACCAGAAAATAATGCTTCGAAATGAACTCAAGTTTTCATTTTGATAGTGGTATTCTGTGGCAGAAGGAATCTATGGTTTGATGCAACCTAGTGCAAGATTTTCAAGGGTTTATGCATAAGTGTTTCGTTTGTAACCATTGTTTTGGTGTCTGAGAAAAAAACAGCAAAATTTGCATGTACTATAACTTTCAAAAGAAAGGGCTCTCATCAAAATTGTTCTTGATGAATTTTTCTTTTATTTTCTACAGTACTATGACTTTCAAAAGAAAGTACCTAGCTCGAAATTTTTCCTCCTTCAATTATTGGTAAGCTTTGAGAAATTTTGTGAATTTCAAGTATTCAAGGACTAAGCGGAATGCTCAGTTTAGATTACGTCTCGTAAAATCATAAATTATGCTAAAAACAACAGAAACATATAACAATGAGAATTTGGACCAGGATTCTTTCTTTTGAAAGTCATAGTACATTTAAGGACGTAAGAAAAGTCAGAAGAAATGAACCAATCATTTTCCTAGAATATATCAATGCTTGAAGCAAATTTTTGTCATATTTTCCTGAAACGCTAAATTTTCCGGGCCGTAAGTGTTTCCTGCCTCAATCAGGTGCTCTTCGGATGCAGTCTCAAATCATTATTTTTTTAAATTAAATTTTTGCGTAACGGCAGACTCTTTAAAGTAAAGGACTCAACAAAATTTTATGAAAAGTTCATAACCTCCTTTTTTTTAGTTTCAACGTAATTCTCGTCCTGGAGTCGAACCTTCAAAAAAAAAGAAAGTAAAAACACATTTGTCATTTATGTTATTTGTTAAATAACAGTGCACCTACTCGAATCTACAAACCATTTGCTTTGTAACAAATGTTGCCTACCGTGTCAAAAAAAAGTTTCTCCTGAATATTTTCGTGAGGATAATGCATAAGGTGTGTTCTGTCCATAAAATCAGCCAAACGGTCTGATTGATATTTCTTTGAAAAAACGTACATAACATTTTCTTGGTCTCTGTTGAGGAGCTGGGTGCAGTTAGGCTCTTCTTCCATTTAAAATACACTTGGAGATTTGTGTATTTTGTACCTTACTCCTCAATTGAATTGGCTCATGCAAAAACATCTTATGTTCACATTATTTTTTTTGAGAAGACAAATATATATTAAAAAAAAAGAAAGAAAGAAAGAAAGAAAAAAAAAAATTAAAATGAAAGAAAACTGTCTAGACAAGAGAAACAGGAGCATAAAGCGACTGAACAAGTCTGATCAGTACTTACACCGATGCAGCGTTTTCATTAGAGTGGTACATGCACGCAAAGTCAATTATAGAGTAAATAGACTGTGGAAGTTTTTGCTTGAGCCTGTTAAACTATGGATCTAAAGTGCTAGAATGCTATGGAAATGTATGAACCAACCGTGAGCTAGCTCGGTTATTCTCTTAATGTTATCATGGAAAGAGTTGCACGTTGCGTTTTCTTCAGAAATACCTCCCTTCGAAAACTTTTGAAGAGTAATTTTGCTTCTTGAGAATTGTTTCTTTTGATATACTCATTGTCTCAACGTAGAATAAATTTCTGTCTCGTTCTCAATACGGACACTTTTAGGCACTTTCGTTTATGTGAGTAAAGGAAAAACTTGTCGGAATTTTGGAGAATTTAAATAGTAAGAAACTCCACTAAAAAAAAAATGCTTTGATTAATCATTGAGCTACATCTCTTGTGTTATGATTTACAACTCAAAGAAAATACTTACACTCATCCAGTGGTGCTAGATTTGGCATGTTAGGTACAAATTTTCCCTAAAAAGATTAAAAATTAAAAAATAAAATAATTAATTTTTAATTAAAATTAATTTTATGTAATTTGTGTATCTTTTTTGCCGTATCTGGCAGCACTGCACTCATCATCATCAGGTGCTGCCAGATTTGGTATTAAAGGCACACACTTTTCTTAAAAAAATTAAAAATTACAAAATAAAATAATCAATTTTTAATTAAAAAATAAAATAATTAATTTTTTATTAAAAAATCAAATAATTACTTTTTAATTAAAAAATAAAATAATTAAATTAAGTAATATGTGTATCTTTTTTGCCATATTCAGCATCACTACCATCAAGGCTACTCCACCAGTTTGACAAATTTCTACCCGGATAGCGGATACTCTCTTTTGAAAGTCATTGTACGGCTCTGCGAGGGGGGTTGCAGTTACTCTCTGACAGTCTGCTTCAGATCACTTTTAGGAATCGAATGAAATTTGAGTGTAAATATAGTAACTGTTCAGTTTGACTGTTTTTTTTTTTTTTTTTTTTTTTTTTTTTTTTTTTAATTTTTTAAAAAAAAAATTTGTTGTTGTTCAAAGTAATTTTGTCTCTAACAATGGTTTTCTCCCATTATGTCATTGTATGCATGAACTTTAGAAAAGGATCAGTCCTAAGTGCTTGTTAATGCTGTTGTTGTACGTCGGTTGATCTCTGCGCAGAGCGGCCTTCCTTTCTGGCTGACCGTTAACGAGACTGTCGCTTAGTGACAGGATTATTCTTAATCAATCGCCCTCCATTTTTGTAGGGCATGGTTTGAACAAGTATCAGTCAACTATAGAGAGAGATTACTAAGCCTAAAAGATATTGCACTACTGATCTCCGCCATGTTGAAAGGGTGACAGGTGGAAACATCCTATTTAAAATGTCAATAAGAAATGTCCATTGTAACAATGTCCACTATATTTTGTCCAATTCACAATTTGTCCATCATATATAAATGCCCCTTAGAATAATGCCCAATTGTTGACTAAGTAAGTACGCCTAAAAAAAGTTCACAAGTTATAAATTTTATCTCAATTTATAAATAAAACATGAAATACGAATCAGTTTATTCTCAGCTGTTTTGAACATGATGGCAACGTATGATGGGCAACCAATTTTTTCAGATGTGCAGGGCCAGATTCGTGTAGCCTTTGTCTAGATGCAGCTTTGTGAAAACCTATGTTCATTCCTGCTTTTGGACTTGTTTGTCATTTCAAATTTTAGCTGCCTCTTTTGAGACATTAAACACCCTGAGGTTTTTAGATTCATGGACTAAATCTACTATTGGACATTCTTCTTTATGGACATTTATTCACGGTGAACCAATAGTGCATTGGACATTTTAGAGCGGTCATTGTTGCGATGGGCATTTCTTATTGGACATTTAAAATAGGACTTTTCCACTGTTGAAAAACTGTATGCCGGGCTCTGTAATAAAGCGGACTGTGATGCAACGTGCAGTACACTGGTGACCGTAAACTCTGTTATTATTGATGTTGTTGGATATGAGGTTGGGTTCTCTGCAGCATCTAAATGTGTGTTATTTAGTGGCCGATAGAATAATTAAAGTGTCCTAGATTTTAAGTTGAAGGTTCAAAATATACTCAGAGCTCATTAAAGTTTCCAAACACTTTATTAATCTTATTAATTTAGTTAGCGGTGTTGCTTTTTACTTCTCGGTTCTTCACTAACTGAATTTTGTGCTTTTTGTGAAGGAAATGATAGTACTTGATGAGCTGAGATTAATAGCGCCTTTGGTTTTTTCCTAAGTGTCCCGGTTTTGGAGATACACTCGTGTAAAATTGTCAAGAATTGTGTGCGTAGTGACGTCACTGGGCGGAACCAATTAAAAAAATGAATATTTGGCTAAAATCTCATTTCCGGAACGATGGGACTTAATTAAAAACCAAAGGAATCTTTGTTCTCAGCTCATCAAGTACTTTCATTTTCTTTATATAATACACAACATTTTAGACCCTTGCAACTGCTCTACTGGCAGGAAGCAGTCAACTGTCTGCTATTGAAGAATAGTGACTTGTTTTTAATTGAGATGGCTTTGAATGCAAACTTTAACTACAGAATTAAGAATAAAACTTTACTTTAATGAGAAGCAACTCACATCCAGTCAAATGTTTGGAAGACCTTAACTGCTTTGGGTGTTCTATCCTCAAACCTCTAACAACGATAATAACAATGTTTACGGTCATCAGCATACGCCACATTGCAGGAGTCGAACAACACTTTCGAATTATGTTATATATCTTCAGGCTTAGTAATCTCTGACTACAGATTGCTGAAGATTCATTTTAAATTCTCTGTTCAGACTTTTTCTTAAAAATGATGCACTTTCCGCTGAAACCAAAGTAGTTCACGAAACTGAATTTCACAGGAGGAACAAAATAATGGTTTGAAGGTGATTCTTCAGCGTTTAGTGCTGATTTCGACCACCAGAGAGCTACCGCTCGAAAGTAATTTATATTTAAGAAAATAGAGCGTCAGTTTCTAGATTATCATCTGAAGAAAGTCTCTGCAAAATATCTCGTCAATAACTTCAAAAGTAAGGCTGAAAGCTCCAAAAAATGAAATATCGCATTTCGATATTAGTATCGATTTGCGATATTCCACTTTTTGGTATTTTCAGCCTTATTTTTGAAGGTATAGACAAAATATTGATGTTCTTCAGATGATAATCTAGTTACTGGCGCTCTGTTTTTTTAAATATAAATTACTTTCGGCCTGTAATTTGACATCAATGAAATGTTAGCGCTCTGGTGGCAGAAATCGGCACTGAACGCTGACGAGTCTTGTTAAAGCCAAATAGGTGGTTTTAAAAATGTCAAATAATATATTTATTTGATAAGACCACGGAGAATAGAAGAGTAGCATTTTTTGAAATTTTCAAAAACGCTTACTTAGCTCTCGAAGAGTTTTTTTGTATCTTCGGTGAAATTCAGTCTTGTGGACTCATTTAGTTTCTACTAATAGAGGTTTGGACTAGGACTCCGTCAATTTTCTCGCCAGAATTTTTAAAATCTGAGTGATGAAACTTGATGATTCTCCAAAATTAATTATCTATCATTATTAAATTAATTCTGGAATTAATTAATTATTATTCCCCTTTGTCCCACTAGAGCTTTGCCCGTAATTTTGCGCAAAAGATTCCTGCTCTCTAAAAATAAAGAAAAAAATTATGAATTAAAACGCATTTAAAGTAAAAAAGAGAAATTGTTTTTTTTTTTTTTTTTTTTTTTTTTATGATCAGCCGTGGTCGGCCGCTCTGTATCTGTTAAAATTATTTTTGTTGAAAGTTAAAATATTGTTTTTTCTGCTATATATTATTCTATTTTATTTTTGTAAGTGTGTTGTTTCCTTTTTTTTCTCTCTGATGTAATTTTTTTTTTTTTTTTATTTGACTAAAATATTTAATTTAATTTTTAATGAAAATGGAAAAATAATTCATGTAACTTTTTTTTTTTTTTTTTTTTTTTTTTTTTTTTTTATATATATATTAAAAAAAAAAAAAGAGTATGAAAAGTAGAATGCTTTCTCTATTATATTTAGATGCATACACATTTTGATCTCTAGATTATGTGTGAAATTCATTTAGGTATGTACTCGTATTAATCTGTTAATTTTTTTTCACGCACGCTCATGGGTTTTGGACTCTTTACTCTCTTTCTCTCTCAAATGTAATCAGCTTTAATCTAAATGAATTTGATTTGTTAATTTCTTTAAATTTAACAATCTCTTTAAATTAATCAATTTCTTTAAATTAATTAATTTCTTTAAATTTAACAATCTCTTTAAATTAATTCATTTTTTTAATTTAAGAATTGAGAAAACTCTTTTCTGTTGTGAGGAAATTCAGTCAAATTGTTCTGCAATAATTTCTACAAGCTTTCTCGTTCAGTTTTTTTCAAAATCAGTTGTTGAAAATCTCATTAAGTTTTGTTGAAAGTCGGGAAAGTTCATATAAATTATGAACACGGAATTGAAATTTTCGTTTTCAACCATCGTGAATGCCATATCTTATTGCATTTTAACTCAAGACGTTAGTCATGAGTGCTCAAAGATTATCCAATCGTTCTTGCATTTTTAATTTAGAGCACAGATCACCTAGAATAATTAGCTTGTTTAAGCTGTGTCTACACGATGTGTCACTTTTTCCGTGATTAATTGCAAGCGGCCTTGTTTCATCAAAAATTCGTGTAATCACTTACAAAATTGTTCATAGTTTCTTGCATTTTTTTCCCTGCAACTCTGTTTACCTGAGTCAGATATTTGGTGTTTGAGCATTGATTCTGAGGTAAAATGATGCGAAAATAACGATAGATGTACACAAAGTTACTGGAATTTACAGTGAACTTCAAGAAAAGCAAACAAAAAGTGACATTCTCATGCTACCACTGGATACTATACGCGATAACAAGGATAGATGTACTCGAAGTTATTGGAAGTTCACATACTTTCCCAAACGCTTTCCTCATGTTTCTCAAGATCCAGGATTCTGGGATCCTACATACTTTGCCTAACGTTAACTGTTGCTATTTATTAGAATTTTACATAATCTCTTGGAATGTCTCTTCAGTAGATAATTAATGGTGCTTGACTTATGATTGCATTTTTTTTATTAGAACGAATGCTTTAAATTGCTGAAGCGAAAGTTAAAAACAGACCCATTCATTATTTCACTTAAGAATCAATACTTCAAATTGCTGAAGCAAAAGTTCAAAATAGACCCATGCATTGTTTACTTTAGAATCAATGCTTTAAATTGCTAAAGCAAATGTTAAAAACTGACCCATTCATTGTTTAATATTAGTATCAAAACTTTAAATTGCTGAAGCAAAATTTCAAAGCAGACCCATTCATTGTTTTTCTTTAGAATCAATGCTTTAAACCCTATCATGCAAGCATTTTGGGATTTGACTTTTTTTGAGATTTTTTTTTAGACAAGTCAAAAGAGGACAATTTTCTAAGAATTTTGATGGGTCACATACTTTTTTGCAAAATTTCTATTTAAATTCCATTGAATCACATGTTACATAAAATGGTACACATGTGCACCACTTCCCGTGAAAGGGTCAAATTGCTAAAAGAAAAGTTCAAAACAAACAAACAAATGTTACGCATGTGAACATCTTTTCCTCTTTCAATTGAAGCTAGATTGTTTTCAAATTGTAATTTCTGAATAAGTTATGTGATGTGATGAAATGAACTTGAATAGTTTTTTATTAATTTAAATCAATTAAATTAATTTGAATTTTTTATTTTATTCAATCAGACAACTTAGCTGTGCTTCTGCGTGAACGGCTGAGTTGCGCTCACTTTGGTCGGGCTGAATTTAAATTTTATTGTCCCTCCTCTTCTCAAGCGAGTTTATATTACTTTGGTTATCTGGAGTATTTTTCTGATGGTTGTAATAACCATCCAATCTTAATGGTTTGTTGGTTTAAGTTACTATGAATTTAGCATTGTAAAATTTAACAAAAATTTTGAACTTTCGGTGAATTTTAAAAAAAGTTTCGTCATCATTTTTTTGTGAGAAAGAAATTTATTTTAACATTTTAAAATTTTGATTCAGCCCTGCTCCTAAATGATTTTTGCACAGACATTTTATTATAATTTTATGTGGGTTTAAGTAATTTTTCCAGTAACAGCTTAGTCCCAGTGGCGGCTCGTGCGATTTGGCAACCATGCAATTTGTCCATTTAAACCTATGTATAATAATCGAATCTTAGAATCGATTGTTTTACATTCGTTTTAATGGAGGAAAAGCAATGTTGCCAAGTTGCACCAGCCGCCACTGCTCCTTCCTTCAGTTTTTCTTTTTTTCTTTTTCATTTCAAAGTTTCTTTCTCTTTGTTTTTTAAACTGTTGACTTCTTTGTAACTTTTAAGATACTGATCACACACTGTAAACTAAAATCTAATTATCTCTGTTTTTTAGCACAATATCAAATTTTTGTCATCTGTTGTAGTTCAAATCATAATTCTTTAGTCTTTGCTGTATCGCAAGATAACTTGGCGAAACGAAGACGAAAGCGTTTGTTTTTTTCTTTGCCCCTGCAATTGAGGAGTCCGACTCCTGAAAAATTTCCTATAAGACAAGGGGTATGCCCTTTCAAAGAAATCAGCAATACAGTTTAATTAGGATTTTTGCAGAAGAGCATATCTGTTGTTTTAGTAGTTGTTTCAGAAGTGTAGGGGCGCTTAGACTGATAATCTTTGGAATTTATCAATTGTCATTTCTCATAGTAGAAAGTAAAAATGAATAAAAATGAATTTTGAGCGTTGGCTTTTCATTTAAGAACGCTTTAAAATCATATGGTTAAGCTACAGTCAAGTTTTGTTTAGATGTGAAGGAATGAAAATTGAAAATTTGCCAAAGATTATTGGTCTAGGCGCGCCTACACTTCTAAAAACAAACTCTATGATCCCTTTTGTTTATACTTATTATGAAATAAGTTTTGTCCGGATTCCAAACCGTAGTTCTTACAAAGTTTTAGAGGGAAAGAGAGAGAGAAGGGAATCAATGATGCTATCAACGGTGTCTCTACAGTTTAGGCCGTGGCCTACGTTATGAAAGTAGGCTGCGTTTAAGCTTATTTTTGGGTTAGATGACCAGCTAGTAAAGCTCTGTATTAAATTAAGTTTCCTGTTTTAATTATTACATTATAAATTTCGGCAAACCAAAGAATTTTAAAACATGTGAGTTTTAAGCCCATTGGCTTGTTTTAGATGTTGAGGCAGTTTATGTAATCTTTGGTGACCATCAAATGTTATTTCCTTTCACAACAGATAAAATTTTAATTTTATCTGGCTTTGTGTCACAATATTTTGAGGAAAACTTTTCATGCCGACTTTATTTTTGTTTTAGAACTGAATCAAAGATTACAGGTCAACCTGGATTTTTGAGGAAAAGTTTTCTTGCCGTCTTAGATTTTATTTTAGAATTCAACCAAAGATTACGGATCAACCTGGCCTCCACGTTTGATGTGAGCTCTGACGTAATTGAGGAACTGTATTGCTATCTCAGCATCTTTTGAAACAGCATATTTTTGTTTTTCTTTTTACTGTCATTCATTATTATTATTATTTTTTAATTTGTTCAAGGAGAAAGGCGTCATTGCCTGATCGCCTGAAACTATCTGTTGACGTAACGTAAATTCAGTAAATGCTAAATTGCCTAAAAATGTCACTCGATTTCACGAGCTCATAGAGACAGCGGCAAGTTCGGAAGTTCGTTCTTGAAATACTTGCTTACTGGATGGAAGTCTACTAGAAAAATAGATCGTTTTAGTGTTGAGTCATAGAAATAATTGGATCCAAACAACTATTCTGTCTTTATTGCTCTCATATGGTTTCCAGTAAGTGGTAGGATCCAAATTTTCAAATGCAGATTCATGCTAGTAAACGACCAGTTCGCTCGGAATTCAGCACACCATTAGATTCCACAAACCTTGAAGTATAATGACGCTTCAACAAAATTTTTGAATTATCAAGCATAAACTTACAATCACAGCTGCATCGAAGAAAGTCCTATGTTTTGTCCTTGTCTCACTCACTATTCCTTATGGGCATATAATTTTAGTATACTGGCTCATTGGTACCACCACTTAACGTGTTATCCCTCGAACAAGCTTCAATATGAAGAGAGGATAGGATGATTGAGTGTCATGGTGGTGATATGCAAATCTGCAGGTTGAGTTACCTGGCATACATTACTTTTTTAATACTCCTATAATGTCCTCATTTAGGCTGTATTATCTGTTAATGGCTTAAATATTTATAATATAACTTAACACAATATGTTAAAACTAAATTGTGTTATGTTTTATTATTAATTAATATTTAAGCCATTAACAGTGTACTGAGCCTGCATAAGGACATTATAATTGTACTGAAAATAAAAATAAATAAATAAATAACATTTGTATCTCTCTTATCTTCTTTCTCAAATATTGTTGTTCTTTTTTTGATGTGTACCATAGCCCCTGGGGGTTTCGATGTATTGAATATTAAAATAAATAAATATGCCCCAAGAGACAATGAGTTAGACAAGGGCAAAACATAGGACATTTTTCAGTATAATTGTGATTGTAAATTCACTTGTGATCTTTCATGAATTATGTTGGAGTGAAAAGATATTTTGAGGTACGTGAAATCTAATGATGAAATATTTATGAAATTTCAGAGAACTAGTTGTATACTAGCATGAATTTGCAATTGAAAATGTGGATCTAATTTTGTAAAGGTAATTCCCTGAGAGTGAGTGAGATAAATTACTTGTTTGGATCCAATTTTGATCATGTTGTCATCACTAAATCGGTCTAGTCTATTTATGGTGGTTTTGTTAAAGCCGAGTAAATACAGAATAAAATCCGAAAGGCAGTCTTTAAATTAGCGTGAAATTTGTTGATTTTTCTTCAACATCGGGAAACCGACCACAATGTAAAGCTCTACCAGTCTTTAAGTAGAAATAAATTTGAGCTGGTATCCTTGTTCTCTACTTAAGACGCACCTAGCAGCATTGCCAGAGTTAAGAAAAATATCAGTAGGTTTCCCGTAAGGATCAATGTAAAATCTACTGATATTTTTCTAAAATTTGGCAACGCTGGTACCTAGCCCAATTTCACACAACATGTTATGTGATAAGTTGCATATGTATTTGTAAATAATCTTTTTGTTACCTTATTTATTTTTATCATTTTTTTTTTCTGTCATAGATTTTTTTCCCCTCCCTTCATCTTTTTTTATTTAAAATCATAGATTCTGTAACTACATAAATAAATTTTTAAATTATATATTATGAGAAGAAAAAAAAAACATTTTAACAAATGTTTTGTATGTATTTTGTATATATGTAAGTATAATTATGTATATATTTGTGAATAAAATAGTTATCATATCAAGTATGTGAATATAAAGATTAATCACAAACTATTTCGTTTTTATTTTTTATTTATTCGCTTTTGGATAAAATCTGAAAAAGTTTATTTTTCTGTTGATTGTGACAAAGTCTTTTAGATTATCAATCAGCATATTCATCTATCATATGATGAATGACTGGTTGTGTTAAAACTTTGATTTACTAAAAGGAATAACATGAGAATAATACGAATAATTTTTTGTTAATTATTCATGGTTATTCAAAAATTATTTTTACCCATTACTGGGTCGAAGCATCAGATTGGTAAAGAAACAGGTCTAATATTCGATAACTGGGTTAATTTTAAGTTTAGGAAGTGCCCAAGGTTATAGATTAAGAGGTATGCTCATCTGACTTCGCGCCACGAAGTCAGTAGTGAGCAGTTCAAAATCCAGATCCAAGATGGCCGACAAAAGCAGAAAACATTGTATACTCTTTCCAGAAAACATCGGGCTTCCCTCTCCAGAAAAACAGAAAATAGCCCAATGTTTTCTGGAAAGAGTATACAATGTCTTCTGCTTTTGTCGGCCATCTTGGATCTGGATTTTGAACTGCGCGCTATTGACTTCGTGGCGCGGAGTCAGATGAGCACACCTCTTTAATCTATAACCTTGGGAAGTGCCGAACTTTTTCAGTTGTGATTACTGATAAGATCTTGGCAAAAATAATTAACAGATACATATTCAAAAATGCACGCTTTCAAGAAAATAAAGTTAACTTTTATTAGAACTTTACATTTTTACAAATGATACAAAGTTTTTGGAGAAGCATATAATGCAAGCAGTATCTCTGTACATATCACAGTCATAAATGAAAGAAACTTATCAAACGAATTCAATTCATAGTCGAGCATTTAGCACAAAGCGGCTTGCTGACTTGCCAATTTTGCCTTGTATCTTAATTCTTAGGCAACCAATGGGTCTGTTGCAGAGACAATATATAACAGAGACCACGCACTAGCTGTGCGCGCGGTGGCTGACTTCTTTTTTGGGACTCAACAGGAATTAACACAGGGAGCACGAGGGTGCACCATCCAACACAGTCCATACCTTGACTGATGCAATTTCGGTGCTTCGGTTTCACTGGGCAAAAATCTCAACAATGTTTCTCATCAGTCAACATATTGACCATGTTTGCGGTTTTCTGTTAAGACCCCAAAAAAAAGTTGCCACCGAGCTCAAACATGGGCAAGATAGATAGTGCGTGGTCTCTATTATATATTGTCTCTGGTCTGTTGCAAACTTTTGCTGCAATGTAAGGTAAACGACCCAGTACCCGGCACAAGAAAAATATTTGTTTAGTGGCAATTTAAGTGTTTGGCGTATTTTTTTGTTAATGTTTCACACTTTAAGGCTCAGAAAAAAACCATGCAAAAAACAGTATTGCCACCAAACTAATACTTTTTACATTGTAAAAAATGGGTGCCGGGTACGGGTGCAAATTTTAGGGGTGCCGGCTACTAGGGTGCTTTCTTTACCTTAATGGAGGGTCGGTTCCTAGGTAAAATCAATTGCAAATAATGCTAAGAGAACCGGAAAGTTCCAAAATCCACTCACAAACGGAATAAACGCATTTAACAAAATTCAAATGTGGTGTTCAAAAAAGAGGGTGACAATGAGGAAGCCCCATCTAATGGGGCAGCTGCAAGGGTCCAAAGTTTTGCGTTTTTTTACTAAAAAATGGTAGTACTTGATAAGCTGAGAACAATGGTGCCTTCGGTTTTTTCCTAAATGTCCCAGTTTTGTAGATACTCACATGCAAAGTTGTAAAAAATTTTGTGCGTAGTGACGTCACTACGTGGAATTTCCATTTAAAAAGGTATTTTGGGCCAATTTTTTTTTTTATTTATTTATTCGCATACACAAGAGCCAACTGGCTACAGTATGGGTCAAGGTAGAGTCCCTATATGTAGAGAGTTAAGACAAGAGGGTAGTCAACTTCTGATTTGTCGATGAGTTTTAGGCTCTACGGATGCCGCCATTGATTTTGCACTTTTGTTTACAATCGCAGTTGTTAACCAACGGTATTTTGCGGATAAAGAGTTAATTTTCGACGAATCTGTTAATTTTAATCATGAAACGCCTCAAGAATGTCTACACATCCCAAAAGAATCTTTCAAAGCGTAAATAGATGTCGATCCACAAAAGCAGTAAAAGATTACATCGTTAGAAACTCCGCGGCACTGTAATCTTTGCAGTGGACGAAAACACAACAACGGCCCTCAGAATGTAAACAAATGTGCAAAATCGCATCTAATAGTGGCGCCCATGGTTTCACTTGTCTTAACTCTCTACATATAGGGACTCTAGGTCAAGGTAATGCAAGTTTTAAATTTAAATAACGAGGAGATCAATTAATAATCAACTAATAATCAATTAATAGTTAAGGAAGAAATTCTGCCATTGTAGAATGCTCTATCTAATTGGTATAAATTAAGATTAACGATTAAGATTAAATAGTCAAAATTAGAATTTTTGAAAAGCTGCCTGATAACAATAGGGAGAGCATTTAACAACCTGACAGCAGAATACTTTACATTTCGCTCCGAGGCCTTAAACTTTAAAATAGGGTTCTTAATATACATATGTCTGTGTGAATGAGTAATGTCTGAGGGCTGAAGTAACTTATTCTTTAAAGCAAATCTTATCACTTCTAAAATGTATAATGATGGAAGAGTTCATATTCCACTTTTCCTAAAAAGATCCCTGCAAGAAAAATTGTCGGGCTTGTTAAAAATTATTCGCAATATTTTCTTTTGCTCTATAAATAATTGATCAGAGCAATGTCCTAATCTCATCTCTGGAACATTTGTACTTAATTAGAAACCAAAGGAATCTTTGTTCTCAGCTCATCGAGTACTTTCATTTTCTTTATAAAAAACACAACATTTCAGACCATTGCAACTGCCCCACTGTAGCTGTCTCTATGATAAATCACACTCTCAGCATAGAAAGCAGCTGGGACTCCTTCACTGCCACCCGTTCATTCAATGCCATCTTGTAATTTTGTTAAATTAATTTAATTAGTTTGTGAGTGGATTTGGAAACTTTCGAATGCTCTCAACATTATTTTCAAGTAATTATACATAGTAATTCTGCCTTGCCGAGGAAGAATGCTGTAAGCATAAGTGTTACTTATGCTGTTTTTGCAATGTAGCTCTGGATCCCTATTCTTCAGTCTACAATCAATCTTAAACCTCCTATGCATCGAATGGTTTGTCCTTCCAAGGATTCCAGTATTGAACAATAGACGGTCAGCTTTTCCTAAATGCTTGGACGGGCAGAGCGCCTTTGTTAGAGAGCGTTAAGTGACCAGGTAGGTACGACAATAATAAACTCCTGAAGACGAACTCGGTCTAAGAATAGAGGCCCGAGCTACACTGCATAAACAGTCTAAGTAACACAAGTCGCTAAAGGAGTTCTTCCCTAGCAAGGCAGAATTGGTCCTTCACAATGCTGCTGCAAAAATAGACCCATTGTCTATGGTTTTCGAAAGGTTATAAAAAGATTTACAAAACTATTCAGAGGGAACCATGAAAGGTAAATTACTAAAGATAAAAAAAAAGTAGTAACATTAATAGGTGCTAATTTTGGGGGGGGGGAAGACAGGACTCATCATAATAAATAATACAATCGACGGCTAATGCAACATGGCATCTCGTTCTTATTTTTCTAGCCGCTAAACTTATGCGCAGAAGAACAGGATACAAGAAATAATAAAGGAAAAAAGAAAGGAAATGAGCGTACCAACATATATGCTCTTTACATCAGGGCCCAAAAAATGTTCCGGATGTGCGGTCCCAGTGACAATATATAATAGAGACCAAGCACTATCTATCTTGCCTATGTTCGCGCATGGTGGCAACTTTTTTTTTGGGGTCTCCACAGAATACTACGAACATGGTCCATACCTTGACTGATGAGAAAAGTTTTTAAGATTTTTGTCAAGTAAAACGGAATCACCGAAATTGCATCAGTCAACGTATGGACCATGTTGGATGGTGCTCCTTCATGCTCCCTATATTAATTGGTTGGTCACTGAAGGGACCTACTCAACTTTAGACGTTGCAATTTTCACTTGTCTTTAATATTATCATAAAATTAGACTCAGTACTAAGAATTTCTGGAAACTTTCAGAAACTTTCCTTCTCTACGTTAAGTTTTGTTCCTGAAAATTACAAGCAATTTTTTCCATCTGATTATTTTTTAGGGAATTAAAAAGTCGAGACTATATGACAATGTCAGAATACTATTAGGTCTGTTTAGGATAAATGAGTCCAATTATTGTTGAGTTCCAAAAAATAAGTTAGCCACCGCGCGCACGGCTAGTGCGTAATCACTATTATATATTGTCTCTGGGCGGTCCTCAGTTCTGAAGTTACGTTGTACCCAAGTCTGTGATAGGTCAAGATTATCAACCGGGATGCCAGATTCAGAACTTCTAAGTTTTCTTGGTCTGTCTGTCCCATAAATTTCATAGGCCCTGAGTGAAGTTTCACTGAAGAGTGTCAGCTTGACAAAAAGATTGAATCAATTAATAATTAAATAAAATAAATTAACAAGAAAAAAATTGGAAATCAAAATCTTCTAAATTCCCACCATGCTCATTTTTAAGATGAATTTCAAACACAGCACTGTCAGTGAAGTCACTACCACAAAAGCCGCAGTGATAAGTCAAATTCGTATCATTTCTACGAATCAATTCGGGTGGCGTATCTTTGAGTTCACTGTTACAATTGTTCATTAGTGCAGCCAATTCTCCTTCAACAGACTGAAGTGACAGAGCTGTTTCTTCCAGGCTATTGGATCTGGTTTCTTTTCTAATCAGATCCTCCGATTCCAAGGATTTAGCTTTGAGCATGTTAAGATCAAGACTTGCCGTTTGGTTATAAGATGATTCTAATCTAGAGAATGAGTTAGTATTTCGAGGACTGTCAATTAATGAAGGATATTGCTCACTAATTGATTTTAAAGCATCGGAAAATGCATCGGATTGGTGAGTCTCTTTGGTTACTGCACTATTAATCTTTGATTCACTGGAAACAGCAGCCGTTTCTAAGGTGTGATTCTCATTTCCACCATCAACTTGACTAGAAAAATTGATTTCTGCGTTTGATGGAATTGACGAATCCGCAGAGGTTGGTTGTGTTGGTTCCGCAGAATCCGTTCCTACTTGACAAACATGACGCTTAAAAGCCGAATCATCAACACACATTTCTTGGCAGCGAGGACACGGAATATTCTTGATTTCGTTCAAATGGAAATGCCACTCGATATGTTTCTTCAGCTGTCTGATGGTTGGAAATTGTTCATTACACATTTTACATACAGGAGGAAACCGTTCGTCGTGTTTTATCGCTTCATGTTTTGAGAGAGCCAGTTTATAGCTAAACCAACGGTAACAAAGCATACATTTGGTTTCCGGTAGAATATTTTTTAGGTTCCTTCTTTTGCGTACCGCAATCTTTTTCTTTTTACTCTTTGAAACTTTACCTTCTTGAACGGGAGAAAGTGAAGTCCCACTTTTCAAATTCTTAAGTGAGGGGGGCAAATATCCTTCAGGAGCAGGGACTACTGAGCAAATTTGCGTATGTATAACGAAATGCTTGCGCGAATTGTAATAATTCTTGCAAGTTTTGCAATTGTATGCAAAGCGATCGATGTGGTATTCTCTTTTGTGATTGTATAAAAGTTCCATGGTTCTAAATCCTAACTCACAGAATTCGCAGGAATAAGTCCTTGAATGTGCGTGTCGAAGAGAATGCGTGTACAACAGTTCGGTCGTGCGGTACGTTTTACCGCAGACTTCACACATGTGTGGTTTCAAACCGACGTGAATACTCTCGTGACTCCGAAGAGCGGATCTGTTTGGAAATTGCCTGTGACAAGTTTTGCATACTGAAATACGCGGGGGCCTTTTCCTTGGAGCAACTACACGATGTGGATTAAGTCTTTTCTGCACATGAACTTGCTGCGAAATGGCATTCTTACGTTCCGCTGCTCTCTCCAAACATTTTTTGAGATGCTGGGCTAGCCTTGCATCGCTACTGCATTCTGATTTGCAAATATGACAGAATTTTTCAGAATGTTTTTCACGCTTGTGAGGATAAAAATCTCTGTCGTCAAAGATTTCTCCGCAGTGGTAACAGGGTTTCTTGTCTCCTAAGCACTGTTTATGATGGCTTCGAAGTTTTGCTTCACTAGTGCATACTTCTTTGCACAGAAAACAATTGAAAATTGGACGCGGAAGAGGACTGGTGGGTCGCGAGTTTTCTAACGGAATAGACGTATCATCAAGATCTGCAAAATTATCCGTATGATACCATTCGCCATGTTGCGTGAGAGATGAGAGTTCCGTGAATGATTTGCCGCAAATTTCGCAAGGATACGGCTTTTCCGCATGGTCAACACTTATGTGTTCATTTAGCATTTCGTTTGATGCAAACGCAGCAAGACAATCATCACAACTGTACGGTTCGAGGTGACTTTGGCAATGGTTCTTGAAACTAATAGGATCCGTAAATTCAACGGAACAGATATGACAGATTTTTTGATAATTTTTATTGGATACATTGCACGCATCGTGATGCCGACTCAGAGTTTCTTCTGAAAAGAATTCATCGTCGCAGAGATCGCAGGAAAGGATCCGTAGATTGTGGTGGTAAATATCGTGAAATAATTTGTGGATTCTACTGTTCAGAAATTTTTTGCAACTACCACACTGGAGATTCAACGGCGACGATTCACAGTCCGATCCGAGAGTCCATTTTTCCTACAACAAAGAGAATGCAGTAAGCTTAAACTGAAAAATCAACTAAAAATTAACAAAATCAACTGCATTCTTACCAACTAAATGATTTTCATAGACAAGCTACATTGCACAGGAAAAAAAAAAAAAGCTGAATTCAACTAATTACAAAGTTGAAAGTATGGACAACACTTTAAAAAAAAAATTAAATTAATGACAAATGAAAATTAATTAAAAATAATTGAATAAATAATGAAATTAAGTACCTCTGCGCCGTGTCAGTTTCACTATTTTGAACTGTCAACCTAACAGTTTACAAAAGTTATCCATAATTTTAACTAAGTAAATAGTAAAATTCAGCACTTCTTTTTTCAGTGTGGTGCCTCTTGTTGACCCCAAAAAAACCACAGAATACGACAGGCATTAAAATATGTATTAATGAAATCAACAATTCTACTTGAAAACAGTACAAGTGCTGTGCAGCCCAAGAGGCAGACACTTTCTGAATAAGAGGGAAATTGCAATGGTAGCGTTCTAGAATTCAACCATTTACTGCATCCGTGCAAAAAAGATTACATTATCCTGTGATGTCGTACATCTATGTATATTGAAAAGAGCTCCTATTTATAATCTTTTCAGCATCGAGACAATGAAGGATGAATTCTAGAACGGTACGTTAGAGATAAGAGAACTAGTGTTTTAATGATCATGTCAAGTGGTTTTCCCCGCTTATTTCATCATATGTTTTAAAAATAACCTCTCTACAGCCAAGGTTATAGATTAAAGAGGTATGCTCATCTGACTTCGTGCCTCAAAGTCAGTAGCGCGAAGTTCAAAATCCAGATCCAAGATGGGCGACAAAAGCAGAAAACATTGTATACTCTTTCCAGAAAACATTGGGCTCCCTCTCCAGAAAAGCAGAAAATAGCCCGATGTTTTCTGGAAAGAGTATACAATGTTTTCTGCTTTTGTCGCCCATCTTGGATCTGGATTTTGAACTTCGCGCTACTGAATTTGAGGCGCGAAGTCAGATGAGCATACCTCTTTAATCTATAACCTTGCTCTATAGCAACCTTTATGTGAGATGACTAAATCTCTCAAATCGTAACATAAAAAAGAAGGAATTGGCTTTGTCCTAAAATCTTCCGTAGTCCAATGGGACTCTTGCAATCTTTCGCTACAGGTGATTAAAGAGTTGATTCTTGCATAAAAACCTGTAAATATGCAAATGAGTACACTCAAAAATCACAAAACTCACTCTCAGAATCGGACTTAATGGCGGAGAGACACAGGTATCATGGGAGATTCCTATCTAAATTCAGACATATCTCTGTGTTTCCGTAGGGAAAGTGACAAATTAGACAGGAATCTCCCGTCATACCTGTGTTGAACCGCCATTCAGATCTTGCCATTAGCAGTTTTGTGAGTTTATTACTGAATTTCAAAATTATTTAGTGTAATTTTCCCGATTTCCGCTGGTTTTTACATCAGATTGGACTATTCAATTGCTCCCAGCAAAAGTTTGCAAGAGCTAAATTAATCTAAATTACTTAACCCTTTGCCTGCTGAGTTAGGAATGCAGGTGCAGCCATCCCCCAGCTGAGTTAGGAATGGAAAATGAGCAGAAGCAAAACATGCAGAGAAGAAAAATATTTTAAAATCAAGGACCCAACGCATTCTATTGAAAACACTTGTAACTTGTAGTTCGTATCTTTCCCGACAGAATGAGTACCTATAGTCCTATGTTTGGTTCAATCGCAGCAGCGCTACGGCCGGAAATTCAATGGAAGTCACGAATGCGAGTATACTCGGGCGTAGCTCTGAGGAAGGATTTTTTTTCCGCGAGTATACTCGTTCGTAGCAGTGAAAGGGTTAATCTTACTTACGTGTAAATCATGCTCTTGCAAACTTTTGCTGGGAGCAATTGAATAGTCCAATCTGATGAAAAAACCAGCAAAAATCAGGAAAATTACACCAAATAATTCTGACATTCAGTAATAAACTCACAAAACTGCTATAACGACAAGATTAGAATGGTGGTTCAACGCAGGTGTCACGGGAGATTCTTGTCTAATTTGTCACTTTCTCTACAGAAACACAGAGATATGTCTGAATTTAGTTTTAGATAGGAATCTCCCATGATACCTGTGTCTCTCTGTCATTAAGTCCGATTTCTGAGAGTGAATTTTGTGATTTTTGAGTGTACTTAATCTAAATCTAAATCTAAATCTAGATTGGTAAAATAACCCATAGATCAATACTCGAATTATTGTTACTAATTATTTACGTAACAGATCAGGAATAGTCCCAGTTTTATTATTTTTGCATAAGTATACTCATGGAGTAGACCCTCTACAGTAATAGCTCACTAGTGGATCCAAGATGTTGTCATTCTCTCTCTTTTCCCATTAGAATGTGTGTGTTAGCAAAGGATAGAAGAGAGGGAAAAAATCACATGACTGCCTCTGATCTGTCCTTTTCTAACACACGCATTCTAATAAGAAAAGAGAGAGAAGGATAAAGTCCTGGATCCGCCAGTGTAATAGCGCCTTGAATAAATACAAAATAAAACAACAACACAACGAATCCTACCAATTCCTCTTTCTGATGAATTTTTCGATGTTTCAATAATGGTTGAATAGAGTCATGAAGGAATACTTTCTCGCAGACAAAACAATGTTTTTCTGAAGTCTTGTGACTGTCTTTGATATGAGTCAGTAGAAGCTTTCGGTTAGGGAACTTGGCAAGACAAATATAGCACTGCTGCGTTTTTTCAATGCGTTTCTTTGAATCTGCTTCCCTGGAATCAAATGAGAGGTAAAACAAGTTAATACACTCCTATACAATATACATGTATCATTTTTCCCTCCAAGTCATCATATCTTCAGAGGTGTATAAATAAATATGGAAATGTATGGAGCGAATGGGGCTATTGCACACTTTTGCTATAAGCAATTTAATAGTCGATTATGGCGTCAAATCCTCAAAATAACCGATGGCGCACTAAAATCCAAAATCACCAAGATAAAGCCGATCTGCCAGTGTAATGGCGCCGAAAAAAGCAATAACAAGGAGATCGAATCCTACATTTCCTCTTTCTATGTTTAGGATGATTCAAATTTTAATAAGTCATGAAGGAATACTTTCTCCGAGACAAAAATGTTTTTCTGAACTTGAGACTGTCTTTAAATATAGTCAGTAGAACTTTTGGATGGGAATTTGGAAGTAATTAGCACTCCCTGTTTTGCAATGCGTTTCTTTAATCTGCTCCTGAATCAAATGAGAGTTTAAAGGAGTAAATTTTGAATTTTTATGTCCATTTTTTCTTCAGGTTTTCCATCTTCGAGTTATAAATAAAATGGAAATGTATGGCCAAATTTATGGAACCCCAACATCAATACCAAACAAGGCATGACTTCCATGAGACTCCCGTAAGAAAGTCTGGCCCAATTAAAAAGGAGTCTATTAAATATTTTAACATTTTATCAAGCTATCAAGCATTCTATCTAAGCTAAAAGTTAAAAAAGAAGGAGTAATTCCATTTCTGAGGTTACTTAAAGAGAAGCTATTGAAAAAGCCTTACTACTCCATCAAGGAGTTTTTCAATGATCAGGTATAGTTACTTACTAAGAATGCAAAACAGAGTCATAATGATATTGTTTTAGTTCATAAGATTCTAAATTTGTTAAAAATCTGCAACTGACCTGTACCATGCCGCAAAGCTTATGTATTGAAATAAAAGTATTATTGTTATTATTATTGAATAGATTAATAAATAGGTAGTAAAGTAGTAGTAGTAAAGTCCAGCCGCCCAAACACATAGCCCACATGCCCCAACACACAATTAACTATCTCGTATTTTTGTTGTTTTTTTTTTGTGGGCCGTCGAACCTGTTGTCTATTCTCAACAGAACTGCCGTTTTGCGTATAATTAATGATATTTTTCAATTCACTGATGATTCCACCGGTTGAGAAAAGATAAAGATTACACAGTTTGGTTCAGTGTATTACTGTAATGCTCGAATATACTTGTATCTGTAATCTTTTCTCAACCGGTGGAGTCGTCGATGACTTTAGACAAATTGCAGATATTTTAATTAACTGACGTGGCGCTTCCAGCGATTGAGAAAATATTGCAGATCAGAGTATTTTCATGCAGAATAGTCATACACTGAACTGAGCTGTGTAATCTTTTCTCAACCGGTGGAATCATCAATGAATTAAAAAATATCATTAACTATAAGCAAAACGGTAGCACTGATGCTCAATTTCTTTGATCATAACTTCAAAATCCTTCTGTTCTTTCTGCAATTCTTTAACAAGATGATAAAAACTGGGTTGTTTTTTCCCAGCCATGAGACTGAAATGCCGGTGCTAAGCTTCAGTCAGGTCATTAGTCCTGGCAGGAGGGTGTAATTCAGGGCAAATCGCAATTTGCCCACCCATTCGGGGCAAAAAAGCATTTTAGCCCAAAAAACTGGGCGAATGGCCATATGCCCGGGCAGATCGTGATTTGCTCAGCCGCCGGGATTTGCCAGTAACATATCCATGGAATTTCATCAGGTCGAGTTTTGATTAATTTCCTACCAGCTGTTTTTCTGTTGTTATATTTCTCGCCATATTAGCCATTTTTGATGTTCAGAAATATGCTTACGCCCTATATGTTTCTTTTAAATGCTAAATTTCTAGTAGGCTGATTATTTTAATGCAATTTTTTACAAGCACTTTGCCAAAGGCGAAACGGCAGTAGGCAATTTGTCTCTTATGTCTAATGCAGTAGGCGAAGTGACATGCACCCACAGTACATAAGACAACGTTAAAACAAAACTCTAAAATCCAGAAACAAAATTAGGAGTTGTTCAAAAGATGATAGATTCTACCTCAGCGGACTGTCAGCGTTTTGTTCAGCAACCATTCTTTTCCGCTTGGCTTGAGGTGTCTTCGAAGCGTGCGACTTTGGTTTCAAATTGAGAGAAGAGAGAAGCTGAGACTGAGGGTCTTCAAGTACATTTGACGTAGAGTCAGAGTTCCGAGACACATCTCCTGTGAAAAAAATGTTGCGAAAAATTGAAATAACTCAAAAATGGATCTTTGGATTTGGATAAAAAATAGGGGATCTGGGGGTCTCCCCCAGAATTTTAAAGGGGGGTCTGGGGGTCTCCCTCAGATTGAAAATGGTGTGAGAAAGTGTTAGTAGCTTATAACAACAGTTTATTTCTTCCCCTCCTTCTCTCTCAACTCTTTTTTCAACTAGATAAATAAAAGATACGTACTATATTTCAACATTTTAAAATGAGAGAGTGAATTATCTCCTGTAAAACATAGAGAGAAAAGTTGAACAGTTCTAAAGTGAGTTGAAGAAGAAGAATGGAGACAAGAGTTGCACAGCTGAAAAGAGAGTTGAGAGAAGAGAGGAGATGGAAAGGAAAAGATTCTTCCGCAGTTTTTGCGGTTATATTTAGCAGAGTTGCCAGAGTTATACCCCTTTTTTTAAATAATTAAAAAAAAAAAAAAAAATTACACAAGAAATGAAGAAAAATAGAGAGAAATAGAGAGTTGAGAAATATTTCGTTTGAGAGAAAAAAAAAAAAAAAAAAAACTAAATATATTTAGAGCACTTTACCTCCATGAGTGCTCTAGGTATTTCCTTCCCAAACTTGAGAGTCCCTGGCAGGTTGCCGTTACTCTCCTCTTTCCTATCCTTTGTTTTGAGAATACTTTGATTGTCTTTCCTACCCCTTCTTTTTTATGCAGTCCAGTCTTTCGCTGTGAAATATCAGCATAATGAACCACGTGTTACGGCGGCTTGACTTTACAACATAAAAGATAAATAGATAAATAAATAAATGGATGATAAAATAAATAGGTTTAAGGTTCACCTGTCAATTCCTGTTCATCATCAGATGACTCCGGAGGTTCAGCATAAGGGGGCTTGGCATACGAATGCCAGTTCGCCACCAGTTTACTGGTGTATTTAGCAAGATCTGCAGAGACTTTCGGTTTGGGACAAGGAATAAGTATGGGAGTGAAATTTTTGGAGTAACGAATCACATAAGAGTTTAAAACAGCGTTAGTCTTAGATTTCTCTTCTGGATTTCCAACAGATGCCGAAAGTTCCTGCGTGTTATCAGAGGGCTGCAGCAGTTCAATTTCAGTATTCAAAATTGGTTCTTGAATTGCTGCATACTCTTGGAATCCTCGCAGAAATGCCACCACATTTTCGGGAGTTTCTGCAAGTTTGGGACGAGCATTCAAAGTAGTCTCTTGAACTGCTTTTTTGGAATTGAGTTCTGAATCCACACGATCCTTGACGTTCTGAAAATAGAAAGTAGATTTGTCAAAAGATTTGTTCAATCAAATTATCCCTTCACTACATGGTAGGACACCGGTCACCAGTGTCACCTAATGTAAAAAGTCCTTCATTAGACAATGTAATGTATATTTTGACTTATTTCAAATTGTACCACCAGTGTCACATTATAAGAAAACATAAAAACGGGCTCAAACACTTTTCAAAAACTACCAGCACTCATTATAATGCGTTTAATGATGGAAATCATGGCCGGAGGGGGTACTTTGCCTCCGTATCCAATTCAAAACCAATTTCATTATTTTTAACCAAGCTTTGGGCATATGTTTTTTGAAAAATTCAATCAAACTAAATTTTTTTTTTTTGAAAATTTTGAATTTTTTTTATTTATTTTCCCGTCAATTCTTACGGTGTTATAGCACATGTAAAAAATGAGTCAAAAATAGAAAAATTAGAATTTTAAGGAAAAACTGTCCATCGCTAAACTATTTTTTTTTCTATTATTCCCATATATAGGAAAAACTGTCCATTGCTAAACTATTTTTTTTGCTATTATTCCCATATATATGACCACACAGTAAATTGAAAATCCATTCTTGGTTGAAAAAAAAAAATCTCATGCAGTGAAGGGTTATCTATTGTCGTAAAGCCAGTGATTGTTTCGATGGAAGTATAACTGTAAACCAACGAGCTATACCACTGTACCTACCAATAGAGGGGCTAGTACTATGACCTTCAAAAGAGAGTTCCCTGATCGAAATGTTTACTCTCTTAAATCTCCGCAACCTTTAATCAGTTTTGCAGCTTTCAAGTGTTTAAAGACTAATCAAGTGACCCTTTCAAAGTACGTCATGAACAATCGATCTTCTATCGGAAACAACCGGGAAACTTTAACAATAAGAATTTCAACCAGGGTACTTTATTTCGAGAGTCATAGTACATATTACAAGTCCTTCCCCAAAGTGAGGCAGCATGGGCGATTTGGTTTTGGTATGTGTGCCTCATTACTTTTAATCTTAAACCAAAGATTGTGATTAATTCAGTGAAAATTTGTTATCAATGAAAGAGTAAGTCCTTTAGAGTGGCTATCTAGACACAGAATTCTAATGCAACTATCCTGGTGTGAAAATTTGGCTTGTTTCTGTCATGTGTCAGTTTCCAGGGGTGCAAAATGTGCCCAATCTAGCAATCCGCGGATCGCGTGAAAGTGAGGAAATTTCTGGGAAAGTGAGGAAATTAGTCCAACTTTTTTTTTTTTTTTCTTCTTTTTTCTTCAAATAATGGCAATGAGGATTTCCCAGGAAAATAGTGTAAAAAATGGGAAAATATCAGTCATTTTGCGAACATGCGGTGTTGAAATGTTAAAATAAGCAAAAAAAAGTCATCAAATTCAAATTTTTGTGAGGAAATTTTCTAAAATCCTGTGAGGAAATAAGTCATGGATCGCATGAAACTTCCGAAGTTTTGGAACATTTTGCACCCCTGTCAGTTTCTTACCATGCAAATCCTTCCAAAAAAAACAATAATATTGGCTTTTCTGTCCAGATAGCTAATCTAAAACATTTGCACTATTGTTTACTAAGATGATTCCAAGCGAAACTTTCCCAGATTTCAATCTGTTGGATAGCACCACTGGTCGCTAATAGGAAAAGTAATGTTTTCGGGATTTTGAAGTGAAAACAGAGAAAAAACACTTAAGTCAAGAATGTCAGGACCTGCAAAATTTTTGTGTGGATTTTTTGAGTCCAAAATGAGCAAAATTAATTGAGAATTACAACCGTAGTTTAGGAAATTTATTTTGCTACTAGCTTATTGAGCGGAGTGAGTGGAAGTGATAATAAGTCTATCTGCCTCACTCACACTAATTGAGACCTATGGGAATCAGTAGCGCAATGAGAGATTCTTCATCTCTCTTTTTTCTCCATTAAGAACCGTATGTTAGACAAGGATGGACAAGGGGATAAAACCCCTTCTTTCTGTCCTTTTTCTACTTATACATTCAAATGGGAAATGAGAGAGATGGAAGAGATCCTGGTTGCGCCAGTGATGGGAATTTTCATATTTCATAATGTCCAACTTTCTTTTTGAGGATTTCAGCTTGAAACTTTCAGAGTATCTTCTTAAGGTATGTTTGCAGGTCTTGACGTTCCTCAAATGGGGCTATTGCACACTTTTGCTATAAGCGATTTAATAGTCGATATTGGCGTAAAAACCTCAAAAAATAACGATGGCGGCACTAAAAACTTCCAAAATCCACTCCTAAACTCAATAACCGTAGTTATTTGCGCGAGCGTAATGGTGGCCGAAGGCACTAACAATGGGAGATTCCTATCTTAATTTCGTCACTCTTTCTATGCTGACAAGGATGATTCACAGAGTAATTAGTCATCAGAGTGATGATCCACATCCGATGAATGGTACCGCAACACCAAGTGACACCGGTGTCAAATGAAAGTAGTCTCTTATTGGTCACTTCTTGATGGAGTTTCAGAATTGTTAGATGGGAATCTCCCATTGTTAGTGCCTTCGGCCACCATTACGCTCCCCCAAATAACTGCGTTTATTGAGTTTAGGAGTGAATTTTGGAAGTTTTTAGTGCCGCCATCGTTATTTTTTGAGGTTTTTACGCCAATATCGACTATTAAATCGCTTATAGCAAAAGTGTGCAATAGCCCCATTTGTACTTCTAGCATAAATTCATTAAGTAATTATAGCCAAAATTTTCCGACTTATTGAGCAGCGCAACGGGGTGTCCATGGTTTGAACTAATCAACCCTGGAATCATCTTAAAACCAAATTCAAATGGATTTGTCATTACTTTTTTTTTTAAACTTTAAAAGTCTAAATTCATCTTATAACCGATTTACCTTGTCTGGAAACGATACATTTTCTGCAGGTTTATCAACATTATGAATATGCTGGAAACACTTTTCCACCAGAGAACTCCTGTACGCCAGATCATCCATCGTCTGGAGAATTCCAAGGCATTCCAGGCAAATTTTCAGTGGAAATGTGTCCTCCCTGGTCACCTGTAACAAAAGAGATCACAAAAGGTCAAAAGGTCACAAAAGATAAAATTGAAAACTTCGGATAAAAGTTAGATAATAACAATGGCCCTCAGTCAAACATGTTTTATTTCATTTAAAATTTCTAGTACATGAGCCCCTAGATCGCACAGGTCAAAAGTTATATACATGATATATTACAAAATAACATTGGCGAAATACTTATACATGGATTTTCAAGCCATGGATTAAATGGTGTAGATTTGCAGCGGTGCGTTATTTAACTCACCAGTACTTAAGGTGAATAGCTCAAATTGCTAAAATTGAAAAATTCAGATAAAAAATTGATAAAAGTAATGACGCTCTATAAAAAAGATTAGACGATAACATTGGCAGAAACCATATTGATTAAGTTTTGGGCCAAGAATTGAAGTGTGCAGATCCACATCGGTGCATTTTTTTATTTACCAGTACTTATGGTGCAGCCAGAGCTGCACTGCTCTGTTTTTTTAAGGCGACTCCAGAATCCAGGGCCCGTTAGTTCCAACTATATGCACCAAGTCACACTGCTTGAAAAGTCAATATTTTATGGCAAAAATTGATGAATATAAGCAAAAACAACAAGTTTTAAAAACAACGGCACTTGTCAGCATACTCCAGGAAAATTCTCTGAAAGTTTCAAGCAGAAACAATCAAAAATAAAGCCGGTTTATTGGAAATAAGAGAATTCCCGTAAGTCCCAATGAGTGCAAGTGAGGCAGATGGATTTTGTCTATCTCGCACTAACTGAGCTTAAGACAACATTAATTTTTTTTAATACGACTTTAAGTAATTCTCAAAAAATGTTGTTCATTTTTGGCTCAAAATATCCATGATAAAATTACACAAGTCTCTACGTTCTTGGATTTTGCACTGTCTCTATTCTTTTAATGTAAGTCAAAAACACAACTTCTCCAAAAAAATATTGGTGCTATTCGTCAGATTGAAATCTGGTAAAATGTTGCTTGGAATCGCCTTGACAGCAGTGTAATGCACCTGGTTGATCCAAAGCGAGTTATAACTTTTGGTAGACTGGATAAGATGAAGAAAAATAGAGATAGGTAGAGATGATGTACGGGGTTAGAGGCCGTTTCAGATAGCTTCGGTTCTGACAGCTCTTTGTTTACATGCGCAGAATCCAGTGTTACCATCCGCGTGAAAACATCGACCCAGCTCACTGCGCGAATCATCAGAACTTTTTGCGCTTAATAGACTTGGTTAAGTAGCGTAATTAGTGAATAATAGAGATTTACGATTAAAGATGATTAACCAAATCCATTACGCGGCAAAAAGCTTTAATTACTAAAGGAGTG
This sequence comes from Trialeurodes vaporariorum, assembly GCA_011764245.1. Taxonomy (NCBI): domain Eukaryota; kingdom Metazoa; phylum Arthropoda; class Insecta; order Hemiptera; family Aleyrodidae; genus Trialeurodes; species Trialeurodes vaporariorum. The sequence goes on along the minus strand of VMOF01000013.1, from coordinate 14,218,080 downwards.
GGTAGGGATGAAGTTATCACGCGGATGGTAACACTGAAGCGGGCCTGCGCGAAGGATGTAATACCATCCTTCCGCTCATGTAAACAAAGAACTGTCAGAACCGAAGCCATCTGAAACGCCCTCTAACAAGTCTAATCAAAATATGATAGCTAGATTACTTAGATTGGTCAATAGGTGCTCAAGACTGTATGATAATCAATTGGTCAACGGTGCTCAAGACTGTATGATGATCAATCGGAAAAATTCCGTAAATTAGACCGGGCAACCACGTGACTCGTCTCCACCAATCACCAAATTCCATTCTTATCCAATCTATCCGAAAGTCAGGAACTGTGGTAAAAATAAAACCTCTATTAAAACAGGTCAGTCCAACAGTGCTGCGTAGTCTTTCGCTATTTTCCTGTAGCCACAATGGGGTTTCTCAAAATTGGGAAATCAGCTCCGATTAAGTCACAAGAACTACAGCGCTATCAAACTGACCTATTTGAAAGGGCCATGGCAAATTAGACGTCTTTCTGCAGATGGCCAACCAACTTTCTTGTGTCTGCAAAAGGAAACAGACTACACTGGCAACCCATGGTAGTTGGTTCCCTTAAACTGACACGATAAAAAAAATGGTTCCCTGCAGAATGACGTCCAATCAATTGTATGAAAAAGAACAAACCTTAATGGGCAAAAACTTGTTGATAATTTCACTTGCTTTAGAGCCAAATTCAAAAATCTTGCAGCATTTGACGTTCTTAACTCCGCAGACTCTACACCAACCATAAGAACAATCTTTGACAGAATCCAACTCAATTCTCGATTTAATTCGAGCTTCCGACATCTCTATAACTTCCGCAGACACAGCGTCTGAGCCAGGGTGTTCTGACATTATCCGCTTCACAACACATCGGTGCTCCAATCGTGTTCTCCTTTCTTCAATCTTCTCATTAATTGTTTTCAACGGAGTTGCCGTGTACGAATGATCTGAATGTTCTCCCTCCCACAGCTGAGGTTTAGCAGCAACCGCACTACTAGTATCATTGAAAAGCCGATTTTTTTTGCGTTTCGTTCCTTTATTTTCAGTGACACTCCTCTTGAGCGAACCTTGTTCCTTCTGATTAACCGAACTGGTTGCCATTTGGTGGGGATCCACAAGAACTATCATTCTGAAGGATACAGAAGAACTTTTTACAGTAACTCTGAACTTATGAATGAAGTTAAACTTGGTCAACTTTAAGCCACCGAAAGGTAAAGACTTGAAGGATGACCGGATGGGTCTTCAAGGAGCAGACAGTTAAAAACCATAATTTCAGTTGACTTGCTTACAAACACGTAACGAAGCAATTAGGATTAAACATGACAAATAAAATTGGTCCAAAGTGACATAGATCTCGAAATCGCGTTACTAAAATACTAGAAATACAAAATGTTAGACGAACTGTTTTATTATTATTAGTGTTTGGTTTACTCGTTGACACACTGATAAGAGCCAATGAGAGGTTAGTTTGCGATGTTGTCCGGTGATGACCGGAGATGACCGAAGACTTTTAGTAAACAGCATCGAGTTTCCGGGAAAAAGTAACTACTTGGCAACATTGTTAATATTTCGCACCAATTTTATGTGACCCCGGGAAAAAACACTACAGATCCTAATCGCAAATTGGCGCAAATGTAAATGAAGCATTCATGATGAGACGAAAAAAGTCAGTTAAAAAGCTAAGAGCTACTCTTTCAATGTTTTATCTTGCTTACCTTCGCACTTTAGTGCATTCATCCTCACCCAAAAATATTATATTTTGTTCAAATCAATCTATCCTACACTTTTCTCTCGCAACGGAGCCATATTATTTTTAAAGAATTTTATCATTTTTTCAACGCGCGCAAAATAATCTGAAATGATGTGGATTTATAGCTTTTAATTTACTGTAATATAGTTGAGCCCACCACACGGATTTTACCGAGGCGAGGGATGCGTTTAGAAAATCATAATAAGTTGTGAGAGATGGACAATACATGCGCATGGTTGCAGATAGTTGCATAACTTTTCACAACGCTGTTCTCGCAGGAAACTTTTCATCCGTTAATAAAGTGCTTTTAAATGGCCGTTCAAAGTTCGCTCATTTCCCGAAGCAACCCCTTTGTGACAACTGAAAAATATCCAGTGGTGACGCGAAGTGCAATTTTCGATCGCGAAAAAAGCGTCAATCAGAAACAACCACGAATTTCCTTCGTTGTTTTTCTTCGTGTTTTCCTTGCTTGTCAGTCGACCCCGCACATTTGAATTGTGTTTTTCGCGTTTGATAAGTGATCTGCCATGCTGCCCCAGTGTGTTTGTCAAGGTGTTAGAAGTGCTCCCGAAAATTGTTTTTTCCCGAAACTCAAATACGAAATTTTGTCCTTTTACGATGTGTTTTTGATCCGCGGTGATTGTAAAATTTTGGTGAACCGGATTTCGAGCGTTCTCGATGTGATAATTAACTATGTCAAGTTCTGCTGTTATTTTCAATGGTGACAAATTATCAAGCCATGATATGGACACTAATATGGTTCTGATTTCGAAGCCTACTCGTGAGAGATCTAAAAGGATTGAGGCTTATTCTGTCAATGACAATAATTTTGAGAAATCGTCTTGTGATTTTGACCATCTTTACGCGAGCAATATGAAAAACAGCAACGAGAATTGTAAAGTTTCTGAGCTCAAACGACTCAAAGAGTTGTTGGTCCTGCACTTGGACCTCATACAGCAACAATCCGATCAGCTACAGTCGAAAGACAAAACAATCGCATCGTTGAAAGAAGAAAATGAATTGGTCAGTAACCTTTCTTACTTTCTCACACCCTTAATTACTCCTTCCATCCTTCTTATATGATTTGTTTTCCTCAAATTCATTCATTATTTGGGAAAAAAGGTAACCCTAACCTCACTTTTTTTCGCTTCCTTATGTCAGTTGCTGTTGTTGTCCGAGTCTTGCAAGTCGATGTCGATTGTTTATTGATATTGGTTGGTGGGGGCAATAAGAAGCGGGGAAGCGGATAAGCTGCAGCCGATAGCCTCAGGACCGATTTTCGGACTAGATTTTAGTAAACTTTTGTGACTTATATCTTGAAATGTGTTGTTGGAAATCCATTCATTCATTTTCTAGTAAGTGATCTCTTTTTAAATTTGTCCTCAACTCTCCTAGTTTTCGAAACGTGCATCTTATCTTGAAACTTCACGATCATAACCTCTAAACTCTCAGCCTCCCATTCCTGAAATTGAGAAGATGGAAAAGCCTTCGCAGGGTTCTTGTTTATTCTTCAACTAAATTCAAAAATCTTACATCTTATCCAAACCAAGATGATCCCAAATTTACTCTTTTATAATCAGTCATCTCTTGTGTTAGCCATGTTTTAAAATTTTTCTCTCAAGTTGTGTGTGAGTTGAAAGTTTTCAGTTCATACTTTGGACATTTTGTTTTCATTTCCTGAATCTCATTCCCAAAAATATCGGAAAGTACTTTCTCTGAAGATTTATCATTAGTTCTGCATGAAGAGTTATTATAGGAACTACCTTTTTTGAAACTGGTCCATTATGAAAATTTTCAGTTATCCATCTTATCTTATCCTACACCCCAGTCATGAGTATTCCTTGTTAAGGTTAGGTTAGTGAACTGAAACATTTTTACCCTCTTCCTTTTTCTTCATTTACTATTTATCTGTTGCCACCCTTTGCACCACTTCAAGTTTTTTGACTGAAGTCTTTCTCCTTTGTCTGTAGTTGTTTCCTAATTCATACATTGTGTGAATATAACCCGCAAAAGTATTCTTCCCAACTTGAGTGGTTAATATCCTTTTGAACTATTTAACGCAAGCGTTTATGTCTGGTTTGAGTCCAACCTAAGCTCTGTTTGATTTTCTTGTTAGTTGCTGTTTTGAGAATGCTGCCGACATCGATGACTTATCTAGCTGCATTTATTAAACTTTGTAACCTCACTTTTTAATTTTGTTCAGCGCTGACGCATGGGATGCATTTCTTTTCCATTTTGCACGAATTGACCAGGAATTTCCTAGAATACGCACAGATTGAATCAAATTTCTCAGATAATGCGCAGATTGGGTCCATGGAAGTGTCTAGGTTCACTCCCAATTGTATACTTCAGATTGAAGCGGTTAGGAAATTTACCTTTTGTAAACATAGATGTAAACAAAGAAGCAGCCTATCCAATTGACCCCATCAGCCTCCTGAGACCGCTGGATTGTCAGAGCTGCCGTTTTGCATGTAATTGATGACATTTTTCAATTTACCGATGATTCCACTGGTTGAAAAAAGATTACTACACAGTTCAGTTTGTGACACTAATGCATGAAAGTGCTCTGATCTGTAATCTTCTCACAATCGGTGGAAACTCTGTTAATTAATTATAATATCCGCAAGTTTTTTAAAGTCATCGATGACTCCATCGATGACTCCGCAGATTAGATTATTTTTGTGTGGTGCAGTCATGCACTGAACTGACTTGTGTAATCTTTTCTCAACCGGTGGAATCTTTGGTGAATTGAAAAAGATCGTCTATCTTAGACAATCTCCTGTCGGTCGATAGGCATCAGATGGGGAAAGAAAAAGGTTTGTACCGTCGCAAATGCCCTTAGGGAAGTTTTATTTAAAATTGATGGATTGCTATAGTTAAAGGTAGCTACAGATTCATTCTTTTTTGACTTGTACTTGGACTCTTGCTAACTTTTCCTGCAAGTGTTTGAATAGGTAACTCTTGAGTAGAATCTAGCAAAAGTTACGATGAGCACGTTAAAAAATACAAAATTCACTCATAGACTCACAAAATGACTAAAAGTTAAATTGTAATGGTGACGCTGCGCGGTTACTATGGGGGTTTCCTATTTAACTTAAGACTCCTCCACGTATTTCTATCGGGGGATTCCTATCTAACTTAAGACTCCTCCACGCATTTCTATTGGGGGATTCCTATCTAACTTAAGACTCCTCCACGCATTTCGCATTTCTATCGAAAGAGAGACAAATGAGATTGGAATCTCCTTCGATACCTGCATTGTTCCACCATCCTTACTCTTAAATGGCGGAGTTACGCTGGTGTAATGGGGGATTCTCGTCTAATTTGTCACTTCCTCTATAGTAAAGAAAAGAAAGCCTCAGGCAGGAATCTCCTATGGTAAGTACCTGTGTGGTTCCGCCATCAAACCTTTTGAACCTAGAAGTCATCTTGTGAGTCTGTGTTTGAATTTTGTAAGATTTTTAAGGTGCTCATTGTAACTTTTGCTGGATTTTACTCATTAGTTAACTATTCCATTACTTATAGCAAAAGTTGGCAAGTCTTTCCAGGCTCACTGTCCCACCCGTCGCATTTTTCATCTATTTTTTTTATTCTCAAACATCGAGTTTTTATTTTCTGAGAGATTGGAAGCGAAAGAGGTCAGACATTGGCCACCCTTTTCATCGCTTAAACCTTGAAAATTTTAAGTCATTGGATGATAAAAGTAGTTTGAAAATGTGATGGGTGAGATGGTTAACCTGGAATGAGCCTCATTTGTTTCATCTTAATATGTTCGTTTTATTGAAATCAGTACACCTGATAACTGTCAGATCCACCTAGATTACTTTTGAAAAGTAATCAAAAAGTGCATAATCGATTACCATTTCCCCAACTCTGGATTCAACTGAGGTTGAAGACAAAGAAAATAACTCCCGTGTTTTATTTCTGCTTGCAGTTGAAACTGAGGTTGCAGCGGAGTGACAGACGCATGGCATTAAAACGGAGTAAAGACTCGCCTCAAAGAGAAACGCGGAGTGACGCAAGATTCTCTCACCTAGATCTAACAAGGAATGAAAGTTCGTGTGATAGTGACTCGTCGAAAACAACTCAAAGAATGGGCGGGAACGGAACTTCCATTTTATCAAAGAAGAACGTGCTTCTTCTCGAATCGGACACTAATTGCATGGTCAACTCGTCGCTCATCGCTTCGGGAAATGTCAAAGATGAACTATATTCTAACAAATTACCGCTGAGTGAAATCAATGTTCTGTCCTCGTCGGGACAGGATATGGAGGGTTTTGAGTTGATGAATGTGTCAGAGGGCTCCGGTACATCGAGTGCGTATCTTAATGGTGTTTCCTCGCACCACAGTATACTCTCGTCGAGTAAAAGAATCGGACGATTTCAAAGAAGTAGTCGGGAAAGTAACGTCTCAACGAATAGTGGTAGCGCCGTTAAAAATAACGCAAAACGAAGTGTGCCATTAAACCAAGTCGGTAATTTGAAAGCCATGAAGAATGATGAAAATCATGTTCTCAGCTCTTTTGATGGTTCAATCAGCCTAAAGAAGAAAGTTAAAAAGTCGGGTAAGTCAAGACTCTTCACTATTATTTATTTATTTATTTATTTATTTATAGAGTCCCTGGCACGTCGCCATTACTCTCCTCTTTCCTATCCTTTGTTTTGAGAATACTTTGATTGTCTTTCCTACCCCTTCTTTTTTTATGCCGTCCAGTCGTTCGCTGTGAAATATCAGCATAACGAACCACGTGTTTGGGCGGCTGGACTTTACTACTACTCCTACTACTACTTATTTATTTATTTACTTACTTACTTACTTATACCCGAATCAACCCTCCATAATAAAGCAGAAGCAAAAAAAAGCAAAAGTATGCAACAGACCCTCTGTCATTCCTTCAGATCTAAACAAAATTCGCCTGTGACTTAAACTTTTTTATGTCAAGACTTTCCTTTATGGAAAGACAACGCTCAAATTCATCTTCGTAAGTTTTCATCATGTAGATATGAGAAATAACGTTGGCAAATTCCGAAGACTATCGGTCTAGGCGCACCTACACTTCTAAAACGGCCTCTAGCTTAATTTGAATAATTTGGCGGTGACAGGCACAAAAAGTGGGAGAAGGGGGGCTTGGAAAGTCAAAAATTTATGCCCATATTAATATTTTATGTTAAGTCGTTTTGTCATTTTCGGGCGGTTCTTCTTTAACCTTTTAATGACTAGGTTAGTTCAAGAGAACACCACTCTTCCGTTTATACTGGGAAGGTAGTTAACTAATCGTACTTGGGGGAGTTGGAATTGCCTATCCTACGAATTGAAGGCTCCCGACGAGACCTCATATTGTAGTTTCATCTATATTTGCGTTTATTCGGACTGAGGACTGAAAGAATGTGTAATAGACTGGAGGAGGAAAACGAGTATACTCGGGCTTTGTCCATAAAGGGTTAATTCCTTTTTTTCTCTTCTCTTCTTTTTCCTTCTTTTCCCTGTTTTTCCTTTTTTATAGTTTTGTCTTTTTGGTCTTCAATTCCCTTTTACTTCCTTTCCTTTTCATTCTTTTTTTCTCTTATTTTCTTCTTCCTTCCCTCACTTTTTTAAGCCCTCCTTCCATATTCTTTTTTCAGGATTTTCAGCTTTTTAAACCTAATTCCCTGACTATGGGCTCTTGCAAACTTTTGCTGTGAGCTAATGAGTAGTCAAATCTGAGGTGAAAACCAGCAAAAATCACGAAAATCACACTAAAACAGTCTGAAATTCAGTACTAAACTCACAAAACTGCTATAATGGCTAGATTGTATTGGGGGTTCAACGCAGGTATCATGGGAGATTCTGGTCTAATCTGTCACTTTCTCTTCAGAAACACAAGGAAATATCTCAAATTCGATAGAAATCTCCTGTGATACCTACGTCTTTTCGTCACTAAGCTAAATTCTGAGAGTGAATTTCGAGTGAACTCATCGTATGCAAGAATCAACTCTTCAATCCCCTGTGGCAAAAGTTTCAAAGAGCCTCGTTGCCATTCCCTGATTTTCTAGGTACAGTGGCGTAGCATGCAATTTGGCAACGTTGCGGTTGGTCCACTTAAACCCATGAAAAAGATCGAAGTATTGGGTGTGCGGTGAAAACCTTTGCATTGGACCTTTTTCATGGGTTCTAATGGACGAAATTCAACGTTGCCAAATCGCACGCTACGCCTCTGCACCCGGAAAATCAGGGAATGGCAATGAGGCTCTTGGAAACTTTTACCACAGGGGATTGAAGAGTTGATTCTTGCATACGATGAGTACACTCGAAATTCACTCTCAGAATGACACCGACCTGACAGTACTTACACTGACTGACACACTTCCGTCTTTTCGATAAATTAAAACGACTCTCGGCTGCACGCAGCATCGAGGTACTGCAGAAGACTGGCCGACGCGCGTCGCGACGTTCGATTGTGTTTAGTGCCTTCATTTCGAACTCACGCAACACCAGCTGCACCGGCCCATAATTTGCCTTCCGTTTTAGGTGAGAAGTCAGCGGTTTGGTTCCAAGTTTCGCCAAAGAGTTGATTCGCCTTTTCAACCGCCATCTTAAGATTTCCGTACAACGCCTTTTGTCGGCTCATGAGTGGATTTTGAGCCTGTTTAATACTCTCAATGGGATTTTCACGCGATTAAACGCCACATTGACCCTCCATATTGCTGTAGCAAAAGTATGCAACAGAAATGTCAGAAATTAACAGCAGAACATTCGTCAAAGATCATCGGTGGGCTGCGCCTTCCTTTTTGAAACGAACTCTAGTAGATAAATATTCCTACTCTGCGGTACTTGTTTTGGCCTACCTCATGAATTGAAGGCGCTCATCGAAGTAGTAAGTACATCAGGTTGCTTTGATTACGAGAGGCTTCGCCTTTCATCTCGAAATTTTTAACTCAACTGCCAAAACTTTTGCGTTTGATAGTATAATCGACGAATTTAAGATTGTCGCGAGATTTTCAAGTTTCGCCTTCAAGGTTCTGGTTCGGTTACTTAGTACTTACGCGTATTATTACGCGGATAAAGATCTAATCATTCGAAAGAAACCTAGCATTGAGTCTAGGGACAAGGGCCCTAGGACCTAGGTTTGTGCTCATTGGGGACGGCCACCTATGTCGCAAAGGCGTAAAAATCACGTTTGATGCTTCGAGAAAGTTTCAAGAAGATGAGAGGTTTGGATGATTGTATATCATGCTGGTGTAATGGTGCAATGAATGAGAGACCAGGTTGTTTACCATTATGAATTCGCATTCGAAAAGGATGTATAGCTTATAATTTCTTATAGCTAGTGGCGTAGCCGGGGGGGGGGGGGGGGGGGTGGTTCAGGGGGTCTCCCCCCGCCCCCTGAAACCAAAATTTGTCCAAAAATAGGTCATTTTTTGCGTTTTCCGACATATTTGACCAAATTAGTATCTATGGACACCCCCCCCCCCTTGACAATTTTCGGACCTCCGAACTAGAGTCCCTATATGTAGAGAGTTAAGACAAGAGAAATCATGGGCGCCGCCATTGGATGCGATTTTGCACATTTGTTTACATTCTGAGGCCGTTGTTGTGTTTTGCTCCACAGCAAAGATTACAGATCCGCTAAGTTTGAAACGATGTAATCTTTCCCTGCTTTTGTTGATCGACATGTATTAACGCTTTTTAATGATTCTTTTGAGATTTATGGACATTCTTGTGGTGCATTATGATTAAAATTAACAGATTCGTCGCAAATTAACTCTTTTATCTGTAAAAGACCGTTGGTAAACAAAACAAAAGTGCAAAATCGCATCCAATGGCGGCGTCCGTAGAGCCTAAAATTCATCGACCAATCAGAAGTTGACTACCCTCTTGTCTCAACTCTCTACATATAGGGACTCTACTCCGAACCAACCAACCAACCCCCCCCCCCCCCCCCCCCCCTAGAAAAATTTCTGGCTACACCACTGCTTAATGCTTATGGCTATTACTCACGAGAGTGAGTGAGATAGAGCATTTTGTTTGGATACAATTTTGATCCTGAAGTCATCATTAAAACGGTCTGTAACCCCGCCAGACCTCCAGCTCCGCCTCCGGTGCAGACTGCAGGTGATGCCTGGACAACGGCGGATTCAGGAATTGAAGAGTTCTCTGGAATAACCACTTATAAAACAGTGGGTATGCTCAGTCTCAAAAATGTATAGTTCAAAGTGTTATTATGCGTGTGTTTCTGGTGAGTTAAACAGGTTATTCTTTTCATCTGATGAATGGTCTAATCAGAGTCCCTATATATGAAAGAGTCAAGACACGTGAACAGAAGTGAAGAAGAAGAAGGTGTCTGAGGAGCCTGGAGGCGCGCCTCTTGTTTACATTTTTATCCAACGATCTTCCCTCCAAAGATTACTTATACATGTATTCGTGTGGAAGTAATCTTTGTTAGGTCAACCTAACCTCCAATACCCGTTGGCTTCACTACCTGTTTTAAAAATAATGCGTGAATTTTATTCTGTTCTGAACACATTTTCATCAATTGCTAACTCAACTTTCATCAGCACAAGCTAAAAATGCCGAAAGTTTCCTCAAAGCTGGGCAGCAGTGAAGATGGTTCCATGAAGATGTAAGCAAGAGGCGCGCCTCCAGGCTTCATAGACCCCTTCTTCTTCTTCACTTTTCAGCAGCCAATCAGAGATGGAACCTCGTATGGCGAGACTCTTTCATATATAGGGACTCTAGGTCTAATAAGCTTCAATTATTGCAAGGAAAGGTCAATGCGTTTAGCTCATCAGAAAAAACACACAGTAAAACTTTGAAACATTAATTTTACAGAACGAACATACCCTATGTCTTATACGTGGTTTTTCCAGCGAACTCCCCAATCTCTCTCTCTCTCTCTCTCTCTCTCTCTCTCTCTCTCTCTCTCTCTCTCTCTCTCTCTCCCCCCCCTTTCTCTCTCCCTCTCCCTCTCTCTCCCTTTCCATTTGAACACATGTGTTAGATAAAGAAGACAGGTTGGGCCATTACGTGGCTTAAACCCTTTTCTAACTACTCGGGAAGAATCGATTTTACAGGGTTACGGAAATTCGATACTCTTCGAGATTCTGCCGATCGGCAAGTTCGGCCGTTTCGTCGGTCGCGGTTCTAGGTATGTCCCATCGCGATAGTAGGTAATTAACGCACGTGAGAGTTTAAGCGGGCATGGAGTCATAGACCCCCCCCCCACTCCACCCCACCCTACCTTACCTTACCCTACCCTACCCCACCCTGCGCACAGTGGATCGAGTCAGTGAGAGACAGTAGCGCACCGAGAGTTTCTTCATCTCTCTCTTTTCTCCATTAAGAAACGTATGTTAGATAAGGATGGACAAGGGGATAAAACCCCCTCCTTCTGTCCTTTTCCTACTTATACATTTAAATGGGAAATGAGAGAGATGGAAGAGATCCTGGTTGCGCCAGTGCAACGAGAGTTTCTTCATCTCTCTCTTTTCTCCATTAAGAAACGTATGTTAGACAAGGATGGACAAGGGGATAAAACCCCCTCCTTCTGTCCTTTTCCTACTCATACATTCAAATGGGAAATGAGAGAGATGGAAGAGATCCTGGTTGCGCCAGTGCAACGAGAGTTTCTTCATCTCTCTCTTTTCTCCATTAAGAAACGTATGTTAGACAAGGATGGACAAGGGGATAAAACCCCCTCCTTCTGTCCTTTTCCTACTTATACATTCAAATGGGAAATGAGAGAGATGGAAGAGATCCTGGTTGCGCCAGTGCAACGAGAGTTTCTTCATCTCTCTCTTTTCTCCATTAAGAAACGTATGTTAGACAAGGATGGACAAGGGGATAAAACCCCCTCCTTCTGTCCTTTTCCTATTCATACATTCAAATGGGAAATGAGAGAGATGGAAGAGATCCTGGTTGCGCCAGTGCAACGAGAGTTTCTTCATCTCTCTCTTTTCTCCATTAAGAAACGTATGTTAGACAAGGATGGACAAGGGGATAAAACCCCCTCCTTCTGTCCTTTTCCTACTCATACATTCAAATGGGAAATGAGAGAGATGGAAGAGATCCTGGTTGCGCCAGTGCAACGAGAGTTTCTTCATCTCTCTCTTTTCTCCATTAAGAAACGTATGTTAGACAAGGATGGACAAGGGGATAAAACCCCCTCCTTCTGTCCTTTTCCTACTCATACATTCAAATGGGAAATGAGAGAGATGGAAGAGATCCTGGTTGCGCCAGTGCAACGAGAGTTTCTTCATCTCTCTCTTTTCTCCATTAAGAAACGTATGTTAGACAAGGATGGACAAGGGGATAAAACCCCCTCCTTCTGTCCTTTTCCTACTCATACATTCAAATGGGAAATGAGAGAGATGGAAGATATCCTGGTTGCGCCAGTGGTGAGAGAGACCGGACATGGCTTGACAACTTTAAATGCGTGTATCTTTCTTAATACGCAACGTAGAAGTTTGAATGCAGTTTCATCGTTTATATTGTAAAATTGCCTACCAGAAACACCCCTTTCTAAAATTGTTTCTTGACAGTAAAACAATTTGGTAGATTTGGTAGAAGAACAATAGACTGTTTTAGTAGAGCGATATATCGTATCGATTGCCGTACGAGGGCCTCTGGTTCCAAACAAACTCTGATTCTAATGTAATTTCCCCATAAGCGAACTTTTGAACGGAAATTTAGGGTATTAAATCAAACAATTAATGCGACCTTTTTGCGATTATGAATTCTACGTCCTCGAAAATGCTTCATATTGCCTGGTTCCACCCGTAATACTGCCGGAATCAACAAGATATTACAGATTATACGATGCGTTTGGAGGTTGGAATCACCCAAATGTTATTGTTGTTGTTGTGGAATTTGGCGGGATTTCGGGCGATTCTAACCTACAAATGCAACATTTAATCTGTAATATCTTATTGATTTCGGCAATTTTAGTCAAGGAACCAGGCATACTCAAGCATTTTCGAGGACGTAGAATTCATAATCGCAAAAAGGTCGCATTAATTGTTTGATTTATTACCCTAAATTTCCGTTCAAAAGTTCGCTTATGGGGAAATTACATTGAACCAGAGTTTGTTTGGAACTGGAGGCCCTCGGACGGCAATCGATACGATATATCGCTCTACTAAAACAGTCTATTGGTAAAAAGCATCTTCTCGAGCACGCAGAATGTGCGTAAAGGAGCTCAAAAATTTGAACTCCCACAAGCGGTCATTTCGTTTCCATCTAATATTTTTCTGCGGTGGATTTATGCCAATCCAGTGGTGATTTCTTGCTGAATAAACCCTCAAAAATCATCTACAGTAGCTAGAATAGTTTTTTTTCCGACTTCGAAAAAATCGATTTTAGACCGTTTACTATCTATAAGAATCAATGTAAAATATAAGGTTTTTTAACCTCAAATTTAGCAACACTGTCTGTGGGGATGCGATGTGTGATGTGTGATGTGTATAACGTCGAATTGACAGTTGTTGAAAGGCAAGCGCTGCGCCGCACAGTGTGGGATATGCCCGATCTAGCGAGACAAAAGTCGAAAAATACAGTTGCTTAAAATTGTTCGAAAATGGATGAAAATGAAAGGTGAGGGTATGCTGATCACGAATATATGTATTGTTTATACATTTACTTCGATCCGATTAGTGTAAAACAGCTTTAACATTGACCTCCGCCATAGTTTGGTTACGACATTTCCTACAATCATTTTCTTAGCCTTAGATTTGATGCTATTTTAAGTATACGCGTTACAGTTTCGGGGAAAGTGTTGGTTGCATGTTGTAGAAGATGATCTGCTGATCATTTTGCACCCTATCATATTTACACAATGTCCTTTCTAATGGTTTTTTTAAAGTCTCAAAAGAAACGTTCTCCAACTCCTCAAGTTTACGTGAATCGTGATTTTTATTGGACAATAACTAAATTTGGCGGCGTTTGGCGGAACTTTGGTTTACACCACGTGAAAGCCCATGTTTCAGAGAACAAGTCCATGAAAAGAGTTGCTGCCACAAGGCGCCACCACGAAAATAAGATCAATTTGAAAAGTGAGAATCGCCAGTTCAGACCACACTTTTAAGTGCTTGTGAGAGCTCGCCGCGCCACGTACTGCGCATTTTCTGTACTCGCTCACTAGTAGGGATGGAAACGCGTTGCACAGCCATGTAGTTTCGCTGGCTCAGTCGGTTGCAGAGCCAAGAATGGGGCGAGAGGTTTGCAGTTCGAATCTGCGACCGCAATCAATTTTTTCTCTTCTTTTTTTTTCATTATTCTGGGCATTTCTTTAAAGGACCAATTCGTTTAATGTGAACGTTTCATTAATTAGCGTTGTTAAAGACTGACCCCCTGTTTTTTAGAGGAATAATTTTTGTTTTATTATTATTCTTTTTAATAAAATTATTTTGACAGTTTTTGGGCTTTTAGAGCACTTGACTTTAAAATTCACAAAAACTGACTTCAGATTCGTGATCAGCGACCCTTAAAACCCCCTGGAAACACTTATCGCGGAAGAAAGTCATTGGTCGGACTTTTGTCTAGCTAGATCGGTCAAATCCCACACAGTGCGCCGCGCCGCGCACCGCGTTGACTATAGTAAGTTCGTTGAGCGTAGTTGTGACTTGTGAGTCATGAATGAATCGCTGAACCGTGAACAGTGAACACGTTGTCACAGTCACCCAGTCACAATAATTCACAGGTGTGAGATGAGGATGAGAGCAATGTCTAACAATATTGAGTGCTGAGCTCGGAGTCCCGTAAGTACGCCGACCGCTGCTGCACCCATACTCCATAAAACTCACAGAGCTGCCGTTTTGCGTATAATTTATGGTATTTTTCAATTCATTGATAGTTCCACCGGTCGAAAAAAGATTCAGTTCAGAGTATGGGTGTTATGCACGAAAATACTCGAATCCGTGCGTGATCTTTTCTCAACCGGTGGAGTCGTCGATGACTTTGAAAAACTTGCAGATATTTTAATCTGTAGTTGGGCCTTGGACCCTACCATGCTACCTTGCATCGGATGTCCTTTTGGAGTGACCCTCACTCCTTCTCTCCCACCTTTCTTCCGTTTGTTAGTCACTCACGTTACAAACGTCAGACTGTTTACATTTAAACGTTGCAGACGGTTTTAGTGCGTGCGTGGTCAGCGGTTAGCCAACGAAGCTCTCATCGGTTTTAATCAGCTGTGCGGAAAAACTCGTGTTAACGTTTAAACTAGATCTCCCTCTCTCACCTCCTTAATCCTCATGCATAGCTATCTTTTTCTAGTGTCGAAATTTTTATTCAGGGTCTTGTTTCAGGACAGTTTTTTTTTTTTTTTTTTTATCAAAAGCGCAAATCGAGGATTTTTACGCCTAAACGACATTAGTGTGTCCGGCTGTTATGAATTTAAAACCAGGTTTTCTTATCATAAGATACCTCTTTCTCACCCCTTTCGCGGATTTTCTCACTTGTTTTGACCCGCTGATTTCGAATTCGGCCTTAGTTTTAACTTAAAACTCATACTTTTTTCAGAATTTCGAATTTTTTGCTAAGAAGACGTAATTTCAAATTTACGTAAAATCTAGGCCAGTTTAACGAAAACTGATAGCATTTTTGAAATCAGCGTCTAAAAATACACGAGATATCGATGCTAAAGTGAAATTATAGGCGTAGAATTATTCTAAAACTCTAAAAATTAGTAAAATTAACACTGATGGATGGTGAATGTCGCGGACACATTTTGACGTTTTTGATGCTTACTTCAAATCGAGTGGCTATCTGGACATAGTAATCGACGCAACCGTTTCTTTGGGAAGGATTCGCATGATGAAGGAACCAGTGGCGAAGAGTGCGATTTGGCAACGTCCCCATTTAAACACATTAGAAAGGTCGAAATGCCTGGTCATCGCCGATGACTGGAGCATTCGACTTTTTTGGTGAATTTAAATGGAGAAAATACATTGTTGCCAAATTTCACGCTTCGCCACTGAAAGGAACTGACACATAACAGAAACGAGCCAAATTTTCTCACTTGAATAGTTGTATTTAAATTCTGTGTCCACATAGCCACTCTAAAATACTTGCAGTTACACTTTCGTTTAAAATTAATTTCCACTGGATTAATTAACTACAATTTTTGATTTACCTAAAGTTAAAAGAAAGTGAAGCAAACAAATCAAATTCAGATCATCCATGCTGTCACACTTTGAGATAGGATTTTTAACATGTATGGCCCCCTCTATCGCTATAACTCGTTGGTTTCAATCAGATGTGCGGAAAAACTCGCGTAACGTTCCAAACTATTTCTCTCACTCTCTCACTCTCCCGTGACCCTTACGCCTATATCCATCTCTTTCTAGTAGAGTTGGGCAAATAATCGGAACGTAATCGATTACACGATTACTGGGTTATCGGTGATCGTCAAACCTTTGGATGGTAAATGTATTTTTCATAGATAAAAATAGTAAACTTTAGGGTATTTTTGATTAGATATAATTCTTCTGAATTTATAAGTAGATAAATAAATAATAATGTACGGCTGTAATGCACGAAAATAATCTCATCTATTATCTTCACACTCATCCGGTGGAGTCGTCGATGACTTTACAAAACTTCCGGTTAAATCTAATATTTTATAATTATATTAGATAATCTAACGGCGATTGAACCGATTGAGCAAAGATGACAGATCAGAGTATTTTCAGCATTACTGTCATACACTGAACTGAACTTTGTAATCTTTTCTCAACCGGTGCAATCATCGGTGAATGGGACTGATGCATACTTTTGCTGTAAGCGATTTAACAGTAGATTTTGGTGTAAAAACCTCCGAAAGTAACGACGGCAGCACTAAAAACTTTCGAAATCCGCTCCTAAACTCAACGCTTTTATTTGCGCGAGCGTTATGGTGGCTGAGGGCAGTAATAATGGGAGATTCCCATCTAACAATACTGCAAGTCCGTCAAGAAGTGACCAATAAGAGACGACTTTCATTTGACACCGATGTCACTATAGATGTCTCGCTACCATTCATCATTGGATGTGGATCTTTACTCAGATAACTAATTGAACAGGTTCATGCGAAAACGTCCGTTCAGTCCGTTGTCCATTTTTTTTTTTTTTTTTTTTTTTTTACTTTGTGAGCGCACATCACTCTTAAGAAGACACTGCGTCTGTATAAGTCCTGATCAGGATTTTTCCTCGGGTTCTTGCTCATATTTCCCTTGTCTTAGCAGGTTTCTTCAATTTTTTATTTTTTAATTTGCTAATTTTTAATTTTTTTTTTTAAATTTGTCTTCTCATTAAAAATATTTTGGAAATCGGACGTTTTCGCATGAACCTGTGCAACGGAGCTGTTGCAAACTTTTGCTACAGGCTTATTAATAGTTGATTATGGGGTATTACCCTGTAGAAATAACGATTAGCGCACTAAAAAATCACGAAATCCACTCCTAAACTCACGAAATGCTTTTAAACGCGAGACCGTATTGGCGGCCGATGCCGCGGTTTTCTTATGGCAATTGTATGCTTCTTCTTCTTCTTGTGTGGTGTTGCGGTGTAAATGGCGCTGATTGAAGATAGTGAACCTCAATGAAAACCGCGGCCCCGGCCGCCATTACGGTCTCGCGTTTAAAAGCATTTTGTGAGTTTAGGAGTGGATTTCGTGAGTTTTTAGTGCGCTAATCGTCACTTTTCCTGGGTATTACCCCTTCATCCACTATTAATAAGCCTGTAGCAAAAGTTTGCAACAGCTCCATTACTCTGTGAATCATCCTTGTCCGCATATAGAGAGTGACGAAATTAAGATAGGAATCTCCCATTATTACAGCCCTAAGCCACCATTACGCTCGCACAAATATAAGCGTTTATTGAGTTAAAAAGTGGATTTCGGAAGTTTTTAGTGCTCCCATCGTTATTTTTGGTGGTTTTTACACCTGCATTGACTGTTAAATCACTACAGCAAAAGTGTGCAACAGCCCCATTGAAAGATGCTATTAATTATACCTAGGCAAAACGGCATCAGCTCTCAATCAAAGTAACCTTCTATGATAGCGTTCTAGAATGCAGCCATTTACTTCATCGTCTTCATCCATGCCAAAAAGACCACGAATAGCCGCACTTTTCAATATACATAGATATATTACATCATAGGACAATGTAATCTTTTTCGCACGGATGCAGTATTGAATTCTAGAACGCTACATGTGCGCTCAGTATGCATTCTTGACTGTCGAAACTTCAGCGTTTGATTGTCCTTACATTGGAGGGGGGGGGGGGGTTGTCACATGTCACGTGAGTGTGAGATAGGTCGGAACGATCAACGAACTTTTTCACTGGATGACGTCATCACTCATCAGTGGAACCCTCCATTGTTATTACGGTTGCTTATTGCCTCGCAACCACTACCTACACCGTCCACGTCGCCACCTTTTTACTTTTTTCTGTTTTCTGTTGTTTCCGATTCAACGATGCGATTTTTGCCTGCCTAGGTTATTTCTTATTAATCTTTCCAGTCTCACAGTGCTTTCACAGAGGACGTCCCGTCTTGTCGTCTGTCTGTCGTTTGCCTTCAACTGCGTCTAGTAGTGCGTCTCTCATCGACGCGAACAATTAAAATTAAAAAGAGTTAGCAGCTCTTGAATCGAAACAAAACTCTCGAACGGTTTCGCAGTCTTGGTTTGTGGTTCGTTCGTTTGCGCTTTTTGAGGTTAAATTTTTTCGGTCCAGTGTTGCCGTATGTACTATAGAGTATCGACAGTGTTGCCAAATGGGGGTGAAAAAGCCGTATATTTTCCATTGATTTAAATGGGTACGATACGGCTTTTTACCCTCGATCTAGCAACATTGAGTATCGAACGCAAAAGTTTTGACAGTCAAGAATGCAGGATGAGCGCAGAAGGTTGCTTTGATTAAGTACACGAGTATTTGTCTCTTTATCTTGAATTCTTTGACTGCCTAAACTTTGGCCTTTGGTAGTACAATGGGCTGTTGCTGACTATTGCTGTAGGCGATAGAGATAGACGTCTTTTGTAATTCTTGAGAAAAATTCAAGTAAATTTAGTCTTAAGTGCGAGTGAGTTTCGTAATTTTTTAACCCTTCACTGCATAAGATTTTTTTTTTTTCTTCTTCTTTCCCCAACCAAATATGGATCATTCAATTCACTAGGTGGTCAAATTAATGGGATGAATAGCAGAAAAAAAAATTAAAAAAAATTAAAGAAATCATTGAACAGTTTTTCGCCAAAAATGGCCAGTTTTCTAATTTTTACTCGTTTTTTGTTGTTTTTGTTTTTGTTTTTTTTTTCTTACACGTGCTATGACACCATGAGAAATGGCGGGAAGATAAAAATAAAAAAAGAATCAAAATTTGAAAGAAAAAAAGAGTTTTAGTTTGATTAGATTTTTTAAATAGCAAATTCCAAAAGCTTGGTAAAAATAATGAAATTGGGGTTGAAGTGGATACGGGGGCAAATTTTTCCCCCGCCATGATTTCAGCTATTGAATGCATTATAATGAGTGCTGGTACTGGTAGTCTTTTGAAAAATGTTTTAGCCCGTTTTTTACGTTTTCTTACAACGTTACGCAGGTGACAAAAGAAGTCAAAATATACATTACAATGTCTGATGTAGGGCTTTTTACATCATGTGACACCAGTGTCACACTATACAGTGAAGGGTGTGCTCATCGTAATTTTTGCTTGACTTTTCTCAAGATTTATCCATTAAATAGTCATAGGCGGAATCAGCAATAAATATGGCAACTGTAAATGCTTCCCATTTGAATGCATGCGAAACAATCGATTAGTAAAAGAGCCGTGTGGCTCCCTCAAGAATCGATTGTTTTTCATTTTTTCAAATGGGACGAGTTCATGGTTGCCAAATTGCTGGATTTGCCCATGTCAATAGCTTTTTGCGAAAGTTAGCTCGAGTTCCATTCTATTACAATTATTTCCCTTTTAATCCGATAGATGGCGTTACTTGTCGCTGGCTCCGAAAATAGCCGTTTTTTGACGGTTTTCGGCTGATTTCTCTGAACAGACGAATAAGAGAGGAAAAATCGGAATGTCAGCACCTGCTTAATTTTTTGCTTGATTTTTTGAGCCATAAACGGGCCAAATTGGTTCTAAAATAAAGGCGAAAGTATGCAAAGAAGAAATCACGGGTAATTTGGAGTTGTATCAGTAAAGATTACAGGTTTCTGTTTCACCTGTAATCTTTACTGATACAACTCCACAGGCTTTTTTCTTTGCATACTTTCACCTTTATTTTAGAACCAATTTGGCCCATTTATGGCTCAAAAAATCAAGCAAAAAATTAAGCAGGTGCTGACATTCCGATTTTTCGTCTCTTATTCGTGTGTTCAGAGAAAACAGCCGAAAACCGTCAAAAAACGGCTCTTTTCGGAGCCAGCGACAAGTGACGCCATCTGTCTGATTAAAATTTTCGGGAGTTTGCCATAGAATCACCTTAAGAATGAATGTTAAACATAAACGGATTTTAATAGGAAATTTGGCAATACTGTGTGGTTGCAGCGTCGAGAATTGAGCTGAGTCGCCGGTTAGTTCGGCCCGCTACTGACTTCTCGTGTTTCCTTGCCGGTTCGTCCCTCGTAGTCATTCAGTCGGTCTGTCGACTCCGCGAACGCGCGCGACTTTTTCTCGCGTTATCTTCAGATTTGGATTTTATCAGTTTTATTTTTCGTTCTACGAGCGAAGATTTTCTCCCTTTCTTTCAATCGTTTTCGCTGAACGCGCACGAGTTTACGCTTTTACGTTGTGTTACGTACGTTTGCGATCGCGACAATGCCATTGGCGGATCCAGGAATTCATCCTTCTCTCTCTTTCCTAATTAGATTGCGTGTGTTAGAAAAGGACAGATCAGGATCGGTTCTCGTGTTTTTTGCCCCCTCTTCTTTCCTTTTCTAACGCATGCGTTCTAATGGGTAAAGAGAGAGAAGGAAAATTTCCTGGATCCGCTAGTGGACAACGCCGAGTTGCATTCGGCAGAAATCGGAGTCTCAATCCGTCTCAAGGAAGATCTCGTCATGTGATCGTTGAAACACATTTTCTGGAGCGGAGCGCGTGTGATGAACACACAAAAATTACATAATTTTTTTTTTTGTGTGTTATATCCCCCCCCCCCCCCCAAAAAAAAAATCGGCAGTTGTAATTTTCAGTACTTACGTACTTGCTACCGTCATTGTTAATTTTGATTTTATTAATTTTTTAATTCTCCCTGGAGATCTAATCGTGTGATCGTAAAAACACTTTTCGGAAACTCGCTTTTGAACGACCCCCCCCCCCCCCCATATTGTTAGTTTCGTTGGATCTGTTTCGTGTTTGGTTTTTTGTAATTATTTATTTCTAGTACTTTCTTACCTGCCACCCGTTATTGTTTATTTTAATGCTTTTGAACTTTTTTTTTTCCTCCAAAAAAATATCGTTAGTTTAATTGGATCTGTTTCGTTTTTGGTTTTTGTAACTTTTTTTTTGTATTTAATTACCTGCCACCGTTATTGCTTATTTTAAGTTTTCATTTCTCCTTGAAGATCTCATCATGTGGGCGTGGAAACATATTTCGGCAGCGCGCTTCAGAACTTTTTTTCCTCTAACGAAAAACATCGGCAGTTTTATTAACCTTTTTCGTCTTTGGTTTTTTGTAATCTTTATTACTTATTTACCTGCAACCGTTATTGTTTTTTTTTTTTTTTTTTTTTTTTTTTTTTTTTTTTTTTTAAGTTTTTGAATCTCTCTGAAGATCTCATCGTGTATTGATGGAAATACTTTTCGACAGTGCGCTTTTGAATTTTATTCATTAAAAATAACTGTTGTTTCATTGGGTCGGTTTTTTTTTTTTTTGTAATTTTCAGTACTTGCTTTCATTCGCTGTTGTTTAGTGTACCTTTTTTTTTTCACTAGTTTTTTTATTAGTTTTTTTTACTATCTTCCTCGAACTTTTTAGTTTTTGTTCTCTTTTTCATCAATATCTTTGCCTTTTTAATTGATGTGTACTTTTTGTACTTAAAATTTATTCTGTCGAGAGATTTGTTTTTTGTCGAAAAAAAAATTAACGCGTTTGAAATTCGTATTCGCTTGAAAATGTGCGTTTGCTCCCTGAAGTGTTTTCCCTGTAAAAGTTCACCGATAAAATTGTATTTTCTAGAAAAAGTTTACTGGCAAAATTCAGCGTCGATATCCGTGCTTTCTCTTATAAGAGTAGTTTTTTCGGAGTAGTGTTTCCATGAAATTTCGAATTTCGCTTCCTTCTCAATTTTACTGTGGCACTTGTCTCCTTATCCTTTAAAGTTTTTTAATTGAAATTTTTCTCCATATCCCCCCCCCCCCCCCTCAGTTAGTTTAAGCTTTTCTCCACCCCCTCCTGCTTTTAGGTGCGCTTTCGTCTCCACACTATTCAATTGTTACTTACTTATTAATAAAAGCAGCCAAAATCATTCACCTTATTTGATCACTATAGTGTTTTCCCCCTCTTTCGTCCGAGTTTTTTTTATTATTCTTTTTTCTTTTTAACGATGCCCAATGCAAACTATTATTCAATACCGTTTAATCGCAATGTGATTTATTAATAAAAAGTTTCTCGGCCAACAGTGTTACCCAACGAAGGTTCGATTCTGTAAACGCCGGACTTAATTTTTGTGTTTCATTTTCGCTCGAATTTTTTTGATAGTGTCTCGCAGTCTTTCGAATAACTCATTTATCGGAGCCGTGATTAGTTTTCGCATACCTAGCTACTTCGTCGAATGGCGTGTTGTTGTTTTTTTAATAATCGAGTGAAAACTTAATAGTTGTTACATTTTTCAGCG
The DNA here is from genome assembly GCA_011764245.1 of Trialeurodes vaporariorum. Classification (NCBI taxonomy): domain Eukaryota; kingdom Metazoa; phylum Arthropoda; class Insecta; order Hemiptera; family Aleyrodidae; genus Trialeurodes; species Trialeurodes vaporariorum. The sequence continues at coordinate 14,195,529 of VMOF01000013.1, read as the reverse complement.
AATCTTAAGCTTTAAGCTTTGTTGATTGTTTTATACTAATTTTTATCAGTATTCTAGCATGGACCCTAAGAGGCCTTGCAGTTCGCGAATACAATGCCTAGAGTTGTGGTTTTGAACTTAATAAAAATCAAAGGCCATGAAAAAGTCCGCTTTTAAATCGTGCTTCAAGAATTGTCTTTAACGAGCTTTGAAACTGTGCCGGAAGTGCTCCCAGCGAATTTTAATAAAAGCTTTTAAACTTTTTTTTTGTATACAGAAATTTTTACCTGTATTCTAGTAGAGACCCTCGGAGGCCTCGCAGTTAGCGTCTACAATGCCTAGAGTTGTGGTTTTAAAAATCGAAGGTCTTGAAAAAGTTCGCTAGCTAAATCGTATTTCAAGAAATGTCTAGAAGTGTTGTTCGTGTGTTCAAACGAGGATATCGCCGATATTTCAATGCAAGAGTTTCCCGCGTCAAAAGATTGTTGAAATATCGTGGCATGCTTCACAGTGGAACGATTGGCCGGCGAAAAAGTTCCCGTCCAAGAATCAAATGTCACCGACTCGGTACTAGGTATCCTAAACGCCTGTCTAAGTCGACTGGTCTCTGTAAAATCCGCCGGGTCATCGAAGAAGAGGAAGAAAGTGCCAGTTCCGGTGATAATATCGCGCGCGAAGAATCAGATTCCGGTGCCACCGTTTCCGGCTCGAATAGCGAGATTAGCAGCCCGGAAATCTACAGAAGTGCTCCCAGTAAGAATCGAAACTGTTCCCAAAATGTTCTCTGCGAAATTGCGAACTGTACCGGAAGTGCTCACATCGAGTTCGTGAACTGTGCCGGAAGTGCTCCCATCGAGATAGTGAACTGTACCGGAAGTCCTCCCAATGAAATTCAAAACTGTTCAGGAAGTCCTCCCAGGGAGATTCAGATCCATACCGGAAGTGCTCCCATCGATATTGTTAACTGTAACGGAAGTACACCCAGCGAGATTCGAAACTGTATCGAAAGTTCTCCCAGTGAGATTCAAAACTGTTCAGGAAGTACTCCCAGGGAGATTCAGATCCATACCGGAAGTGCTTCCAGCGATATAGAGTCCAACTTTACTGGTTTTTCTCCCAGCGAAATGAACTCTTCAAGTTTGAAGGTATCGAAATTCCAACGGAAAACCAACATTTCTATTTTAAAAGCTGTTTGCGATCGTTTTCCCCTGATTATCTTAACTCGTGTAGATTCACCTGATTTCGTTGCAGAACAAGTATCAGCTGAAACCGATGAATGCAGTCATGTCTCAATTTCACCCCAAATTCCGAGAACTGAGCGGAAAATGATTGGTACCAGAGCATTAAATACGCAAGAAACAAAGGAAACATTGCTTCACTCTGACCCGGTAAATGATAGCTCTAAATGTGTCCATGCTACCGAGGAGGAAAGTAGCCGGCTGATACCAGACGGTCCAAACTCTTCTCGGACCTCAGAATCGTCTGAAACTTCAGATCTTTTCGTTGTCGAAGCACAAAATAGTAAAGTCTGTTCTGGCTCAGAATTTCACAATGCCCAACCAGATACAGATAATTCTAGGATATCCAACTCCCCAGAAACAAGTAAAGTTTTAGCTCCCTCATTGTGGGAAACAGAATTTGCCAAATTCTGTCTTTCTTTAGAGAAAGAAAGACGTGATACATCTCCTGTCCTAGAAACAAGAAATCCTGTAATTTGTGGTAACCAAAATTTTGTTGGCTTTGAATCTGCTCGTCCGCTTGGTAAAGACCATATCTCTAACACCGATGCTTCGCTGTTGAAGGAACCACCGGAAGTTCCTGACTGTCCATCTATTTCTCCGCAGGACGTTCTCTCAAAGACTTATGGATTGGAGTGTGCGAATAGATCTTTTAAGCCCTTTGAAGAATCTAATTTTGCAGATATTTCAAGGCGAGGCTCACCTCTCCACAGTGATAAGTGGAACGCAGCAGATATTGAAGTTGCTGAAATCTTTTCTAATCAAACAAAGTTCGGTTTAAATTTTGATGAACCAAAAACTGTCACGACTTCACCGGAAGTGATAACCTTAGATTTATCGCCGGAAGTTGTCTCCGCAGAAAATCAGAATCTCCAGCCATACTTAGTTAGTTATAATAATAGTAATAAAAAACGTTGTCATCGTGAGAGAAAGAAAAATTTCTTCTCTAGTCCAGCCGAACAAAAAATGCGTTCTTGTGATTCCTCAACAAAACATCTTGCCAATCCAGAAATTACAACTTTTGAGCCATCTTTGATCTATCCTAGGAATATCCCGGACTCTTATCCGAGAAGAACTTTTATCTCAAACTCAGCTGAACCCAAAATGCCTTTTTGTGATCAGGTCTTTCACACAACGGAGCCTTTTTGTGATCAGGTCTTTCACGCAACAGAGCCTTTTTGTGATCAGGTCTTTCACGCAACAGAGCCTTTTTGTGATCAGGTCTTTCATGCAACAGAGCCTGTAAAACCATTTTCTTCCAATGTTCGTACCTCAGCTTTAGAACCTTCCTTCATCATTAATACAAATTTTTCGAGTCCTGAGAACTACGAAATTTTTGTCTCTGGTTTAGCGGGACAAAAAATATCTACATGCGTCCCTGTCACACCTTTATCGAAGCCTGAAAACAATCATCCGTTGAATTTCGAAGCTTCAGCTTTTACTCCTTCTTCAATGCAAGAGCAACCCATCTCAGCTCACATGAACGCAAAAATTCCTATTTTTGAGTCTATGCAGTTGACCTCCGAAGATAGTTGTTTGAACAAGACCCCGTTTCATCCTGTAGAATGTGATTTGGAGAACTATCTACCGTGGGCTCTGTTTAATCGATTGTTGAAGCGGGCGAATCATAGAATTTCCAACAAATTTCCGTCAGCCAAAACACAAAATTCTTCTGGAAACGGTGATTTTCTAACATTGTTCTCTCTTACTTCTTTTTTATTCACTCGGATTTTATCCATTTTCCTTCTTCTGTTGCTATTGTGAAGAAAACTTGGAAAATAGTGATCGGGCAGTTTTTAAGAGTATTCCCGATCTGGGAATGGGGCTGATGCACACTTTTGCTGTAAGCGATTTACTAGTTGATTCTGGTGTAAAAACCTCCAAAAATAATGATGGCAGCACTAAAAACTTCCGAAATCCACTCCTACATTCAATAAACGCTTTTATTTTTGCGAGCGTAATTGTGGCATAGGGCAGTAATAATGGGAGATTCCTATCTTAATTTCGTCACTCTCTCTATGCTAACAAGGATGATTCACAGAGTAATTAGTCATCAGAGTGGTGCTCCACCTCTGATGAATGGTGCATTGACACCTGGTGACAAATGAAAGTCGTCTCTTATTGGTCACTTCTTGATGGAGTTGTAGTATAGTTTGATGGAAATCTTCCATTATTTCTGCCCTAAGCCACCATTACTCCCGCGCAAATACAAATGTTTAATGAGTGTAGGAGTAGATTTCGGAAGTTTTTAATGCTGCCATTGCTTTTTTTGGAGGTTTTTGCACCAGAATTGACTATCAAATCGTTTATAGTAAAAGTGTGCTACAGCCCCATTCACTAGAGCGTTACGTTGCAACAGATAAGATTACAAGGAGTTATTTTTTTCACATGAGTCTAATTTTTTTAACCGGAATGAGATGAAACACAGCACTTTTTTACTGTGTAAATGCCTACGGGCAACGCTACAACGTTGGTAGAAGTTGTTCCATGAAATATGGTAGGTGACAGCTTGCCGCTTTCGGGGCTGTAGGTTGGTTCGTGTCTCTGCGTGTTGAAGTTAGTGCACAGAAACGCAAACTCGCCCATTATGTAGTAAACAAGCTGATCTCTCATCTGCCAAAAACTCTTAGGAAGCTCTAGAAACAACCTTTACCAACCTTTGCACACTGATGAAGCTCATTTCAGAAGTGGAGACGGAGCTCAACCTATAATCTTTGGAAATTTTTCAATGTTCTGTCTAATGTTACAAGGGAATGAAAATAAATTTGAGCCTTGACTTTACAACGTAGAACGCTTTAAAAGTCAAAATCTTAGGGACTTGACTTGTTTTGATTTGAAAAACTGGAAATTGAAAATTTGCCGAAGATTATCTATGTTCTCTGCCTACTCTTCTGAAATCTCTGAAATCTGTACTCTACCCATGAATTCTCTGAAATCAGGTATGTTTGTCATACCCGTCAGAAAGGTACTAAGTAATTGTAAAGTTTCAGATTTTTTTGGCCCACGTCTTTGGTTCTATTGACGTTTGGTTATTAGCAAATTTTTCCAACAACAGTTTTTGTAACTTTCAAGTAAACATAATTCTGAATGGATTACCGTAAAGGCACCTTTTTTTCTGTTTGGAGCTTGTTTTGGAAATGTATTATAATTTTGGTGAAAATTTTAAAAATATTTTTAATTTTTTTGTTTTTTTTTTTTTGTTTCAGACGATGAATATAGCTGTGATGAAGCTACGGATAGTTCAGAACTAATGATGACAGACGTTCCTTATTACACTATAACGGGTGGCGTACCAGCCGATATTTTAGATGAAAAAGAATTAACCTATGATAATTTAGAGGTAATTTCAAAAAATCATTTTTGACTTTTTTCGATTCATGGGTTGTACTGGCTTATTTATTAAGTTTTATTAGAGGACCACATTCCATAACCGAAAAATTAATCTTGTTCAAGGATGTTAAGCCGTAACTATGGAATGGTTGCATGGGCGGATACAGGGAATTGTCTTTCTCTCTTTCCCTCCATTTAAACTTATGTGTTAGAAAAGGACAGCAGAGGGGGCCATCACGTGACTTTGGCCCCCTCTTCTGTCCTTTTCTAACGCACGTTTTCAAATGGAAGAAGAGAGAGAAAACAATAATTCCCTGTATCCGCCCATGAATGGTTGGGTGAATTCCTGTTATGAAAATATGCAATTTTTCGCTCATCAAGATTTACAAATGGGGCTCTTGCAAACTTTCGCTGTAAGGAAATGAATAGTCCTATCTGCTGTAAAACCCAGTGAAAGTCACGAAAATCAATCTGAAAAAGTCTAAAATTCAGTAATAAACTCACAAAACTGCTCCAACGGCATAATCGTAATGGTGCTTCAAGGCAGGTATCATGGGAGATTCCCGTCTAATTTGTCACTTTCTCTACGAAAACACAGAGATATGTCTCAAATTAGATAGTAATCTCCCATGAAACCTGCGTTGAGCCGCCATCACGCCGGATTCTGTGAGTGAATTTCGTGAATTTTCAGTGTACGCATCGTCGTTTTTACAGGTTTTTATGCAAGAATCAACTCTTCAATCGCCTGAAACAAAAGTTTGCAAGAGCCCCATTTATCAAGAAATAAAAGTATGTACTACTTTTTTGTTTGTGATTAATCTTGTTTGGACAAAGTTAGGTTTTTTTTAAAGGTTTTTTAGGTTTTTTTTTAGTTAGGTTAACACAGGAGCACCATCCAACATGGAGCATACGTTGAGTGATGCAACTTCGGTGCTTCACTCTCAGTTTTGCAAAAACCTCAACACCTTGCTTATCAGTAAACGTATGGTCCATGTTTGCGGTGTTTAGTGGAATCGGAAAAAAGAAGTTACCACCGTGTGCTAACACGAGCAAGATGGATAGTGCTTGGTCTCTTTTATGTATTGTCTCTGTGCACAACCGAAAACATTGAAAAATTAAACAAATTGACGGAAAGGAGGCGTTTTGATGTTTTAAATTGAAATAATGTGATTTTGAGACAAAAGGAATTCAATTTTTGGAAAGTCAATAGTAACAATAGTCAATAGCAAAATGTATAGATTCACGTGCATTTTCAAGGCCTTTATCGGCTGAATTAAGAACTCAAAGTTTGTGTAGTTACTCTTAAGACTGCTAGAGAGTGTTCGAAATCAAAATATGAAAACCCCTAATTTCAGCCCCAGCATCTTATTTTTGCTCTCCTAGAAATTTTAGTTTTGTCTGAACCACCACACATGTTTCTATGACTACCACTTGTTAAAATGTTGCTCTTCATCCTACCAATAATTTGTTTCTCTATTTTAATTTTGATCTAGATTCCTAGTTGGAGGTGTAAAGTTTTTTCTAGTTGTTACTCAATGGAAGGCACCGAAAATTTATCAGACGATGTCTTTGAGAAAAGGCATGCAAGGCTGGAAGCAGAAGAAAAAAGGCGGAAGAGGTAAGTGTTTCAAAACTTGTATTTTGTGCCAGTCAAAAATTTATTTCCTATTTATTCAGCTATTAATTTATTCATTAAAATCATATAAGGTAACGGTCCCTATTATGGACATGCTAAGGAAATTTTACGTATATCAGGTCGTCAAAGTTTCAATTCATGTGCAATTTGACTTTTTTTTGCATTAAAACGTTCCTAGCATCCTCTATTTGCTAGAAAAAAATAGTAAAACCGAAGAAAGGCAAAATGAATAATTGTTTTCCAATTATTTTGACACCTAGTCATTTGTACCAATTATGAACAGGCAAAAAATGGTCTGACTCAATTATTGACAACCCCTCTGTCCCAGTTATGGACACGTTTAATTTACGTAAGAATATAACGTTTACATGAAATTTTTTCACACAATGGGAAGCAATGCTACTAAAATAAATAAGAAAAGGGTTTTAAAAAAACAAATATTTTACTAAAAAAAGTAGAAAACTTGCATATTTTAACGAAAAAGACTTACTCAGTTATAAACAACATTGTACATCAAAATTCTTTTAAAGTATAAGGAACAAAATTAACTTTAACTCACTTGGAAATAAATGTTAACTCTTTCAAAATTTAGGAAACTCTCGTAATATGATGGGAAACATTTGTTACAAAAAGTAACCAAAAACCATAGTATACTGGTGACTAGACAAGGGTGTGTGCAGCAATTAAAACTAGATCTAACGGGGACGGGTACGCCACAAAACCTAAAATTGACATTTTTATAAATCACTGACAATGAGATCAATATTACTTAACTTACAAGTACGATGAACACAATAGATAACTAATATTTGTAAATTAATAATTGTAAATTGGCAATTTTTAGTTCTATCATTAAAATCAAGACAGTCGCAAAAGGAATATCGCATTATGAAAAAGTCAGTGATAGGAAAAAATAATTTTATGCTCACTTCAAAAAATAAAACTTGCCCCAGATCATTATCATGGACCAAATAACAGACTAAATAACAGACTAAATGTACTTTAATTTCAAAGTGAATTGGATTTTGACTACTCTATGAAGCTCTTTAAGACTGAATGACAAAGGTTACGGAAAAAGGAACGTAAATTCATAAAACTAAAATGGCGCTTGAAAAGCTTTTGACTCAGCTAAAATTGACGTTTACATAGGCTTGAATTTCTGGCACACCATAAATTCCTCCGGTGTTTTTGAGAGTCGGTGATGCATTTATGAATTTCACGATGTCTTTATTGGGATAGTATAATTCATCCTCTTTTTCGGGCCATTTCCAGTCCTCTGGTCCTGCCATCTGCATAACTTTGAGTATGGCACCGTAATTTTTTTTTTCACACAATGCCAGGAAAAAATTTAGACTCAAAATCGACAGTTACAAAACACGACTTACAATCAGTAGAGTTTACGTTAGAATCGACAATAGGAGAGGTTGTTTCCGAGTGAGCAATTTCCATTAAGTCACTATCTATTTCTTCCGAGCTTTCACTGTCCGATCACAACTTCTATTGAGTCACTATCTATTTCTTCCGAGCTTTCACTGTCCGATCACAACTTCTATTGAGTCACTATCTATTTCTTCCGAGCTTTCACTGTCCGATCACAACTTCTTCCTTATAATTTCTTTTTTGGTGGCTCCTTAGATTTCTTTTTTGAATCTCGTTCACTGCTTTTGCTAACCTTTGCTGCTTCTTTTCTTCTTTAAGTTTTTCAGCTTGTTCTTTTTTGTCTTCTTTTCTTTGAAAGTATGATTTATAATCTTGGAAGATGTCACCGCAGGTACCTTTTCTCTTGCCCTTGACTTTTTGACTTATTCAGCAACAGCTTCTAACGCTAATCTCATGTTGTCCTCATCGTATACGTATAGTTTTCTTTTAGGAAACATCTGTAAATATAAAGCCAAGTATTGAATATTTGTATACATATAATATTGGTGAGTCATAAAATTTAAATCATATAAAAAAATATGAATCAACCTCATTACAGCGATTGAAAGTTAACATTTTTGTGCAATTTTTGCAGTCGTCCATTTATTCTGAAATACTGAGCGAAAATCTCTTCTATAAAAAAATTTGAAAAAATAATTGGTCTTTTAACTCGTGTAAAAAATAGAATTTTGAAAAAAAAAGTCCATTTTAAGATTTCATTGATTTAATTTTAAGTGAAAGAAAATAAATTAGCGTGAACGTCCGTAATTGGGACAACCCAGTTTCAGATCCGACCATATTATTGACAGACATGTCCATAGTTGGGTATACCGTAATTTTTCTGTCCCAATTATGGACACGTGGATATTTTAAGGAAAAAATGAGATTAAGAGGTGAGAAAAATTTACACAAAGCGAAAAACATACCTAGAATGCATACGAAAATTTTCGAACCTCTCACTTCAATCAAAAGAGAGAAATAAAAAATAATGCTTACCTTCGTCCTTAGCAAAATCACTTATGAAAACTGCAAAAGAGAGCACCTCGGACACCTGTTGCACTCAAGGCATGTTTTGATAACCAGTGCTGCCACCTATGAACTTGAAACTATTTTTTTCACGTTAACCAACCTCTTAAATATTTTTACCGTACCCTAAAATAATTTTCCCTGCCTTTCATTGCTTATTTTACATGAAATAATGACAAGTGTTCATAATTGGGTCACTGTCCACAATAGGGACCGTTACCTTACAGGGTGTTTCACGTAACCTGCTCACTATGGTTTTCTTGAACTTGGGACCATGAAAAATTCGGGAAAAATCAGTTTTCGGGTAATTCGGACCTAAAGTTTCATTTAAAAATACTGTCACAATCCAAAATTTGGTTTTTGGGGGGTTTTCAGGGGGGGCACCCCCCTAATCTCGAAAATTTCTTTTCTCGAAAGTCAATATCTTTTTTTGTGTTCAAGATATCGAAGGTCGAAGTTCGATTTTGGACCAATTTTCGAAAATTCGTAACTCCTACGAAAAGAGTCGTAAAATAAAAATCTGCACAGGCAAAATACTCTACTTGATGAGTACTTTCAAGAAAAAAATACTAATTTAGAATCAAATAGACCGGAAGTCGACTTTTAGGCACCTTAAAATTTTTGGTGGGAAAACCCCGATTCATCAAAATTTTCAAATGGCCACCCTTATCTTTTAATATCTCTTTCGAAAAGGCGTAAAAAGTTGCGCATTTTGGCGCAATCCAAAGTTCAATATCGTTTTCTTCATTCGATTTATCGAAAATCGAAGTTCGATTACGACCATTTTCCGACCCTGTAAAAAATAGATCCTATCGTGTGATACATCATTCGAAAGCACCTAAAAAATCAAGCATTTTAGCGCAAACTGGAAGTCAATACCTTTTTTTGCGGTCGAGGAATCGCAAGTCAAAATTTAAGGTAGGCCCCAAGTGGACTAAATGTGTAGCTCGTTGGGGAAGAATTGAAAATTACTTTTACCTGAGGTTTGACTTTGACTGGATTGATGACCCTCGCCGACTTTCCCCTTCAATTTTCTGTATTTTATTTTATTTCACTCATTTTTATTTTATTTTTCAGGTGGGACGTTCAAAGGATAAGGGAACAACGCCAGTTAGAACACCTGCGAGAAAACGAGCGCAAAAGAAATTGGTTGGCCAAGTCAGACGACGATAATGAGAAAGATAGGCCGCGGCCGTGCTCTCTCTACCCTACACTGACAGGAATTACCCGAATAAGTATAGACGATTCTCTTCCAGTTAATGCCCTTGGAGTCGTACTTAAGAAAGTAGAACCAAGGTATGCAATTTTTTTTATTTACCTATGATTTATTAATTAACTAGAGGTCGTTTCTGAAGAAAGTGATATGTTTTTTTCTACAAAAAACTTAAAGCGAATCGAATTTGCAAGAGCTCGAAAGCGAATCGTCAAAAAGCACTTTATTTCTGAGACAGGCCTAGGGCCTGCCTCAGGGATCAGGCTCTAGGCCTGTCCCGGAGATGAGAAGGGAAACTGTGAGTAATAATGCAGAAAAGGATTTACATTTTACGGGTCTAAATAGCCACGCACAGCTAATACCATAGACAAAAGAAAATAGCAGCAATTTCACTCCAGAAGTGGGTAAAACCCTTCACTATACTCACATTATAGAACAATGATTATTGGACGACGAACTGAACTGTACGAAGCTCTACACATGAGTAAAAAAAGTGAGTTGAAAGAGGGCCACTGGTGTCCGGGCTCAGTCCACCCCTCTCCGCGAGAGGGCGCAGCAGTGGCGTCACCTCGCAGAGATGGATGGGCGGAGACCGGGAACGCAGGAGTTTTTAAATTTAGAGTGTGCTGGGGGTCTGTCACGTTACGAACGATTTACGTCAGAGAAAATCTGAAAAAATTGTTGAGACGCATCATATTTTTAGCTTTAAACCCCTTTTTTCGGATTTTCAGTATCTTTAAAATTGAACAATTGGCGGCGATTTTACAGCAACCATCTCCTGTCACAGTGGGCCCACAATTTTATGCAATCAAAGGTATCATTTTTCAGACATCGGAGATAAGTATTGTTTTAGAAAGAAATGGAGGTAAAAAAAATGTTGAAAACTGATAACTTGGTGTCTAACTTTATTTTGTAACATAGTCTCCTGCTTTGTTTAAACATTTTTGATACATTTTACACCAGTTTCCTTATTCCATCAGAAAAGAACTCTTTATTCTGGTTTATGATTCAAATGTTCATGTACTTTTCTGATGGAATAAGGAAACTGGTGCCAAAGGTATCAAAAATGTTTAAACATTTTTGATACCTTTTGCACCGGTTTCCTTATTCCATCAGAAAATAATTCTTTATCCTGGTTTATGATCCAAATGTTGATGTACTTTTCTGATGGAATAAGGAAACTGGTGCCAAGGGTATCAAAAATGTTTAAACAAAGCAGGATACCATGTTACAAAATAAAGTTATGCGCCAAGTTATCAGTTTTTGACGATTTTTTCACATCCTCTCTGTTCTCATAAACAACAATCCCATGTCTAAAAAACGATACCTTTGATTGCCTAAAATTTTGAACCCACTGTGACGGGAGATTGTCGCGGAAAGATCGACGCCATTTGTTCAATTTTAAAGATGCTGAAAATCCAATGAAAGGGGTTTAAAGCTGAAAATATGACGCGCCTAACTCTTTTTTCAGATTTTCTCTAGCATCAATAATTTTTTTTTTTAAAAAACGGTGATACTTACTTTTGAGGGGACCTTCTTATAGCATCAGAATTCCAGTGTTGAAGCAATCACTCCGTCTCAGGTGCTAGAAAGATTATACTGCTCAATGTTCCAGTATATCTATGTATCATGAAGGTAATGTTGTCTGTAATCTTTTTTGCTCCGGTATAGCACTCCAGTGAGTAGAAAAACATCCCTTATCTCAAAGTTCTATGAAGCGTCAGCTGTTTCAAATCTCTTTTATTTTCTTTCTGGAGCAAGAATTTTTAATCGGATTTTTTGTTTTTCTTTCAGAGAGTTTTCTTTACCATGGAAAGATGGTAATACCAGTTGTGGGTTTAGTTACGATAAAGAAAGTTCCCTGGCGAAATGTCGGCGCAAGTGAAAGTCAAACTTGAAATCGGTGAGTAAGTTTTTTTCGGCCTTTTTGATTTATTTAACCTTTTCATTGCCAGGTTAGTTTTTAAATACAACGATCCTAGGCCCTCAGGGTTAAATTTGTTTTCTGAATGATGGTAAAAAATGATCATTTTAATTTTTGGATGCAACGACTTGAATAAAGCTCTGCGGAAGACTGCGCGAGAAATTTCCATGTTAACTTGTAGTTGGCATTGGGTGTGCACTTCCACCAGTGACAAATAGAGACGGAGCACTACGTTAAAATACATAGAGAAGATTTGAGGCACACTGAATTTTTGGGGATTCAACAGAATAACATGTAAAACAACAGTTAACACCTTGAGATGTCGCATGGTGTTGAACGGTGACGTTCGGAAAACACGGGGGGGGGGGGGGGGAGTGGAAAGGAGGGTGCTCACCATTCAGCACCATATGACGTTGACTGTTGTTTTGTTGAATCCGCAAGAATTCAGAGTGCCTCTGCTGCAGCCAGTTAGTGCTCCGTCTCTATTTGTCTCTGACTTCCACTACTATAAGTTAACCCTTTTTGGCACTACAGAGGTTAATAATGGGGCAGTCGCAAGGGTCTGAATTGTTGTGTTTCATATAAAGGAAATGAAAGTACTTGATGAGCTGAGAACAAAGATTCCTTTGGTTTCTAATTAAATCCCATTTTTCCAGAGAAGTTTCACAAAGTGTTCTGATCCAAATTTCCAACTTCTATTGTGGCTAGACTTGACAGAGAAACTGTTGGGGCCCGAGAGAACTTTTGCTCAGAATAGTCTCTAGTTTTAACTTCTACCAATGAAAAATACATTTTGAGCGTGATCCACTCGTCATAAGAAGTGTGCAGTGTCCTTTCTTTGGGAATTTTGTTGATTGAAAAAACTTGTCACCTTGTCTCAAAGAACTTTTCTTCCTATGAACGGTAGTTAATATTATGCTCTCTTTTGTTGTAGATTTTCCTTGACTACCAGACTGGTATTTTACGCTTCAAAGAAAGACAGGTCTTATCTTTTACAAATCAATAATATTTTCCTCTGTATCTTATTAATTTTGAATTCCTCATCAATCGTGCAACTTCTCATCAGCTTCGATTGAGTCGAATTCGCTGATAGTTCTCCGCCTCTTCAATGCAATAGCAGCAATTTTGAATTCGCGACCCAATTGATTTTATTATTTCCTCAATGAGGCAATGTTTTAAATTTATATTCTCCCCTCCCCCCAGAATTTCTGTCTTTGTCTCCTGTTGGAGGCATTTAATGCTATTTCCTTGATAAATCAGCAATGTTTTAAATTTTTTATTCCCCTCCACCCCCAATAGTGGGTTTCTTGCCCACTTTTGCCATTGTTATCGAGCGGGTTAATCCAGGTTTAAAATCATTTGAAAGAAACTCCCTTGAAAGCCTCAGAAAGTTCCAAAACTGACTCTTAAATCCAATGAACAAAAACAAAATTCCAAGATGGTGGTTAAATGACCAAGTCACGATGGGGAATTCCCATCTAATCACGACTTCCTGTGCTGAGATATGTGATTCATCACAGAGAAAACTGCGATGAGATGGGACGCCCTCCTATTGTGACTCGCTCATTTGACCGCCATCTTGGAATTTTGTATAAATGCATTAATTTAGTTTATGAGTCAATTTTGGAACTTTCTGAGGCTCCCATCGGAGTTTTTTTTCTGTGATTATTTAGTGATTTTACACCAGACTTGACCTTCTCAATCAATTTTGTAAAAGTTTGCAATGAATCCTTTACCATCTTGTCTCTTGTCTATTGATTAAGACGTTTAAATTTTACTCCTCAAAGTTATTTTTTTTTTCATGTATTCGCTGGTTTTGTGAACCAGATAAACTGATGGATAAGGCAGTACCAATGCAGTTGACCAAAATGCCTCAGGAAACGTGTGAAGTATTGTCATTGTGCTGCAGAGCTGCCAATTTGCGTAGAATCAATGGCATTTTTCAATTCACCGATGATTCTACTGGTTGAGTAAAGATTATACAGTTCCAGTTCAGTGGATGACTTGAAAATACTCTGATATGTAATCTTTTCTCAATGGATGGAAACGCCGTTAATTTATTGAAATATCTGCAAGTTTTTTGAAGTCATCCACCAGTTGAGAAAAGATTACAGATGCGAGTATTTTCATGCGTTACAGTCATACATGGAACTGAACAGTAATCTTTTCTCAACCGGTGAAATCATCGGTGAATTGAAAAATGTTATCAATTATACGCAAAACGATAGCTCTTGTTGTGCTGTAACTGTAAGAAAATAATGGAGTTTTCTTAAATTTTAGTCATACGAAACTCATTTTTCTTTTTTCTTTCATGACACGCTTTAATTTTACAACCAGAAAATACGATTAATTAAAATGCGCCATGTGAGTGCAAATGTTCCTCACTTTTTTTTTTTTTAAGATATCTTGTGACAGAAGCTGCTCCGTGAGCCTTCTTGGATACACAGGTTGTCAGATCCACTGTATACTTATCTCACACAGTGACGGCAAATGCCCCGCTGGTGGTTGGAAGGTTGAACTAACATCTTCCATTTGATTTGCATTGGACGCAACGGCGGCGCCCCCAAGTAGTCGGAAGGCTACAACACAATTTTCCCGTTCGATTACATTGAAAAATGACACTCGCCAAAGTGCTCCTATAGAGTTTTGCTATTGTATAGGATGAGTATACTGTGGTCTGATCATTCCAGTTTTGCAACTTGTGAAGTGATGGCTTCCAGATTTTCGCAACGTCAGGGAATTTCATACAGAAGGCCTCATTAAAATGCTTTGTCATGGCAGAATGACTTTTCAATCTTTAACATTTGAGTGGTCAAAGCAGGGGCGTCATTTCGGGTTCGGCTTGGGGGGGGGGGGGGGGCAAAAATGTGATGACCTTCTTTTTTTTTTTTTTTTTGCTCATGAATATTATTTTAGACATTTTACAGCCCTGCATATCCTGTATTTAGGCCCTAAATTCCAACAAAACTCGTTAATGACTACCAAATCTTAGTTCGAAACTTTTTCTTCTCCAAAAAAAAAAAAGGTCACTTTTTTCACTTTTGGCCGACCCTTGGGGGGGGCAGTTGCCCCCCCTGCCCCCCCGCAAATGACGCTACTGGGTCAAAGACGTTTATAAACGTCTAAATGGATTTTGCCATTGCGGCGGTCAAGGCCGTTTATAAGCGTCAATCATGATTGCACGCGTATTAAACATAACGGACGTTAAAAAACATCCACTGGTATACGGGTTGCATAGGGGTATACAGTGTCCAAAAATCCGCTAGGGCTGAAAAGAAGAAAATAAAATAACAAAACCGGAATATTGGCCAACCACTTAAGTTTTAAAAAAACTGTATAATTTCAATGAATCATGAAGTTTATGGTCAGGTATTGTTTAGATTTGCCTATGAGCTTTACGTGTAGAGAGGTTAATACATGTTTCAACAAACAATAAAACAAAGTAGCCTAAAATTAGAGACACAATAAAGAAATAACGGGATCAAAGCTGTACATGTTTTAAGTCCAATCCCAAAGTGTGATAGCATGGACGTTGGTTTGCTTCCCTCATATTTTTTAACGTTTAATCAAAAATTGTAATTAATTCAAAGAAAATTAGTTTTATTAAAGTGCGGGTGTTTTAGAGTGACTATCTTGACACAGAATTCTAATACAACTATCCATGTGAGAAAATATTGCTTGTTTCTGTCATGTGTCGGTTTCTTTATCGTTCAAATCTTTTCAAAAGAAACAGTTGTATTGAATTTTGTGTCCAGATAGCCACTCTCAAACACTTGCACTTTTGTTCAAAACCAATATCAAATGGATTTGTCACAACTTTTTTTATTTATCTTTAAGGTTAAAAAAAAAATGAGGCAAACAAACTAAGCCTACGTGAAAATGTCCATTAGAGGTTTCCATCCTGGTGTTTCAAAATCATGTCCCATAAATCCTCTCTATTCGTACAGCTCGTTGAGATTCGCAGAGATGAATGTCTTTGACCGAAACATTTATTCGTTCTGTTGTTTCAAATGTTTCAATGATGCGCTTCTATGAAATTCTCCGGCGTCGGGGAAAAGTTCTGTGACTATGGAATCATGTTTAACCCACAGAGCAAAACTAAACAATGAAATGTTATGAAACGCTTGATTAAGAATCAAAATTTTACTACCGACTAAAGTGTGGTATGAAATCACTCGAATCATGTTATTTTTTGAAATCCAAGAGGTAGTAATTTTTCAAATTTTTACCAATTAAATTGTTGTATAAAATCATGTTACTAACTCAATTTTGAAATCTTTGGACTTTGACTAGTCTTGCTGGAAACGGCTCATCTCACTGTTTCGGCACTGAATTTTTCCGAACGTCAAATCAATTTTGTTTGCACACTTAGTTTTAGATTGCAAAACTTTCCTCCTTAATTATCGTACTCTGTTAGTCCAAATTTCTTGGTCTGATTTCAATCCAAGTTCTACTCTGCGTATGGCAAATTTTGTGCAGCTTTTATCAGAAACAGTATGTGTAGGGTGTCCCAAAAGAACTTTGTCTAATGCGCTAACTTCAAAATTAAACCAGCCAGCAACCCGATCTTGGTTGGTTTTACAGATAAATCATTTCCTTTTGATTGAGCTCAAGATAAGCCCATTTGGTTAAAAATTGACGAATTCGTGACAGCTTCTCTGTCAGGTTATTAATAGAGTCCCTTTATGTAGAGCGTTGTTACGACAACAGGTTAGACAACCTCTTATTGACGAAGGACCATGGATGTGTTTTTCACGTTTGTTTTCATTCTCACTGAATGTCCCATGATGTTCTACGGATTAAAGAGGTTTAATGGGGCTCTATCAAACTTTTGCCCCAGGGGACTGAAGAGTTGATTCTGAGACTGAAATTGATGAGGAAATCAAAAGCAAAGTGAGTTCATTTTTCAATCAAACGCAACCGAGATCAGATTTCTAGCTTGTTTGGTTTTGAAGTTACAGTATCAGTCTCGGTTTTTTCAGGACACCCCTTGTACTAGTAACCGCATCCTAGCTAACGTGTCCACGATAAAATCGGGCGGGCACTTTTTTTTTCTTTTGAGGTCTTAACTAAGCAACGTCAAAATATCAATCAGGTTTTTGCTCTACCGTCAAATCATGTCTCAATCTTTCAACATTGTTAAATTTAAGTGTAGTCGATACGCAATTGTGATTTTCAAAGTTTTAGATTATTTAAAAATGAACTATCCTTATTTTATCCAGTGTTGCCAGTTGTACGGCTTTGAGCGTTATATTTCCTATAAGACTCAATGTAAAATATATAGCTTCCAGCCTGAATTCTGGCAACATAAATTTTATCGTACTTTCTGTAGGATTATGAATTCTGCGGAACACTTAAGAAAGGAAAGGTGTAGCAAATGAGTGGTCCGGAAGAAAACAGATTGTCTATGTCGCTCGGTGTTCTATTCCCCTCTAGTTTGTAAATATATTAGCACCCCTCCTATTTTAATGAATCCTGTAACTATCGCGCATTGAGTTACTGTGCAGTCATCTTGAATTTAAAAGCTCTCAAAAAATCAAAATTAAGTGTCTTAATTTTTGAAATTGAAATTTTGGACTTATTGAAATAGGACTCTTCTTTGGGCGTTTGGCAGATTTGGGCAACTGTGGCTGCATTCAAGTCTAACAAATCCTTGATTCGAGATTCGTAAATTTTGTTATCTTGAGTTGACAACTAGGGTTAAATGGGTCTGTTGCACACTTCGGCTTGAGCGTTTTATAGCATCAATTCCTTTGTAAAAAGCTGTAAAAATGACAATGGTTCTGATTGTTATGTATTCTGCGTTCAAATGGGTCTGTTGCACACTTCGGCTAGAGTGTTTTAAAGTATCAATTCATGTGTAAAAAGCGTGTACTTGGTGGAAAGTTACAGGGGTGAATAGTGTCTACTGTTTTTTGCAATTTGTGAGTTTATCAATAAACTTTGGTGTTTTTTGATGCTGCCATTGTCATTTTTACCACTATTTACATACGAATTAATACTTTAAAACGCTCTAGCCAAAGTGTGCAATAGACCCATTGAAAATTTGCCATAGATTATAAGTCTAGGTGCACCTGCCCATCTGAAATACACCCTACTGTTGAATACAATTAAAAAAATTTACAAATCCCAATTTCTGGAAATTGTGAGACTGAAATTCTACTCCGTTAGTCCAACTCTGCCGAATGGTTATTGGCTCCGAATGGAAAATTCTTCCGTAGAGATTTGTTATTCTCCGTTCGAAAGATTTAATTTTAAGGACATTTCTGGAAGAAAAGCCCATGGCACTCCCTTTTTCAGGAAATTGGCTGAAAATACTTGTATACCTTTAAGGTACAGTCGGGGACAAAAATAATGTTAGACAACTCCTTAGATTTTGGGTTAGATAGGCAACCTGCAATACTTAAATTCATTGAGATAAGTGTTGTGGGTTGTCTACCTCCAGGAGTTGTCTGACGCTCTTTTTGTCTGTGACTGTACCCACACACTCATAAAATATCAAATTGATACGACCATTTCCCAACGACTCACAGAAAATTTCCGGAGAAAGGGTTTATAGTCAATGGCCCTTTTCTGTATAACAGAATGGAAATAATCAGAATAATAATTTATACAGGGTGTTTTTTTTATCTCCCCCCCCCTGGTTTTTTTTCTTGCTAATTGAGATAAAATGTTGCGGTTTGGACTATTCTTCATCATTTTGGCTGAATTTTCTTTTTTTGGGGTCGAAACCCCCCCAGCCACCCTAGGGGGGCCCCCAGGGGGGCTATCTCAAAAATTTCAAATGGCAACCCCTATCTTGTGATACATCGTTCGAAAGGGCATAAAATTCTAAGACTTTTGGCGCAAACCGGAAGTTGATATCGTTTTTCGTTTTCGATACATCGAATTTCAAAGTTCGATTTGGACCCATTTTCAAAAAATCGTTACTCCACTTTGGAAAGTCGGAATTAAAAAAACTATGGGTCCAAAATACTCTAAAAAGCAAGTACTTTTCAGATAACGAAATGGTTTTGACAAAAAATTTGATTTTAGAGCCCCAAATTTTTTTTAAAAATTTTGCCCCTAAAAGGGGCTATCTTGAAAATTCCCTTCCACGACCCTTATTGAATGATGCGTCCATCAAAAAAACATAAAAAACTGAACATTTTGGCGCAATCCGGATATCGATATCGTTTTTCGTATTCGAGATATCGAATATTAAAAATTCAATTTTCGCCTATCTTCAAAATTCGATATCTCGAATACGAAAAACGATATCGATATCCGGATTGCGCCAAAATGTTCAGTTTTTTATGTTTTTTTGATGGACGCATCATTCAATAAGGGTCGTGGAAGGGAATTTTCAAGATAGCCCCTTTTAGGGGCAAAATTTTTAAAAAAAATTTGGGGCTCTAAAATCAAATTTTATGTCAAAACCATTTCGTTATCTGAAAAGTACTTGCTTTTTAGAGTATTTTGGACCCATAGTTTTTTTAGTTCCGACTTTCCAAAGTGGAGTAACGATTTTTTGAAAATGGGTCCTAATCGAACTTTGAAATTCGATGTATCGAAAACGAAAAACGATATCAACTTCCGGTTTGCGCCAAAAGTCTTAGAATTTTATGCCCTTTCGAACGATGTATCACAAGATAGGGGTTGCCATTTGAAATTTTTGAGATAGCCCCCCTGGGGGCCCCCCTAGGGGAGCTGGGGGGGTTTCGACCCCAAAAAAAGAAAATTCAGCCAAAATGATGAAGAATAGTCCAAACCGCAACATTTTATCTCAATTAGCAAGAAAAAAAACCAGGGGGGGGGAGATAAAAAAAACACCCTGTATACTTCATATAATAATCAGAATAATAATTAGAATGATAATGATTCATTATCAGAATGAAAATAATCAAATTAATGATTATTTAGATTTTAGAATTTTCCATCAGGAGCAAATTCCCACAAGACCTGTGCACTTTGGTCTGAGATCATTAAACAAGTGCCAAAAAACAGAAAGGAAATTTATCATTTATGAACTTTCAAAGACCAATTGTAATTACAGAGAAGAAGTAATTTAAAGCTAGGAACGTCACAGAAAAGTTTTAAATTGAGCTTAACAAGTCGAAAACAGCACTGAAAAAAAACAAGAATTGTGCATTTGCACAATCAAATTTATTGGTTGTACTTACCCATAAATCAGGTACTCCAACCAAAAATTGGTACTTGGTACCAATAAATTAGTACCGGGTACCAACTCGAAAAGGTACGGTACACTCAATTTTATCGGTTGCACTTACCCAATATAATTGGTACCAGTTACCATTGATGGACAAAAATCATTTTTTGAATAACCATGGATAATGAACTTGAGTTATTTGCATTATTCTCATGTTATTCCTATTTGTAAATCAAAGTTTTAACACTACCAGTCATTTGTAATTAAGCATAATGCTGTGTGAACCTAGCTAAGTGTAATAACTGTGAAACAGATAGCTGTAACACAGATTGTGTAAAACTCATGTTATTTGACTTGTACCATAACATTGAAAGTTTCATGTACTAATTTTGGCCAAATAAATAAATAAAAAAAAAATTCATCTTATGTCAGACGAATATGCTGGTAGTGTCAAAACTTCGATTTACTCATAGGAATAACATGAGAATAATATAAATAATTTTAGTTAATTATTCATGGTAATTCAAAAAATGATTTTTGCCCATCACTGTCAGTTATCGATTATTGGTCGGAGTACCTAATTTTTTGGGTAAGTACGACCAGTTATTTTGATTGCGCGAATTTTACTAATAATTAGTAGGGCGAACCAATTCTGTTTTTTTTCAGTGACCCATCATTTATGACCCCTTTTCACGGATTTTTTGCCACTTTATATTGATCTCAGACCATAGTTCACTGCAGGGTTCTCTCTCAACGCTTTCTCACTCACTCGTTTTTCCTTTTTTAAGTGTTTTCAAATCTGTCTCTTCCTCTGTATTTTTTTTTTTTTTTCAATTTTTTTAATTTTTTTTTTTTTTTTAAATCATACAATTACCAATTTTAAACTTAGGCTCTCAAGCTAATTTTACTCTTACAATTAGTTTACCTTGTTGATTCAATCGGACGGCTTCATGCAGAACGGATTTAACAACACAGGAAATCAATATTGTTATTTTCCTCTCTGCTAAAAGTCGTCCACTTTAAATGTTTCTTTTTCATATTTATCGCAGTATTTCTGAGAACTTTCAATCGACTGTTTTAGTAAAAAACAAAATGGATGGTTTCAGTGGAATGTTTCTCAGTTGTTTCTCAATGAAACGTTTTTCAGTTGTTACTCAGTGAAACGTTTCTCAGTTGTTTCTCAGTGAGACGTTTTAGTATTTCTGAGAACTTTCAATTGACTGTTTTAGTAAAAAACAAAATGGATGGTTTCAGTGGAATGTTTCTCAGTTGTTTCTCAATGAAACGTTTTTCAGTTGTTACTCAGTGAAACGTTCTCAGTTGTTTCTCAGTGAGACGTTTTAGTATTTCTGAGAACTTTCAATCGACTGTTTTAGTACAGAACAAAATGGATTGTTTCAGTGGAACGCTTCTCAGTTGTTTCTCAGTGAAATTTTTTAGTATTTCTGAGAACTTTCAATGGGCTGTTTTAGTAAAGAATAAAATGGATGGTTTCAGTGAAACGCTTCTCAGTTGTTTCTCAGTGAAACGTTTTTCAGTGCAATATTTTTCAGCGAAACGTTTTATAGCTGATGTTTTTACTGATGGTCATCAGCTGTCCTCTCAACTTTTGACTATTCTCTTATTCTCAAGCAGTGTCCTTACTTAAGTTTCTTGAGGACCATTATGACAAGGAGCTAGATTTTTTAGAAGCCCAACATTTTGTGATCTTATGTGATACTATGTCTACCAGCCTCACTAAAGCTCATTGAGGCTTACGGTAATTTTTGTATTTCATAATTTCTGGCTTTATTTTAGAGCATTTCAGCTTGAAACTTTAAGGATATCTTCCTGAGGTATGTTTGCACATGCTGACATTCCTAACAATGTATTTTTTGTATAAATTAATCAATTTTAGCCGTGTTTGTTTTTGAGCAGTGCTAGTACGCTGGAAAAGTTGCGCCAGGAATCACATTGATCATTGAACGTCATCTGAAACCATCCATATTGATTATGGTTAATGATTGGTTCTAGTTTCAAATAAAAGCAGATTCAATATAATTTCCCTATTAGAGTTTTTTCAATTGGAAATATTGGTCGTTCAGAAGGGTCGGTATCAATTTGTCATAATGGTAACTTTAATCCTTCAGACCTAGTGTATATTACATCTGAATAACATTTAATCTTGTGGAAAACAGAAACATACAATATGCACATCAGTCTACTGGGATGTTTACCTTAACCTTCTCTCAATGTATTCCACAGTTGGTCAAGAAAAACGATTTAAACTGTGTGAAATTCATCACCTCACAAAAGGTCGCTATTATCTTTCTATTGAGATGCCCAAAATTTTCACTCGGAATTCTTCTATCGAAAAATTACACGGAATCGCTTTTGTTCTTTTATGTGGTATCTGATCAGTATTGCCAGATCGAGGGTAAAAAGCCAATATCGTCCCCTTTTAAATCAATGCAACACATACGGCTTTTTCGCCCCAATCTGGCAACACTGTATTTGATGTATCGATTTCTAAAACAGTTAATTAAAAATATCTCTCCGATTGAACCCGTTTTTACTTCTGTAATTGATCACAAATCAACTGTAAATAGCTTTGTTTTAAGGATTACAATTATGTATTCATAGACGTGTTATTATCATTCTAATTTGTAAATATAGGCATCTGTTCTACCTTTAATTATGTCTGTTGTGTGATTAGAATTTTATTTTTACTAAGTACCTGTTTTTTCTTTTAAAAATCAGAAATAAAGTTTGTTTATCAGACTTCTTTTCGTTCAATTCTTTCCGCCCCAGAAAATTATCGTAAATCTTCACTCTTATACTCTTTTTTATTACTCTAAGATCAATATTTTGTTTTTTTTTTCATATAAGATCAGTCTCTTCTTGTAATGTTCGCAGTTCACTGAACTGCAGATGTAGACGAAATCAGCAATCTGGCAACTGCACATTCATTCCATTTGAATGTATGACAAACAATTGATTCTTGAAGGAGTTATAGCAGCGTGACTAATCTATTATTTCTTATGCAATCAAGTGGGAAGAATACACTGTTGCCAGATCGCTGGATCCGCCAAGGGCTGTCAAGACATCAAAAGAAGAACAAAATGAGAGAATAAAATGAAAACTTGGGAGTCTGTAGCTCAAAAAGGGGCGCATACAGCGCATGTAGTTTTCAGACCCTCGTTCTTCACAGGGAATAACAAAGGACGTTTTAGTGATGATCACTCATCCTGACTTATTGGAACATCTGATTGTTGTAGGGGAGTAGCGCATGGCGTACCTGAGGCCCTCTCTGTAAGGGCCCAGGGCCCTGTTCCACCAAAAGTACAAGTCCAAGTACAAGTAGTAGTTACAAGCGTTTTTTAACCCTAAAACGCTTCTAACTACAACTTGTATATGGACTAGTGCTTTTGGTGGAACAGGGCCCTGGTCAGGACGTTCAGTTTACATCCAATTTGCGTGTCAGAAAAAATTGTACAGTTTAAAAATTAGAAGTCGGGGCAAAGAAAAAAAAGAAGCTGGAAAAGCTGAGAATAAGTAGACAAATAATTCTGCAAATCTTCTGCGTTGAAGTCTGAATTTTTCAATAAACTCAGTGCCACAATGCTAATATGCGATCTAAAAGGCTCGCAGGGCTCAAGCTTGGAATTCATCTCCACCGTTTTTGCCGGATGTTTGACTGAAGTCCACCTCTTGCTGGAAACTAATCCACCACTATCAAGTCTGCCACTCACGATCCGCCACTGAGACAAAGTCGAGCAGGTCAATAGGAGAGACCGGACTAAGTATCGCAACTTTAAATGCGCATACCTTTGTTGCTACGCAACTAGTAAGTTTAAAAGTGGTTCTATTGGTTTCATTGTAAAACTTCCTGAGAGAATCATCCGTCATAGTTTGATTTTTGATCATCAAAACATTTAATTCTGCATTTCAAGTCTTATATTTCATGTCCGGTCCCTCCCATTTACTCGCTCCACTGTCCACTACTGGTTAGTCCCCCTCTGGACGATCCACCCCTCGCTAGCCTGCCTCTGGCCGATTCGCCATTGACTAGTCCGCCGCTGGCCGGTCCGCTACTGGCAAGTCGTCTCTGGCCAATTCGCCACTGACTAGTCCGCCGCTGGCCGATCGGCCACGGTCGATCCACCAATGGCCGATCCGCCACAGACAAGTGCGCCTCAGGCCGATCCGCCACAGACAAGTGCGCCGCTGGCCGATCCACCACTGACTCGTCCGCCACTGCCGATCAATCACTGTCCGATCCACCACTGACTCGTCCGCCACTGCCGATCAACCACTGTCCGATCCACCACTGACTCGTCCGCCACTGCTGATCAACCACTGTCCGATCCACCACTGACTCGTCCGCCACTGCCGATCAACCACTGTCCGATCCACCACTGACTCGTCCGCCACTGCCGATCAACCACTGTCCGATCCACCACTGACTCGTCCGCCACTGCCGATCAACCACTGTCCGATCCACCACTGACTCGTCCGCCACTGCCGATCAACCACTGTCCGATCCACCACTGACTCGTCCGCCACTGCCGATCAACCACTGTCCGATCCACCACTGACTCGTCCGCCACTGCCGATCAACCACTGTCCGATCCACCACTGACTCGTCCGCCACTGCCGATCAACCACTGTCCGATCCACCACTGACTCGTCCGCCACTGCCGATCAACCACTGTCCGATCCACCACTGACTCGTCCGCCACTGCCGATCAACCACTGTCCGATCCACCATGACTCGTCCGCCACTGTCGATCAACCACTGTCCGATCCACCACTGACTCGTCCGCCTCTGCCGATCAAACCCCTGTCCGATCCACCACTGACTCGTCCGCCACTGCCGATCAACCACTGTCCGATCCACCACTGACTCGTCCGCCACTGCCGATCAACCACTCTCCGATCCACCACTGACTCGTCCGCCACTGCCGATCAACCACTGTCCGATCCACCACTGACTCGTCCGCCACTGCCGATCAACCACTGTCCGATCCACCACTGACTCGTCCGCCACTGCCGATCAACCACTGTCCGATCCGCCACTGACTCGTCCGCCACTGCCGATCAACCACTGTCCGATCCGCCACTGACTAGTCCGCCGCTGGCCGATCCGCCGCTTACTAGTCCGCCACTGACTCGTCCGCCACTGCCGATCAACCACTGTCCGATCCGCCACTGACTAGTCCGCCAATGTCCGATCCACCACTAACTAGTCCGCCGCTGGCCGATCCGCCACTGCCTAGTCCACCACTTTCGATCCGCCACTGACTAGTCCACCGCTGGCCGATCCGCCACTGACTAGTCCGCCACTGGTCAGTCTGCCGCTGGCCGATCCGCCACTGACTAGTCTGCCGCTGGCCGATCCGCCACAGACTAGTCCACCGATGGCCGATCCGCCACAGACTAGTCCACAGCTGGCCGATCCGCCACTGACTAGTCCGCCGAGGGCCGATCCGCCACTGACGAGTCCGCTACTGACGAGTCCGCCACTGACTAGTCCGCCACTGGTCAGTCCGCCACTCGCTAGTCCGCCACTGTCGATCGGCCACTGACTAGTCCGCCACTGGCTAGTCCGCCTCTGTCGGTCCACCGCTGGCCGATCCGCCACTGGCTAGTCCGCCACTGGTTAGTCCGCCACTGTCGATCCGCCACTGACGAGTCCGCTACTGACGAGTCCGCCACTGACTAGTCCGCCACTGGTCAGTCCGCCACTCGCTAGTCCGCCACTGTCGATCCGCCACTGACTAGTCCGCCACTGGCTAGTCCGCCTCTGTCGGTCCACCGCTGGCCGATCCGCCACTGACTAGTCCGCCGCTCTCCGATCCGCCACTGATTAGTCCGCCACTGGCCGATCCGCCACTAGCTAGTCCGCCACTGTCGATCCGCCACTGTTGATCTCCCACTGACAAGCCCGCCACTGTCGATCCGCCACTGATTAGTCCGCCGCTGGCCGATCCGAAACTGGCTAGTGCGCCTCTGTCCGATCCACCACTAAATAGTCCGCCGCTGGCCGATCCGCCACTGCCTAGTCCACCACTTTCGATCCGCCACTGGCAAGTCCACCGCTGGCCGATCCGCCACTGACTAGTCCGCCTCTGTCGATCCGCCACTGACTAGTCCGCCACTGGTCAGTCCGCCAATGGCCGATCCGCCACTGACTAGTCCGCCGCTGGCCGATCCGCCACTGGCTAGTCCGCCACTGACTAGTTCGCCACTGGCTAGTCCGCCACTGACTAGTCCGCCGCTGGCCGATCCGCCACTGACTAGTCCGCCGCTGGCCGATCCGCCACTGGCTAGTCCGCCACTGACTAGTCCGCCGCTAGCCGATCCGCCACTGTCGATCCGCCACTGCCTAGTCCGCCTCTGTCGATCCGCCACTGGCTAGTCCGCCATTGGTCAGTCCGCCACTGACTAGTCCGCCGCTGGCCGATCCGCCACTGAC
The DNA here is from genome assembly GCA_011764245.1 of Trialeurodes vaporariorum. NCBI lineage: Eukaryota > Metazoa > Arthropoda > Insecta > Hemiptera > Aleyrodidae > Trialeurodes > Trialeurodes vaporariorum. Next base: position 14,169,158 of record VMOF01000013.1, on the reverse strand, counting down.
TAGTCCGCCGCTGGCCGATCCGCCACTGTCGATCCGCCACTGCCTAGTCCGCCTCTGTCGATCCGCCACTGGTCAGTCCGCCACTGACTAGTCCGCCACTGGTCAGTCCGCCGCTGGCCAATCCGCCACTGACTAGTCCGCCTCTGTCGATCCGCCACTGGCTAGTCCGCCTCTGTCGATCCGCCACTGTCGATCCGCCACTGTCGATCCGCCACTGCCTAGTCCGCCTCTGTCGATCCGCCACTGGCTAGTCCGCCACTGACTAGTCCGCCACTGGTCAGGCCGCCACTGACTAGTCCGCCGCTGGCCGTTCCGCCACTGACTAGTCCGCCACTGGCTAGTCCGCCTCTGTCGGTCCACCGCTGGCCGATCCGCCACTGTCGATCCGCCGCTGGCCGATCCGCCACTGACTAGTCCGCCTCTTTCGATCCGCCACTGCCTAGTCCGCCGCTGGCCTTTCCGCCACTCGCTAGTCCGCCACTGTCGATCCGCCACTTACTAGTCCGCCACTGGCTAGTCCGCCGCTGGCCGATCCGCCACTGGTCAGTCCGCCGCTGGCCGATCCGCCACTGACTAGTCCGCCGCTGGCCGATCCGCCACTGGCTAGTCCACCGCTGGCTGATCCGCCACTGTCGATGCGCGCCTGGGTAGTCCACCACTGTCCGATCCGCCACTGACTAGTCCGCCTCTTTCGATCCGCCACTACCTAGTCCGCCGCTGGCCTTTCCGTTACTCGCTAGTCCGCCACTGTCGATCCGCCACTTACTAGTCCGCCATTGGCTAGTCCGCCGCTGGCCGATCCGCCACTGGTCAGTCCGCCGCTGGCCGATCCGCCACTGACTAGTCCGCCGCTGGCCGATCCGCCACTGGCTAGTCCGCCACTGTCGATGCGCCACTGACTAGTCCGCCACTGTCGATCCGCCACTGACTAGTCTGCCGCTGGCCGATCCGCCACTGACTAGTCCACCGCTGGCTGATCCGCCACTGTCGATGCGCGGCTGGGTAGTCCACCACTGTCCGATCCGCCACTGACTACTCCGCCGCTGGCCTATTCGCTACTCGCTAGTCCGCCACTGTCGATCCGCCACTGACTAGTCCGCCACTGCCTAGTCCGCCGCTGGCCGATCCGCCACTGACTAGTCCGCCGCTGGCCGATCCGCCACTGACTAGTCCACCGCTGGCCGATCCGCTACTGTCGATCCGCGCCTGGGTAGTCCACCACTGTCCGATCCGCCACTGTCGATCCGCCACTGACTACTCCGTCACTGTCGATCCGCCACTATTTGATCCGCCACTGACTAGTCCGCCATGGTCGATCCGCCACTGTCCGAACCGCCATTGTCCGATCCGCCACTGCGGCTAGTCCACCACTGGCTAGTCTCCTACTGTGGATCCGCCACAGGCTACTAAGCCCCTGACCGATCCGCCACTGACTACTCAGCTGGTGACAGATCCGGCACTAGTTCGCCACCGGCTAGTCCGTTGCTGGCCGATTCTTCACCAGCGAGTACGCCTCGATTATGAAGTTGAAGGGGCTATTTTCATAATTTCATTGCAACGCACGCCATATCCATTCTGTGTCTTATTTCAGCTCATCGGTGAACATCATTAGTGTCGCATTGGGAAGAGGGGATGTCGAAATTGGCAATTTCGCCGCCCCCCCCTTCCCTCCCCCCGTTGATCCTTTTCTTCTCTTTTATCGCTTTCTTTCCAACTCTTTTTCCTCTTTTCTCCCGTTTTTGGCAGAAAGGGGGGTGGCGAATATCCCTTTCACCCTCCACCTGTATCCGCCAATTTTTTATCTTTTGTACAATCATTTTTACTTTTTTTGATTCGCAGAACGTAACGGCTTCCAGAGTCCACGCTCGTCATTTTATCCTACACGCTGTGCCTCACAATCGTCAGCTTGTTTGTTTCTTTTTTCCCCTCTCATTTGCTTTCTTCAAATTCTTTCATCTCTCTCTCTCTCGCCTTTCTTTCAATCTCGTTATCAGAGCCGCGAACAGCAGTTTCTTATAACACGCTCTCCTGTACTTACTTACACCCACCCTCTCGCTCTCGCTCGCGTGGTGATCCTGGGCCGTTGCTCCTTTTTTTCCAATATTTATTTTACACTTTTTCTCTCTCGTTTCAATCTTTTACTGCCACTCTATCACTAGCTTCGTTTATTTACATTTCCTCTGAGACATTGCATCGGAATAAATTATTTTGACTGTTTGAATTTGCTGTGCTACAATAAGTTCGTCTTTGACGTGTCATCCAAGGGTCTCCTGTTTGTGAAAATGTTTTGAGTTTACCTTCTTGCAGCCTATTTTTAAAGGTAGGTACTTATTTTTATTTTATTGTTTTCTGTTTCGTCAATACTTCAGGTTCAGGAGGGCAAGGTCAGGAATTATACGAAAGTTATAGGCGGGTTTTAGAGGGAGGCTGGAGCCCCCACCATCCAAAAATTCCGAGGGTTGGATGAAATTTGTTTTGTTTACTTCTGTGAAATGCAGGAAATCAGTACACATACTTCCATACTTCTGATACGAATACGGACTATAAAAACGCTTACATATGTGTGTGTATAATTTTTAAGCCGTTAATCAACTGATGACGAAAAATAATAAATTAATAAATAAATAGATAACTAAATAAATAAATAAATAAATAAATAAATAAATAAATAAATAAATAAATAGAGGTCATCACTTTGAAGCCCTCCCAACTTGAAATCCCAAAAGGCACCCTTGACAAAATTGTTTGTTTGTTTGTTTTATAATTTTATATTTTATTATTTATATTTGTTATCTAATTTTTTTGTCCAATTGGGAGGGAGACCTCGTAGGTACATAGTTTCTACTCACTATTTTCTTTAGACGGAGTCAGGCAGTCTCTTCCAGAACTTCGTTACTTTCGGACAGCTGGAATTCTTGGTACTTGTTATTTATGTTGTGATATTTTTTTATAGGTCCTTTTTTCTACAGTCTACCTACATCTATTATATTTATGAATTCATAAGCTGACCCTATGAAAGCGACCCTGTTTGCTGATTTATTAAATAGGTAGGTCTTAAGTACTGACTTGAGCACTGTAATCCCTCTCCCCCTGCCCATTTCATTTCAATCAGTGGAGAAACGTGCAATGGAGCTGTTGCAAACTTTTGCTACAGGCTTATTAATAGTTGATTATGGGGTAATACCCTGTAAAAATAACGATTAGCGCACTAAAAAATCACGAAATCCACTCCTAAACTCACAAAATGCTTTTAAACGCGAGACCGTAATGGCGGCCGAGGCCGCGGTTTTCTTATGGCAATTGTGTGCTTCTTCTTCTTCTTGTGTGGTGTTGCGAGACTACCTCCTGTAGATGGCGCTGATTGAAGATAGGGGAACCCAATGCAAACCGCGGCCCCGGCCGCCATTACGGTCTCGCGTTTAAAAGCATTTTGTGAGTTTAGGAGTGGATTTCGTGATTTTTTAGTGCGCTAATCGTTATTTTTACAGGGTATTACCCCATAATCAACTATTAATAAGCCTGTAGCAAAAGTTTGCAACAGCTCCATTTGGCAACGTTGCATTTGGCTCATGAAAACCCACGAAAAATATCGAACCATCTAGAGATTGGCGATGACCATCAAATTCGACTTTTTGTACGGGTTCAAATGGACAAAATGCCATATTGCCAGAAAAAAGTAAGTTTAAAAAAAGTTTAATTTTTAAAATACTAGCTCCGTAGGAGACAGATAGTGAAAAAAGAATCTCATTTCAATAGGTATACTTTTCTCAGTTTACCCTAAGTTAGTAATGGGCGGGCTCTTTCAAACTTTTGCTACAGGGGACTGAAAAGTTGATTCTTGCATGTACAAACCCATAAAAATGACGATGAGTACACTATAAAAGTACGAAATCTACTCTCAGAATACTTGAGAGTGTGTACCTACTCGTTTTTCTCCTCTAGTCTATTTCTCATTGTTTCGGTCTTCATTCTAGATAAACGCGATTATCATTCATTTTCGGAAAATAGACTGTTTTAGTTGAGCAATGTATTGTATCGATTGCCCTCAGAGGACCTCTGGTTCCAAACAAACTCGGATTCAATTTATCAATAAAACACTTACAAGCTAAAGGCTCCTTCGGGCGCCTTCAATTCATCGTATAGGCAATTCCAACTCCCCCGAGTACGAACAGTTAACTACCTTCCCTGTCTAAACGGAAGAGTGGCATTTTTTCGAAAAACAACCTGGCCCTTATTGGGTTAATGGCGCGGAGAGACGCAGGTATCATGGGAGGTTCTTATCTAATTCGAGACGTATCTTTGTGTTTCCGTAGAGAAAGTATAACAAAGACAGGAATCTCCCATGATACTTGTGATCAGAGTTGGGCAAAAAATTATTCGGAAATTATTCGGTGTGTCCGGCAACGCCAAGTCAATCGAATTATTCGACGAATAATTCTACAATTGACCTATACCTTCCGTGTGTTTCCTTTTCCTCAACTCAGGTAGCAAACCCAGTTGTCGCAGTGTTGCCGGAGTCATTTCATTTTTTCTGATTATTCGGTTGCCCAACTCTGCTTGTGATGAACCGCCATCACGATCTTGACGCTGTAGCAGTTTTTCAAGTTTATTACTGAATTTTAAACTTTTTTCGAGTGATTTTCGTGATTTTTGCTGGTCTCAACATGAGATTGGACTATTTATTCGCTTATAGCAAAAGTTTGTAAGAGACCCATTTTCTAAAAAGGCGGCCTCTTCAGACTCTTGACGGCCCTTGCACCAGAAACATAGACTTTTTCCAAAACGGAACCGACTCAGTTTGCGCTGAACGGAAATACCCAAATGGCGCGAGTTTCCTTTCCTATTTTTCCTTAAGTTGGATCCTTTTTTCACAAGCAGAAACTTTGGTTCCCCTCTGTATAAAGCCGTCCCGTTTTCTTCAAAACGGCAACACTGCATATAGCGAGTATTTAAAGCTTTAAACCACGGAATCGCATCTTTGGAGGAAGGAGGGAGGGAAGGGGAGGGAGGGGGCGTTTAGTATTGAATTCCGGCATTCTTTCCCACGCGTAGGAAAACACCATATAAGGTACGAAATCGACTTCAGTTACTTAAGCAAACTGTCTTAGGTCTTGCTTTTTCACCTTTTTCCGGCGGCAACGCCCAGAACTTTGGGCGACCCGAGATACCCTTTGACCTGTCGAGCTGACCTCTTAAAGGTATATGCACTGATAAGATGATTCTTTTTTATTTTTTTTCATTATTTTTGACCAAGTAGCAGTTCAGCATCTATTACATTGTATAAATGTCTCAATAAAGAAGAAGAAGAAAAAAAAAATCACTTAGCGATAGTGTTATGTGCACCTGCCTATTTTTATAAGAGCTTAAGTTTAGATAAAGTAGGTAGGTATATCATTTCTGGGCCGACTTTTTGACCGGCGGGCGTTTGGAATCATCTTCGAAAACCATCTCTATTTTTGGATCGAATGGATACATGAATGTCTGTGTAAAAAAAAAAAAAAAAAAAAAAAAAAAAAAAAAAAAAAAAAAAAAAAAAAAAAAAAAAAAAAAAAATCACATAAGTAACGATAGTGTTATGTGTAAGTGCCTACCTATTTTTATACAAGTATTGGTATAGATTTTGATAAAGTATACTTATCATTGCTATGGGCCAACTTTTTGACCGACGCGACGTTTAGAATGGGGCTATTGCACACTTTTTCTATAAACGATTTAATAGTCGATTAAGGCGTAAAAACCTCGAAAAATAACGATGGCGGCACTAAAAACTTCCAAAATCCACTCCTAAACTCAATAAACGCAGTTATTTGCGCGAGCGTAATGGTGGCCGAAGGCACTAACAATTGGAGATTCCCATCTAACAATTCTGAGACTCCATAAAGAAGTGACCAATAAGAGACGACTTTCATTTGATACCGGTGTCACTAGGTGTTGTGGCACCATTCATCGGATGTGGATCATCACTCTGATGATTAATTACTCTGTGAATCATCCTTGTCAACATAGAAAGAGTGACGAAATTAAGATAGGAATCTCCCATTGTTAGTGCCTTCGGCCACCATTACGCTCGCGCAAATAACTGTGTTTATTGAGTTTAGGAGTGGATTTTGGAAGTTTTTAGTGCCGCCATCGTTATTTTTCGAGGTTTTTACGCCTAAATCGACTATTAAATCGCTTATAGCAAAAGTGTGCAATAGCCCCATTAGGTACCACCGAAAACCATCTCTAATTTGTGGAACGAACAATTGAAACTTAATGAATCTGAGTTGTGTTTTGGACAAATTTTGTTTGCGACTATTTTGCTGGTATGTGAATTGTGATGTGCGCTAATCACAGTCTCATTGTAATCATACTCATTGGAACGTTAAGAAATAATATTTAGTCGCGTACAGCAGTAGGTATGTGCTTGCATTGTTGCCAGTTTTGAGGTTATAAAAGCTGTTTATTCATAGGCGGACTGGTTCCAAAATTCGAACCGGGACACACTTTTTGAACCGGCCGCGATATGTAGGGGGCGTAGAGACCCCCCCCCCCCCCTCATAAATACAATGATGAGCACCAGTTCAAAATAATTGCCTTTCGGAACCATATTTCCTCGAAAAAGATAAACTTCATTAGTGGATGCCCTGAACTTCTGCCTTTCCTCAGGATTCAGACTGCCTCCTTGTATAATAATTACAATTTCCTTGTAATTATTATTGATGCGATGTTAAGTAATTATTGTTGATTGTCAGCCTTTTTTTTAGGGATTTTGTTTTAATTTTTATTCATTTATTTATTTATTATTTTATTTATTTGTTATTTTATTTATTTATTTATTTATTTATTTATTTATTTATTTATTTATTTATTTATTTATTTATTTATCTATCTATTTATCTATTTATTTATTCATTTATTTATCTATTTATTTATTTATCTATTTATTTATTTATCTATTTATTTATCTATTTATTTATTCATTTATTTATCTATTTATTTATTTATTTATTTATTTATCTATTTATTTATTTATCTGATTATTTATTTATTTTTTGCTTCTTGAATTTTCTATTTGAGCCAAACTTTCGAAACGTGCAAAACCACGTCCCCCCCCCCTTCCCCCAAATGACGCCTTGGTATGGAAAATATACGGCTGAAAGCTGTATATCATGGCAAAACCGCGAACTTACTTATTGTCAGTACCCGTATGGGCAGTGGGCATACATATAGCATTTAAGTCTCATTGCTCCAGCGTTGCCAAATGCACGGAGAAGGAGGCTTAATTACTATGATAGGGCCATACATTTCCCATAAGTTCCAATATAAAATAAACGGATTTTAAGTCTGAAATATGGCAGCAATGCAAACCTCCTCCGAATGCACAAACGAATTGAATGAATTGTTTAATGAATAGTTCCGCGCTGATTTCAAGGCTATACGCCACGCGGCTCCTTTCAACGAAAAAAGCACTGAAGAGGCGGAAGAAACTGCCCGCAGATTCAGGAAAATGTATAATTTCTCTCTCTCATCTGCTCCATTATAACGCACGTGTCAGAAAAGGATGGATTCATTATGGCCGAAGTCACGCGATGTTCCCTCTCTCTATCCTTTTCTAAACGCGTGCGTTCAAGCGAGCGGTGAGAGAAAGAAAGACAGATTCTCACGATCCACCTCTGTCGACGGCGCGGCGGCGCGCGGTCATTCACTTATGTTCATTGGTTGTGAAGCAAATTGCGCTGTCAAATTTTCACTGTCTTTGTTTGAATGGTATTTTTTTTAACAATCAAACCGCTCTTGTGAAGTTAATACCTACTGCAGCCCACTGTTGATTCACAAAAAATCTGATATTTGACCCTAGTAAAGGTGGATCCTGAGCGTTTAGTTCCATATTCTGCCACCAGAAAAAAATCGTTCTTTAAATGGAAAAAAATAATGGTAAACGCAAAAAAATGAAAAAAAGGGCTTCGATGGGGCCTCGGAAGCAATGTAAGGAACATTTTAGTGCAAACCACATGCGAAAATGTTACGAAATAAGCGAGAAACTATTGAATTTCGTAAACCCCCTAATGGCGTCCAGTTCTATATTGGACGCCATTAGGGGGTTTACGAAATTCAATAGTTTCTCGCTTATTTCGAAACATTTTAGCATGCGGTTTGTACTAAAATGTTCCTTAGATTGCTTCCGAGGCCCCATCGAAGCCCTTTTTTTCATTTTTTTGCGTTTACCATTATTTTTTTCCATTTAAAGAACGAATTTTTTTCTGGTGGCAGAATATGGAACTAAACGCTGAGGATCCACCTTAAAGTGTTCCATGAATTTCCATGACCAAAATTCCGTGGGCATTATCTCCGTGGGCACTTATTATTTTTCCATAAAATTTCATGGAATTCCGAGGGCAAAATATTCTTTTTCCATAACATTCCATGGAATTCCGTGGGCACTTATTATTTTTCCATAAAATTTTATGGAATGCCGAGGGGGCAAAATATTCTTTTTCCATAACATTCCATGGAATTCCGTAGGCCGTTTGGCGTTCATGGGATTCCATAATATTTTCCATGTTATTTCATGAAAAAATAATAATTGTCCACGGAAATAACGCCCACGGAATTTTGGCCATGGAAATTCATGGAACTGTTTTACCAGGGAGTCTTCGAATTTGAAGGGGGGGGATAGGGGCCCAAAAATCAATTTTTGGTGGTTATGTCATCGGTCAGTGCTGATTTTCACCCCTCTCAAAATTTGTCGTTTTTTAGAGGAAGTAGTTTGCCTCTGATAAATCCCCCCCCCCCTTGTATAACGTTGCATCAATGAGATTCAAATACACCGCGCTGACTATTGGCGGCGAGGCGAGGCGCGAGGGTGTGGCGATTTTGGGAGCGTGTACATATGTGTCTTGTTTCTGGTATCCTCCTCAGTTTGAAGGCGCAAGGTACACACCAAGCCAAGTGTGGGTAGTGGGCAAAGATTACTTATACTCCAGATATGGCACTAGCTATCTCGCCAATGTTAAATTTTGTTGAGTGCCTTCATTTCCAAAACCGAGCTAAAACACATACACTGGCCCACGGTTTATTTACGTTTGGATGAGCGAGTGACGTGCGGGCGGGGTGGGGGCCGTGGGCCAGCCAGCCCGCCCTACCCCGCCCGCACGTCTCTCCCTCGCCGAAACGTAAACAAACCGTGGGCCAGTGTATGTGTTTTAGCAATGAAGGCGCTCAACAAGATTTTAGCTAGTGCCATATCTGGAGTATAAGTAATCTTTGGTAGTGGGTGAGCTGAGCAGGGACTGGGAGCACTGCTCCCAAAAAGTGCTTCCTACTAAAGAGCTCCCAACGCAATAACTTGGAACCGAATCTTTGAAATCAAGTTCTGTTGGTGCAAGAGCCTTTGGATTCTGTATTTGAATGATAAATTGTAACTCATTTTAGTATTCCTACAGTTTTCTGCCGAGGAGAACATAAAATTCAGATCTGACTACGGCTCTGGCTACCAATCCTTGTGGGTGAGTACTGAGCGCCAAGCGGCTGAGGGCTGAGCGCTCTCCGACTGGAGGTGAGCATCCGCAGCAGAAGCAAGATTTCAATATTCAATGAGTGCAAGTGAGAGAAACCGTTTTTTTTTTTTTTTTTTTTTTTTTACGGAAACGGTATCTCTCTCGCACTTATTGTGCTGGAACAACTTCGGAATGGACCAAACCGCCGCCGCGCCGTAAGACGCAATATGATCAATGAATATAATAAAAGACGCAGTAAAAGTGTGAGATGGAAACCGAGAAAAAGGTCTCTCTCGCACTCATTTTCTTTTGTCAGGGACAACTTGGAAACGGACCACATTGCTCGCCATGTTTATACATTAATTTTTTTTATTCATTATCATAAGCGGCGGTAGCCGCACAGGCCCAGTAAGAAAACACCCCTGGGAGGGTACATTTTAATACTTACGTATACCATCTTTTATTTGGGGCTCACTTGGGCCTCAAAAAGCGAATCGTTGTATGGGATCGAGGATTATTACATGGCTCGCGCCAGCTTGACCGTCTCACTCTGATGGGACTCTAGGAATTAAAGGGGGGGGGGACAAAAAACTGAACTATAATAAGTTATCACAGTCGTCTCCTCCTCCTCATCCTCCTTTAATAAAGCGTATACGCCTTTTCAGTGTTTCCCAGAATTTCAAGGTGTTGCCGTAAGTCAGTGGCGCACCGAGAACTTTCGTTTGGTGGGGGTTTTACCTCAAATTTTCCATTTTCTGAGACCTTAGGGGGGGTTTTGAAAGCAATTTTGGCCGAAGATGACCTTTTTTAGGGCAAAATCTTAATGCTTAGGGGGGGGGGGGGGGTTTGACCCTATATCCACCCCCTTCGGTGCGCCACTGCCGTAAGTTGAAATCAGTGGCGGACTGGGGCAAAAAGGCCCGGGGTGCTGGGGCCCGGGATTTGGGGAAAGGGGCCCGAACTATGTACTGTTCCAGAGAGGAGGGGAGCGGACATGGAGGGGCCCGGGGTGCTGCAGCATCCCGGCACCCCGGCCCAGTCCGCCCCTGGTTGAAATACTCGCAAGATTGCTCTCTCTTTCTTCTACCATTTTTGTTAATACTGTAAGTAATAAAAGTGCAGACGATGGCTGCTAAGCAAAGATATTATATACTATATAGATACCGAATGCCAGGGAATAAAACGGTCCCGATTCCTGTAAGTATGCAACTTGTATTGCGCATAGGCAAACATAGTCTTTCTCTCTCTCTCTTAATGAGAGCGAGAGAGACAGATTGTTTTGCCTATGCAAAACACGCTGCCTGCATGGCCGGCGAATCTTTCAATTTGTGTACCCCCTAGCAGGTCCATTTCCCCCGCCTAAGGTAGGGCCTCATTCAGTATCTATATAGTATATAATATCTTTGCTGCTAAGAGCTTTCCCGCTTTCAAGAAAATATTGGTTATTCATGACTCTATTCATGTGTAGTTCCCGGTCTCTCAACCGGATCCGGAAACATATGAGTATTACTTTCTTGAAAATGGCGGTAACGCTTGCTTGGCACATCCAAAGATTACTTATACACATCACACATCACATTATTACAGTCAAAGACCTTACAGTTTGAGGTTAGAATTTATCATTATCAGTTTTTGTCAATGTGCTTGTTCTTGTGGCAGTTGTGGCCTTTATTACTGACCATAATACCTAAAAATTTAATGTGTGTGCGACGTTTTCAACATTGTGAAAGGAGGAATTAATACCCGATTGTTTTCTCGCGTGTTATTTCAACTTGATCGACGAATTATTGTCATCTAGCCGCGTCAAGTGAGGTGGAACTTGAGTGAGGTTAACTCAGCCACGCGTGTTCGGTTTTCACGTTGGTTTTCTCTCTCCAATCAGCATTTTCGCTATTTCCTCTTCCTTTCGTCCTTGTCACGTTTAGAAGACTCTTTCATTTCTCGGTATTTGATTTCCAGCGCGGAGATGGACCTAGATAGTTCAAAATCCACTATGCCTGAACCAACGAAAGACACTAGAACAGAAAAGAAAGAGTATACAGAGGAAGAAAGACTTGAATTAGCTGAAAAATTGGACACAGAACTTGACGATTTCATTGCATCTCGTCCAAAAAAACCCTACACTGAAGGATGGACGGAAGAAAATTGGCAGGAAGAGTTCGACAAACATCCGTTTTTTATGACCAAACCTCCTGATGATCCAGCTGAAATAAACCCTCTCGTCGAAGGTATCCAGCAGCTGAAGTTTGATGAGTCGCACAATTCTCCCGAAGAGCTCGCAGCTACATATAAAAAAGAAGGAAACTTCTTTTTCAAGTGTAAGAAATATCGCCAAGCGATTATTAACTACAGCCAAGGCTTAGCATATAAATGTTCGGACACTGAGTTGAACGCTAATCTCTACAACAATAGAGCTGCCGCGCATTTTTTCCTTGAAAACTACCGGTCGAGTTACAATGACTGTAAATTTGCTCTTAAATTAAAGCCGGATTATACTCGTGTTCTATCAAGGTGCGCTAAGTGTTGCAAACATCTCCATCTTTACGAAGAATGTGCATCGTACTGTGACCAAGCTCTGCAAGTCACACCCAACGATACAGAAATCCAAGAACTCCGTAAAGAAGCGATTGCAGAACAGAAGAAAGCTGAGAGAGATAAGCGGAAAGAAGAGGCCCGACAAAAACGCAAAGAGACGGAAGAGAAGAAATTGATTGCTGCGATTAATGAAAGGAAAATCAAACTGTACCCGAAAACAAAAACGCTGACATCCTTTAGTCAACTAGAACCTTGTTTTCCGGAAGTTGTTCAAAACCCGGTTCATTTTAAAGACGGCAAACTTGTTTGGCCTGTTATATTTCTCTACCCGGAGTTTGCGACAACTGATTTTATTCAAGAATTCCACGAAGATTCGACTTTTCAAGAACATGTGCTAGAGGTCCTTCATGAGCCACCAGAATGGGACGCTAATCATGAATATACGCCTGATAAAGTCCGTATTTATTTTGAAGATTGTGATCATCAAAGTCATGTAGTATCGTCAAAAAGCACTTTAAGTAAAGTTCTTAGTCATCCGAAATATCGAGTTGACGGAGGAGTCCCAGCTTTCATAATCGTAGTCGCTGGTAGTCTAACTGAAGAGCGTCTTCTGAACAAGTAAATGTTTATGTCCAATCGTGCTCCAAAACCGTTGTTTTTCATTATCTATTCTCTATTATCGTGTACTGACAGACCCTCGGTACTCCGCATCCAGACTGATGTAATTAATTTCTGTGATCTTAGACTTACTCTGTTAAAGTTTACGTACAAACTACTTTCTGAATTTTCTTTGCCTTAGTTCTATAGTTTTCTAAGAATTTTTTTTTTTTTTTATTCTAAGTGAATTAACTTTCTGTTTTTTGTTTTTTTTTTGACTCGGGTCTTTCATTTTAATTTTCTCGCCGTGTTAAGTTCTTTTGCTTTGAAACAAGAAAGAAGTCTATCTTACTTACTTAAATCTAAAACTGGACCTTAAACTACTTCAAATTAAGTTTACCAATTAGTCAGGTATAAGGTTTCAGTCACATAAATAATTCAGGGACGTATCGCTGGATACAATTTCCATACATAAGAATGAAATCGCAACCTAATAGATAGAACTTTTTGCTGCCATTCTTAATATTTCTGGACCCGTCAACATATTCAATACTGCAGATTATCTACGAGCTCACCGGTTAAGGCATGAGGCAGTTGTATAATGCCTAGCTGGGTGACCTGAATTCCCTGTCCGCAAACATCAAAATTCTTTGTTACCAACTCCTGAAGAAGTCATCACAAGAACCTGACACCCAGTAACTCAGCCATCCTTTGGTTTGATCTCAGAAAACGATCGATTGTTAACGTCATCTGATTCTAAATTACCAAGAACAGTCAGTTTCATCGGCTGCTGTTATCATATCGCAACATTACAAAAGGTTTGTTCTAATGATGTAAGCACGTTCTCACTCACGAAGGCTTATTGAGGTTTTTAGAAAGGGAATCTAGACCTAAAAGATGTAGGGGTTTTCAGCCATCACTTAAATTATTATCAGTCTTACAGTTTGTCCCAAAAAAAATTGGATTTGACAATTCCATGGTTTTTATGAAAACATCAGCTTCAAACCTCAGATAGGGCCAGAGACAAATAGAGAGAGCACTAACTGGCTGTGCAGAAGAGGCACGCTGAATTCTCGCGGATTTAACAAAACAACATTCAACACCCTTCTGATGTCACATGGTGTAGAATGGTGAGCACCCTCCTCTTCACTTCCCAGCCCATCCCCCACGTGTTTTCCGAATGTCACCGTTCACCACTATGCGTCATCAGAGGGGTGTTGACTGTTGTTTTGTTGAATCCGCAAGAATTCAGCGTGCCTCAAATCTTCCCTGTGTATTTTAGTGTAGTTCCACACAGCCAACTTTCACTGTTATGAAGCGGTTTTTTATTCTCCGGAATCCGCACCGGTGCAATAACCCGGAGCTTTTGGAGCTGCTCCGAAGCTGTCTGGTGCAGCACCGGTTACGTGCAGAAGCTCCGGAGCTCCAGCTCCAGTGCATCAGTCTTCAACTCCGATACACTGGAGCTTGCACCAGAGCAGCTCCAGGCGCATCGCACTGCTACTAAAAAAACACTTTGGTGCGCTCCGGTGCTGCTCCGGTGCTGGAGCACCGGAATAAAAAAACACTCCGGTGCATTGGAGCTGCACTGGTGCGCGCATCGGAGAATAAAAAAACGCATCATAAGATGCAAAAAAACTAGACCCGTGAAAAAGGTCCGAAAGATATTTCCATCATGGCCGCCTCCACTGCATCTTCATAATAATCACGCCCAAAAAAGCCTCTTACGGGTTATTGTTCCTTGATTTTAAAAAGTGATTTATATCAGAAAAAGAAAAGATGGTAATATTTTTTGAAGAAAACCGGAAAATTTACTGGAAATTTCATGTTTTGTTACCTACCTCAATGTAACTCTCCCTCTGATTTCAGACATGCGTAGAACAATGCCTTGCAAGACACACATCTGGTCACTATGTTTCGGAATGCTTCTAGTGGTCCAGTCTCGCTTCATTTACGGTGAATGTCATCCGTCGACGACGACTCCCGCTTGCGACAACGAAATACACACTTACAAACCGACGTGGGAGAGTTTGGATGCAAGACCGCTGCCATCCTGGTACGACCAGGCAAAGTTCGGAATCTTTGTACACTGGGGCGTGTTCTCCGTTCCCGCCTTCAAATCTGAATGGTTTTGGAATAATTGGCAAGGTGAATAATCCTTATGCTTTGTATGTTGTACGATTGTCAGTTTGATGGTTTGTTATCTTGTATTGGCAGGAATGGGTCTTGTCTTTTGGTCCAGGGGTGCAAAATGTGCTCGATCTAGCGATCGTTTGAAAGTGAGGAAATTTGTCCAAATTTTTTTTTTTTTAAATAATGGCAATAAGGATTTCCCAGGAAAATAGTAAGAAATGGGAAAATATCGGTAATTTTGTGAACATGCGGTGTTGAAATGTTCAAATAAGCAAAAAAAGTTATCACTTTAAATTTTGGTGAGGAAACTTTTTAAAATCCTGTGAGGAAATTTTTTAAAATCCTGTGAAGATTTAAGTCATGAATCGCGTGAAACTTCCGAAGTTTTGAAACATTTTGCACCCCTGTATTAGTCTGAAGTTTTGTGTTCACAGGATGTCCACAAATCAGAAAAACTGTTTAAAACGGACAAAGGATTTTTATTTTGTCATGATTTCATGAAGGGAGAAACTCCGAAGAGAAATCTAACTTCTTGTTTTTTTTTGTGCTTTTGATTCTCCGTGCTGTCATAAGTAACGGAGCAGTTGCAAGGGTCTAAAATGTTGTGTTTTTTATAAAGTAGATGAAAGAACTTGATGAGCTGAGAACAAACATGCCGTTGGTTTCTAATGAAATCCAATTGTTCTGGAGATGAGATTTTGGCCCGAAATACATTGTTTTAAATGGGAATTCCGCGTAGTGATGTCACTTCCCTCACGATTTTTTACAATTTACATGTGTGTATCTCCGATACAGGGAAACTTAGGAAAAAACCAAAGGCATTTATGTTCCCAGCTCATCAAGTACTATCATTTTCTTTATTGAAAACACAAAATTTCCGACCCTTGCAACTGCCCCATTGCATTGGCCTTAAGGTCTCACAAGAATTTACTGCGCTCTGATGAGCACACCCGTTGTTTTATGACTGTTTCTGGAAACAGCCTCAAATATAGTACTTTCATGTACCTAAGCATTAGTTTAAAATAGCCTGATACATAAATAGAACATAATAATCAAAGTGAATAATTCTATTTCCAGGTCCGAAACCAAGTCCAAATGTAGTAAAACTGATGAAAGAGCAGTACCCGCCTAATTTTACCTATCAAGATTTTGCGAAGGATTTTACAGCAAAGTTTTACAATCCTGAAGATTGGGTAGAGCTGTTCAATGCTTCTGGTGCCAAGTAAGATCACGATTATCTATTTATTTATTTATTCATCTATCTATCTAGCCATCTATCTTGGGTGCTCAAGGTGATTCCAGGGCAGTGGCGTCGCGTGCCATCTGGCAACAATGCAACTGCTCCATTTAAACTCATTAAATATATCGAATTTTCCTTGTGCACTGTGCACCCCCTGAATTCGATATTTTACATGAGTTTAAATGGATAGAATACACTGTTGCCAAATTGCACTCGACGCCACTGTTCCAGGGTCTATTAGTGGATTAGTTTCAGCTGAAGGAATCATGTCGCGCTGCTTTTAAAGTCAACAGTTTTTGGCTAAAATTGATGACTATACGCTTAAAGCACAAATTTTAGGAATGTCGGCACTTGCGAGCATACTCCCGCTGGATTCCCTGAAAGTTTCAAGCTGAAATACTCAAAAACTAAGCTAGAATTTATCAATGGGGCTGTTGCTTACTTTTGCTATGTAAGCGATTTAATAGTCGTTACTGGTGTAGAAACCTCTAAAAATGATGATGGCTGCCCTTAAAACTTCCGAAACTCACTCCTAAACTCAATAACCGCTTTTATTTGCGCGAGTGTAATGGTGGCATAGGGCAGTAATAATGGGAGATCCCTTTCTTAATTTCGTCACTCTCTCTATGCTGACAAGGATGATCCACAGAGTAATTTGTCATCAGAGTTGTGATCCACATCCGATGAATGGTATCATGACGTCTAGTGACACTGGTGTTAAATGAAATTCATTTCTTATTGGTCACTTCTTGATGGAGTTACAGTATAGTCAGATGGGAATCTCCCATTATTACTGCCCTAAGCTATTATTATGCTCGCCCAAATAAAAGCGCTTATTGAGTTTAGGAGTGGATTTTGGAAGTTTTCAGTGCTGCCATCGTTATTTTTGGAGGTTTCTACAACAGAGTCGACTAATATAGCGCTTGTAGCAAAAGTGTGCAACAGCCCCATTAGCTACCAATTTGATCAATGAATCAGCTCATCAAATTGAAATGCCTTGAGCCATGCCAATATCAACACTTTGATTAAACAAATTAATTTACCTAATTTTCTTTTCAAGGTATGTGGTTCTCACTTCGAAACACCACGAGGGTTTCACTCTTTGGCCCTCAAAGTATTCATTCAGTTGGAATGCAATGGATGTTGGACCACACAGGGACTTAGTAGGTATAAACATCCACAAATTCATTTCAAACCTAAAACGAATATTCACCTGTCTCCAAAAGTTTGAAAGTGTGTTTTGCGTAAAAACGCTCATTGAACATGATTCTACATTACAGTTAATTTTTTTGGGTTCTTTGAATGGAATAGCAAGCATGTATTTTGACTAAGTATCGAGATATGAGTTATATCTCAAATTAGATAGGAATCTCCCATGATACCTGCGTTGATCCGCCACTAAGCTCAATTCTGAGAGTAAATTTTGTGATTTTTTAGTGCACTCATCGTCATTTTTACAGATTTTTATGCAAGCATCAACTCTTCAATCCCCTAGAGTAAAAGTTTGCAAGAGCCTCATTGTTTACAATAGAAATGGGTCTGTTGCAAACTTTTGCTTTAGCGTTTATGAAGGGTCGTTTCTTACGTAAAATCTCATAAAAATCACATTGAATGACAGAAGTTTGCAAGAGCCCCATTCCTGACTGAGTGAGAACTGAATACAGTTTTCGAATGATGAATTACTGGTCTAGAGGGGATCGTCAAGGTTTTCTGTCACTAGAGATGCAGATTTCAATTTTAGCCGTGGCTCCGACTCAGAGCATCTGTTGTGAATTCCTGATCGATAAAACTCTAGGTGCATTGTGTCTTGTCCTCTTCATTCTCTACGTCCATGTAAAGTGTATTACATTTTTTCTTTTGTCGTTGTATGGTAAATTTTATATCAACCAGGGGAATTCGAACGAGCGGTCCGAACGAAATCTAACCTAACTTTCGGTCTCTATCATTCCATGTATGAATGGTTCAACCCGCTATGGCTGAACGATAAGGAAAATAACTTCTCAACGCAAGATTTCGCTAAAATGAAGACGACGCCAGAGTTGTACGAATTGGTAAGCCGAAACTTTTTACTCTTGTTTTTAAAATTCTATTAATGGGGCAGTTGCAAGGGTCTGAAATGTTGTGTTTTTTATAAAGAAAATGATAGTACTTGATGAGCTGAGAACAATGGTGCCTTTGGTTTTTTCATAATTATCCTGGTTTTGGAAATATAGACGTGTGAAATTGTAAAAAATTGTGTGGCCCTGGTCTTTCATCAGTTTGACCACATTCGGACTAGGTTTTGGACTTGGAAATAGAATTATTCACTTAGTTTATTTATGTTTTATTCATCTATCAGGCTATTTTAAACTACTGCTTAGGTAAATATAAGTACTATATTTGAGGCTGTCTCCAGAAACAGGGCTCATGAAACAATGGGTTTGCTCATAAGAGTAAATTCTAGTGAGACCTCAAGGCCAATGCTATAGGGCAGTTGCAAGGGTCTGATATTTTATGTTTAAATGGAGAAAATGATAGTACTTGATGAGCTGAGAACGATGGTGCCTTTGGTTTTTTCCTAAGTGTCCCGGTTTTGGAGATACACACTTGTAAAGTTGTAAAAAATTGTGTGAGTAGTGACGTCACTTTGTGGAATTCCCATTTATAACAATGTGTTTTGGGCCAAAATCTCATCTTCGGATTAATGGGGCAGTTGCAAGGGTCTGAAATGTTGTGTTTTTTATCAAGAAAATGAAAGTACTTGATGAGCTGAGGACAAAGATGCCTTTGGTTTCTGATTAAGTCCCATTGCTCCAAAGATGAGATTTTGGCCCAAAATACATTGTTTTAAATGGGGATTCCGCGTAGTGACGTCACTACACCCATGATTTTTTAATACTTTACACGTGTGTATCTACAAAACCGGGACATTTAGGAAAAAACCAAAGTCACCATTGTTCTCAGCTCATCAAAAACTACAATTTTCTTTATAAAAAACACAAAATTTCAAACCCTTGCAACTGCCCCATTGAACTTAAGTCCAAAGGCATCTTAAAAAGAAAAAACAAAATAAATTAAATTAAATTTGTAATAACTAATAACCAATCTTGTATTAAATTAAATAGAGTCACCAAAGTTGTATTAATTAAAGTCGCCAGAGGCCTTTCAATCCAAAGGATCTACATGTTCTTTTTTTAATTTTTGCTTGTTAAGCCACTGGAGATGATCCTTTGGATCGAAAGGCCACTGGCAACTTTTATGTTAGTCAATTTTAATTTAATGCAAGATTGATTATTATGAATTTAGTTTCATTTATTTCGCTTTTTTTTTAAATACTGTTTATTTTGTTCTTTGCAATGTTTCAATAGTCATCTTTGTTCTCAGCTCATCCAGTACTTTCATTTTCTTTCTAATAAACAAAACATGTCAGACCCTTGCAACTGCCCCATTCTCATGTTATTCCCATTAGTAAATCAAATTTTTGACACTGCCTGCATATTCGTCCGTCATCAGATAAATGATTGGTAGTGTTAAGACTTCTTTTTAGTTTTTACTTATAGGAATACTGCGAGAGCAATGTGAATAATTTTAGTTAATTATTCATGAATATTCAAAAGTTGATTTTTGCCCAATACTGATCTGAGTTTCTTTTAGAACTTGATCAACTCCCGTTTGCTGATTAATAAAGCACGCCTTTGTTACCTTCATTTTTTCAGGTACACAAATACAAGCCAGAAGTTGTTTGGTCGGACGGCGAGTGGGAGGCATCGGACGATTACTGGCAGTCGAAAGAGTTTCTAGCCTGGCTTTATAACTCTAGCCCAGTCAAGGACAGGGTCGTCGTGAATGATCGTTGGGGTCATGAAACAATGTGTCACCATGGTGGTTATTACACTTGTGCGGATAACTTTAATCCTGGTAATTGTTACTAACTTTCTTTTAACCAACAAACTATTTTTTTATTTTTTATTTTTATTTTAAAATCAAGTAGGGTAGGTGTCTCATTTACCGCCACCCTTTAGAAAAAAGTTCCGTAAAATACCTGTTAAAATGTTTTTTTTTTTATCAAATCTAGGATCTGTTTGCACTAGGATTTCTCAAATATCTACATTCCAGTTTTATTAAAAAAAAGAAGTCTTGAGTTTTTTTTTTCCAAACTCGTTGAATGCTTTGACTCCGTGCGAACAATTTGCCAAGTGAGTGTTTACATGGGAGTTGAGTGCCTATGAACTAACATGACATTGGATGATGATCAGTTCCATTGACATCCTCGCTTGACCAAATGGTTTGAATGGGTATGAAGGAGCCTCGCAGAAGTGTGTCGTTCGCGGTGAAAGACCCGCATAAGAGCTAAGACTGCAGCTGGGGCGACAAACGGATTCTATCTATCTATCTGAAAAAGAAGTCGGAGTAATCAAATTAGGAATAAAAATTATTAATAAAACTTGAAAAAATAATTTACGGCTTTAATTTTGAACCAATAGTGCTCATTTTGGGCTCAAAAAATTTTGCAGGTGCTGACGTTATTGGATTTTGCGTTTTATCTATGGTTTCAGTTTAAAAGGCCAAAAACACGACTTATCCAAAAAGCGACTAGTGGCGCTATCTATCGGATTGAAATCTGGAAAAGTTTCGCCTGGAATCACCTTAAGGGCTTAGTGCTACTAAATATCAACTTCAAACTTTTTCACCAGTTTAGCCAACCTATGAAAAAACTTATCCCATATTCTCTTAAGTTTCCCTGCTAATGTAGGCTTATTTTAAAGAATAAATTAATGGAGTGGCGGTAATTGGGACAGTGGCTGTAATTGGGACATCTACCTTACATAGAAGCCCTTAAAGTGGCTATGGTACAAGGAGTCAAGAAAATACATTGTAGAAAAATACAAAATAGAACAGTAGTTTCCACTGTAGTAGAAAACCTATCGGCCCTGAACTATTTTGAATTCAACTCAATTCTTTTTGCAGGCAAATTACAAAAGCACAAATGGGAAAATTGTATGACAGTGGACAAAGAATCTTGGGGTTTTCGGCAGAATGCCAAATTATCAGAATTCTACACCAGTGCTGAATTATTACAAGAATTGGTCTCGACTGTCAGTTGTGGAGGTAAGTTATCAAACGGAGAACTTGAATTCCATTATTACAATTGGCTTATTTTTTTATGCATGGAACACAATCGAAAGGGTTATTCCTGATTGAGTGGCTCGTTTAGCGTTTTGACTTGAAAAAAATTGAGTCCCTTTCAAATTCTTGTACAGTGAAAGCTCGTTGTGTGGAACATCCTTTAAGTGGAATATCTCGCCAAGTGGAATTTTTTTTTTCAGCACCATGAAACCTCCGATACTCTGACCGCAATTTCCTAAGTGAAACTTTCGCTTAGTGGAATTTTTTTGAGGCAGAACCGAGGTTCCACACTACGAATTTTCCCCGTGTTCTGTTTTCGATTACGTATATGAACTGCGCTATTTATCCATTTTTGCATTATTATTTTTGAAGAGATGCTTTTGGTTTGTTTCCCAAAATTCTCGTGTTGTAAGAAAGTTAGCAGGTCAAGGAACTTATGATTCGAACAAAATGGACGAATTTGTGGTAATAAAGTTTGTTTCACAAGTGTTGGTGTACCTAGACCGATAATCTTTGGCAAATTTTCAATTTTCGTTCCTCTAAACTAAAACCAAACTTACCTGTGACTTCAACGTTTGATTTTTGATTCTTTAATGAAAAGCCAATGCTCAAATCTGTTTTCATTCCTTTTTTACCATGTAATATGAGAAATGAAATCGGTAAATTGCAAAGATTATCGGTCTAGATTCAATGTAACTGCAATCGGTAGATTGACTGGTCAGAGTGGTTAAGTGTTTTCGATTCCTTTTGGTCGGATTTGATTCAAGACGTTGTTTTTCTTACAATACCTGATTTCTTCTTGTCCACTATTTTTCAGGTAATTTTCTTTTAAATGTCGGACCAACTAAAGAAGGAGTCATAACTCCAATTTATGAAGAGCGGCTTCGGGACATTGGTGATTGGTTCACTTTTAATGGAGAAGCAATTTATGGTTCAAAACCGTGGCAAAAATGTCAAAATGATACTTTGACTCCTAATGTTTGGTGAGTAAACTTAAGTTTTTAATTTTTCCGTCATTTGATTGTGACCATGGGCTGTAAACGACGTCTACCATAGCCCCTGGTGGCTTCTGTGTATTGGATATCAAAATGAAATAAAATAAACAAACAAAATATGAAGAATTGAAGGTCCCTGGTTCTAGAAGTACTTACGATTTCCTTGGAAATCACTGAATTAACCGGTTTCCATCTTCAACTTACCAGATAAGTAAGTCTTAAAAAAAAGCCTACTTACATCCACAGTTTTTGTCCGAACATGTTAAAATCAACATGAATGTCAGCTGCATCAGTACTTTGAATTTCATGAAGTTCCAAAATGCAAAAAAAAAAAAAAAAAAAGAAGTAAAAAATAGAAAAGCCTGGTTTGGAAGTGACCCTCCCCTCGCCCCACGGGCTCCTAAGGTCACACAAAAACAACCAAAAAAAATAAACAAAAAAGAGTAGTATATAATCAGAAGTGAAATTTGGTTTTATCTATTTCCGACTGTAGTGTGTCGAGAAACCACCTCGAACTTTAGAACGCTTTTTTTCCAAAGCATAATTTTTTTTTTTCTTACGCCAGTCTACTTGCAAGGTTTCGAACTATGAAAAAGGCTTTTCTCTTCATTGAACCACTCAATACTTTGTAGTTGGTTTTTGATTCCAGAGATAATCTTTGTTTTTTTGATGTTACCAGGTATACGAATGTCATTAAACCCTCATCTGAATTTGTGTATGCAATTGTCCTCGATTGGCCAAAAGAAAATTTCCTGCTCTTGGAGTGTCTCAAAGGAGTCAACAAGTATGATCAGGTGTCAATGTTAGGATACGATAAACCAATTGAGGTAAAATTTTTAATGTGATCATTGTAATTTTCGCTGGATTCTACCCCAGAATCAACTACTCAATTGCTTGTATCAAAAGTTAGCAAGAACCCATTAAGGTGATTCCATGACAAACTCCCGAAAATTTTAATCCGATAGATGGCGTTACTTGTCGCTGGCTCCGAAAATAGCCGTTTTTTGATGGCTCTCGGCTGTTTTCTCTGAACAGACGAATAATAGACAAAAAATCGGAATGTCAGCACCTGCTTAATTTTTTGCTTGATTTTTTGAGCCATAAATGGGCCAAATTGGTTCTAAAATAAAGGCGTAACTATGCAAAGTAAAAATCATGTGTAATTTGGAGTTGTATCAGTATAGATTACAGGTTTCTGTTTCACCTGTAATCTTTACTGATATAACTCCAAATTACACATGATTTTTTCTTTGCATAGTTACAGAACCAATTTGGCCTGTTTATGGCTCAAAAAATCAAGCAAAAATTTAAGCAGGTGCTGACATTCCGATTTTTTGTCTATTCTGTTCAGAGAAAACAGCGGGCGGACACTGGAGCGCCACACCGCGGTGGCGCCCCTTATGGCTACCTCCCCGTAGAGAGCAGGCAGTGCGTTGGGCTTTACTACTGTGTTTGTCTTCCTTGTTTTGTTTTCTTGTTTTCTTCTCCATCTACTTACATTACTATATAAATAATCTTCCT
Source organism: Trialeurodes vaporariorum (assembly GCA_011764245.1). Taxonomy (NCBI): domain Eukaryota; kingdom Metazoa; phylum Arthropoda; class Insecta; order Hemiptera; family Aleyrodidae; genus Trialeurodes; species Trialeurodes vaporariorum. The sequence continues at coordinate 14,145,552 of VMOF01000013.1, read as the reverse complement.
TGGTTACATGGTTGTCTCAATGTCCATTCATACTCATGCTCATGCTTATGCTTTTGCTTATGCTTGATTATAGCAGCGTTTAGAGTAAAGATCCCCTAGTTACACGTAGTCTTAGTTTTGCACTTAGTTAGAGTGACACCCGCACTGCTTGATCTCGGGTTCCGCCCGGACACCTGCAAGTCTCTCCGAGTGACGGTGGCGGCTCGTCAGGCAAGGTAAGCAGAGTAATGACCAGTTATAGAAAGAAGGAAGATACTCGGACCATCCTCAAGCATAATAGAACCAAGTAATTTTTGCTTCACCCTTCATCTTGTTAGAATGTTTTCTTGAACCTATGTCGCCTCACCATTGCTGAGCTTTATGAGTCGCCACTGCTGCAAAGAGAGAATTGCACTCTTGCAGGTGACCGAAGGCCACGGTTCGCGTTCATATTTTTCATAACCTGCTTCCAATTTACTAATTCTTGTCTCCTTTGTTCTAGGCTGTTTAATGGTTTAATGGTTTTGCGGAAAATTGTGTTGTGTTGTGTAGTGTTGTATATAGTTTTGCATGATGGCTACTGAATTGGTTAGTGTAACTGGTGGTGTTGTGACAGTTGAAAAAATGCCATCAAATGGGAGTTGTCTCTTTGAGGCACTCTCGCATCAATACAATGCTACTAATTGTTCTCCCTATTATGAGCGCTCTTGTTTTTTTTGTTTTTTTGTTTTGTTTTGTTTTTTGTTTTTTGTTTTTTTTTTTCCTTCATAGCATTTGGTTGTTGTGTAAAATAGTCACCAGTCATATATTCATGCCCTTGCAAGGAACCTAGAGCAACTGCTACTTATACAACCTTCTCACATTAGTGTAGAGACCCCACTTGAGTTGGGTTCTGTTCTTTGCATGTCTGTTTGTGTATTCTTGTAGCTCGTACAGAACTTCATAACGCTATATAATTTACCCTTGTATGTAAAGCCCAATTTAGTTGCTAGCTTAAGGATCAAATCTCTCCAGACCCTAGATACGTAAATTCTTGAGAAGATGTTGTTTGATTATTATGTTTTTAATAACGATTCAACATGCCTATAGTTAAAGTATAGATATTGTGTTTTGTGCCCACAGGTATTGATTGATTGATTAATTTGCTAATTTCCTTTTCAGCCAGAGATAAAAAGATGAGTTATCTATCAAACTATCCTTATCCAACAAAGAGCATTTCAATGTGTTGAAGTTCTTTCTTCCCCTCCTAACAACCTACTGTCCTTTGTTCCTAAGTCTCTAACAGTCCAACCGTTCGCCTTGAAACACAGGCATAACGAGCTTATGGAACACAGCTGGGGCGGTTGGACTTTCTATTTCTATTTCTATTTCTATTTATTCTGTTCAGAGAAAACAGCCGAAAACCATAAAAAAACGGCTATTTTCAGAGCCAGCGACAAGTAACACCATCTCTCGGATTAAAATTTTCGGGAGTTTGCCATGGAATCACCTTAAGGTGATTTTTCAGCGTTTAGTGTCGAGTGCTACCACCAGAGCGCTACCGTTCGATTAATGTCAAATTACAGTCCGAGAGTAATTTATATGTAAGAAAACGGAATGTCAGCTACTAGGTAATCATCTGAAGAACGTCTCTGCAAAATATCTCTTCAATAACTTCAAAAATAAGGCTGAAAGTACCAAAAAATGAATTATTGCAATTCGATACAAGAATCGATTTCCTTCCTTTTTAATAATGAATCATAGTATAACGACAAGTATTGGTATTTTCAGCTCTTTTCGGCCTTTCAGTTTTAGTGAACTGCCGTTATGCAATATTTCCTTTACTCGAACTCGAAGTTCGAAGTTCAAACAATAAGCAAAACTGGACCCAACTTGACCCAAAATTTCAACACTTGAACACTTCTAGTTTTAACCCATTTATGTCCAGAATCATTCAAACATTTTAGGTGTTTTTTTCTCAAACAACAGAATCTTGAGAACTATAAACATGAAAAAATGAAAAGAAAAACAGAAATTTTCTGGTCTGGCTTTATGATTTGTGGTAAAAACTTCCAAAATTGATTTTTGAGTAATATTGGTCCTAAGTGTCTGAAATTTGGTTAAAAAATAACGCAACAAGTGGTTAGCGACTCAAACGACCCACTGGGCACACTGCAAAAAAGTGCTGGGTTTAACTCATTTTTAGTTAACCCTTTCCACTCGGGTGAAAAATTGCCTGTCATTAAATGACATGCAGTGCAGCCAAAATGCTGCAACCTAATATTGTTCCTCTAAGATGTCCGTAGAGCGCGCCAAGCTGGAGAGGTCGGATCACGCCCGACATACGAGCTACGCGTCGCGAAGTTTTTTGTCGAACGAGGTCCGACATACGACTGGAACGGCAAATTCAAAATGTCGGACGAGATCCGACATACGAGTGGAAAGGGTTAAAAGTGTAGACTTAAAAACTGTTAGTTTTATTTTTTATGTTATTTTTATTATACAATTAAGTACATTATGCCCCTAATTTAGGGCTGGTATAAGTCAAACAAACAAACAACCAAAATTAATTCGAACAATCTGGATCATCCAAATGGTAGAATGCCCTCTGCAGGACAAAATTCCTCAGCTCTCCCAAGAATTTGCCAATCTGTCCATCCCCAAAAATATTTTTCAAGTTTAGAGGCAGTTGGTTGAAGAGTTGCACAGCAGCAATTTTAATATTTGAGTCAGAGATGGGGAGGCGGGCCACTTCCCGTGAAATAAATTTATGCCTGCTATTGTATCTGTGCTGTAGTTGCATGCTCTCAGGGGACATTAATTTATTGTAAGCAGCATACTTTAAGCATTCAAAGGTATACAGAGATGGTAGAGTGAATAATTGATGCTTTTTGAAAATTTCTGTGCAGGAGTAGTTGTAGGGTAAGTTAAAAAGAATTCTAAGATTTTTTTTTGCTCTATAAGCAGAGAATTTGCATGAGGACTCCTGCCCCAGAGGATAGTTTGTGACTGTTTAAAATAGTTAAAAGTTAAATTACCTCCGTGCCGTGTCAATTTAACTAATTTAAACAGTCAAACTAGTAGTTTTTAAATGGGTGTCCATACTTTTATCTAAAAAAGAGTTAAATTCAGCACTTTTTTTTTTCAGTGCATGTATGGATTTGTCTAAGTTTTTCACTGCAAATTTTCTCTTCAGCTCTTTGATACAAATTTTCCGATCAGAATTTCAATAATGATTCTCGTAATTTCAGGTCTCAGATACGGAGAAAGCTGTGAAATTTTACTTCCCGTCCAAATCTGAAGTATCAACGAAAATGGGATGGACTCTCAAAGTGGAACTTCTAATGGACGACGTGTGAAAGGTGTTGTCTGACGGCAAATGAAATATATTGAGAATATCTGCGCAGGTATTTAAAGAGCATTGGAATACCTCAAAAGTATCAACACACTGTCACTCTAATTATTAGAGTGTAAGAAAATATCCTCTTAGGTAAACAGTAGGAGCCCGATCAAGTTGAAACACTTGAAGTCATACTTTAGTTCAACCAATGCTTAGAATCTGCACCAATCCAACGAGCTGTAGCAATCAAGGGGGCCATACCAATGAGCTATAACTTTAGAGTGGCAGCGGGCTGCGGGCTGGTCCACCTTGTGCCACACGGGGTAGAAGGAATACCGGGAAAAAGCGGAATTTGGATGGCAGCTTCCAAGGTTTGAGGTTGAATTTTGTAGGTCGTTCGGAATTTGGCGGGAATTTGGACGGCAGATTCCAAGGTTTGAGGTTAAATTTTGTAGGTCGTTTCTGGCGATGCCCGAGTTTGTTTACGAAACAACCGGAAACAACCTACAAAACTTAACCTCAAAATCGATTTTTACGGCGAGATGGCGGCGCCTTAGGTGACAACAATGAACCAGCAGAACGTTCCTTGATATGCCACTCTAAAGTTATAGCTCATTGGGCCATACATGTTATAAGTCCTATCTCAAAGTGTGACAGCATGGGCGATCGGACTTTGGTTTGTTTGCCTCATTTTTTTTAACCTTAAATCAAAAACTGTGATTAATCCAGTGGAAATTGGTTTTAAACAAAAGTGCAAATGTTTAAGAGTGGTTATCTGGACACATAATTTCAATAGACTGTTTTAGTAGAGCGATATATTGTATCGATTGCTGTCCGAGGGCCTCTGGTTCCAAACAAACTCTGGTTCAATGTAATTTCCCCATAAGCAAACTTTCGAACGGAAATTTAGGGTATTAAATCAAACAATTAATGCGACCTTTTTGCGATTATGAATTCTACGTCCTCGAAAGTGCTTAATTATGCCTGGTTCCTTGACTAAAACTGCCGAAATCAATAAGATATTACAGATTAAACGATGCTGTTGAGCACCGTGCACAGGTGCCACAGACCTAGGTAGCCCTTAGATAAGTAACAAATAATTATAGCCGAAAAAGTCTGTCAACCTATCAATATCGAAGAGTCTTACGGTAAGAAATAAAACATGTCAAACCCCCTAAACGTGAATCATTAATCATTAAAATAGTAAAGTATCAGTTAAGTCATTGTTGTGCATTAAGTGCTCAACAGATGCGTTTGGAGGTTGGAATCACCCAAATGTTATTGTTGTTGTGAAATTGGCGGGATTTCGGGCGATTCTAACCTTTTGTAGGTTAGAATCGCCCGAAATCCCGCCAATTTCACAACAACAACAATAACATTTGGGTGATTCCAACCTCCAAACGCATCGTTTAATCTGTAATATCTTATTGATTTCGGCAGTTTTAGTCAAGGAACCAGGCATAATCAAGCACTTTCGAGGACGTAGAATTCATAATCGCAAAAAGGTCGCATTAATTGTTTGATTTAATACCCTAAATTTCTGTTCAAAAGTTCGCTTATGGGGAAATTACATTGAACCAGAGCTTGTTTGGAACCAGAGGCCCTCGGACGGCAATCGATACGATACATCGCTCTACTAAAACAGTCCATACAACTATCCAGGTAAGAAGATTTTACATATTTCTGTTATGTGTCAGTTTCTTTATCGTGCAAATCCTTCCAAAAGAAACAGTTTTATCGATTTCTGTGTTCAGATAGCCACTCTAAAATACTTGCACTTTTGTTTATAACCAATTTCAAATGTATTTGTCACAATTTTTTTTTAAAAATGTAAAGTTTAAAAAAAGTGAGACAAACAAACCGAGCCTGTGTGAAAAACGTCCGTAAGAGATTTCCATCATGGCAACCTCTGTACTGCCTCAATATAACGTCCCACAAATCCTCTCTATTGCTATAGCTCATTGGACCAATCAGTTGCAAGTATTTGTGAAAAGTGAGGTTATGCTATGTTCAAGTCAAGTCTGACTTTTCGCCAACTTGATCGAGTCCACAGAGAAAGAAAACAAAACTGCAGGAAAGAACCAAGCATGAATACACGAGCTTTGATTTTTCACTGCAAATCTGCATCACTTTTTCAATGGAATTTCATGGAAGTTCTATTTTTCATAAATCGACACTGAATGGTGGTTAAATGGTGGTATAATTAGGTCCAAAATATCATCGCTGAACGCATTGAGTAGCACAGCAGCCTGGACCTCATTGGTTTTTATGGTTATTTGAGAAGCACTTTTGTACAGCTCGTAGCAAACCTTGAATTTTTGCCAATTTTCGGCCACATTCCTATCAAAGCTGAAGCTGGGTGGCGGTTTGATATCCATTTATGGACTGAAAGAAACAGTTACAAAACATGAAAACAAACAAACAAAATTGTCCGTTGTAATAAGCGGGTTTCCGCCATTTTGAAAACGCGAGTTACATATAAGAACATAAGATAATCAAGTAAATTTCAATTATACTCTATCACTAAACAAATTTATCACGTAGGTAAATGGCTAAAAATCACAATTTAAAACGTTAAAACAGAACTTTATGACTAAATACGACTAGATTGGTTGGTAATTCATTTTTTAATTGATCGCGATCACAGGACACGTTGATTGACTAGATATGGTTTTTTATTTTGTTGCTTGCTCGCACATTACAAAAATTGGTTTATCCTCGTCGCCATGTATGATAATTGGGTTAGACGATAATGAAGGACGGTCATCATTATAAAATAGTTATATTCAGTATTAATTATTCAACTAATACACTTTACATTAAACAATTGCGATAATCGGTAACGACCCGAATCCCGTAGGTGCCGAACACAGCTGAGTGGCCTCAATCTAGCAGTGTGTCCAACATGATGCAATACCAACCTAACAATGTACCTGACACTTACTAATGACGGTCTTTCTACTTGACAGTCACAGTTACCAACACAATTACACAAGTGAACTTTCATTTTCTCTGGACACATTTTGGTATAATGTTTAATCTGTTTACAATTAAGACAAACTTTCTGTAAAGCAGAACACTCTGCAAATCTTGAGTTTCCTCTTTACTGTTAAGATGTGTTTTGGTGCATGAAAAGATGAAATCAAATGAACGGGCTTGTTATCCATCCATCTGTATACAACTATATTCGTGTCACTGATAGAATAATCAAAATCTCTCCTCTTCATAGTTTTTGGATCTTTGAGCACTGGCAAAAATTTTCGATCTGGTCTAATCGTACCTCAAATCCAAATCTCACTTTTGATCATAGAGGTGAGGAGCGGCACACTTGAGAAATAATTGTCGATGTAGACTTTGTGATTACGCTTTGTCTTAGACTCTGTCATTTGTCGGACGACTCTTCCTCCGAGGTCTTTTTCAGCAGTTTTCCCCTCTTTTCCTGCATATATCTGAAAATTATGGGTATACCTTTTCTTGTCATTAATCATCCAAATTTTGTAGCCCCTTTTGATAGGTTTCATTGGCATGAACTGTTTTAATGTAGATCGACCCGTGAATTTTACCATAGATTCGTCTACAGAAAGTTCCTCTGTGCATTTGCATCAGAGTCCTTGTATTGGGATCTTGTTTAAGAGTATGAAGGAAGTGAGTGAGATTCTTCAAATGGATGGCCAGGGTTATTGAGAGACCGTGATCCGCCAGGGATGGTTTCAGTGGGGTGTTTCATAAGATGAGGAGTCTGCTTATGAATAGTAACTTGCGTCAAGGGCTTTGGAGTACTGGATGCAACCATTGGACAGGATGTGTGCCGATCCGGCTTAGGGCAGGAACATACCATTTCGTCATTCATGATACTGGTGATCGCAGCTTTCAAGTCATTAATTTCAGATTGCTGTCAGGCTAATTTACGTTCCAAATCATCGATTTTTGCTTTGAGATGATCAATAGAATGAGTGCTATTCATCTGGCTAGCTAATTTCAAGTTTCTGGCAGCAGGTGTACTATGTAATTCAGGCACAGAGGTATAGGATTGCAGCGAATTGTTGAGGCCACCGCAAGTAGAAGTACAAGTTTTATCAGTCTTTTGTTTTCCATTAGAATTGGAAAATGAAGTACAACTAAATTTAGTAGAATCACTAGGTTTAGCAGTTGAGGTACTCTTTTTTGACTTGGAGTCTAAAGATCTTCAATCAATATGAGGAGCAACACAATTGTTTCATTACGTTAATAGGTAACGGGCAACGTTAATATTAATGAGACGTGAGAGAGTGTGATTCAATAAGATATTGTATCAGTCTAAAATTAATTATACATTGGCACATTGCACAATAACCTTGAAACATTTTGGGTTTTTAAAGAAGTTGGTTTTAAGATTTCTTACTATCCTCCATCGATCCTCATTAACGATTTAGATCTCAATAATCAGGATCCCTAGAGGATAATTATAATTAAAAGAAGACCCAGTGGGTCGTGACAATCAGGGGTAGGTTTGGAAAGAAATTTAAATACGAATTACGATTGAGATTACATTCTTCATGCTTTTATTGAATTTTGAATTAAAGAAAAAGGAAAGAGAGGTGGCTCTTACATTTTAAAAGGAAGAAAAGAGGAAGTTGAGAAGAAAGAAATGATCTATTCAATGATTCAAATAGGCTTACTAACGGTGAGAAAAGATAAAGGCTCCTGGCTCTCGACGACCACTCGCAAACGGACTCCAACGACGACTTAAAAGATGGATGCCAGCGTTTGTTCGCAAGGTTTCGACGAGAGCCTTCGTTGGTGACGTAACGCCTGCCGATACGCGCGACCGCATCGGCAGGGAAAAGATAAAAACAAGTTTTGTGCCGTAACTCGGCACAGTTCTCCCCCCCTTTAACCGAGGACGCAATCCTCAAGACTGTCTGCTTGTTTTTCTTAGTACACAAGAACACAGCAGATATCGACGTTGTAAACAAGAAAACAAGTTCAGTAAACAAGTAAAGTATTTAAGGTAAAATATAAGTAAAGTATTTTGGGCAACAATATTGTTGAAGTTAATCTTCACCGAACGCACCAAGTGTAAATCATGGAGACTAAGAAAGAAAAAGGTCTCTGTTGAAATAGGTATCAGGACGTTGGTGGTTATGACCCAGAGTTTGTTAGACTCTGTATGGTCCCACCGAACGCCTTCTAACCTATTGATTTTACTACGTTGGTTTTTTTTTTTTTTTTTTTTTTTTTTATAAGCGTTGGTGAAGTACTCAGAATGTAGTACATAACAGATAATAATACTTTACAGAAACAAAGAAGGACTTGCTGCGAGAGAACAATTTCATAATCTCATACGTCACCCTATACATTTTTTTGTTTTATTTTCGTTACTAGAGGCCGTTTCAGATAACTTCGGTTCTGACAGCTCTTTGTTTACATGAGTAAAAACGTTGACGCCTTTCACTGCATGAATCATTAGAACTTTTTGCCACAAAATAGTCTCGGTTAACTATCCTAATTAGAGAATAATAACATTAAAGCGTGATTGAAGACTTGATATCGTCTTTCGGCTCGAATAAAGAAAGAACTGTCAGAACCGAAGCTATCTGAAACAGCCTCTATTACGTTTTCTTTTACTTTTTCTTTTAAAAAGGAAAAACTGAGGGAATTCTCATATTTTGGAGCCACCCCCTAAACATTACATTCAGCAATTACTAAACAATTACATATATCTTAGATAATCAAGATTGGTTTTAGGTTTGACGTAATTATCAATTGCTTTGAGTATTTTTTCAGGATCAGCACGATCTTCTTCCGTTAGTATAGAGTCCAGGAGATCTGATGCCTCTTCACCCACCAGATTGATTAAGATTGCTGCCTGTATTGCCTTGTCCTTCGGTAGCGTTCTAGAATTCAACCATTTACTGCATCCGTGCAAAAAAGATTACATTATCCTGTGATACTGTATATCTATGTACATTGGAAAGTGCTGCTATTCATAATCTTTTCTGCATCGAGACAATAAAGGGATGAATTCTAGAACGGTACCTTCGTGTTCAGCTCCTTGGCTATTACGTAGTTTTTGTAGTTCTTTGAAAATTTTCTCCAGTTGTCTGGAAGATCGCCATTTAGAGAGAGAGATGTTGGCGGTTTTAATTCGCTCATTTCTTTGATCGAATTACTACTCGGAAGTTCATTGATTAACACCGAACCTATGATTTGAGGTTATGATTTGGTAAAAACAGATTTGATCGGTCGTTTTGTTACGAAAGTGCCTCATTTCTTGGAATCATTATAAAAATGCTTTTCGATCATTACGATATTACACTTAAATGAATAATTATCTAGTTATCGATTTAAACGAAACACCACCGCGGACCGTTATGATTTTCGCGAACTTGAGACTTGTTGCAACGCGAGTTTTACGGCGGCACTTTATCCGATTGAATCCGGTTAACTTTGTTTTATCCTCGTCGCCATGTGGTGATATCAGGATTGAGAGAGAAGCGAGAATACTTTTAAAACTTAAATGGTTCTTTTTATTATCTTCAAGTGACTTATACAGTTTATTACGACAAGATACATAAGATGGGCCTGTTTATCAGGCAACCATACTTTAACGACTGTTGTCTTTTGGAGGTTAGCTCCCTCATGCAACAGTGCATGTTCATCATGCAACAGTTTTATTCACAATTAAGTGATAGTTGGTTGTACCAATTTATATGACACCAGTCATTTCTATTTATCGATGACGCTACTGTCCTACTGTCGCTATTGTGCGAATTTTTTGATTGATGGGCGTCCCCTGGACGATTAATATGAAAAGAAAGCACAGTTGAATAGTATAAAACACAAAAAAGAAAGAAAGAGATGCAAGCAAAATAAAAATCAAACAACTTAAGTGATATTTGTGGTGATTGCAGGATTAAAGAGAGAATGATGTTGGCGGTTTTAATTCGCTCATTGTTTTTTGATTGAATTATTACGCGGAAGTTTATTGATTAAGATAGAAAAATGAGTACCTATAATAATGACAAAAATTGAATGCTAAATGATAAAAGATATCTGTACTATACCTGCATGCATTCACGGTCGATAACTGCAAACTTTGAAGCTGCGATGGGAAGGTCAATATAAAAGAGGGTTGCATGCAAATAATAAATGCAACTAAAAGAAATCTAGAAATGTTTTAAAATTGAAAAATTTTAAAGAAGCAAAAAGAAAGGTCAGGAGAAGCTGAGAAATAGAAGTAGAAGTAGGGGTAGAGAAAAATTTGAACCTGAACTGAAAGGATACAGAGTAGGTAACTACTTCGGGGGGAGAGATAAAAAAAAAAAAAACAAAAAAAAACGTAATTGGACGCTACTATCCGGATCCGGATAGTAGCGTCCACTATCCGGACCGAATCCAGATCCGGATAGTTGGAGCCGGATAATTTCCGGATATCCGGCCCAACACTATATATTTCATATTGCACATTCATGTTAAAAACTTTGAATAATATATATCATGTTTTAATTAGACTCTCCAAGATTGAATTGAGACAAGAAAACCCTTAAAGTAGTGTTAGCCTTTCTTTACTTGAAGTTAAATCTTTGTAGCTACATTTTCAATGAATGTGGGTAACATTTCTTAAAAAGGGGCGGCTCCTCCCCATACTGATAAGTTAAAAATACCTTAAATGCTGATCTTTCTCTAACGTCTGAAAATATTTTTCTTAGGTTTGGGGGCTCATCTAAAACACCTTCCAGGTAGACGTGTACCGCTTTATTCAGGCGTTCACATACCTCGGATATATATTTAGCGAAGTGTTCAATAGAATCAGGCTCTGAAAAGATTCCGTTTATTGCCTTTTTCAGATCAAAAACTCGAGGCTCATGAATTTTGCTCCTAAGAATGTAAATCCACCTCTTAGCCCTTTTAAGACGGGCTTTCTCATTCAAATGCGTGGTCAAGAAGTTATTTAAACCAATAGTTTCATTCGGTATTAGTGTACTGCTGAACTCCGCTCCGAATTTAATCTCAAATTCCTCTAAAGCAATGCGGACTTTCATTACCCACATTCCGCACTCTAATTTTTTCTGTGAAAAATTTATAAAAAAAAGACTTGACGAGTTAAGTCATATTGCAGGCGATCAGTTTATATTTTTTATGTTTTACATTTTTGAATTCTTAATGCCTTTTTTATGCTGCTGCAACACTTAACCAACAGGTTAACTTGATTACATTGATTGGAATGTCTTTGAAGCGTTATTCAAGTGTAATTTAGTATTGGTGGTTGCGTAAATACGACACAATAACGTCGTTTTACCATGTGAGAACACCCAATAAGACTATTTCTCTCGAATTTTACGTAGGGGTCTGTGTCTAACGTATCTCCGTTTTCTGGGTTTTTCTACGGATATTACCTGCGTGCTTTAATAAACAAATCTTGACAATTTATTTAGACTTTGAGCGTAAAACGCGAGAGATATGTGCCTTTCATTCCTTTCGTCTTCATATTTCTCTTTGTCAAAGTTTCAAGAAAATATATAATTTATTCAGTTTTTTTTTATAAATTTTTCACAGGAAAAATTAGAGTGCGGAATGTGGGTAATGAAAGTCCGCATTGCTTTAGAGGAATTTGAGATTAAATTCGGAGCGGAGTTCAGCAGTACACTAATACCGAATGAAACTATTGGTTGAAATAACTTCTTGACCACGCATTTAAATGAGAAAGCCCGTCGTAAAAGGGCTAAGAGGTGGATTTACATTCTTAGGAGCAAAACTCATGAGCCTCGAGTTTTTGATCTGAAAAAGGCAATAAACGGAATCTTTTCAGAGCCTGATTCTATTGAACACTTCGCTAAATATATATCCGAGGTATGTGAACGCCTGAATAAAGCGGTACGCGTCTACCTGGAAGGTGTTTTAGATGAGCCCCCAAACCTAAGAAAAATATTTTCAGACGTTAGAGAAAGATCAGCATTTAAGGTATTTTTAACTTATCAGTATGGGGAGGAGCCGCCCCCTTTTAAGAAATTTTACCCACATTAATTGAAAATGTAGCTACAAAGATTTAACTTCAAGTAAAGAAAGGCTAACACTACTTTAAGGGTTTTCTTGTCTCAATTCAATCTTGGAGAGTCTAATTAAAACATGATATATATTATTCAAAGTTTTTAACATGAATGTGCATTATGAAATATTATATTTCATTATGAAATATTATATTTCATATTGCACATTCATGTTAAAAACTTTGAATAATATATATCATGTTTTAATTAGACTCTCCAAGATTGAATTGAGACAAGAAAACCCTTAAAGTAGTGTTAGCCTTTCTTTACTTGAAGTTAAATCTTTGTAGCTACATTTTCAATGAATGTGGGTAACATTTCTTAAAAAGGGGCGGCTCCTCCCCATACTGATAAGTTAAAAATACCTTAAATGCTGATCTTTCTCTAACGTCTGAAAATATTTTTCTTAGGTTTGGGGCTCATCTAAAACACCTTCCAGGTAGACGTGTACCGCTTTATTCAGGCGTTCACTTACCTCGGATATATATTTAGCGAAGTGTTCAATAGAATCAGGCTCTGAAAAGATTCCGTTTATTGCCTTTTTCAGATCAAAAACTCGAGGCTCATGAATTTTGCTCCTAAGAATGTAAACCCACCTCTTAGCCCTTTTACAACGGGCTTTCTCATTCAAATGCGTGGTCAAGAAGTTATTTAAACCAATAGTTTCATTCGGTATTAGTGTACTGCTGAACTCCGCTCCGAATTTAATCTCAAATTCCTCTAAAGCAATGCGGACTTTCATTACCCACATTCCGCACTCTAATTTTTTCTGTGAAAAATTTATAAAAAAAAGACTTGACGAGTTAAGTCATATTGCAGGCGATCAGTTTATATTTTTTATGTTTTACATTTTTGAATTCTTAATGCCTTTTTTATGCTGCTGCAACACTTAACCAACAGGTTAACTTGATTACATTGATTGGAATGTCTTTGAAGCGTTATTCAAGTGTAATTTAGTATTGGTGGTTGCGTAAATACGACACAATAACGTCGTTTTACCATGTGAGAACACCCAATAAGACTATTTCTCTCGAATTTTACGTAGGGGTCTGTGTCTAACGTATCTCCGTTTTCTGGGTTTTTCTACGGATATTACCTGCGTGCTTTAATAAACAAATCTTGACAATTTATTTAGACTTTGAGCGTAAAACGCGAGAGATATGTGCCTTTCATTCCTTTCGTCTTCATATTTCTCTTTGTCAAAGTTTCAAGAAAGTATATAATTTATTCAGTTTTTTTTTTATAAATTTTTCACAGGAAAAATTAGAGTGCGGAATGTGGGTAATGAAAGTCCGCATTGCTTTAGAGGAATTTGAGATTAAATTCGGAGCGGAGTTCAGCAGTACACTAATACCGAATGAAACTATTGGTTGAAATAACTTCTTGACCACGCATTTAAATGAGAAAGCCCGTCGTAAAAGGGCTAAGAGGTGGATTTACATTCTTAGGAGCAAAACTCATGAGCCTCGAGTTTTTGATCTGAAAAAGGCAATAAACGGAATCTTTTCAGAGCCTGATTCTATTGAACACTTCGTTAAATATATATCCGAGGTATGTGAACGCCTGAATAAAGCGGTACACGTCTACCTGGAAGGTGTTTTAGATGAGCCCCCAAACCTAAGAAAAATATTTTCAGACGTTAGAGAAAGATCAGCATTTAAGGTATTTTTAACTTATCAGTATGGGGAGGAGCCGCCCCCTTTTAAGAAATTTACCCACATTCATTGAAAATGTAGCTACAAAGATTTAACTTCAAGTAAAGAAAGGCTAACACTACTTTAAGGGTTTTCTTGTCTTAATTCAATCTTGGAGAGTCTAATTAAAGCATGATATATATTATTCAAAGTTTTTAACATGAATGTGAAATTATGAAATATTATATTTCTTTAATTTTTTTTGCACATTCATGTTAAAAACTTTGAATAATATATATCATGTTTTAATTAGACTCTCCAAGATTGAATTGAGACAAGAAAACCTTTAAAGTAGTGTTAGCCTTTCTTTACTTGAAGTTAAATCTTTGTAGCTACATTTTCAATGAATGTGGGTAACATTTCTTAAAAGGGGGCGGCTCCTCCCCATACTGATAAGTCAAAAATACCTTAAATGCTGATCTTTCTCTAACGTCTGAAAATATTTTTCTTAGGTTTAGATATATAGGTTTAGATATATATGTAGTATATAGATATATTTTCTTAGATATATGTATATTTCAAATATACATATATCTTTAACACGTTTCTCCTGACCTTTCTTTTTGCTTCTTTAAAATTTTTCAATTTTAAAACATTTCTAGATTTTTTTTAGTTGCATTTATTATTTGCATGCAACCCTCTTTTATATTTGTTTCCACATTTTCTGTGAGTAACCTGAACGTTCTAAAGACTTCTGCAACATGTCATGCCATGTCAAGCATGGGCGACCTTGTTTTTGTTTACCCACTTTGAAGGCATTGGCAAGATGTAATAAATGGCCCTCCGGACGACGTAAGATATGCCCCAGTTTTGAATTCTACCAAGTGAAAGTTGTCTTGTTAGATTAACGCAGCGAAGGAGAGATGTTGGATGAGTATCTTTAGGAATAGATGGACAAACCGTTAATGGGGCTATCGCACACTTTTGCTACAAGCGATTTAATGGTTGGTTGTGGCGTAAAAACCTCAAGAAATAACAATGGCAGCACTAAAAACTTCCAAAATCCACTCCTTAACTCAATAAACGCAGTTATTTGAGCGAGTGTAATGGTGGCTGAAGGCACTAACAATGGGAGATTCCTATCTTAATTTCGTCACTCTTCCTATGTTGACAAGGATGATTCACAGAGTAAGGACGACGCCCGCACCTTATGGAAATGGGCTCCCGGTAGAATTGGCTGAAATTTTGATATGTTGTAGTATTCAACCTCCTGATCAAAAGTTCTCACGGGCGCGAAAGATTTCTATGTCAAGTTTTCGAGATACAGAGGGTTGAAGTTTTGGATTTTCCAGGAAAAGTGGCGTTTTTACCACTGTGTCTGTCTTCCGTTTTCCCCAATTTTGACAGAAAATGATACTTTTTCTCGACAAAGCCGTTGAAAATTCATTCTAGGCCAACTTTTTACGTACCAATGCTCATACGAAGGGGTATGGGAGGCCAGGAAAGAGGGCGGTTCATTCAAAATGTAGTGTACCAATCGTCCCAATCAGTGTCTCGTTTTAACATTTATTTCAGTGGAAGTCACTTTAATCAACGACCGAAGGGCATCCTGGGGGGTAAGATGGAGGGGGCAGGGGGCGGCACCCCCCCCCCCTCGTTTGGCCCAAAAAAGGGGAAAAAGAGGAGGCAGGGAAAAGGATAGATGGAGATAAAATGGGAAAGGGGTCACTAGGGGGCGGAAATCTCAAGTTCGCCCCCCCCTTCGTGAGGAATGGATCCACCGATGGAAGGGGGTTCCGAGGGGGAGTCAAAGGGTGGCGGATGGGGGTGGTGATTCCGACCAAATATCGCGTTATAATCTTTCCAAACAGCCTGTATAAAATACAGTTTTTAGCAGGTGTATAGCTTATAGCTTACGTCATTGGGGGGGGGGCGGTGTCCCTCCCACATCCTCAAGGGTGGTGGTGAACCAAAATGTTGGCTTTGAGCGATTATCTAAAACAAAACGCTCGAAATACCCGTCAAAACTGTATTTTATACGCTATTTGGAACGATTAAAACTCAACTTTTGACTGGGGGAAACCCCCCTTCGTCCGCCATTGAATCTTTCTTGAGACCCCCTTTATGGGCAGATTCGGCCCTTGCGAACGGGGGGGGGGTGAACTTGGGATTTCCGCTCCCCAGTGCCCAGTGACCCCTCTTCCTTTTTTCTCTCTTTTTTTCCCTTTTTCCCTGCCCCTTTTTTTTCTTTTTTTTTTGGCCAAACGAGGGGGGGGCTGCCGCCTCTGCCCCCTCCATCTTCCCCCACAGGATGCCCTTCGGTCGTTGATTAAAGTGACTTCCACTTGAAATAAATGTTAAAAAAAGACACTGATTGGGACGATTGGTACACTACATTTGAATAAACCCGCCCTCTTTCCTGGCCTCCCATACCCCTTCGTATGAGCATCGGTACGTAAAAGTTGGCCTAGAATGAATTTTCAACGGCTTTGTCGAGGAAAAATTAGAGTGCGGAATGTGGGTAATGAAAGTCCGCATTGCTTTAGAGGAATTTGAGATTAAATTCGGAGCGGAGTTCAGCAGTACACTAATACCGAATGAAACTATTGGTTGAAATAACTTCTTGACCACGCATTTAAATGAGAAAGCCCGTCGTAAAAGGGCTAAGAGGTGGATTTACATTCTTAGGAGCAAAACTCATGAGCCTCGAGTTTTTGATCTGAAAAAGGCAATAAACGGAATCTTTTCAGAGCCTGATTCTATTGAACACTTCGTTAAATATATATCCGAGGTATGTGAACGCCTGAATAAAGCGGTACACGTCTACCTGGAAGGTGTTTTAGATGAGCCCCCAAACCTAAGAAAAATATTTTCAGACGTTAGAGAAAGATCAGCATTTAAGGTATTTTTAACTTATCAGTATGGGGAGGAGCCGCCCCCTTTTAAGAAATGTTACCCACATTCATTGAAAATGTAGCTACAAAGATTTAACTTCAAGTAAAGAAAGGCTAACACTACTTTAAAGGTTTTCTTGTCTTAATTCAATCTTGGAGAGTCTAATTAAAGCATGATATATATTATTCAAAGTTTTTAACATGAATGTGCAATATGAAATATAATATTTCATAATGCACATTCATGTTAAAAACTTTGAATAATATATATATCATGTTTTAATTAGACTCTCCAAGATTGAATTGAGACAAGAAAACCTTTAAAGTAGTGTTAGCCTTTCTTTACTTGAAGTTAAATCTTTGTAGCTACATTTTCAATGAATGTGGGTAACATTCCTTAAAAGGGGGCGGCTCCTCCCCATACTGATAAGTTAAAAATACCTTAAATGCTGATCTTTCTCTAACGTCTGAAAATATTTTTCTTAGGTTTAGATATATAGGTTTAGATATATATATAGATATATTTTCTTAGATATATGTATATTTCAAATATACATATATCTTTAACACGTTTCTCCTGACCTTTCTTTTTGCTTCTTTAAAATTTTTCAATTTTAAATCATTTCTAGATTTTTTTTAGTTGCATTTATTATTTGCATGCAACCCTCTTTTATATTTGTTTCCACATTTTCCGTGAGTAACCTGAACGTTCTAAAGACTTCTGTAACATGTCATGCCATGTCAAGCATGGACGACCTTGTTTTTGTTTACCCACTTTGAAGGCATTGGCAAGATGTAATAAACGGCCCTCCAGACAACGTAAGATGTGGCCCCAGTATTGAATTCTACCAAGTGAAAGTTGTCTTGTTAGATTAACGCAGCGGAGGAGAGATGTTGGATGAGTATCTTTAGGAATAGATGGACAAACCGTTAATGGGGCTATCGCACACTTTTGCTACAAGCGATTTAATAGTCGATTGTGGCGTAAAAACCTCAAGAAATAACAATGGCGGCTCTAAAAACTTCCAAAATCGACTCCTTAACTCAATAAACGCAGTTATTTGAGCGAGTGTAATGGTGGCTGAAGGCACTAACAATGGGAGATTCCTATCTTAATTTCGTCACTCTTCCTATGTTGACAAGGATGATTCACAGAGTAATTAGCCATCAGAGTGATGATCCACATCCGATGAATGGTGCCGCAACACCTAGTGACATCAGTGTCAAATGAAAGTAGTCTCTTATTGGTCACTTCTTGATGGAGTTTCAGAATTGTTAGATGGGAATCTCCCATTGTTAGTGCCTTCGGCCACCATTACGCTCGCGCTAATAACTGCGTTTATCGAGTTTAGGCGTGGATTTTGGAAGTTTTTAGTGGCTTCATCGTTATTTTTTGAGGTTTTTACGCCAATGTCGACTATTAAATCGCGTGTAGCAAAAGTGTGCAATAGCCCCATAGTAAACTCAGAGCGGTTCTTTCAAAATGTCACAAATGAGTTGCGGTTTGCCTTTCTTATAGCAGAGACCTTTAAGCCATATAAGACGGTCGGACAAATTATACTTCTGTACAAAATAGATAACAACTACTTATTTAAAGTAGCAAACGGGCAACTGCCCATTACAAGAAAAAAAACAGAAACAGAAAAGAACAAAATCCAAGATGAACAAAATTCAAAAATATGACCCCTAGCCAAAAAATTAAAATGAGAAAGGGAATCAGAAGATCTAATAAATTGGGGCAGGGCATTCCAGGATCTTGTAGTGTCTTGGCAGCGCTGCACGTCTCTCTCTGTATTCGAGTGTTCGATTGCGATATATCTGTTAATCTCACTTTTTGAGTTGCTGTGGAAATAGCAGGCTCTAGAGATAAATCTGTAGCGTTCCATAACTTACGCTTAATGACTGAAGAATAGAGCCCATTTACAAAACGGTTTGTGTCATACTGACTGTTGGTATCTTCTGTTTCTTCTGCAAGATTCTCATTTTGAGAGGGTTGTGGGATATTTTCTGCATTAGCTTGATCATTTTCGAGATCTTGAAAAGTTTGAGGGACTGTTTCTATTTTGGCCGTTACTACAATTGGAAGATTAGGTTGTGGGAGAATTTTTACATTATCTTGCAAGTTTTCTAGATTTAGAAATGTTTGAGATGTTTGAGTTTCAAAAATTTCTAAATCTATGAACAGCTTATCATAATCTTTGTTTTGATTGCCCATTTGTGTTGGGTTTTTTCTAATAACATTGGAATTTCTTCTAAAAATTTGCTTATCTTCTAATTGTACTATTTATGATCGCGGAACATTTTTTACTATTTCTACGATTACAGCAGGAACCCAGTATTTGTGAATCAAGACCAAGACTTGCTCATTTTCCTTGAACTCTGAGCTTGGTTTACAATGTTGGTTATACAGAAATTTGGTTTTTTCTGGTGTCAGTGTCAAGTGGCTTGGCCACTTGGCAACGAACAGTGATGATGTGATTAATGGAGAAAACAAAACAGGAAAATTATAGATGAGAAGATGGATTGAAAACGAAGGCACAAAGCGTTGAACTGATGGTTCTAAAAACAATGAACAAAAACGAAAAAGGAAACGTGAGAGGCGAAAACTAGACGAGCAAAAAAAATAGAAAAGAACCATACTTTAGAATTTAGAGAGATTCATATCGAGAGCGCACAGACCGTTTCTTACGATTCGGGAGAAAGAACTGAATTTTACGAAAAGTTGTCCACCACTCTCAGCGCGGGAGAGGGTGGTGCACAAAGGGCTGAGTGGCAGTTTAAACGCGTACCGAACAGTTGTATCGATGCACTTCTTGGAACTGGACCAAATCTATTGGTTATCTTGCACCAATTTTTTAAGCCTCTGCTATGGGGATTATTAGAGAGATCAAGAAAGGACGACATTATTGTTGTATGAACGAACGGGCGCACGTGTATTCTATAGAGAGACAAGTGTGAGTGCCTTGGAGGCTAAAGATTACATAATAATCAAAGATGATGATAGCATCTTTAACAGCTTCAAGGCGAACAAGATTTGATGTTCACTAAGTAACTCTTTACTTAAATTCCGCTTCCTTAGGCAGAACGTTGCTCTTATTACCCCTTTCCGAGGCACCCGTACCTTTCCCCTTGGCCGTTTCAGTTTGAGTTTAACCCTTTCGTCATAGTGTCCATTATAGTGGACCACCAGTTTACTGGACCCTTATGGAAATTCGGAAAAATTGACTCACACATGAAATCATATGAGAAAAGTTTGTTCAATTTAATGGTATAGGTTTCACGTTACAGTGACACTTCTTTCATAATTCGTGACAGAAAGGGTTAAGGAAGTGGTACCTGCAGCTGTACAGTTACTGTTCATCAATCAATAGCTATGGAATTGCTGAATCCACGATGAGGCTTTTTTAACTTGGGATCAAACCGCTACGGCGCTACAGTGTTTTGCTGCAATGCTTTTAGTGTTTTTTTTTTTTCAAACTATATTTTTTCCATTGAAACTGGTGAGGATTTGCACTGAAATATCTCGCTCCATGTGTTCATGCGTCTCATTTATCTAATAGTAATTTACCTATTAGTATTTCACTCTCACATAATTTTACAATAATTTTATAATTATTGTCAGTCAGCGGAGCATATTCTTAAGACTAGGTCGAGTTTGTTTCAGAAGTGTAACCACATCTAAACTGATAATATAATCTTTGGTGAACTTTCTTTTCTATTTTCATTCCTTCAAAAAATAATAAAAAAAAAAAAAAAAAAAAAAAAAAAAAAAAAAAAAAACTTTTCTGCGGCTTTGTCGTTTTGATGTCAAAGCATTCCTCAGTAAAAATCCAACACTCAAACTTATCGTCAGTCATTTTTATTATGCACTATGACTTTCAAAAGAAATCGTCAGTCATTTTCATTATGTATGTGACTTTCAGAAGAAATCGTCAGTCATTTTCATTTTGTACTATGACTTTCAGAAGAAATCGTCAGTCATTTTCATGTGTACTATGACTTTCAAAAGAAATCGTCAGTCATTTTCAGTATGTACTATGACTTTCAAAAGAGAGTATCCTGGTAGAAATTTTGATTCCTCCATTTTTCGACCAGTTTTAAATTTTTTTGCTGTTTTCAGGTATTTCAGAGTCTAACCGCATTGCCACTTGAAAGTATGCCTTAAAAAATCTGAAACTCTTTGAATAATAATGGACAGTATGATCAAGGACCGTTTCGATGAGAGGACTTTCTTTTGAAAGTCATAGTACTGTGAGAAATAATAATGGGATATTCCAAAGATTACCGGTCTAGGTGTGCGTACACTTCTGAAAGTCTTCTAATAAAATATGTTGATCTGTGAACATTTGTGTAAGTTTTCCCCATGATGTTGTGTCTAAACATCTAAATGTATGTGTCAAACCAAAAAAACATCATCTCAAGACTAGGTACTGGCACCTTTTCTTTTGCTTTGTTTTTTTTAGTTAAGTAATTTTTATCAGTTTTAGCTTTCGTAATGTTTCAAAGTGCCTACTCTTCTGAAAGTCTTCTATTAAAATGTGTTGATCTGTGAAAATTTGTATAAGTTTTCCCCATGATGTTGTGTAGTGTTCTAACATGAAAACCTATGCGTCTAACTATAAAAACATAATCTCAATACTAGGTACTGTCACCTTTTTTTGTTTTTGTTTTTGTTTTTTTTTTTAGCGGAGTAATTTTTACCAGTTTTAGATTTTGCAATGTTTCAAAGTGTTATTAAAAAATGTGGTTGGAAGAGAGAATCCTCTAGGGTCGTATGGTATTGATTTTGGTATCTGGTGACGTTTGCTTCTTACAGAGTGAAACTGGTAAAACTACCGCAAAGAACGAAAGCTCGAGGCCAAATAAATACTGTGAAACCATTAAAGCATTGATTCATAGTATTCCTGTATCATTATAGCTTCAGGTTACCTGTAAGTTATGCAACTTTGGTACTTTTGCTTAGTATAATTTGCTTCGTTCAGAGTGAAACAGGTTAAACTACCAAACTGTTCTCTCGATGAGTTCCGACCAAAATTGAGCTGGTAAACTGGACTTCTGTTGCAAACTTTGTGCTGGGTCTCTATTTGTCTTTGAGGCAAGCCTAGGATAATTTATTGAAAATCTACAAGATTGGAATTATTGTTTTCTGGTCAATTTATTAAGTTTTGAAACTATTTCATTTTTAAATGTCCATTGAGCTGATCGGAACTTAAGATGATTCCAGGGTCGATTAGTTCCGACCGTGGACACCACGTCGCGCTGCTCAAAAAGTCAACAGTTTTTTGTTAAATTTGACGAATTCACGCTAAAAACACAAATTTGAGAAACGTCAGCACCTGCGAGCATACATTAGGAAGATACCCTGAAAGTTTCAGACTGAAACACTCAAAAATAAAGCCGGAAATTATGAAAAACAAAACTTCCCGTAAGCCGCAATGAGTGCGAGTGAGGCAGATAGACGTATCATCACTCGCACTCACTCTCACTCACTAAGCTTATGGCGAAACGAATTTCATAATTTACGGCTTTAATTTTAAACCAATTTTGCTCATTTAAGGCTCAAAAAATCCATAAAAAAATTTTGCAGGTGCTGACGATACTGGATTTTGCGTTTTATCTATGGTTTCAGTTTAAAACGCCAAAAAGCGACTAGTGGCGCTATCCATCGGATTGAAATCTGGAAAATTTTCGCCTGGAATCACCTTAACCGATCGATAAAACTTCACACAAAGAATTCTATTGGGTGAGAGATTGGTTCGATGCGATTGCCTTTTGAAATCAATTGTCAGTTCCTCGTTACGTAAAAGTATCTCCGGAACAACTTTTACCTTACGAGCGACTGAAAAATGGTTTTCAAATGACATCCACTCCAAATCAATCACTTGTGTGTAGTTTTATCGATTTGTTTACCTGTGAAGTCCTTCGATCAGCTTGCAGGAATTTTCTTGGCTTTGGCTAAGTACTTAGTGTTTTCTTGAATTTTTAGTCGCTGTGTCTGTATTAATTTCTCTGTAAATATGAATGTTATGTTTGAAGATCAAATTGTTTACAATCATTGTTCTGTAATTTCTCTAAGTAAATTTTCCTTTTTTACATTTTAACATAGAAATGCTTTATTATTTTCCTTTTAAGGGTGTACTTACATCACCCAAAACCAAAAAGTTCCTAATATTCCAAAATTTTTCCTAATGGAGTAAAGATACGACTTTTATTTTAACAGATGTTGGATTAGGATGTCATCCGACGGATGTTTGTTTATATCACGCCCTTAGAAATAACAGCCTACCACAGCTCAGCACTGAATTTTGCCTCGATGTTCGCTTGTAATGCTAGCGAGGTCAACATCTCATCTCGACATCCCGCTCAGGAGCACGATGCCGTAGGATGCCATCCGACAGATGTTTGGCCTGCTTTCGTACGGTACCGTACACCGATATCTGAAATAAGCCACGCCCACAATCTGTAAATAAAGACGAAGGATACCGCTCGGATGACATCAAAACCTGACATCTGTCGAAATGAAGGATGACTAAGAGCATGACATTATTTTTGGTTGTAGGAAAAAATTCTGAAATTTTTGTCAAGCGGGTTGCATACCTGCTATTTAAAATAATATTTTAGTTAAAAGAAAGACCTTCACAGGAAACAGGATAACTTGAGTTGTATCAATTATTTTTGCTTTTTGTGTTGCTTCAATGGAAGACTAGAATATCTTCTACAAATCATCTGGAGGGTTTGGAATTATTTTGGTTCTTACTACTATTAAACAATTAAACTATTTTTCTTTCCCAAGATTAATTTTTTGTTGTCTTGGGCTCTTCAAACTTTTTGAGAGAAAAGAGCTCTCAACCGATTAAAAAATCCCTGTGACGATCTATAGAGTATTTTTTGTTGATTTTTTTTAACAAAAAACAAAAAAAAAAAACAAGTCTTTAGCAACAATAGAACTCAAATTAGACTGTTTCCAGAATATTAGAAGGGGTGTGGGGGTCTTCCCTAGAATATTAAAGGGGGATCAGGAGGGGTCCCCCTCAGAACAATTTTGATGTGAGAAAGTGTTTGTGGGGTATTTCCTATAGTTAATTTAATCAATTTAATCAGTCCAGTCGTTCGCTATGAAATATCAGCATAATGAGCCAGCCTTGTTTGGGCAGCTGGACTTTACTACTACTACTACTATTACTACTTATTTATATTTCGTTTTTCAAAAAAGAAAGATGCAGACAACTTCATAACATAAAACAGACATCTTTTTATTATTCCATAATTACAAACTTATAAAGAGCTTAAGATAAAGTTCAACATAAAAAATACATTCTAAAGCACTGAGATAACTAAGACAATGAAAGATGAAGTTACTCATGGTCTATGACTGGTGTATTTTACGAGGTTCCCAAAATCCCTTTAACAGCGTCTTTATACTTCAGCAAAGTTTCCTCGTTCTCACCTGAAATCAAGAAGAGACACCATTTACCGTTACTAATGGATGAGGAAAAATTCTGAGCAAAAAACAGACAACTTAATGAATCATGCTTCATAGTTGGTGACTTTATCACTTTTCATTTGAATTCTTCTTTACGATCTATGTACTATGGTGAATCTAACAAGCTATAGGTCAGTTGCACTGTCAACAGAATTGACTTTTGACGCTTGATTCTTATAGATTATGCCGAGAAAATAACAATGAGTTTTGTTCCATCAAAATCAGTTCAGAAATAAGCGAGATATATCCATTTGAAAATGACGACATTATTGCGTCATTTCGTCGTTTTCTGCCATTGTCCGCCACCCGTGTATCTTTCCACCAAGCGCGCAGTGATGCAAGACTGAGTTATTTTAAAAAGAACAACGATTGCCAAAGAAATTTCAAACCATTTAACTTTAAAATCCGTCAACTTACCGTGAATAAATGATAAACAATAATAAAACACACCCTGATAACACTATAGCCACGGACACAGCAACAACTACGAACATAAACAATGAAGTAAAATACGGCGACAAGCTTTTGTGAGCAAAGTGGTTGGCAGCACTGCACAGGTCGGCGTAGCTGTAGTGCAAACATGCAAGTCGGTCCAAACTTGACGACGAAATGACGCAATAATGTCGTCATTTTCAAATGGATATACCTCGCTTATTTCTGAACGGATTTCGATGGAACAAAACTCATTGTTATTTTCTCGGCATAATCTATAAGAATCAAGCATCAAAAGTCGATTCTTTTGACAGTGCAACTGACCTATACCAATAGAAATGCTATGGCTATGCTATATTTTAAGTCCTATCCCAAAGTGTGACAGCATGGAAAATCTGATTCTGGTTTGTTTGCCTAATTTATTTATTGACCTTAAATTAAAAATTGTAAATAATTCAGAAGAAATTAGTTTCAAACAAGAGTGCAAGTGTTCCCAAGTGGCTCTCTGGACACAGAATTCTATTATAACCATCGATAATGTAAAAATGTTCCTAGTTGCAGTTAAGCATCAGTTTCTGTATCGTGCAAATCCTTTCAAAAGAAACAATGGGTCTGTTGCAAACTTTTGCTACAACGATTAAGAGAGATTAATCTAATGTAAAATCGCATGAAAAGTCCATTAGTGGCATCAGAAAGTCATTAAATGCAATAATAAACTCACAAGAGGCGTTTAATAAAATCCAAGTTGGCGGAGAAATATTGGTCAATTTGTATGCATGCACCATGAACATCCAAGGATAGCAAACCTCACAATATCGATCACAACCAATCACAACGTAAATAAACACATAACCTCTTCCTCCAGTGAGGTTTTCAAAGTTGGCTATCCTTGGATGTTTGTGGTGCATGTATACAAATTGCTCGATATTTCTCCGCCATCTTGGATTTCATTAAACGCAACTTGTGAGTTTATTATTGCATTTTATGACTTTCTGATGCCACCAATGGACTTTTCGGGTGATTTTACATTATATTAAACACTTTTAATCGTTGTAGCAAAAGTTTGCAACAGACCCATTGTGTCAATTTCTGTGTCCAGATAGCCATTCTAAAACACTTGTTTTTTTGTTTAAAACCAATTTTCACTGAAATAATTACAATTTTTGATTTAAGGTTAAAGAAAAAGAGGCAAACAAACCGAGCCTGTGCGAAAATGTCCATAAAAGGTTTCCATTATAGCTGCCTCAGTGCTGCCTAAAAAGCAAGTTTCACAAATCCTCTCTATTGGTAAAGCTCAGTAGCGCACCGAGAGTTTCTTCATCTCTCTCTTTTCTCCATTAAAAAACGTATGTTAGAAAAGGATGGACAACGGGATAAAACCCCCTCTTTCGGTCTTTTTCCTACTTATACATTCAAATGGGAAATGAGAGAGATGGAAGAGATCCTGGTTGCGCCAGTGGTAAAGCTCATTGGCTTACTAAGAGATTGGTAAGGATTAAAGGTAAAGCATTGTACATAATGCATTGTAATTACCTTCATTAAACAGATCAGTGACTGCTTTCTTGTAAGCGACAATTTCTGGTTCATCAAAAGATACTTTGGATTCATCAGGTTTCTCAGGCCAACATTTCAGGAAGATCAAAGTCTTTTTAGATTGATTTAAATTCCAGTCATAATATTCCATGTCCGCCTCAGCTTTATCCTTTTCCCAATCGGCAAATTCCTAGAATTTAAAGATAGAAATCAATAAAATTACAGTTAAAATACAGTTTAATTACAGTTACAGTTTATTACAGTTAATAATTACTGTTAAATTACAGTTAATGACAGTTTTTTTCTTCGTACTTACGCCGAAGTGTTGGGCAAAAATCATTTTTTGAATGACCACGAATAATTAACTAAAATTATTCAAATTATTCTAATGTTATTCCTACAAGTAAATCAAAGTTTTAACACTACTAGTCATTCATCTTCTGACAGATGAATATGCTGGTAGTGTCAAAACTTTGATTTTTTTTTTTAATTTCTCCGGCTCAACACGACCAAAATTAGATTTCGTTTCATTTTATTCTGGGATTCACCAAACAGTAAATGGAGCTCTTGCAAAATTTTGCTGTGAGCAAATGAATATTTCAATCTGATGTGAAAACCAGCAAAAATCTCGCTGAGAAAGTAAAAAAATTCAGTAATAAACTCACATTACTGCTGTAACGGCAAGTTGTTGATGGCAGTTCAGCGCAGGTATCATGAGAGATTCTTGCCCATTGTGTCACTTTCTCTGCAGGAACACAGAGATACGTCTCAATTTAGACAGGAATCTCCCATAATACCTGCAACTCTCAGCCATAAAGCCCGATACTGAGAGTGATTTTGTTGACTATTTAGTGTATTCATCGTCATTTTTATAGGTTTTTATGCAAGAATCAACTCTTCAATCCCCTACATCAAAAGTTTGCAAGAGCCTCATTGGTTGAAAGCAAATATGTAAATAAAATAAACGAAAAGGCCTGAAACATACCCATGATTCGTGATACAAAGCTGTGAGGAGATACATTGTGTAGTCGTAATTTTGTTTCCTGACAGGACAACGATCAGCGACAAAGACAACATCATCCGTCTCTTGATCATACGTGTCAGCGCATAATCTTTTGAATTTGTCCTTTGCGTGTTTGTTCAATTTCAGGTCATTGACGTTGAACTGAAATAAATAAATAAATAAATAAATAAAAAAAAAATGGTGATAAGATTCACAAGAAAAAGTTAATTACATGGCTTCAAGCAATCAATGGACAGGAAAATAAGAAACAGGTCACTATCATTCTAAGAAATTCAACTCCGATTCCTCGGTCAACAGCGGATGTATAAAATGATGTCTGATATCTACAATTAGCATTCGATAGCTCTGAAACCTATCGGCTTCTGATCATAGACATTTAATGAGGTATAGCAATAAGGAAGATTTATGGGATGTGTTCCATTTTCCAAGTTTTCCAAGTTCCATTTAAGAAATTGCGGTCAGATTATGCGAGGTTTTACAGGGCTGAAAAAAAATTCCACTTAGAGGTAGTGAGGATGTTCCCAGAGAATATATAATAGAGCAGCATAGCCTAGCGCGCGGTGGCTGACTTTTTTTTCGGAGCTCAACAGAAATTAACAGAGGGAGCATGAAGGAGCACCATCCATCATGGACCATACTTTGACTGATGCACTATCGGTGCTTCGGATTCACTAGGGAAAAATCTCAAACGACGTTTCTCATCAGTCAACGTATTTTTTTTTTTTTTTTTTTTTTTATTATTATGCACATGTTAACACGGGCTATATATTGACACTGATGCTTACGCACTATCTTACAATTTTTTTCCTATAGTAATTTAAACTATTGCATACTGCTTTCGGCAGTTAATTTCTATTTGACTAGGTCCTAAATATTTACATCATATAGTACATTTATTTGGTACCAGATTAAAGGTCTCATCCTTTAAGAAAGCGACCTGAAGCCAATTCAAACGTCTTCCTTCGTTTGAGTCTTCTAGTCATTGTTTCATTGTCAAGCAAGTCATCAACTAGTGTATTAGGATGCATTTCAAGGGCCATTTCATGATTGCCAGCCATTTTCATGATAACTTGCTTGACAGTATCTATCTCCAGGTCCCTATGTACATCAGCGTTTCTAGTATACCTAGGGGCATCTGTTATGATTCTTAGTACTATACTTTGGAACGATTGAATTGGCCTCAGGTTGCTTTCAGCTGTGCACCCCCAGAGCTGGCATCCGTAGCTCATACTGGCCGTAGTATTGCTTTGTATAATAGTATTTGAATTACTTAAGGAAAGTTTGGACTTCCTGCCAAGGAGCCAATACATTTTATGCAATTTTAGATTTAATTATTTTCTTTTCTTTTTTACGTGTTCTTTCCATTTGAGTTTACTGTCCAGAGTCATGCCGAGGTATTTGGCTGTACTCGAGTAGGGTATATACATTTAATGAGGTATAGCAATAAGGAGGATTTATGGGATGTGATTTTGAAACACCACGGAAGTAGCCATGATGGAAGTCTCTTATGGCCATTTTGGACATTTTGAGTAGATAGTTGCCCTGGAATGTTCAGGGCAGCATTCCAGGGGGGTTCGGGGGTGGGGGGGATCCCTTAGGGGACCTTCCATCCATTGAGGTTCAACAATTTTGCCTCCTTGGAAATTTTTCCTGAGGGCGCTCATGATTGAAAATTTGCCATAGATTATAGGTGAGCTTATAATCCCGATAAACTATGAGAGTTGCACCAAGTCTCTTAAAATGAAGGAGAAGAAGCGGATCAATGGAGCTTCCAAGAGGCAAATTGCAAATGGTGGATGGTCATTTGCCTCCGCGCTGTTGCCACTATCTCTTTCAGGTTAGGTTCAGATTTTCGACAATAACGGTCGTTATTGAAAGAGATAATGTTCTCCAGAATAACATTCAAACGGAGGAAAAAGTAACAATAATTACTGTGGTTACTGTTAATTCAAATGTAAGATGAAAACTAGTACTTGAAAAGTGTACAAACCCTCCGTCATTTGCATTTGCCTCTTGGGGCTTTCAAGACAGCCTAAATCTGAGAGCCAATCAGAAATGGATTCAACATTGGCGCAACTCTCATAGTATATAAGGACTCTAGGTGAGCTGTGCCTAACATTTCTGAAACGACCTGCTAAAAAACACAAAATTCCATCTATGGACTCTTGCAACTGCCCCATTTAGATAGATAATTGCATGAAAATTGATTCTTACTTTGATAGTGACTATTCTTGCTCGGACATCCCTGATGACAGGCGAGGAGTGACAATAGTCGCTTGTTATGACCTCGATAGGGAAATGCTTTTTGATTTTTTCATCATCCTCCAGTCCTTCCGGCCAAGGTGTACAAAATCTTTTTATGGCAGCACACTGCTTTTTAACTGCAGGGGGCGTTAAATGCAAGAAATTGGGAACTTTCATCAACTCGGGGTTGGCAAATTTTCCAATCGGAGGTTTTCCTTTCATGTCAGTTCCCTGAAAAAGTGGGAGAGGCACAGTGGCTGGATGGAAGGACCGCGGTCCAGGCCAGACATTGGACCATTCTTGATCCACCGGCATTCTTGAGTACCTGGAAAGAAAATTAAAAAAAAGTTAACTGCGTTGATATTTACAGAAAAAGTTTGTTGTGTGGAACCTTGGTCCTGCCCTGAAAAAAATTCCACTTGGCGAAAGTTCCATTTAAGAAATTGCGGTCAGATTATGCGAGGTTTTACGGGGCTGAAAAAAAAAATCCACTTAGAGGTAGTGAGGATGTTCCCAGAGACAATATATAATAGAGACCACGCACTAGCCTTGCACGCGGTGGCTGACTTTTTTTTCGGAGCTCAACAGAAATTAACAGAGGGAGCATGAAGAAGCACCATCCATCATGGACCATACGTTGACTGATGCACTATCGGTGCTTCGGATTCACTAGGGAAAAATCTCAACGACGTT
Organism: Trialeurodes vaporariorum; assembly: GCA_011764245.1. NCBI lineage: Eukaryota > Metazoa > Arthropoda > Insecta > Hemiptera > Aleyrodidae > Trialeurodes > Trialeurodes vaporariorum. The sequence continues at coordinate 14,115,288 of VMOF01000013.1, read as the reverse complement.
TCTCATCAGTCAACGTATGGTCCATGTTTTCGGTGTTCTGTTGAGACCCCTAAAAAAAGTTGCCACCGCGCGCAAACATGGGCAAGATAGATAGTACATGGTCTCTGACAGTAAAATCATGTCATTTTTTACTGAGCAATCAAAACTCCACTTAGGGGTGCAGTTCAGAAACTTTCCTTGAGAACTCCTTGGCTTAGCTTCCACTTGAACCGTCCTTCAGATTGGATTTGCAATTCAGAGACAAACCTTTTAGATTTCTCAAGGAAATTTCAAGTGCTATTTAAAACCCAAATTTGAAATTTAGAGGTGCTCCGAAAACGGACTGTAGTGTCACAAAATACTCTCATCAGAACGGAAACTCTAATTCAGTGGCGGCTCGTGCAATTTGGCAACAATGAGTAGCCTCCATTTGTTTCTATGTAAAAAAATCGAATGTCGATGAAGCAGCGCTTCACTATAGAATCGATTGTTTAACATAGAATCAAATGGAGAGAAAACATTGTTGCCAAATTGCACGAGTCGCTACTGCTCTAATTCATTTTGAAACATTCTTTACTTCGAGGACATTCAGGACTGCTATCTTGAGAAGTGAGCAAACACAGTTGCCAGTGAATCTTGTTTCCATTGACTTTTATCCGGGAGTTTCCGTTCTGATTGTAGAATTCTGTGGGAGTGTACCTACTAAAGGCAAATCTCAAGGAGAAATTTCAAGGTTGTTCATTAACTACCTTGAACTGAACTCAAGCCTGAAAAGTTTGTAACAGAGCCTCACTAGAGTCCCTATATGTAAAGAGTTAAGACAAATGAAACCATGGGCGCAGCCATTGGATGCGATTTTGCACAGTTGTTTACATCCGTTGTTGTGTTTTGATCCACTGCAAAGATTACAGTGCCGCAGAGATTTGACAGTGTAACCTTCCACTGCTTTTGTTGATCGACATCTATTCACGCTTTTGAAGGTTCCTTTGAGAATTATAGACATTCTTGAGGTGCATCATGATTAAAATTAACAACTTTGTCTACAATTAACTCTTTATTCGTAAAATACCGTTGGACCCCTTCGTTTGTAAACAAGAGTATGTAACAAATATACAGATCGCATCCAATGGCAGCGGCCATAGAGCCTAAAACTCATTAACCAATCCAGGCCTGCAGAATATTCCCTAGCCGGCAATCTCAGATCGTGTGATCGGCGTGGCAAAATAGGAAATTTTGTGGCAAATTGAGGCAAAAATTAAAAGTTTTGTGGCAACCTTTTTGCAAAAAGTGTGGCAAAACAAAGTTCATGCAGCAAAAAAAAATTGGGATTGTAGAAGAATACAGAGATTGTGGAAGATTTTGCAGGCCTGAACCAATCAGAGGTAGACTACCCTCTTGTCTTAACCCTCTACATATAGGGACTCTAAGCCTCACTATGTAACACCATCGAAGAAATGAAAGGCAAAATAAGAGCAACAAACCTTGGTGGTAGAAATTTAACAGCAGTTTTCTTCTTCCTATCCTCTCTTTTCGGGGTAGTCTTCTTCAGATCAAATACTCGGAATTCATCATCTAGAAATGCAAGAGGAAAAGAAACGTTGATAAACTACTAGTCAGGGATGGAAGATCAGAGTTTACTCTAAATTGCCCAGCCCCAAAACATCTCACCCTGGTTTCGTGAAAAAATCTCCCTAAGGCTAATTTTTTCATGCATGAATCACAATGGAACCAGAGACAATATAAAATAGAGACAACGCATTAGCCGTGCGCGCAGTGGCTGACTTTTTTTTTCGGAACTCTACAGGAATTAACAAAAGGAGCACCATCCAATAAGGTCCATACGATGACTGATGCAATTTCGGTGAATCAGTCTCATTTGGCAAACCTCAACAACTTTGTTCATTCAGTCAATGTATGGACCATGTTTGCGGTGTTCTGTTGAAACCCCGGAAAAAAAAGTTGCCGTGCGCGAACCTGGGCAAGATAGATAGTTTGTGGTCTCTCATAAATAGTGTCTCTGGATGGATTGCAATGAAACAGGTAACAACTGGTTGAGTGTGGTTTGTCTGGTATTTCTATTTAAATCACTCAGCGTAATGTATCGCCTGAGCTGTAAATAAGGATGCCTTTGATTTTTAGAGGTTGTTTCAGAAGTGTTGGCAGCTGACAGCTCTTTGTTCACAAGTGCAGTAAGATGATTCTGCGCCTTTTGCGCAGGCAGGGCGCTGGCACGGCTCGCACTAGCAAATTTTGGTCGTCACGGCGGACAGAAATGCGTCCATCTGCGCGAGTGACCAAAGAGCTGTCAGCAGCAAACACTTCTGAACCGAGCTCTAACTAGGTTTCATAGATCCGTAGACGCGATTGTGGCCCAAAATACATTATGATGAACGGGAATTTCTCATTGCAACATCACAAGACACACATTCTTTTCAACATTATGTACACAAGATCTCTGGAACTGGGACACTTAGGAAATAACCTAAGGCACCTGTGTTCTCAGCTAATCAAGTACCTACTTACTCAAATCTATTTCCATCATAACACATCAAATTTTTAACCCTTGCAACTGCCGTAGAAGCGCATTTTTTTGACAACTTCAACACATCTTGTCAAACCCTTGCAGAGGTTATTTCACGAGAGTTGACAGATGAGAGATTAGCTTGTTTACTGCGCAGTGGGCGAGTTGGTGTTTCTCCATTAATGGAGTATGTACTGACTTCGAGGCGTAGAGACGCGAACAAGCCAACTGTGCAGGAAGCCAGACTAATAGGTAGTCATCAGCCATCTATCATGAAACAAGCTCTAACTCAACTTATGTTTGTTCTACAATGATACAGTGAAAGTGAACGTCACTTCTCACACAGAGCTCCGACCGAAAGAAATATACTAAACACTCACCGTCATCCGTAAAACCTTTGACTTCCGTCTGACCTGTCTGACACAATGAGGTCGTTTGAAATATTGTTCGGGCATTAACTAGAGCTGCTGATCTGTAAGCAGTGAGAAGCTCACACCAGGATTTAGAAACAATCATTGTGGAGTGACGAGTTTCAGTTTCATAGGACAGAAAAGAAAGGCGAAATGAAGCAAATGAATGGTTTAAACATGTTACATGGTAAAGGAGACACAGTAAAAATTATAAACTAATTAGCTTGGGCAAAGAAACTTTCTTTACACTAGTATTTTCATCTGAAAAACGACATCACTACAGATAACCATGCTTGAGAGGCCGATCGCACAACCATAACCTCTAAAATATAAAATGTGGGTCCATCGATTCATTTGTTGGATTGAAGGTGTTGGATGGTGCTTTACGTGATAAACTGGATATGCTTTGTTTTTATTTTGTTATCAATTTTTTCATCATGCGTGCATTCTTGTTAAAAATGTTTTATCTTCTCAAATTTCAACAATTCTTTTCACTTCTTTAATCATACATTGCCTTCGAAGTTTTTGTAAACAACTGCTTGTTTCTTTGGTAAGTAAGCTTCAGTAATTTTTTTACATCATGGTTTCTTAACTTTTCCTCAAAATGTGTACCTATCACACACTATAATATACCCAACTGCTGCTGGTAGTTGAAGCAAGAAAGGACGAGCAGTCCCCTTCTCTGCAGTTTGCGGGTGCATCTTAAAGACGAAGGTGGATCACGAAAGGTATGGTAAGAATAAGGTAAGCCCACTAAATTGGTGTTGATCGGCGTTCTAGAAATTCACTCGCGTGTGGGCTAGAGTCCCTATATGTAGAGAGTTAAGACAAGAGGGTAGTCAACTTCTGATTGATCGATGAATTTTAGGCTCTACGGACGCCGCCATTGGATGCGATTTTGCACTTTTGTTTTGTTTACCAACGGTCTTTTACAGATAAAAGAGTTAATTTGTGACGAACCTGTTAATTTTAATTTTAATGCACCACAAGAATGTCCATAAATCGCAAAAGAATCATTAAAAAGCGTTAATACATGTTGATCAATAAATGCAGGGAAAGATTACATCGTTTCAAACTTAGCGGAACTGTAATCTTTGCTGTGGAGCAAAACACAACAACGGCCTCAGAATGTAAACAAATGTGCAAAATCGCATCCAATGGCGGCGCCCATGATTTCTCTTGTCTTAACTCTCTATATATAGGGACTCTAGTGTGGGCCACTTTGAAGCGCTTGTTTGTGGATGGAGGGTTTTAAGCATAGTTATTAGAGCAGAACCTTTTTGAGCGTTAGGCTCTGACAATTGGCTGTGACTGCAATGCATCAAAACGCATCAGTGAGTGCTACCAAAAATGCTTTTGTGAGCGTTTGGTTAGTAAAAGGTTTAAGAAGGTTTCTAACCAACCTCTCACCAGTGGCCTGCGGTGAAATCTTTCATCCCTCTTTTACCCTCACTAGTTACCTCAGACAAGGAAGAAGTGAAAGGTGAAGCCACTGTTTCATCTTTTGACCTTTTCTTACCTGAGGCAGGTTTTGAGCGCAAGAGTGAGATAGAAGGTTTGACCACACGCCACTGCCTCTCACCGATGCGTTTTGATGTATTTATGGGTGCCGGCATTGCTAATGGTAAGAACATCACTTTTAATGCGTTTGCCCCGCCTTGTTCACATCTTTTTGCTTCAGGTGGCTCTTCAGCGACCTGTAGTGAGGATCGAAACCGCTAGATTACGCCACTGTCACGCTCTGAAACCAAAGGTTTGCCGCCTTTGACCATCATTCCTTACATTACATTCATTTTGACGTTTACGATAGCTTTACGTATTAGGCTGAAAATGTATAAATAAAGATTATTATTTTATTATTATTTTTGTTTTGGTTTCAGGTTATTTGATGGATAATCCAAAATAGCTCTGATCATCAAAAGTTTGGCTGTACCTGTTTAAGTCACTTAGTGCGATGGCAGAAAGTGAAGACAATTGCGGGGATGTTGCCGACGATGTGGGAGAACTGAGTCTCTCAGAAAAGTCGGAAGCTCCTTCCTCTTCATCTAAAAACTCCAAAAGTAATGACACTGAAACTAGTCACTCCAACTAGTCACTCCTGAAACTAGTCACTAGTCAAATTTTATCATTTCGATAATATAATGAGTAAATTCTTATAACTTTCTTTTCAAAACATACTATTATAAAAGGATACAATCAGATTGAGCAACCACAGTTTAAAAATTCTACGTCAAATTTCCTATGTTTCAAGGGCATTATTTTCCTTGATGTTTTTACAAAGAGGCGTTTCTCGATTCAACATTTAAAAATATCCCATTTACAGTCATTATATAACCTAACCTAACCATTCTTGAATTGACATGCCAATCTTTAAGAAATGTTTTTACAAGGTTTCCCGGGTTGAGAACAAAATAAGGCTGTTGCACACTTTTGCTATCAGCGATTTAGTGGTCGACTCTGATGTAAAAAGCTCCAAGAATAACGATGGCAGCACTAAAAACTTCCAAAATCCACTCCTAAACGCAATAAACGCTTTTATTTGCTTGAGCTAATTGGTGGCTTAAGGTAGAAATAATGGGAGATTCCCATCTAATCAATGTCCCACAGTCATTTTATTTTATTTTAATTGATTTTTAGCTTTGACCCTGTTTGTTCTCTTTCTAATAAAACTGTAGCTCCATCAAGTAGTGACTAATAAGAGACGACTTTCATTTGACACCGGTGTCACTAGGTGTCACGGTACCATTCATTGGATGTGGATCATTACTCTGATGACTAATTACTCTGTGAATCATCCTTGTCAGCATAGAGAGAGTGACGAAATTAAGATGGGAATCTCCAATTATTACTGCCTTATGCAACCATTATGCTCGCGCAAATGAAAGTGTTTATTGAGTTTAAGAGTGGATTTCTAAAGTTTTTAGTGGTGCCATCGTTAATTTTTGGAGGTTTTTACACCAGAATTGACTAATAAAGAGCTTATAGCAAAAGCGAGCAACAGCTCCATTAAGGAGAAAAAAATCAAGAAAATTCATGCATCAGCTTTTCCTTTAGAAATAAAACAGCTATGCAAAATTTTGAAATTTTGATTTGAGTTATGCTGCTATGTAAAAACATTTATAATTTTTGGATAGTCCGGAAAGTGGAGGAGGGGGTTATAGATTTCTTGCCATAAAATTTGAAAGTTCTTTGTTTCAATTTATACCTCATAGGTAAAGAGGTTGAAAAATCTGTAGCTCCTTCACCTGACCAAATCCAAAATAACACCATTGTTCTGCCTTAGTAAGCATGAACGCCGTAAGTGACATGTGTCACTTAGACAGTTTTTGCAATGTAGCTCGGGGTCCCATTCATCAGTTTACCCTTAATCTTAAATCTCCAATGCCTCAAATGGTTTGTCTTTCCAAGGAATCTAGCATTTAACAATAAACGGTCAGCCTTTCCTAAATCCATGGACGGATGTTAAGCCTTTGTTAGACCGAGTTGAGTGACTAGGTACAACAAGATTAAAAGATAAGAACCAAATGATATAAAGGAAAGAAATTAGTGCAGGAATATTTTTATGATGAAAGAGTCCCATGAAAACAAAGCTTCTTTGCATGCAGGATCCAATAAATTTTAGAGGCATGTTTGTGGAGAACTAACCATTTTTCTCTTTAATAGCCACGATTTATTTATCTTACGTTTCTTTTCCTGTCTTAGTTGAAATTTTACTCAAAGCCACCGGAAATGCTCCCATAATGAAAAAGAAGAAATGGCTCGTGGAGCCTGAAAAAACGATAGCTTCGATAATGAGTTTTTTCCGCAAATTTCTAAAACTGGATCCATCTGAAAGCTTCGTAAGTACTCAAATTTAATTTAATTGTGTTTATTTTATATATCAGTTTACTCTACACATAAACGGGTCAAACCCTTTTTACGAATACTAACAACAAAACAATGAAATGACCTGTACAAGACTGACAAGCAATAATAATAAAAACTAACCGTAAGAAAAATCAGATCTCTCAGAACTCTTTTAAATTGAGAAATATTAGAAAAATATGGATCAAAACCCGCCCCTAGGCCATTAAATGAAATACATTTGATTTGGAAAGTTTCTTGGAACAGGAAGAATAAAAATTGTCTAGACACCCACCATGATCCTTTTCTCTAGAAACTGTTAGTGGAAGATACGTTTTGAAATACAAATGATGAAAAGATCAGCTATGATTCTTGATCATTTAGGACCACTGGCGCAACCAGTATATCTTCCATCTCTCTCATTTCCCATTTGAATGTATGAGTAGGAAAAGGACAGAAGGAGGGGGTTTTATCCCCTTGTCCATCCTTGTCTAACATACGTTTCTTAATGGAGAAAAGAGAGAGATGAAGAAACTCTCGTTGCACTGGCGCAACCAGGATATCTTCCATCTCTCTCATTTCCCATTTGAATGTATGAGTAGGAAAAGGACAGAAGGAGGGGGTTTTATCCCCTTGTCCATCCTTGTCTAACATACGTTTCTTAATGGAGAGAAGAGAGAGATGATGAAACTCTCGGTGCGCTACTGTTTAGGACTGATTGTAACAACTTTGTTGTACCATCAACACAGGAGCCGTTGGACGTCGTTTTTTTGTGTCCCAGTTCTGGAGATGTGCTCTTGTGGAGTTGCAAAAAATCGTGAGACTTTTGACTTCACAATTTTGGAATGCCGCGTTAAAACAGCATTATTTTGGTCAAAACCGCATTATTTTGGTCAAAACCGCATCTTCAGAACTTAGAAATCTTTGCAGAAACCAAAGGCATTTTTGTTTCAAGCTCACCAAGGACTTTCATTTGCTTACTATAAAAACCAAGGTTTAGACCCTCAAAACTGCCCCCATTCACTTCGAAATGTATGTTTAATCTTTGGGGAAAAGAGGACCCAGGCAAATTTAACGCAGGCAAAACAATGGTTTCATAAAGATACGAAACACTGGAACAGTAACAGGTCTAAATTCAAAAGACGCGTTCTTTAAAAATTACTTTGAATGTTTTAAATTGTTAGCTGTTGAAACTTTCAAGACAAAATGCATAGTTAAAACAATTTATCTTGGGTTAAAAATTAAAATCGCATCTTTGAAACCATGAAATCTTAATAGAATTCAAAGGCATCGTTGAAATCAACTCTTTGATTACTTTCATTTGCTCACTAAAAACCACCAAAATTCAGACCCTTGAAACTGCCCCCATCAACTCCAAAATGTAAATATATCTTTGTGGAAAAGGTGACCAAATAATAAGAGGAAACGTCAACGGAGGCAAAACAATCATTTCATAAATATGTAAAACACTGAAACAGTAGCAGGACTAAATTCAAAAGAAAAGCGTTCATTAAAAATGAATTTGAATGTTTTAAATTGTTAGGTGTTGAAACTTTCAAGACAAAACGCAATTTTTGTTTTCCAGTTTTTATACGTCAATCAATCGTTTGCGCCAGCTCCAGATCAGGTCATCCAAAACCTATACGATTGCTTTGGATCTGACGGTAGACTAGTCCTACATTACTGCAAAACGCAAGCTTGGGGGTGATACCGCAACACATTCCGTCATTTTTCATTTCCGCCAAAGAGGAATCCGCAAAGCAACTTTCGGTTCATCATCACAAGGTAGGGGTAACGGAAGAATGTAAAAATAAATATCGCGCAGCGAATCACCAAGCTCCTCCTTCCGTCAAATCTTACGCCTTCGTTTTGGTAAAACAAAAGTTTGTGCTGGTTGTTCGTCTTTTTTTTTTTTTTGTGAGCCGACAAAATTTACGGCTAACAAACTACTGGTGCCTGCTTGTTGGTGTGTGTGAGTGTGTGACTGGTGGATCCAGAAATTTATCCTTCTCTGTCTTTTCCCCATTAGAATGCATGTATTAGAGAAGGATAGATCAGGGACGATTTTTGCTCCCTCTTCTTTCCTTTTCTAACACATGTTTTCTAATAGGTAAAGAGAAAGAAAGACAATATCTTGGATCCGCAAGTAGTGTTTGAGTATGTGAGTGTGAATGTCTCATCGTAAGTAAGTTCTGTGTTTTTCAATTTACAAAGCGAATTTTGTTTGCTTGTTGCTTTGTTTTTGTTCTAAATGTTTTCTCTCTCTTTTCCAATTAAACTGTGTGTGTTAGAAAACAAAAAGGACAGACCAGGGACATTCATATCTACCCTCTCTTCCATTCTTTTCTAACCCATGAGCTCCAATGAGAAAAGAGAGAGATATCTTTGAGTATGTGAGTGTGAATGTTTCATCGTAAGTAAGTTCTGCGTCTTTCAATTTACCAAGCGAATTGTGTTTGCTTGTTGCTTTGTTTTTGTTCTTAATGTTTATACTTGAAGTAATATTTTGTACATATTTATCATTTAGTTCTTAATGAATTTTCCTAACTTTTTGCTGAATAATATTTAGCATCGTTGCGTTTACTGTGTGAAGAAATTTACACGAATAAAAGTTTCCTTTGAATAAGTTTCTTTTTTGCAAATTTTGTTTCTATTATTTGCGTCGGGTTTCTTGGAACCTTCACTGAAAAATAAAAATTATTGATTTAGCAATTTTACTGGTTAAAGTCGGGCCTGCAGAATGGTTTTGTCAATTCAATGTTTTGTTGATTTAGAATTCTGTTTTTTTAAATTAACACAGAGTAGGACCATTTTGAGTATCGGGTTCTGACAAGTAGCGATGCCTACTTCTGAACCGCATCAAAGCGCATTGGTGAGCAGTTGATGAGCAACAAGTCAAAACTCTGCACTAACCAACTGCTTACCGATGTGTTTTGTTGCAGTTCGGAAGCATGCACCGCTACTTGTCAGAACCAGATACTCAAAATGGTCCTGCTCTATCATTTTGCTGGCCCGACTTTTACCATTAGCATTGTTCAATCAGTTAATTTTTTTTTTCTCAGTGTTATTGTTTTCCAACTAACGTAGGCTCGGAAAGTTTTTCTTTGTTGTTGTTTTTTTTTTTGGGTTTGGTTGAGTTTCTTCGGAAGTTCAAAAAATTGCAAGGAATAGACAGGAAGAAAGACTTTTGAGTTATTTATGTTGGCTGCTGTGGCGGTTTGTGCAATGGGGCAACAATGGATTCTCTCCATTTAAATTAAAACTATGTAAAATAATTGATTCTTTGGCGAAGCATCGCCCCTCACCTTGTATCAATCTATTTGCATGGGTTTAAAAAAATGTTGCTAGACTTTCTCATAAATTACCAAAATTTACATTCATTATAAAAATTAGATAATTATCCAAAAAAATGGCAACACTGGATTTAAATGGGGAAAGAGCACAGTTGCACGAGTGCCTGAACCGTCATTGGTTGGCAGCCATCTTGAAATCAAAAAGTCAAAAATATTGTCGGAAAAATTAAATTTAGTTACCCTAGGTACCTTTGATTGGTTCTTTCCATCAAAATATATTCAATATTTCGGTGTCCCTAGCATCTAACTTAATGCTTAATTTTGAGCAGTCAACGCCTGAAGGAAAGTTTTTCCCAAATCAAGGTGTAGCCATTCAAAAGGTCATTAAAAGAGCACTGTATAAGGTTTGTTTTTGTTTGAATAAGTGCGTTAACTCAGCCTCCTCTAAAATCTAAAATTCAACTTTTGGAAAGTTGAAAAAATAAAAAATAAAAGTATGAATTGAATGGCTTAAAAATATTCTAAAGGTGTGTTACATGAGTCTAAAGAACTATTTCAAAACTATATTTTAAAAATAAACATACCCAAACTAGTAATTACATTCGTTGAGTTGTTCATAAATTATGTGCTGTCAAAGCTTTTAGTTAATAGTCACATATTAGTTAATAACTAATAACTATTCGAATAGTTTTAGTTATTAACTAATAACTGTGCAAAAAACTTGAGTTATTAACTAATAACTATGCAAATAATCTTAGTTAATGACTAATAACTATTCGAATAACTTTAGTTCTTAACTGATACTTAACTATTTGAATGATGAGAATGATTGATTTTGAATCTAGTTTTTTACCAAGCCTACAAATACCATAGTGACGCTTTGACTATCATACGGGTCATTAAAACCAATTTATTACTGTCATGAAAATAATATTTATTTTATAAATTTTTATAAGAAACAATTTTTTTTTTTTTTTTTTTTTACAATTAAATAGAAATAGAATTATTTGGGTATTGTCATAACGTGTGCTCCCTGAGATGGTTTAGCTATGTAGAAAAACGGTTTTTCGAAAATCGGTTTTTTGGAATATTTCTTTTTTATGTGTGCGACAACTTCGGAAACTTTGTTTTTTGCGACCAGCGTCACTATGCAACCTCCGAAACCTTCTCCGGTCATCTTGGAACCTAACACTCCTTTGACTTCTTTTGCAGCGGCAACCAGCTCATCGAGTTCATCGCAAGACACCTCGTAGTCCTCCCTAAAAATAAATTAAATTAAAACAAGCAAACAAAATTAATAAAAAAATGTATTAAAATTACTTTAATTTGTTTAATTTAACTAATTTTTTAATCCTTATCTTAGTATGTAAGTGAACTTGAATTCTTCCATGTGAGCTGAAGGGGGGGGGGGGTCTGAAATGACCCAAGGCCAGGTTTTTTTTTGGGCGTAAAACTCATCTTTTTAAATTAAACTTTGCGACTTTATGACATTCAAGGCACTGACATAGTCGCCATTCAAGGTGCTGATACAGCCAACATTCAAGGTACTAATATAGCTGACATTCATGCCAATTCTTATGTTTTTCGGACAACAATAAATGTAGTTGTCACTAGGCTTGTTGTGCTTTTATTAGACTATTTAGGTTTTTTAAACTTATAGGTTTTGGATAAAACCAGTTTATCAAATGATTTTTAGGATTTTCAGGATCTTTGGTTGAATTCTTCGCACTGTTATGGAAAATGACAGAATAAAACAAATTACAAACATCTTTCTTCAATTGTTGCATTTTTTTTAAAATTGTTTGTCTTTCACTACTGAGGAGTTGTGACTTCTGATGTATTCAATAGAAATGAAATGCGATAAATTGTACAAAATGGTCTGCGCAACAAAATTCAGACGTAGACGGATAATAACTCTGAAAAATTTCATTTCAGTCATTCAGTTTCATTTATCAGTTAAAATTTTTTATATTTATTTATTTATTTATTTATTTAAAAATTGTTACATAAAACCATACCAAGTATGTAGGTAACAGGTTATCGTGCAAGTCAAAGAGAACTATAAAATTAACAATAATGAGGACAGTAAAAACCATTCATCAATGTGATGAAAGATTTTTCAATCACTCTAGGGAAGAAAAGAAAAAAGTTAATTCACTCTTCCTGAGATGTTTTTGGCTGTTCTGTTTCGAACTGGAAAAGATACTTTCAATCGATCTCCTTGGAAAGGATTGATTCATGCCTACCCTGAGGAACATTTTATTTCTTTTTCCGCCCTAAAATCTTACCTAAGTGACCGATGACTTTCATACATCAAGTTTCCAAAGTCTTCCAATTGCCCTTTCTCTAATGCCTTAGCTGCTTTTTTCGTTCTTTCGATTTCAGTTATGACATGCCTCGCTCGTTTGAAAAGGTCGTCCTCTATCAGTCCGTTTTTCCTTGCGTCTGAAAATTTTTAGCTTGAAATTTAATTTGTTGACAAAAAAAATTACACAAGGAATGAAGAAAAATAGAGAGAAATAGAGAGTTGAGAAATATTTCGTTTGAGAGAAAAAAAAAAAAAAAACTAAATATATTTAGAGCACTTTACCTCCTTGAGTGCTCTAGGTATTTCCTTCCCAAACTTGAGAGTCCCTGGCAGCCGTTACTCTCCTCTTTCCTATCCTTTGTTTTGAGAAAACTTTGATTGTCTTTCCTACCCCTTCTTTTTTTTATGCAGTCCAGTCGTTCGCTGTGAAATATCAGCGTAACGAACACTTGTTTGGGCGGCTGGACTTTACTACTAAATTTTATTAGTTGCTCAAGATGGTTTTAAAAAATCAAATTACTGATGACCAATGTTCTACCTTCGGATTTTTGAAGGCAATGTTGGACTCTCTGTCTTTTTCTCTGTACTCATAACTGAGAGACAGCTCCTAGTGCAATACGACGCGTTTACTTTAACCCTTTGCACTCCACTGTCGAGCTATAGTTGACAAAATGGATTTACGGGTTCCGCTCCATTGTCGAGCTGTGGTCAACAAAATTTTGTAGCTCGAAATTGACGCGCTATCAATGGGACAAAATAGGTGTCTGAGAAGTGCTGCGCTGTGACAGGCTTCTTCTGAACTTACCAGTGAAGCTCTATTTTACGGAGTTCTAGTGGAGTACAGGAAGGTTTAGCTCGTAAAATGGTAGAGTGGAAAGGGTTAAGAAATTTAGGATGCTTTTTTAAAAAAATTATTTGTCGTTCATTAGAGTTTTAAAAAATCAAATCATTGATGCTGGATGTTCTACCTTCCAATTTTTTAAGGCAATGTTGGACTCTCTGTCTCTTTCTCTAACCCGGTGACAGAGGGATAGATTCTAGTTACCTAAATATGATCCAGATGAATTTATTTAAATTGATCCTAGATCAATGACCAGAAAAAAAAAACATTTTGCGGTCTCAATTTTTATCATGAGAAATAAAGACTTTGCCTGCAGAAGGGCTTAGAAAAAACTGTATGTTTTAGAGAAAAATGCATTTGAAAGTTTGAAAATGATTTTTTGATACTTGAAAGTAGGAAATAAATAAAACCAAGATTGGGTTTCATTGATGGTTGCAAGGTCGTGAATAGGGCAGTTGCAAGGGTCTGAAATTTTATGTTTTTTATAAAGAAAATTACAGTAATTGATGAGCTGAGAACAATGGTGCCTTTGGTTTTTTCATAAGTGTCCCAGTTTTGGAGATGAACACTTGCAAAGTTGTAAAAAATTGTGTGCGTAGTGACGTCACTACGCATTCCCATTCCCATTTAAAACAATGTATTTTGGGCCGAAATCTCATCTCAGGAACAATAGGACTTAAGTAGAAACCAAAGGCATATTGGTTCTCAGCTCATCAAGTACTTTCATTTTCTTTATATAAAACACAAAATTTCAGACCCTTGCAACTGTCCCATTGTTAAATCATCTAAATTTGATTTTCAACATGTTTTTGTCGAGTTCGGCAATGAGTCATATGCTATGGTACAAGCAGAGCCATTAGTCCTACGTCGACAATTAGATGCAACCCGCATTACATGTACAGTTAATGCTCTCTAATCTTTCTTTTCTTTTGTTCTCTCTAGACGGAGAGAGGTTCGGGCTATGTGTAGAGCGGGTTGCGTTGAATCATCGACGCAGGACTAATGGCTCTGCTTGTACATTGTTGTTGCCCCATTTGTCACTACATTCCTTGATTCAACCGTTTTGAGTTCTCAACAAACAATATATTAATGTCTTCAATAAAGTTAACAACTGTAGGTAACAGATTATTCTTACTCTACCCTTCTATTCTTGTGGCATCAGGGTAGTTTAAACCGCACACTTACCTTCTAAATCTGCTATCGTCGCATCTCTTAGTTTTGGTTTGTTCAAAATTCTGGCTGCTTCGGCGCATTGAATCACTCTGGAAGGTAACTCCCTGCTATCCACCTCGTGGCTTGCGTTTGAATTTGTGATGAGAAAAATATAGTCTTTTGATTCGATCGGTACCCAGTGAGCTTCGTTTAACCTGTATTACATGTGGAATTAAATGTATAGTTTTTGCTGTTGTTCAATGTTTATCTCAGCCATGCTTAGAAATTTTGTCCGGTAGATCATGCTGACGGTGATTTTTTGTTCAATCATCTACGAGAGCGTGATCTTAAGATAAAATTATTTCCATCAGAATTTAATTATTTGACGAATTTTCTTCTTTCCTGTCTGCTTAGAAATCTATTTCCATGACCTTTCAGTTGTGCCTGTGATTTTAATGTTGAGAATCTCAGCCTCACGATCAGTAATTTTTCTCTCCTCTGACTGATACTGTATTGCATAGCTTAATTTCTAAATGGCTTCAGATCAAGTGCAAAGTTTTGGTTTTCTCCTTTCTTTTTCTTAATGGTTCTAGTCAAACATGAGGAGGGAGTCACTGCCTCATTGATCTTATTTGCACTGTGTTTTTTGCAGTGCTGCCCTTTTGTGCATAATTAATGACATCTTTAAATTCACCGATGACTTCACCAGTTGAGAAAAGATTACAAAGTTTAGTTCTGTGTATGACTGTACTCAGTACTGCACATAAATACTCTGATCTGTAATCTTTTCTCAACTGGTAGGGTCGTCGATAACTTTAAAAAACTTGTGGATATTTTAATAATTTAATGGCGATTGCACCGATTAAGAAAAGACCACACGAATCAAATTATTTTCGTGCAGGACTGTCATACACTGAACTGATTTGTGTAATATTTTTTCAACCGGTGGAATCATCAAAGAGTCGGAAAATGTCATTATTTATATGCAAAATGGTAGCTCTGGTTTTTGTCACTGGGTATCAGAGGATTTTAAAGGAAGGCTCATGCTTAAACTCACCAAAAATATTATTCTCAATATCTTATGACAACGAATATCCTCGTTTTTCTCACGCCCTTTTCCGCCCTGCCTGCATATACTGACTTGTGCGCTAAACGGAGCAGCTTTCCATCACTCACCCATCATTTGTTGGTTACTTTATGGTGAATAAGGTTCTGGCTAACTTTTAAAAGTAAAAATTATGATGAGCTCATTAAAAATTTACGAAATTCACTCACAGCCTCACTTAAAGACTTAAAATTTGAAGGCTGGAGCAGAGAGCCATTCCCAGATGAAAGACGTCTGCCCCTGTTACTCTCAACGCCTCGATTTAATATTCAAACTTACTACCAAATCAAACGTACCTGCAGTCTATGAAAATTGCCTTTCCTGGTTGACCCATGACTGATACAAACTGGTCCATCACTCCGCAAGGCACTCCAACGTAATCATGCTCTGCCTTATGACAGTTTAAGACCTTTTGTAATGGACTGAAAGTTCAGAATACGAATTCGTGACAGATTATAAACTTCTTGAACAAATTACTCTAAGTGTAATGACAATTTTTCCTCACAAGGGAGGTGAATATATTATTAATTTATAAAATTATTAAAATAATGAGGCGGAGTAGTAATAGAAACAGAATACATCTCATTTTATGTAAAAAAGTGGTTACCTATTCTCTCAGCGTTATCCTAGATTAGCGATTTTTCGCTTTAATCGACCCCTTTTTCTCTGATACAGAGTCAAGTCAGTCAAGTGACAAACTTAATACTTACAGGGGTTGAATAGGTGCCTGTTTTTCTGTTTATACATAGGGTGTTCAAAAAGTAATGTACATTTCTGTTCATTGAGCAAACGAAAGCAGCTATCAAATTGTGATTGCGCATGCTGAAAGTCCTTGTAATTACCAATGAAACGAGACCTCGCAAAGCTTTGTTGAACAAAAATTGACTGATTTACAAAGTTTTGAATATAGTGAGCTTAATTGATTCCTCCAAGATTTTTAGCTATGTTTTCCAAGAAAAGAAAAAAATTAAAATTAAGTTTTTTTTTATTAAAAATGAATTACAAGATCTTACTGAAATTGACAGAAATTGACTGAAGTTAGTTCTCCTCATCGGACGATTCAACTTCAGTCAATTTCAGTAAGATCTTGTAATTTTTTTCAATAAAAACACTCAATTTTAATTTTTTTTTCCAGGGCTGTATTAACCATAAGGTTGACTAGGCTGCAGCGTAGAGGGCAAGATTTTTAGGGTCGCAAAATTTTGAGGGAACCTGATTATTGAAGAAAAAAAAACCCATGATTACATGGAAAAGGCCAACAAAAAAAAAAAAAAAAAAAAAATCATTTGTTGAAGCCTCTCACTTTTGAACCCACGGACCGCCCCGGGGTGCAAGTAAACATTTAGCCTAGGGCGCAAGGTATGGTTAATCCGGCTCTATTTTTTTCTTTTAGTTTTGAGGATAAATTTTGCTAATCCAAGATGAACTTTCATTGGAATCTTAATCGGTGAAAAAAATGAAAAGAAGGATAGTATTATTGTATGCTTTAAAGGAAATAACTCTGCCTAGGAAGGAAGAAAGGACATTTTCTGTAAAAGTGACCTACCTTTCTGTTTTTCTATGGGTAAGAGCTTCAAGGAAAGTATATGTTGCTACTTCTAACGCTGCACTACTAGATAATCCTCCACCTATTGGTATGCTTGAAATAATTAATGCATCAAAACCAGGTACTTCTCCTGAATGAAAAAAAAATAAATAAAAACTTGTTAGATCAAATGTTGCATTTTTTGCTTAAAGTTTCATTCTCATGAATTCGATTTAATTTAGTTTTACAGTGCAAGAAAGGATTGAAAGGGCTTTGCAGAATAAATATGGCTGAATGAACCATTTTTTCTTTGAAATCGTCAGTTTTATTTTATTTTATCGTCTTTTCTTGTATTGTACTATGACTTTCAAAAGAAAGTACCCTGCGGGCCGATCATTTACTTCATCGTTAAACCGATCGTTAAGACTGTCTACGAGTGATGCTATTGGTCGAATATTGTAAAACTTAGCCGTTGCTATGGTTACCATCGTTATAGTGTCCGTTTTTTAAAGGTTACTCATGAATAGCCTTTATTAAATGAGACTCTTAACGATGGTTTCCATAGCAACAGCTAAGTTTTACAATTTTCGACCAATAGCATCACTCGTAGATAGTCTTAACGATCAGTTTAATGATAAAGTAAATGATTGGCCCACTGGTCAAAATCCTTATTGATAATTTTTTCCGTTGTTTTCAATAGAATTTTTGATTTTTCATGATGTTCTAGTTTCGTTTTTAAATGCGTTTCGACAATTTTTTACTCAAATTTAAGCATTAATAGAAACACTTTTGTCAAAATGATTACCTTAAAAATACAAAAATCAATTCAAAATTAATTAAATTTCTGTCTAAGTTTGCAGATTTTTCTTAAAAAGTATCTGTAAGTAGCATTAATTATTGTTGAAGATGGAAGATTAAGAATTAATCCTACCTTCAAAATTGGCTATTGTACCCTTCACGTATTCGGCCCACCTCGGAGGGTCTTTTGACGGTTTTAGTTTCTGCTCGGCTGGTATAGGAAATTCTATTCTGTTTGGTTTTCCGGCTGCATTATCTATCGTCATCAAGTTAATTGTTTTTTTACCGTTCTTCTTTCCTACCAAAATTGTTACCATTTGAAGAGCCTAAAATATGATTCATTAAAAGTGTTAGTATGTAGATGCTCCATTAACCGTATCATATCTGGTGTACATTTCAATGTACAGTCAGGAAACTAAATAATGTCAGTCGGTTCCTTGGATTAGCTGGGGTAGGCAACCTCCATTACTTAAATGCATTGCGATACGTTATGCAGGTTGCCTACTTGAACTAAAATATAAGGAGTCAATTGACATTATTTAATTTGTTTACTGTAAATCTGATTAACATTGAATCTTATGGTGAAAATGAAAATATGATATGCATATCTTTTTGTATGAGAAAACTGTGCCCAGATCAGCTATGATGGGCAAAAATCCATTGGCGGACCATATCAGGGGCGAGAAGGGCTGTAGCCCCCCCCCCCACTTTTACTGGGCGGAGGGGCTAAAAATCGGGAAAAAATCATCACTTGCGACGTGAGAAGCAAAAAAAAAAAAGTCATAGTTTTTTAGCCCCCCCTTCCCCGACTTTTTTGGTCAAGGTCCGCTTATGCAAAAATCCATCCCTGAACTCTCATTATTTTCAGGTCTGAAAGGGTTAACTGTAGGTGCAGGTATTCAAATATGAAACTAAACTCTGTCACTGTCATATATGGAACAAATGCAACCAACTTATGATATAGTGAAACTTTACTGAAAATGTGTTAGGATAAGGGGTTGTTGGGCTAATGGTATTTTTCAATTCACCGATGACTCCACCGGTTCAGAAAAGATTAATCAGTTCAGTTCAGTGTATAAATATAATGCACAAAAATACTCACATCTGTAATCTTTTCTCAAATGGTCGAGTCTTCTATGACTTTAAAAAACATGCGAATAATAAGTAATTAATTGTGTTTCCACCGAGTGAGAAAAGATTACGGATCAGATTATTTTTGTACTGTACAGCAATAAGTGCAGTCGCACACTGAACTGTGTAGTCTTTTTTTCGGTGAAACCATCAGTGAATTGAAAAATGTCATTGAACTGAACTGTGTAGTCTTTTTTCAACCAGTAGTTTTACGCCAAACGGTAGTTTTGAATTTATTTTTGGTCTAATGACAATGGAGCTTTTTCTAACTTTTGCTATGAGCAAATGGATAGTTGCTTAGTGAGTGAAATCCAGCAAAAATTACGATGAGCTCACTAAAAAATTAAGAAATTCACTCCTTGACTCTCTCAAAATGATTTTAAAGTTCAAGGCGTAATGGCAGAGCTACACAGATACCATGGGAGATTCCTATCTATTCTGAGGCTCCTCTGAGTGTTTCTGTAGAGAGAGACACAACTTTAATTAGATAGATTATTCAAATTAGATAGGCATCTCCTATGATACCTGCATTGCTCTAAACTTGTTTAGCTAACTTTTTTCTTTGGTACCTACTTTTCTCATAAATGAAAAAAAAAAAAAAAACAAAAAAACAAAAAAAAAAAAAAAACAAAGGAAAACAATTTCCCTTCTCATAAAGGGAAAATATCAATCTGCTTTTTTGAAAAACCGATATTCCGAAAAGGAAATGACATTTTCTGAAGTTTACTATTGAAAACGGTATTGTAAAGCTGAATGACATGATTCCACAGCATTCCACAGCATCTTACTGAGCACAATTCTATTAAGAATAAAAAAAAAAATGCTCTGGTGATCTCTGAGAGCAATATTAATTTTTCGACCATTCAACTATTTAATGCCCTCCCCCTCTCGATCAAGGAACATCTGAAGAAGAGTGAATTTACTTTTTTATTTTCTTCCATAGAGTGTTTTCTGATCGAAATGCTCTTTATCACATTGATGAATTGTTTTCACTGTCCTCATAATTGTTAATTTTGTAGTTCTCTTTGACTTGTACAATAACCTGTTACCTCCATACTTGGTATGGTTTTATGTATCAATTTTTAAATAAATGAATAAAGAAAGAATTTGAACTATAGAGCTAGGGCACGCAGGAGAAGGGATAGGACTAAAGGATGCAAGACAATATATGTTCTTCTTTCTTAACAATTCAATAAAGCCATTGATTTCAAATCTTCTTTAGGATTAAAAATATTAGTTGACTAGATTGTAAGGGGGAAAAAATTGAAAGATGGCTTTAATACCCACTTAAGAGTGTAAATTCCCAATTCGGGATATTTCCGGGAATGTTCCAAGGAATTTAAAATTACTTCAAACTCATTGATAGGTTTTGAATAAATTGGTCTAGTTTTTGTTAACAGCGTTTTGGTAACTCTGATGTGTAGCTCACCTTGCGATTTGGATTTATCGTTATAAAAAAACATCAAAATTGTCTCACCATCGGAAGAACGAAACCATCGTTGTAATCCACATGCTCTCCCATGAGATTCACTTTGCCCGGAGCACAAGCTGCTATTTCAGGAAGCGCTCCAAATTCAAAACGAAATATTTCACATCCGTATCCTAACAGTAGTTTCTCCGGCATGATATCCTCAGTTTCCGGAATGCTAAAATTTGAGAACGAAAACAGTCGCGTTTCCTGTATTTGCATTTTTACAATTTTCATTCCTCTCAGGCACTAGGCATTCCTTCAACAATGCCTGGATCAGTCACTCTCTCAGAATTTTTTTAAAATATACGTACAGTGAAAACCGCTTGTCTCGGACACCGCGTTAGCCGGAAAACCGCATATCTCGTATTTTTCGGCCGGTCCCGTTTTTTCGTCCATAAGAACAATAGAAAAAAATCCCGCGTTAGCCGGAAACCGTGTTTCTCGGAAAACCGCTTATGTCGGAAATTTCTCCGGCCCCAACGCCCAAAAATCCCGTATGTCTCGGATTTTTACGGAAACTTTTTTCTTTTTCCTTCATTTCTCCCTGCATTTTACCTCACGAACGTGTTTCGCTTGTCTCGTAACGTTTTTTCAATAATGTCATCGGTTTTTTCATCATGAATCAGCTGAATTCGCGAAGTCGCACGAAAGTTTCGTCAGGGCTCATTTCACACATCGCTTTGATCGTCTATCAGAGATTAAGATCTTACAGGTTGCGAGAGTGCGCGGGGTAGTTGTTGCCTGTCGACGAGATAAGCGCGATTCCCAGACCAACAGTCTGCAGCGGCAGACGCGTGCATACCCTCAGACAGTGCAATTCGTGGCGTAGCGATAGCGATGCGGTGGCGCCTACTCGTCGCGTCGGATCGCAGGGACTAAATAATGCTGCAGCTTGACATGATGGGCTGCCGCGCTGGCTGGTGAGCATTTACGGGGGTTTAACCCCACGCAAGTATTTACTCTCACTCATACTCACTGTCCAACGTCTTTTGTTGGGGGGGGGGGGCGTCAAGCCGTAACATTTATTTGGTCCCAGATCTTCAGATCATTCAACAATCATGCCGACAAATAGTTACTGCCCTTCATTATACTGAACCGTGTGTGTCTCGCACTTATTTCGCGGATGTTTGTGTGTAACACGGCTTTGGCAAAATCTAAGTTTCAATAAAATTCCAGTGGCACCATTTCACCGATTTTCGGGGAGAGGGGCACAGCGATGACTTTTTTTTTCATTGGGAGGGGGGGGGGGGGGTAGAAGCCGTCCTCTCCCCCAATGGCACCGCTTTTAAACTTGGTAATAAGACAAGCCGTTTCTGATAACGAAAAATATACATGAATAGAGGGCGAAACACTTTTAGCAAGATAACACGAAAATCGACCGCAATTATCGCGATTTAGGACATCACGAACAAAAAACCGTTTTTCTCGGAAAACCGCTTATCTCGGATTTTTCGGCCGGTCCCGAGCCGATCCGAGACAAGCGGTTTTCACTGTACTTATAAAAGAAAAAAGAAAAAAATGTTGCTGTTATTTTGCACCTAGGCATCATTCAAGTTTTGGTACTAGATTGGTACCAACGAGCTGTAGTGATAGAGAGGATTTGTGGGACGTCATATCAGTGTTGCCAGATTGGGGTGAAAAAGCCGTACGTTTTACATTGATTTAAATGGGGACGATACGGCTTTTTACCCTCGATCTGGCAACACTGCGTCATATTGAAACTTTGAGGAGGCCTGTGTTGCCAGATGAAGGGTAAAAAACCGTATCGTCCCCATTTAAATCAATGTAAAAGTACGGCTTTTTCACCCCAATCTGGCAACACTGGAGGAGGCAGCCATGGTGGTTTCTCATGGACATTTTACACGAACTTGATTTGTTTGCCTCTTATTTTTTAACCTTGAATCAAAAGTTGTAATTCATGCAGTCGAAATTGGTTTAAACGAAAGTAAGTTCAAGTGTTTTAGAGTGGCTATCCAGACGGAGAAATCGATATAACTGTTTCTTCTGGAAGGATTTGCACGATAAAGAAACTGACACATGACAGAAAGAAGCAATATTTTCTCACATGGATAGTTGTATTAGGATTCTGTGTCCAGATAGCCACCCTATAACACTTGCACTTTTGTTAAAAACCAATTTTCACTGGATTAATAGCAACTTTTGATTTAAGGTTCAAAAATATGAGTCAAACAAACCAGGTTCAGATCGCCCATGCTATCACACTTTGAGACTTTGACACTTTGCTATCACCTCCAGTGGCGGCTCGTGCCATCTGGCAACAATGTCTTTGCTCCATTTGAATCTATGTTTAACTATCGATTGCTGGTGAAGCGCTGCTTCACTTTCGAATCGATTGTTTTACATACAATCAAATGGAGGCATGACATTGTTGCCATATTGCACGAGCCGCCACTGATCAGACAAGAGTCTGTCATTATTTATATTCTTGCAATATGGATTGTAAACGTAAAGCCTCTAAATTTTTCAAATACCTTTTAAAGTTTATTCCAAGGTGCTGATCATCCGAATTTTTTAAAGTCAACAGAAATTCACTGCTAACAATAAGTATCGGTGGTGGCTGTTGGATTTGGAGTAAAATTTATCAAATTTCTCATTGATTTAATTAAAGAACGTGGTCATAAATCGACAACAATTGCCAATACCGTTACCAGACATCAGTATGTTATCAACTGATTGCATAAAGTCATTTAATCTACCCAGAACATTAGAGACATCTTATAAAACCACAGATCAAGCATATAACGCAACAATGAATCATCATAAACATTTTTAGGTATCGTGCAAACATTACAAACTTTTTCCGCTCTCAGAAATAAGGGAGGAAAGGAGAAGAGGTCAAAATTTCGAACAACAGATGAAAAATTTCAAGGATAAAATTTACTGATGAAAAATAAACAATGATAAACATCACAAATTTTATGAATTATTTTAACAATGATCCCACAGAACGGATAGTTACAGCGAATAAAAGGCAACACTCAGTGCATTCCGTGAGAGGTAGGAAAGAAGTACTATGACCTTCTATAGAAAGTACTTTCATCAAAATCGTTCTTGATAAAGCATTTTATTATTTCCAAAAGAGTCTCAGATTTTTTAAGGCCTGCTCTCAAGAGGTAATGGGGCTCTTGCAAACTTTTGCTACAGGTGATTGAAGAGCTGATTCTTATTGCATAAAAACCTGTAAAAATGACGATGAGTACACTAAAAAACCACAAAATTCACTCTCAAAATTGGGCTTATTGGCGGAGAGACGCAGGTATCGTGGGAGATTCCTATCTAAATAGAGACGTATCTCTATGTTTCCGTAGAGAAAGTGACTAATTAGATAGGAATTTCCCATGATACCTGCGTTGAACCGCCATTACGATCTTGCCGTTATAGCAATTGTGTGAGTTTATTTCTAAATTTTAGAGTTTATTTGTGTGATTTTCGTGATTTTCTCTGGTTTACACCCTATACATTAGATTGGGCTATTCATTTTCTCACAGCAAAAGTTTGCAAGAGCCCCATTCTGTAAAATTCTAAAATACCGAAAAACCGAAAAAATGTTCAAATTGATCGAGAAATGTAATAATTAAAATTCTATCAGGATACTTTCTTTTGAGAGTCATAGTACCTAGGTAGAAGTTTATCATACAAAAATTTGATTTTTACCAATAAAAAAATAACAATATAGATGATTTGAAATTTCCGATAAAAATAGAAAACATAATCTTATCTTCATTCAGACATGTATAGGACACAGAGTATATAAAACGCACAAGAAGGATTGAAAAACTTAACAAAGTGTTGCAAACATAACAAAATCTATCACATTTAAAAATTCCTCGTTTTGTACTTTATTTGTCGTAAATTGAATCGATATATCATTTTTTGTACGGTACCATAGCGATGCAATATGACTGGCAAATTTTTTATTTTTCTTTTGAAAGTCAACGGATGCAGTTTTTTCTGGTTGAATTACAAAGCTGCCGTTATGCGTGTTTGATTCCACAGGTGGACCAAAAAATTACATAATTAAGTTCAGTGTTTGACTGTAAATGCACAAAAATATTCTGATCTGTAATCTTTTCTCAACCGGTGGAGTCACTGTCACTGACTTTAAAAATTGTGCGGATATTTTGATAATCTAATGGTACCATCTTAATATTTTTAGAGCTGCTGTTTTGTGTATTAGATTCCGCAGGTGGACCAAAAGATTACATTATTAAGTTTAGTGTTTGACTTTAAATGCACAAAAATATTCTGATCTGTAATCTTTACTCAACCAATGGAGTCTCTGTCACTGACTTTAAAAATTATGTGGATATTTTGATAATTTAACGGTACCATTTTCATATTTTCAATGCAAGTGCATTGTTTGGTGTCACAATGTGTGATAATGCAGTTTTTTCTTTAGTGTTCCTTAAATAAATTTAACGCAGTGATCAACGCTCATTGCAATTCAGTGCACCAATTACCATGTGATGCTTCTAGTTAATTTTCGTTTGAATTTTTGAAGAAGAGAAAATTCAAAACGATCCGTTTTGCCGAGAAGTCTCAAGTCTCTGAAGCAGCCGTCCTAAAATATTTTAAAATATTATCGTAAAGTCTTGTATTTATGAATGAAAAGCTGTTTACTGTTAATAAAATAACGGAAATTACGATGCTATTGACAGCGTTCGGGCTCCGGCGGAAGGCGACGCCACATAGAAAACCGGTGTCTTTGAGTAGTTTTCGCTGATGTGACTTACGACATCGTGAACCTTTTCTTTAACCACGAGTGTCACCGTACATCCTCCAAAACCTCCACCCGTCATTCTGGAACCTAACACACCGTCGACTTCACTCGCTAGTGTAACGAGTTCGTTTAATTCGGCACAGGTCACTTCGTAGTCCTCCCTGAAAATTAGACAAAGCATTAAATTAATGAGTACCTCATCTATTTAAAAACTAGTTTCAATATTCTCTCAACACTTGCTTGAAAAATCTCGTCGGTGCTGTAGTTTTGGTTTCTGACCAAAATTTTACATAATTTATTTATTTAATTTATTTATTCAAAGTAAACAAGCGAAACCGAGTATAAAATTACAAGATTACAAAAAAATAAGTCACAAAAAATGGTGACAAGTAAGATGGCAACATGATTTCTTAAAATTAATCAACATTGTATAAAAAATTTAAGTAAGAGAAATAGAACACTTATTTGTTAACACATTAAAGTTATCGGTTTCTCCTCTAAAAAAAAAAAAAAACTTTTCTGATTATTGTCTCGCGGATTACTTGAAAAGTATCTTCTGCGCTATAGTTTTATGCCAACATTTTATTTCCTATCATCTGTTTTCGATCCACATTTTGAGCCCTAAGCCTGAATTTTTTCAGACTGAGCAATATGGTCTCTAACCCTAATCCTGAAGATGTTTGGGATGACTAAATTGTCAGTAACAGATTGTTTTTTTCAGCAATAAATCTGAAATTTTACGAATATTTATCAAGATTATTGCTGTGAAATGGGTTAAATTTTTGTAAGTACCCTTCATAGACGAACATTTATGTCTGCAGTTGTTCAAAGAATGTCAAAGTTATCACAAAATTAAAAGTAAATAAAAAAGTGTTACGGACTTGATATTGATTAAAATAATGCCTGTTGCAAAGTTGCTAAGTTGCAAAGTTGCCAAGGAAAGACAAGGATTGCAAAGATTTTAATTATTAATCCTCGGTCGTATTCAGAGAAATTATTTAATTTATTAAATGAATGAATAAATAAATAAAACAAAGAAGCAAGTAAATAAATTACCTTAAAGATTTGTGGCTTTCGTACATTAATTTACCAAAGTCTTCCAATTGCCCTGCTTCTAATGCTTTTGCAGCCCTTTTTGTTCGGTCAATCTCTGTGATAACGTGTCGGGCTCTCCGATAGATTTCGTCTGTTATTTGTCCTTTCTTCTTTGCGTCTGTAAGTTATAAGAGGGCATGGAATAAGGTTATTGTTTAATAAATCAGTTGCAAAATATCGCTACATTGTTATGGAGGGTTGATTCCGATGTATAGTTGCGTAAAAATCGCATTGAAAGCATCGAACAGTCTCAAAATCCGCTCACAAACTTGAGAATTGCGTTTGACAAAATTCAAACATGGTGGTCGAATGAGCGAGTGACAATAAGGGTGTTCCATCTAGTTGCAGCTTTCTCTACATTTTCTAACACATGACAAATGACCAGGGAGAGAGAGAGAGAGAGAGAGAGAGAGAGAGAGAGAGAGAGAGAGAGAGAGAGAGAGAGAGAGAGAGAGAGAGAGAGAGAGAGAGAGAGAGAGAGAGAGAGAGAGAGAGAGAGAGAGAGAGAGAGAGAGAGAGAGAGAGAGAGAGAGAGAGAGAGAGAGAGCCATGATGTATCAGTTTACTTAGCATAGGAATTTGCGATTAGATAGGGCTCCCCTGTCGTGACCCGCTCATTTGAATTATGTTAAAAGCATTTCTTGAGTTAATGAGTGGATTTTAAGACTTTTTTATGCTTTCAATGTGATTTTTTTGCAAAGTTTTGCAGGAATCAACCCTCCATTATAATGTAAAAACCGTCTG
Source organism: Trialeurodes vaporariorum (assembly GCA_011764245.1). Taxonomy (NCBI): domain Eukaryota; kingdom Metazoa; phylum Arthropoda; class Insecta; order Hemiptera; family Aleyrodidae; genus Trialeurodes; species Trialeurodes vaporariorum. The sequence continues at coordinate 14,088,331 of VMOF01000013.1, read as the reverse complement.
TTGCAAAATTTTACAACATTAATTGTAACCCATTTTAAGGAGGATTGAATGAGTTGAAAGTTTTTTTTTTTTAGAATATTGAAGTTATATTTTCTTGGAGTTCGTGAAGCACTTTAGAAGCTAAAAACTGCTAAAATTGAAATTTTGTTTCTTGTATCTATGTCGAAACGAAATTTAGATAAAAGATAAAGATGAGTAACCAATTTTTGAGGACCTGATCTCTCTATGGAAAGTTATAATGAAAAGATAATCGGAACCGTAGAAACACGAGTGTGTGCATTTCATTGATATGCTATCCGACAAAGTGATTTATCAGTTCAACCTGAGTGAACGGAAAAAGTCAAAATAAACAATGGAAGGAACACCGGAATAATTTATTTGCAAAAATCTGAACGATTTTGTTTGCGAGAAAAGCGGTTATGATAAGAAATTTGCAGAAAAAGATAAGGAGTAAATTGCTTCAGAAGTCTGTTCCTCTAATCTGCAAGAGATAGTGCAGTAATCTAAACAAAGTGAGGTATCATAAATAATGACCAGTATTATGAGCATATTTTGGATTATATATTACGATGTAAATATGTAATTGATATCTGTGGTATTTCTTGATTAATGATTTAGAATGGGTTCACAAGTTCGTTGACTTGTTTTGAAATTGTAAAGAATCATTTCGAAGGAAATTAGAATGTTTTTAAAATGGACTGGCTCTTGAGGATTTAAGGGGAGGTTGTAAGCATGTAAGCCCTATCTTCACTATGTTAATTTACCAAACTTTTGGTACACATATCTCAAGATCATTTGCACCTAGAGAGCTCACTCATTTCTTTTTTAAAATTTACATCTTGACAAGCTGAGCAACGTCATTTAACTTTTTCTTTTTATTTATTTATTTTTTTTCTTTTAAAATTTCAAAACTAATTTTATTTTTTGTAAAATCTCTTGAAAAACGAGCTTATTTCCCGCATATTTTGTTTAAATTTTAATACTTCTCCACATAACCTTACAATAGTCAACTTATAACAAAAATGAGCTGTTTAGGTGCAAAAGAACTTGAGTTATGTGTACTGAAAGTTGAAAAGTACAACTTTTCAGGAGAAAAGTTTAAAGTGGTTATTTTTTTAAAAAAGGAAACTACATATATCCTAAAATTTCTCTACCCTCAAGTCTCTATACCCTATTGTTATATTTGAAAATGATCCTTGAGACATGCTGAACAAAATATTAATTTTTTTTAAAAAAAATTTAAAAAAAAAAATTAAAAAAAAATTGTTTACAACCTCCCCTTAACATAGGTTTGTACTATTTTGACCAAAAATTATAGCAAATTTTTATCAAATATGACTGGAATACACACCTTCTAAGTCACTTAGGTTGGCATCTCTGAGCTTCTTTTTATCTAGTATTTTGGCTGCATCCTCGCACTGCTTCACGCGGCGCGGAAATTGACTACTACCTAATTCATGGCGGACATTCGAATTTGTTATGAGGAAAACGTGGTCCTTGCTCTTGACTGGTACACCATGAGCGGTATTTGACCTGAAACATAATTACAATTGTTTTCTTATTATGTAATTTGATTGTTTAGTCGTCAGAATTTTTGACGGTTTAATTTAATTACCAGTATATTTGTGATGCATTCAGACAAATCTGACTATTTTTTAACAGACCAAAATTTTCAGGAGAGCAAAAATAAGGTGCTGGGGTCAAAATTATGGGTTTTCATATTTTGATGCCAAACGCTCTCCAGTCATTCCACATCACATCATACCAAAAATAATAAAAATTTAAATGTGACCCCTCTGATTCTCATGAAATTTTGCACACTCATTTCACCTACCAAGAAATTCCAATTTTTAAAAAAATTTAATCTCCCTTTTTTTTATTTATTGAATTTTGAATTTGCCAAAAATGGAAACAATTTCTTGGAAACTGTCAGCTTTTATTGAGAATATCGCAACAACTTATTAATCCCAAAAGAGCCAACTTGGTGCTGTTTGAAAGCTCTTTTTAAAACCTTTCTATTGATGTATAACACTAAAGGGTTTTAGAGAAAGTTTTCTGGAATTTTTTTTGAAAATTTTAAGGCTACTGGAGATCCAGTTGCCTTAAATAAAAGTAACTACACAAAGTTTCAGTGCATAATTTAGGCGATGAAGGCAGTAAAAACGCATACGAATTGATACATTTTTCTTTTGACTATTGACTTTCCAAAAATTTAACTCCGGTTTTTTCAAAATCTCTTTTAAAACTTCTAAATGCCTTCATTCGGTCAATTCTTTGAATTTTCGCAAGTTTTTCGTCTTAAACTGTCTGTCATAATCATCCGTAAAGATTGTAAAAATGGCCATTACTTATATTCCTCTTATCAAATGGATTGAAATTCAAAATTGACGTTAATAACATTTTGGTCTAACGAACAGGATGCACTTAACTATTAAATGGCTATTTTGTATTACTGGGCAAAAGTAAACGGAACGAAAGTCATTGCACAAACGTTCCTGAAACCATCGTCTCAATTTCATAACATGGACACTTTTTGATTCAGTAAAACTTCTGAAATACTTTTGTATGAATTACCTACCTGCAATCAATCAGGAGAGCTGCTCCTTCGTTGCCCATAACAGATATAAATTGGTCCATGATTCCACAAGGCATTCCAACGAAGTTTCGCTCTGCTTTTTGACAAGATAATGCTTTCTGTACCAAGCTGCAAGAATAAAATGTTTTAGTTTATCATTAATAAAGTTGTATCAAGGAACAAAAACTCTTCAGAAATTTTAATTTTTCTGATGTATTAAAGTTTTTGAAGAATTTTGTTCAACCTTCAGTACCTATGTATAAACTATAATTGCGTATTGTGTTTTCTAATTCAGATCATCATAAGCTCAATATTTTCTCTAAGCTCAAAAAATTGTTTGTAGGTACGCTGATGAAAAATCATTTTCATTCCTTTGTTTATAAGGAACTAATTTATATACCCTTGGTAACGCCCTTAGTACCCTTTTTAGTAATGTCGTAACGCTATTCAGGAGTAAAATTATATAACGGTATTATGATATTCATAATTACATTAGATGGACACTATATGAGCAGTGCTGATGAACAATATCTTCTTCTTTTTTTTTCCTCGAAGAACATTTACGTTCCTGAGAAAAATTTGAGTTCTCAGGTTCCGATGGAAAATTCTCGATCAATGAAAATTGATGCATACTTTGGTATTGATACTTTTGCATCTTAAAAGAGAAATTAACAAAAACATTCAGGTGTTAAACATGAAAAACGGTGTTTTAAAGCGGCAAGCAGGTCGGGAGTTATTTGAGCCAAATTTAAAAGTAATGTAGGTATGAGTTTGCATCACTTCTGCCTATGGACATCCAGCGATAATGCGACAACCGACGAGAGAAGGTATTGGTACCTGTCTGATACCAATAAGGCCTATTATCGAGTTTCTAGTATCGATACTTACTTAAAGATCAAGGTAGCGATACTTTAAGATTGAGGTATTGGTACTTTAAGATCGAGGTATAGATACTTTAAGATCGAGGTATTGATACTTTCAGATCGAGGTATCGATACTTTAAGATCAAAGTAAATGGTCAACCCTAGCGAGACCCCATTTGAGAAAATGAAGGCCAAATAAGTCTAAGAAAGAAGAAAGGAAGAGAAAAATAAATAATTACTTTTTACTTTTTTGTCCTGTTATTGTTTCAAGGAATGTGAATGTTGCTACCTCTAACGCTGCACTGCTGGATAGTCCACTACCCATCGGTACACTTGAAATAATTAAAGCATCAAAGCCTGGAATGTGCCCTGTAAGAGTCGAAAAAACATATGAGCGTGTGAGAATTGGATAAATAATTTATGATCAGTCGGCTTACTTAAAACATATTTCTTTTTACTATTTTTTTTTTTTTTTTTTTTTGAGCTGTAGCCAAAAAATATATGTTGAAATAAAAGCCAGGCGACTTTCTAATAACAGTCTTGCACATTTTTTTTCTTTATTATCATTACGATGAAAAAGTGGTCTGACATTTATTTCAACTTACGGGAAGACTTTATAAAAAAAGTCTTCAGAAGTTTGGATGGTTGCCACTCGAGAAATTGAAGGGGTTTTTTACTATTTGAAAGAAGTACCACACAAACCTGCGGAAAGCCATAGTACATGCATACGAGGTTGTAATAACAAACTCAGTATAAAAACCAAAAAAAAAAACCAAAACAAAAAAAAAAAATTGTAAAAAAGCCAATTCCAAAACCAATATACTTATTGTTAGAAAAAAATTGACTTACCTTCAAAATTTGCAAGAGTTCCTTTTACATAATTTGCCCATTTAGGTGGTTCGTTGGATGGCTCTAGTTTTTCTTCCGAGGGTATTGGAAACTCGATATGATTGGGTTTGTCCGAAGAACTTTCTAATGTTGTTATCCTTATGAATTTACTATTGTTTTTTCTTCCGACAAGAAGAGTAACCATTGGAAGAGCCTGAAATTTATTGATTAATTTATTTATTTATTTATCTATTAACTTATTTATTTATTTATTTATTTATTTTTTTTCACCACTGAAGATGGACACGAAGATGACCGAAACATCTAGATGATGAAGTTTTTATTTTTACATGGTCTTATGCTCGGTAAGTTTATTTTAATTTTATTTATTTATCTATCTATATATTTATCTTCTGTCTATCTATCTATCTATTTACTTATTCATTTATAGGGATTCGGAGCTAGAGCCGCAAATCAAATCGAATTTTGCGACTTTTGCAACAGGAATTGAAGGAAAATGTCTCTCGACCGGTAATTTATTGCACCAAAACTGATTTCGAATATTCTTGTAGGTACTTACAGACAAAAATTGATTTCATAAATTACAGTTTGAATGATATAAATTGGAGCTCTAAGATGGGTCATCTCACCAAAATGAGCTCCTTAAAGAATTCCTGTTGCAATAATTTAAACTTTGATTTATGAAATCAATTTCTGACTGTACAGTCAACGAATTATAATGTCCATTGACTCCTTAGATTTTGCTTTAGGCAACCTGCTGTACGTAATACAATGAATTTAATTATTACAGGTGGCCTACCTTACTAAAATTTAAGGAGTCGACTGACATCATTAAAGTCACACGCCGACTCTACAAAGTACAAGAACACTTGAGGCATTTTTCGGTAAATGGGCGTATGGCGAAAAAACGACTTTCGAGAAAAACGCGTTTGAAAGTTTAAAACGTTATAACTTAGAGACTACTGCAGATTTTTCAAAATTTGAAAGACTGACTTGTAGAACAAACATTCAAGAAGAACTCTACTTAATTTCAAGTTTTTAGAGTGAAAATTAGTTGAGCAGTGAAAGTTCAAAGTTGAAGCGTTATACGCCCTTTTACCGAAAAACGTTTTTTTTCTCTTCCAGCTTATCCGACAAGTATAGTTTGGGTTAGATTTGGGTCACAAACTTGAAGAAAAGGAAATTGTAAGAAGGAGGGATGGTATTAAGGCTCTTTTGGGCTCATTTTTGGCCAAAAAAGAGGGTTTTATTGTTGTCATTGGAGATGGAGCCAAAAACGCAAAAAACCCACACACTGACATATCCACACACACACTGACATATCCACTGAGATCTTATCAATATCAGATACATATGCGATGTGAGCACAGATATCGCGAGCGCGAGCCGCTGCGAGTACCGCTCGTAAGAGGCACTGCAGCCCATAAGTTTCTGAATGGAGCTGTTGCAAACTTTTGCTACAGGCTTATTAATAGTTGATAATGGGGTAATACCCAGTAAAAATGACGATTAGCGCACTAAAAAATCACGACATCCACTCCTATACTCACGAAATGCTTTTAAACGCGAGACCGTAATGGCGGCCGGGGCCGCGGTTTTCATTGGGGTTCCCTATCTTCAATCAGCGCCATCTACACGAGGTGTTCTCGCAACACCACACAAGAAGAAGAAGAAGCATACAATTGCCATAAGAAAACCGTGGCTTCGGCCGCCATTACGGTCTCGCATTTAAAAGCAATTTGTGAGTTTAGGAGTGGATTTCGTGATTTTTTAGTGCGCTAATTGTTATTTTTACTGGGTATTACCCCATATTCAACTATTCATAAGCCTGTAGCAAAAGTTTGCGACAGCTCCATTCAGCCGAGGTGGGTCCATTCGAACGATTGATTCGTGGTTATTTTCCGTTCAACATATGAATAACTTTATATCACCTGTTAGGTCACATCGTCAGGATTTCAAAAACGAGTTCTCCAAAAAAAGGGCGTAAATCGCCACACGCCCATTTACCGAAAAATGCCTCACTTGAGATCAGTTTTAGAATGATTAATTAGAATGGGGCTATTGGACACTTTTGCTATAAGCGATTTAATAGTCGATTATGGCGTAAAAACCTCAAAAAATAACGATGGCGGCACTAAAAACTTCCAAAATCCACTCCTAAACTCAATAAACGCAGTTATTTGGGGGAGCGTAATGGTGGCCGAAGGCACTAACAATGGGAGATTCCCATCTAACAATTCTGAAACTCCATCAAGAAGTGACCAATAAGAGACTACTTTCATTTGACACCGGTGTTACTTGGTGTTGCGGTACCATTCATCGGATGTGGATCATCACTCTGATGACTAATTACTCTGTGAATCATCCTTGTCAGCATAGAAAGAGTGACGAAATTAAGATAGGAATCTCCCATTGTTAGTGCCTTCGGCACCATTACGCTCGCGCAAATAACTGCTTTCATTGAGTTTAGGGGTGGATTTTGGAAGTTTTTAGTGCCGCCATCGTTATTTTTTGAGGTTTTTACGCCATAATCGACTATTAAATCGCTTATAGCAAAAGTGTGCAATAGCCCCATTACTAATGAAAACGCATTACCCATGGTTTTCAGACTTAAAATTTGATTTTAACCGTGGCTTTGACTCTGAATACCTGTTCATTTATAATTTAAATTAGTAAAACTGCCCAGTTATCATTTCCCAAAGGGCTGAGATGCAACGAAATCAGAATCACAAGCATTTCTGGTTTCATGAGGAAAAATATCGGAAAACATCATCATTGATTTCTTCAATACAACACCATTTCCTCATCAACTTTAACAACTGAACATTTTTTCTGGTTCACAAATTTTTAGCGGCCCAGTGGCGTAGTCAGACATTTTTCAGGTTGGAGGGGGGTCTAGGGTCGGAAAATAGTAAATTGAGGTTTCAAAAAGTCAAAATTTGGTAAAATTTCTCTGAATACGCCAAAATTTACATGTTTTAGGGCCAAGTTTGATGTCAAAAAGGGATGGGGGGTCTAGACCTCCTGGACTTCCCCCCCCCCTCCCCTAGCTATGTCACTGAACTAAAATATATCGTAAAAATCAACTCCATAATTGGGATGTCTGTACTCACCATGGGTAAAACAAATCCATCGTTATAGTCCAAGTGTTCACCGATTAGGTTGACTCGTCCCGGGGCGCAGGCCGCTATTTCCGGCCATACTTTAAATTCACTCTCAAATTCCTCACAGCCTTGCCTCAGTAATTTATCAACAGGAATTATTCTCTCGGGGTCAGGCATCCTGCATCAGATCAAATCAAAACACAAAATATTTGGTTAGCGGATCAGTCTTAAACGGAAATGTAAAGCTGCCATTCTCAATGTCAAAAAGCTAAAAAAAAATTTTAAACCAACAATAATTACCCTTAAAGAAAAGGACCTTTCCCATTAAGGACCATTATCTGCCCTTCTCTTGGTCAAACATTCAAAGTCTGAAAAAGGTAAAAAAAAACTGTGGATTATGTGTGTTTGGAGGTCTCATATGTAACAGAAAATATCAATGAAAGGAGCATTTTCAATTTGGCTCGCACACCTGATTCGCGTATGGATATGGCTAGTTTTGCGATTTTTCAAAAAAATACGGATATTTTTCTGTATAAAAGTGCAAAAGGTCTGAGCTCATTGGAGTGACAGCTTCTTCTTTAAATATGTTGTTACCTCCATTAAGATAAGTATTTTATCTCCTGTAGAAGCTGTCACTCGCTTGTACTAATACACAAAACTTTCCATAATAGCCTAACTAGCGGCTTAGTTTGCTGTTTTTTTTTAAAAATCGCAAAATTAGCCATTTTCATACACGTACACGAATCTGGTGTACCTACAAACCGATGAGGCTGTTGCACACTTTTGCTATTAGGGATTACTAGTCAATTCTGGTGTAAAAACCTCAAAAACTAACGATAGCAGCACCAAAAACTTCCAAAATCCACTCCTAAACTCAATAGATGCTTTCATTTGTGCAAGCGTAACGTTAGCTTAGGGCAGTAATGGGAGTGGCAGTAATAGTTAGTAATAATGGGAGATTCCCATCTAAAAATACTGTAACTCCATCAAGAAGTGACCAATAAGAGACAACTTTCATTTGACACTAGTGCCACTAGATGTCACGGTACCATTCATCGGATGTGGATCACTACTCTGGTGTCTAATTACTCTGTAAACCATCCTTGTCAGAGAGAGTGACGAAATAAGATAGGAATCTCCCATTATTACTGCCCTTTGCCACCATTACACTCGTGCAAATAAAAGGGTTTACTGAGTTTAAGAGTGGATTTTGGAAGTTTTTAGTGGTACAATTGTTATTTTTAGAGGTTCATACACCAGAGTCGACTTTTAAAGCGCTTGAAGCAAAAGTGTGCAACAGCCCCATTATAAATACCTCTCTCATTGATATTTTCTGTTAAATTAGACCTCCAAGCACACTTAATCCACAGTTTTTTCTCTTTTTTCAGACATTAAATTTTTGACCAAAATGGGGGCAGAAATTTGCCCTTTAAAGTATACTTAAATTGGTTTATGTAAGAGTAAGCGTATTTACATAATTTCTCTCCGTAACCCTGAGCTTGTCCTTTCCTCATGTAATTTCTCGCTTCGTCTATAAGTCCATTAACTTTTTGCGCACGTTTTATCAATCTTCAGCGAGAAATGGCATTGAATAAATTTTAATTTTTATTTCAAAATTCAATCAATTTGATTGGAATAGTTGAACTGATAAAAGAAATTTGAGCCGAGTGTTTGCCCTTTTTTGTGAAATTCTACTGCGCGTCATTGAGTTTTCGTTTCCTGCTTCTATTTTAATGAGGGGGGGATAAATTAGTGGTTTTGATGGAAAATATAAGAGTGAATACGTAATGCTGTAGCGTCAAAGAGCAAATTTTAATGGAACCTCTTAAGATTGACTGAAAATTAAGGTGTGCTCGACTGAGAAAAATCTCAGTGGGGCTGTTGCAAGGGTCTGAAATTTTGTGTTGTTTATATAGAAAATGATAGGTAATACTTGATGAGCTGAGAACAATGGCGCCCTTGGTTTTCTCCCATTTGGAATTCTCATTGAAAACACTGTATTTTAGACCAAAATCTCATCTCCGGAACAAAGGGTCTTGATTAGAAACTAAAGGCATCTTTGTTCTCAGCTCATCAAGTACTTTCATTTTCTTCATAAAAAACACAACATTTCAGACCCTTGCAACTGCCCCATTGAGCCGCATTGTCGATACCAATGGTGTAGTGAGCAATCTGGCAACGTGTTACTCCAGTTAATCCCATGACAAAGGTTGAAATGTTGGGTGCACGGATTCGACCCTTTGTATTGGATTAAATGGACATGGACAAAATACAATGTTGTCAGATTGCATGGTATGTAAATGGATATCTTTGAAAGAGGACACCTCAAGTTCTATAGTTTATCGCATTTCACGAGCCGCCACTGGTTTTACATCAATCTGTTTTACTTGGTTTGCGCAATTTACTGTATCGTAAATGAAAGAACTCGAACGATGAGAATGGTTGACAATGCGACATTTCAAGAAGGAGCTTCGCCAAACGCCTTCAATTGTCGATGTAGGCAAAAAGAAGTACCGCAGAGTTGATGCGTTGTTCCCAACGAGGTTTAGCGATAAAGATGATTGGGGGGGGGGGATGAAATTGAAACTTCACGGAGGCAGCCATGATGTATGGCATTTAATTATGTATGACATGTCATTGATATCCACAGAGGGCTTTTAAGGTGATTCCAGGCGAAACTTTTCCAGATTTCAATCCGATGGATAGCGCCACTAGGCGCTTTTTGGAAAAGTCGTGTTTTTGGCGCTTTGAACTGAAACCATAGATAAAACGCAAAATCCAATAACGTCAGCACCTGCAAAATTTTTGCACGGATTTTTTGAGCCCAAAATGAGCAAAATTGGTTTAAAATTAAAGTCGTAAATTCTGAAATTCGTTTCGCCATAAGCTTAGTGAGTGAGAGTGAGCGCGAGTGATGATACGTCTATCTGCCTCACTCGCACTAATTGCGACTTACGGGAAGTTTCGTATTTCATAATTTCCGGCTTTATTTTTGAGTGTTTCAGCCTGAAACTTTCAGGGTATCTTCCTGAGGTATACTCGCAGGTGCTGACGTTCCTCAAATGTGTGTTTTTAGCGTGAATTCGTCAAATTTAGCAAAAAACGGTTGACTTTTTGAGCAGCGCGACGTGGTGTGCACAGTTGGAACTAATTGACCCTGGAATCATCTTAAAATTCAAAAGAACTGCCAAAAAATCGATCCCGAAATCGAGAAATCGACAAGTTTGCTCAATAGGTTCAAATGGTAGGAAAAAGGGAATCGACCTTTCCCGAACTGCCATATACCATCGGTACATAATTAAGGCGAATGAAGCGTAGTTACTGTGTAGGGCACTAACCCTTCACTGTCTCGTCAGAAGTCAATAGATAGTTGATTATGTCTCCAGACTGCCGTTTTGCTAATAAGTCTACGCATTTCTCCATCCGACTCAATGTAATTTTTTTGAACTTCCCGCTTAAAGTGGCAACACCGGCTTACGGGGACGTTGTGCGTACTTTCTCATGTTTTATGGGTGCAGTTTTCCCCCTTTGATTAGACGTGTTTTATACTTTGATCATTCCTTTAATTTTTGCTATTATCTTTCTTCTAAAAGGCTCAATTTTCACATTCGCAATTAATTAAAGTAGGTATGTTTGTCTAGCGAGAAAGCTAGGCTTCCTCTAGATTAACAGATTTTTTTATCTTTTGGTTATCTCTCCAGAATTTCATGCTGATTACAAGGCACTCGCGTCATCCAAAGTTTATTATTCATTTGTCTTATTATGTTCATTCGTCATTCCTTCAATTAGATTCTGGTTACCTACTGATCCAACTTTACCACCAGGGGGGCAGGGGCGTCATTTCGAGTCTGGCTTGGGGGGGGGGGCAAAAATCTGATTACTTTTTTTTTTTTTTTTGGGCTCATCAGTATAATTTTAGAGCCTTAAAGCCGGCTTGGGGGGGGGCAAAATCTGATGACCTTTTTTATTTTTGCTCATCAATATAATTTGTTTCCGTTTTTGAGCCTGACTTCAAATCCTTGGGGGAAGGCAAATGCCCACCCTGCCCCCCTCAAATGACGCAATGACAAATTTAAAATTCAGATAATTTCAAACATAAATGGCAACGCTGGACTTATGAAATTCTTTTGAGGCTTAAATTATCTTTAAGTCTTGTTGTAGGACACTCAATTCGCATAATTTTACGCCTATTCTTTGCCTTAGACAGGACACCTGTTCAGTGTTCAGTTGCCAGATTGCAAGTGACGCCACTGAATGTGCACTTCGTTATCTTCGCGAAAGAATCAATGTGCCGCATGTAGAATTGTAAAAGTACGCAATAGATCCATTATTCAGTTTTCGGCTATCTATCGATCGATAGGACGCGTAAAATGGAGGCGCGGCGAGGCCTGGAATCATCATTACTTTTGATAGATATTCAAGTCGTTCGTGTGTAATCGAAAAAACTCCGGCTCATTATATTCATTCGAAATTTTTTCCCCCTGAGACGTTAAAACCCCTTCAATTTCGGATGTAGGCAAAAACATGACCGTCGAGCCGGAATAGTTATCTACCTATCATTTTACACGTCGTTTCACGTGATGCGACCGAAGCACTGCGTCATGTGTTATGTAACAAGCTATAGCGACATGATAGAGAGGATTTGTGGGGCGTGTCATTTGAACTTCACGAAGAGGTAGCCACGATGAAAGTATCTTATTATGGGCGTTTTTCACACAGGCTCGGTTTGTTTGCCTCATATTTTATAACCTTCAAATTTCGTAAAAAAAAAGTTGTAACAAATCCATTTAAAATTTGTTTCAAATGAAAGTGCAAGTGTTTAGAGTGGCTATCTGGACATAAAAATCGACGAACATCTGTTTATTTTGAATGGATTTGCACGATAAAGAAACTGACACATACTTAATGGAAACAAGCTAAATTTTCTCACCTGGCCCTGGTAAAAATGACGACTATATACGACTATTCCAAAAACGACTATAAACATAGTTGCCGACTATAATCTATAGTTGGCCAACTATAAATCCATAGTTGGCCAACTATGTTTATAGTCGTTTTTGGAACGGTTATAGTCGTCATTTTTACCAGGGGGGTTGTCGTATTAAAATTCTGTGTCCAGATAGCCTATCTAAATCACAAACACTTTCGTTCAAAACCAATTTCCACTGGATTAATTACAAGCTTTGATTTAAAGGTTAAAAAAAGTGAGGCAAACAACCCAGAACCAGAGATCGCCCAAGTTGCCTCATCTTGGGATAGGACTTAAAACATGTATCAGCCTCTGTATTGATATACCTACGTCGTTGATTGCAACAGCGAAAAACTGCAACAGACCAATAAGAGAAAAACGATCGATCGATTGTTTGTACACTCACGGAAAAAAAGACAGGTATAGAATCTACCATCTGCGCTGATTTAGGAGTCAGCTATTAAGTAGATGATAAATGCAACGTACACTGTGGTAAATTAAGTTAACTTTTTGGTTTATTTTACCACCATTTAGTGAAATTTACCATACTTGATAGCTGACTCCAAAATCCGCTTGCAGATGGTGAATTCTACCAGTTATTTTTTCCGTGCGAGACAGATTTATTCAGTGTGATTTACAAACGTCACTCTGTAACAATAATCAATGAGTTTTATCCTTGTTTAAAGGGGTCTCTCCACCTGCGAATTTAAAAGCGCGAATCGACTGCTTGAGCCAATGAGCTTCTTTGCTGTCGATACATCGGACTCAACCTATCAAATTCAAGGCAGCTCATTGGCTCGATCAGTTTATTCGCGCTTTTAAATTCGCAGGTGGAGAGACCCATTAAAGTGATGAGCGCGGAGAGGAAAGGTCAGGATTAAGTTCTTTTGACATAAGAGAATCAAGAGATCGATACTTTTAATTTGAGCTCTGACAATCCAGAATGTTTCGCAGGTGGAGTGGACGTGTTACGAGAGATTAAAACGCGATTTCATCTAATGTGTGAGCCCCCCCCCCCCCCCCCCCCCCGCATGCGTGAATGATTTCATCTCTCTCGGAATTTTTCTTTTTACTCCATTTCGGCAACTTTCACCGTTTTGTTACGTATAGGACGTCGGATTATATCAACCGCACTTCGTTGCGTTTTCGGATATATATAGGTCAAGGGAAGGGATGATGTTCCTGTACTACCCTTTATATGTATATGTACAATAGAAACGAGGGGAACTCGCATGGACCTATGGAGTGATTTTGGGTGTTGTCATACGCACGGAGAAAAAAACCTTCGGTTTATATGGGACGCAGAGACGAAGCGTGCAATTTGGCAACGTTGCATTTGGTTGATTAGTGATTCATCGTAGATAAAGCTGTAATTAGATGAGACTCCCCAATAGACTGTCTTACTACCTACATATCGTATCGATTGTCATCCGAGGACTTCTGGTTCCAAACAAACTCTGATTCAATATATTTTCTCCATAAGCGCACTTTTGAACGGAAATTTAGGCTTTTAAATCAAACATTAGGGCTGTTGAGTGATCCTGGGATTCGGTATATTTTGAATGATCCTTGGGTAAAATTCTGTGGGAAAAACGGCTGTGAGCTTGAAAAATCTTAAAAATGATTAGAAAGCTCTCTTTTTGAAATGCAAACTTTTTGCGATCATGAATTCTACGCCCGTCCTCGAAAATGCTAAATTATGCCTGGTTCCTTGACTAAAACTGCAACAAGATATTAATGATTAAACGATGTACATTTGGATGAAGTTGGAATTACCCCAACGTTATTGTAGTTGTTGCGGAATGGGCGGGAATCTGGCTAGAATTTGGAAGATTCTAACCTCCAAATGTATCGTTTAATCTGTAAGTATATCGCTCTACTAAAACAGTCTGTCGAGACCTAAGGTCGTGACCCGCGCATTGACTGCGATCTCTGAATTTTGTTTAAAGCGTTCATTGAGTTTGTGAGCGGATTTTGAGACTTTTCGATGCTTTCAATGTGATTTGTATGCGATTTTACGTAAGAAACGACCCTTTCTAAACGCTGTAGCAAAAATTAGCAACAGTCCCCTTGTTTTCTGTATTATGTAAACAATTCAGGTGCGGATTTACACCACTTGAGGCCGTACGCATTCTTGAATTGAGAGTCCCTAGAACAAAGGTAGGGTGTCTGGGAGGATTTTCTACCTGGAGAGAAGAAGGGCGGTTAAAGATGGGAATCCTCCCCGGAAAATTTAAAAAGGAAAACTCAAAATAACTCCTAATGCGAATCATCGCATTCTCGCCCATTTCCCTTCCCCTTCACCATTCCTTTCTTTCCACTTCTTCCTCTGCCTCTTTTACTTTCCTTCTCTTCTTCTTTCCTTAGGGAGTTGAGGCTCCTTTTAGTTCTGGAGCCTTACGCAGTTGCGTATTTTGCGTAATGGTAAATCCGCCTTTGGATAGAGATCACAAGCTGAGTATTGGCGACATCACCTTTTTGCCCATGTTGCATAGCCATGAGTTGCTAGTGAAGCGATCACAGTTTCAAAAGATGTGAAAACCCTTGAGGGCGATCGACTCCTTTTGCCAAGCTGAATGGATAGAGAGGTCACAAGCTGGGGTTTGGCGACATCACCTTTTTGCCCATGTTGCATAGCCATGAGTTGCTAGTGAAGCGATCACAGTTTCAAAAGATATGAAAACCCTTGAGGGCGATCGACTCCATTTGCCAAGCTGACTCGATAGAGAGGTCACAAGCTGGGGTTTGGAGACATCACCTTTTTGCCCATGTTGCATAGCCATGAGTTGCTAGTGAAGCGATCACAGTTTCAAAAGATATGAAAACCCTTGAGGGCGATCGACTCCATTTGCCAAGCTGAATCGATAGAGAGGTCACAAGCTGGGGTTTGGCGACATCACCTTGTTGCCCATGTTGCATAGCCATGAGTTGCTAGTGAAGCGATCACAGTTTCAAAAGATATGAAAACCCTTGAGGGCGATCGACTCCATTTGCCAAGCTGAATCGATAGAGAGGTCACAAGCTGGGGTTTGGAGACATCACCTTTTTGCCCATGTTGCATAGCCATGAGTTGCTAGTGAAGCGATCACAGTTTCAAAAGATATGAAAACCCTTGAGGGCGATCGACTCCATTTGCCAAGCTGAATCGATAGAGAGGTCACAAGCTGGGGTTTGGAGACATCACCTTTTTGCCCATGTTGCATAGCCATGAGTTGCTAGTGAAGCGATCACAGTTTCAAAAGATATGAAAACCCTTGAGGGCGATCGACTCCATTTGCCAAGCTGACTCGATAGAGAGGTCACAAGCTGGGGTTTGGCGACATCACCTTTTTGCCCATGTTGCATAGCCATGAGTTGCTAGTGAAGCGATCACAGTTTCAAAAGATATGAAAACCCTTGAGGGCGATCGACTCCATTTGCCAAGCTGAATCGATAGAGAGGTCACAAGCTGGGGTTTGGAGACATCACCTTTTTGCCCATGTTGCATAGCCATGAGTTGCTAGTGAAGCGACCACAGTTTCAAAAGATATGAAATCCCTTGGGAGCGTTCGACTCCATTTGCCAAGCTGAATCGATATAGGCAGGGGCGGATTTACACCACTTGAGGCCCTACGCAATCTTGACTTTGATGCCCCCTAGAAGGAAGGTAGGGTGTCCTTGTGGAATTTATATTCCCGAAGAGAAGGGACGTTAAAGTGGGAAATCCTCCCCAGAAAATTTAAAAAGAAAAACACAAAATAACTCCAAATGCAAATCATAGTATTCCCGCCCTTTCTCCTTTCCCCCTTACCATTCCTTTCTTTCCCCTTCCTCCTCTGCTTATTTTACTTTCCTTTTCTTTTTCTTTCCTTAGGGATTTGAGGCCTCTTTTAGATCTGAGACCCTTGAGTTGTTGATAGGATTTTAAGACTTTTTGATGATTTTAATGTAGTTTTTATGCGATTTTACGAAAGAAAAGACCCTTCACAAACTGTACCAAAAGTTTGCAGCAGACCCGTATTTATCGTAAACAATTTAGCAACTGCTGTCATCGTCGTCATCAAGCCCATTTATCGTAATAAGCACTTACGAGCGATGGTTACTTGATCTAATTGATCTTTTTAGAGAGTATCCGGATCGCAAATTGTTTACTCTGTTTAACGTCTAGCACCGTGTACTAACCATATCAAATTCCGAGCAAAATGGGAGTCAACCGATGCGCACCAAGTTTACTCTTGATAATGCACCAAGAGTTATCGATAGATGCATTATTAAGAGTTTGTTCGGATCTTGATAAGGTGTCCTTCTTGTATGTTCACAGTCGTTCACATCGAATCTTATGAAGCATTGTGAAAGGTTTGTAGAAGTTCTCCGATCATAACCATTTATACAGTCGTCCATGAGACTTTATGTAAAGATTCAAAAACTTCTCTCGGGGGTTCACAAGTGCGGATTTTGAGACGGTTTGATTCTATCAATGTGATTTTCACACGATTTTATATATAGAGGAATATATCTTTCCTTTACGCTGTAGTAAAATTTCGCAACGGGACAGCCCCCATCCCCCACCCCCCATTTTGGTGGTTTTGATTCTGTAACTAAATAATAAAATTCGAGTGAGATTAAGAAGAATATTGAGGATGGAAGTTAAAACTTAAAACATGATCCTTGCGGGTTCCTTTTCACAAATGTGACTTTATTTTCCTCCAAAATGAGTCTTGGATTTGTCATTGAAAGGTCTTAAAATGCTTCCCAAGGACTTCACATTCTCAAAATTTTCTGAGGGGGGGGGGAGGCCATACGAAGAAGAGGGGGCGCCGATAATAATGTCGGCCGTCGGGCCTAGAGCGCCGCCAAGGGTAAATCCGGGCCTGATCCCTGGTAGTAAGCTAGCAGTCGTACTATTTATGCTCGCTAATTCTCAAATTCTTCATAGCATAGCTGTACATACATTTACGCTTCTTTAAATGCAAAATAAGACTCTTTTCCTCATATTGCATTCCGATTCTTTCTTGGAATTTATTGAATGAAATTGACGCAGTTTGATCTCTCTCGTCTCTTTCTGGTTGGATTTATTGGATTGATTAAAGCGTCTTATCTAATTATCATGGCTATTCGCGTGATAAGAGTGTCCTATCGGAATGACGACTTTTTATTAATATGCCTTCGTTTCGACTCCAATTTTTTGTAAATACTGTTTCTTTTTTTGAAAATTTGAAAAAAAAAAAAAAAAAAAATGCCGGCGAATCCTGGCTCTCCTTTTTTTTCGTTTTTGAATGGAGCTGCCCCAAAATTTTGCTACAGGCTTATTAATAGTCGATTCGAATTTTAAACTCTGCAAACTTTGCTGAAAATTCCTCATTTCTCTCTCACCTCCCCTTTGAATGTTTATGCTGAGAAAGGATGAATGGAATTATGATATCTCTGTATCATCATCCTTGTTTAACATACACGTTTTAATGAGGGAAAGAGAGAGAGAGAGAAAATCTCTCCATTCGCCTATGAGACTCGGAGATAGTAAACTGCCGCACTATGGTCTGAGATTCTTAAAAAGTGGCAAAAAATCGGCAAAACGGGGTAACTTGGGACCGGGGTCAAACTTGGGACAGTCTGCTGGAAGCACCGCTGTGATAACCTGAAACTACCAGCAGACTGTCCCAAGTTTGACCCCAGTCCCAAGTTACCCCGTTTAACAGAAGTAAATTTTTCATAAATTTCTCATTTATAAACTTTTAAGACCAATTTTAATCACAGAGAACACTACTATTAAATAAAATAATCCTAGGAATGTCACAGGAAAGTTTTAACCCTCTAAGGGCCAGGTTATTTCAAAAGAACGCCACCCTTCTATTCTGTTTATAAAGGGAAGGTTAACTGTTAACTGTGAAAGTTAACTGTTCGTACTTGGGGAAGTTGAAATTGCCTATACGATACATTGAAGGCGCCTTAAATTAAAGGTCGAAAATGATGATTTTTGTATGACCCTTTTCCACCAATGGAGCTCTTGCAAACTTTTGTTACAAGCAAATAAATAGTCCATTCTTATGTAAAGACTAGCAAAAATCACGAAAATCACACTAAGGAAGTCTAAAATTCAGTAATAAACTCACATAACTGCTATAATGGCAAGATGGTAATGGCGGTTCGACGCAGGTATCATGGGAGATTCCTGTTTATTATGTCACTTTCTTCGCGGAAACACAGAGATAATATGTCTCAATTTAGATAGGAATCTCCCACAATACCTGCGTCTCTCCGCCACTAAGCCCGATTCTGAGAGTGAATTTTGTGATTTTATAGTGTCCTCATTGTCATTTCTACTGGTTTTTATGTAAGATCAACTCTTCAATCCCCTATAGCAAAAGTTTGCAAGAGCCCCACCATTTTTGGCCAATTTTTTCCTGTCCCAGACCAGAGTGTGCCGTTGCGTCGACGTCAAACTTGACCGCTAACGCCGAACGTCGCCAACCTATCGATGAAAATATCGATTTGATGGAAGCTCGATGCCGCACATTGGGTTAGAAAAATCGACTTTTTTGGACATCTGTGCAGGATCATTTAAGTTTGTAAACAATATACAATCGAATGCAATGGTTTGACGTATCTATAGCTTGCAATCTATGAGAACGTGAAATTCTGCTTCAGGTTTATTAATCGTTGATTCGGATGTAAAACCCTCAAAAAATTTCCCTTAAATTACAAAAAAAAAATCATGAAATCCACTCCCGAATTCATGATGTAATGCTTTCAAACGCGAGATTGTAATGGCGGCGATAGACGCATTTTACATCAAGTTTCCCTATCACACTAAGATCTGTCCTCACGAAGTGTTCTCGCGACACCATATACCAGAAAAAAAGTTGCATACAATGAGGCTCTCGCAAACTTTTGCTGTAAGTGAAAGCGAACGAATTAATTAATCTAACGTAAAAACCAGCAAAAATCAAGAAATTCTCTTTAAAAAAAAAGTCTAAAATTCAGTAATAAACTCAGAACTTAGAAAACAGCTGTGACAGCAAGATCGTAATGACAGTTTTTCAGTGAAGTCCAAAACGTTTTGTTCATTGTCCGAGTTGCATTATACGTAGTGTCTCAGGGTCGCTGATAAGGTCGAAATGACTTACACCGTCGAAACAGTGAGTCTGTTGTAAACTTTTGTTACAGCGTCATTGGAGGGTCGATTCTATTCTAAGACATATTTTTGTCACCTGTCTCTCTGCTTTTTTATTTTATTTTTTTTCATTTTTTGCAGGGTCGAGGCATTACCGTTTTTGTTTTGTTTTTTGTCTGTTTTGTTTTTTGATAGATTAATAGATGGAATTTTGATGGATCAAATGAAAGAACAGGTATACTGGCCCGATTCTGCTCTTATTTTGGACGAGATGAGATGAGACGAGATAGCGAGAATCGATCTTATCCATCGGTTTAAACGGCGTCACGTGACAATTTTGAAGTCGTTCGAGTCGTTTTTTCAGACCGAATGACTCGAACCGTTTAAACCAATGGGAATAATCGATTACCGCTATCTCGTCTCATCTAGAGTACCTATATAAGGAGAGTATAGCCGTCTGTGAATCCTACGCTGATTGGCTGCGATATTTTAGGCGTTCAAGGAGCTCTTAGGGCCCAATTTCAAGATGGCCGACCGGGTCGATCGTGTAACCGATGTAACCGTTGAACATTTTCTAGCGGGAAACGGTCATCAAACTCACCGTTCACCAACACCGTTTTCATCAACAATGTAACATAACCTCAAACAACACGACCTCCGCCATCTTGAAATTGGGCCCTAAGAGCTCTCATGATCGCAGATGGCCATACTCTCCCTATATAGGTACTCTAGTCTCATCCGAAAGAGCAGAATCAGCCTGCTGGCCTTATAGGTATATCGAACAGTGGCGAAGCGTGCTATTTGGCAACATGGTATTACGTCCATTTGAACCCATAGAAAAGGTCGAATCTGCTGGTCATCGGCAATTCCTTGACAATTCGATATTTTTCATGGGGTTTAATGAGCCAAATGCAACGGTGCCAGATGGCACGCGTCGCCACTGATATCGAATAACTGGCCGAGCCTTAATAAATCGAAAGACAATTTTTTCATTCATGACCAGACCAGCCCTAAAGAACCCAGGCCCGCTGAGAAATTTCCGGGTGTCCCATAGTGTGTCAGTCCGCCTATGACCATCGTTTTCTCCGTAGGATTTTTGCATCTTAATCAACCTTAACCCATATATGCCCAACTATTTTTGAGCAAGTTGGGTGTTTTCTGGTGTTTTTCTCAAAAAACACCATCTTAGAGTTAAAAAATTTAAAATTTAAAGATTGTGAAATTTTCTGGTACAGCTAAATTATAGGTGCTGAAAGATCACAACATTGATTTTTGAGTAAAATTGGCCTATACTTACAGTAATTTGGTCCCAAAAAAACCATTAAAAGTGGGTCGTTAACGACCTAATGGGCATGTATGGGTTAAAATCAGTGGCGTAGCGTGCAATTTGGCAATGTTGTAATGTGTCCATTTAAACCCATGAAAAAGGTCGAACTATTGAGTGTTCGGTGAACACCTTCGCATTCGACCTTTTACATGGGTTTAAATGGACACATTACAACATTGCCAAATTGCACGCTACGCCACTGCTTAAAATCGCATCTTGTAAAAGTTCACAGTTGGCTACACTGTCGCAATAAGATTAAAAAAACTAATATGAGAATGTTAAATTTACCGTTTATGTTAAGTCGTATTACTTAGTTTCAACAAGAAAAAATATCAATACTAAAAATAAGCTGACGTAAAGAAAAGAGAGAAAAAAAAGAGTTAAAAACGTTTTTGTCCGGAGAAATCTCTTTTTTACGAGTCAATGTGCGTCAGTGTAATTGTGTGATAACAGCTGAAGAAACATTCTCGTAAATGAAGCCTTAATTACCTAATGTACTATCAGAGCGGCATCAAACTAGCGATGATGAATTTCGACATCCAAACACACTCAATCACCCGCAATCGACGTAAAAGTTCGACGCAAAAAAAAAAAGAAAGAAAAAATATGACTTGAAAAAATTTTGGTCAAATTCAACCTCTAGTCTTAACAAAGGAGGGCCTAACTTTGTTATTACGTTTCAAAATTCCTTTTTCTATTTTAATTTTATAAGTAAGAAGCAATTTTTTGACGGCTGTAGTGACGACTTCATCTATAGTGACAGTGGCGTAGAGTACAATTCGGCAACGTTGCAGTTCGTCCATTTAAACCCATTAAAAAGATCGAGCTGTTAGATGTTCGGTGAATACCTTTGCAATTCGACCTTTTGCATGGGTTTAAATTGGAGACAGTGCAACGTTGTTAAATTGCACGCTACGCCACTGCCTGGTGAAAAAGTTCGTTGAGTGCATTTCTGAACTATCTCTCTCACTCAGTGGCGTAGCGTGCATTTTGGCAACATTGTATTTCGTCATTTAAACTCGTGACAAAGGTCGAACTAATGGGGGTGCATAGTGCACTCCCTCGAATCGATATTTTACGTGGGTTTAAATGGACGAAATGCAGCATTGCCAGATTGCACGCGACGCTACTGCTCTCACTCGCACGTGACCGTGCGGGCAAATGGGCTTGGTAACATATTACACGACTAGAGCTCGTTTCAGAAGTGTAGGCGCACCTAAACCATAATTTTTGGCGAATTTTCATCTTTAATTCCTTCAAATCAAAACCGAACTTGCCTCTGACTTTATTATTTGGCTTTTAAAGTGTTCCTCATAATGTAAAGTGAATGCTCAATTTCATTTTCATTCATTTTTATCGAGTAATATCAGAAATAATGGTGACAAAGTCCGAAGATTATCGGTGGAGGTGTGCCTACACTTCTGAAACTACCACTACGATTAGGTAACTATATATTTTCTCTGGCAGAGTGGAGCTGTTGCAAACTTTTGCTACAGGCTTATTAATAGTTGAATATGGGCTAATACCCTGTAAAAATAACGATTAACACACTAAGAAATCACGAAATCCACTCCTAAACTCACAAAATGCGAGACCGTAATGGCGGCCGAGGCCGCGGTTTTCTTATGTCAATTGTATGCTTCTTCTTCTTCTTGTGTGGTGTTGCGAGAACACCTCGTGTAGATGGCGCTGATTGAAGATAGGGAGCCCCGATGAAAACCGCGGCCCCGGCCGCCATTACGGTCTCGCGTTTAAAAGCATTTTGTGAGTGTAGGAGTGGATTTCGTGATTTTTTAGTGCGCTAATCGTTATTTTTACTGGGTATTACACCATAATCAACTATTAGTAAACCTGTAGCAAAAGTTTGCAACAGCTCCGTTGGGCAAATGCATAATCGTCGTATTTTCAGAGGGTGATTTTATGGTTATCAGGGCTGTTTTTTTACAAGTCACCCAACATACCTACTAGTTGCAGAAGAACGAGATCTTATTGAAATAGCCCAGGCAGTAGCGAGGCGTGACTTTTGGCAACGATGTTCTTTCCAGTAGCGGCTCGTGCAATGTGGCAACAATGGACTCCCTCCGTTTAAACCTATGTAAAATAATCGATTCTTTGGTGAGGCGCTGTGCCTCACCTAGAATCGATCTTTTAGCACAGATTTAAATGGCAAAATAGCACTGTTGCCGCAGATTGCACGAGCCGCTACTGGTACTTTCTCCTTTAAACCTCACTGAAAAAATCGAATGCTTCGGTCATCGGCGAAGACTAGACGCTTCGATCTTTTCAATGTGTTTAAACGGGGGAAAGAACGTTGTCAAATTACACGCGTCGCCATCACTTAGTTAGTTTTAAATCTTTTGATTTAATTATTAAATAATTTAATAATTTCAAAGTTAGTTTTAAATCTGTGAAGACGACATTTGATTACCATCCAATTACGATTACCAATCCGATTACCGATTACCTAGTAATCGTGTAATTGATTACACCCTGATTTGCCCAACTCTGCAATAGTGAATTAGTGACCCCTATGTAGTATGTACCATCAAACGCTTAAAGTTTTGCCAGTTAAAGACCAGGTTAGTTCATGTTCATGAGAACACCACTCACTACTCCGTTTCTACAGGGAAGGTAGTTAACTGTTCGTACTTGATGGAGTTGGAATGGGTCTGTTGCGTACTTTTGCTACATCAATATAACTCATTGTTTCTAACGTAAAATTCTACGAAAATAACGATGTGCATATTTAAAACTTTCAAAATCCACTCATTAACTCAGAAAATACCTTCCATTTCAAACAACCCGCGCTACACTAGACACTATATCACCGACTTAAAACTACATGGATGGAACCATCTCGTTTATGTAAACATGAACAGAACTTACAAACATTGGAATGTTTCGTTTAGATGCGTACATTTCTTATATTATTTTGTAATCTTTGACAAACCGAAAAGACCAGACAGCAAATGCAGCCAATAATTCATGTATTCAGAAGGGAATTCCATCATTTGGTAGTTACGATGTTGTTTACTTATGCACGGTGGTTCCGTCTATGTAGTAGTATACCGGTGCAAATAGTGTCTATTGTAGCGCGGGCTGTTTGAAATTGAAGTGATTTCCTGAGTTAATGAGTGGATTTTGAACGTTTTTAATGTGCGCATCGTTATTTTCGCCGAATTTTACATAAGAATCAAGGTTCTATATTGTTGTAGCAAAAGTATGCAACAGACCCATTGCCTATACCACAAATTGAAGGCGCCCGACGAGACCTTATCTATTGTAGTGTTTTCATCTGTTTTTGCGTTTATCCGGAATGAATACTGAATCAATGTGAAATGGACTAGAGGTGAAAAACGAGTAAACTCGGGCTTGGTCCATAAAGGGTTAAGAATGCATATTGAGAGCAAAAACCCTTGTTACTCCATTTAAACTCATTAATTATATCGAATTTTCCTTGTGCACTGTGCACCCCTTGAATTCGATCTTTTACATGAGTTTAAATGGATAGAATACATTGTTGCCAAACTGCACGCGACGCCACTGCTGCCAATACTTTGGCATTTGATATATTGTCCTATATCTCACCTTCATCGCAACTGGCGTTTGATATATTGTCTTATAATCTCACTTTCCTCAACATGTCCAGATTGCTTGATACGCGACAGATTTCAATCGATCGACTGTATCAAATTATCAACCGGTGCGCATAGTATAATAACCTATGGAAGCGTGTTCGCACATGAAACCATCTCTAACAAGCTGCCGTTTTGCGTATAATTCATAATATTTTTCAACTCACCGATGATCTTACCGGTTGAGAAAAGATTACACAAGTCAGTTCAGTGTATGACTGTAACGAACGGAAATACACTCTAATCTGTAATCTTTTCTCAACCGTTCGAGCCGTCGATCACTTTAAAAAACGTGCGGATATTTTAATTGATTAACGTAATTTTAACGTAATTTTAATTGATTAACCAGTTGAGAAAATATCACACATTTCAGTTCAGTGTATGTCTGATCTGTAATCTTTTTTCAATGGGTGCAATCGCTGATATAGATTATTCAAGTAACCGCAAGTTTTTTAAAGTCATCGACGATTCCACCGATTGAGGAAAGATTACAGATCAGAATATTTTCGTGTATTACAGTCATACACTGAACTGAACTGTGTAATCTTTTTTCAACCGATGGAATCATCGGTGAATTGAAAAATGTCATTAATTATACGCAAAACGGCAGCTCTGAATTCTCTAATTTCTTTTATAAAATTCTATGGAGCTACCCGAAATCAATCCTTAATTTAATAACAATAAGAAGCACACACGACGCAGAAAAGTGATGTAGGAGTTTACATTTTTAAATAATGATGGAGCAGGAAATGTGGGATGTGGGAGAAAGGGTCCTGTTCCATCGCATTATTGTTTTCATAACACCTTAAATTAATTGGACTTTAGTGGCGCGCACCGAGTTCTATCCTCCATCCCTTTCGCCCTTCTACAGAGCTGCCACTTCGTGTAAATTCAAGAAACAAATTTAATTAATCGATGACTCCAGAATAGACTGTTTTAGTAGAGCGATATATCGTATCGATTGCCGTTCGAGGGCATCTGGTTCCAAACAAACTCTGGTTCAATGTAATTTCCCCATATGCGAACTTTTGAACGGAAATTTAGGTCATTAAATCAAACAATTAATGCGAACTTTTTGCGACTATGAATTCTACGTCCTCAAAAATGCTTAATTATGCCTGGTTCCTTGACTAAAACTGCCGAAATCAATAGGATATTACAGATTAAACGTAGCAATTGTAGGTTAGAATCACCCGAAATCCCGCCAATTCCACAACAACAACAATAACATTTGGGTGATTCCAACCTCCAAACGCATCATTTAATCTGTAATATCTTGTTGATTTCGGCAGTTTTAGCAGTGGAACCAGGCAAAATTAATTTCGAGGACGTAGAATTCATAATCGCAAAAAGGTCGCATCAATTGTTTGATTTAATAGTCTAAATTTCCGTTCCAAAATCCGCTTATGGGGAAAATGCATTGAATCAGAGTTTGTTTGGAACCAGAGGCCCTCGGACGGCAATCGATACTAGAACTATCTATATGACAAAGTTTAGTTCTGTTTAAATGACTAAACTGCACGAAAACACTCTCATCTGTAAAATTTTCTCAACCGGTGGAATCTTTGTTAAATGATTAAAATATCCGCAATTTTTTTCAAAGTCAGCTCTGCATTTGGGCTGTTGCACTTTTTTGCTGTAAGCGATTTAAGGGTCGATTCAGACGCAAAAATCTGCAAAAATAACGATGGTAGCACTGAAAACTCACGAAATTCTCTCCTCGACTGATCGACTCATTAAATACATTTAAATGTGCGAGCGTAATGGAGGCATAAGACACTAATAATGAGAGATGCCCATCTAATAAAACTATCACTCCATCAAGAAAAGTGACCAGTAAGGGACGACTTTCCTTTGACACCGGTGTCACCAGGTGTCGCGGAACCATCAATCGGGTGTGGTGGCACTTTGGTGTCTAATTACACTGTGAATTTTTCTTGTCAGCATCAGCATAGAGAAAGTGACAAAATTGAGATGGGAATCATCCATTATTAGTGCCATACGCCGCCATTACGCTCGTGCATTTAAATGTATTTAATGAGTTCCAGAGTGAATATCGTGAGTTTTTAATGCTACCATCATAAATTTTGCAGGTTTTTGCATCTGAAACAACCCTTAAATCGCTTACAGCAAAAGTGAGTAACAGCTTGATTGAGAAAATATTACAGATTTAACAGCATTTTCGTGCGGTCATACACTGAACTGGACATAGTGATATTTTGGGCAACCAGCTGGTGGATGGGTCTGTTGCAAACTTTTGCTACAGCGTTATGTGTTTTGATGTGTAAGTGATAAAACGCTGTAAACGTGTGTCAATTGTTTACTATCCAAATTATAACAAGATGTGAGCACACAGCACAACCAATGGCGTACGCAGGAATTAGTCTCTCTCGCTCTCTTCCCGTTTAAGTATATGTACTAGAGAAGGAAAGAGATGGGGACTGAAATCACGTTCGAACCCCTGTTTCTGTCCTTTTCTTTCTCACGTGTTCAAATGGGGAAAGAGAGAGAAAGACAATTCCTGTGTACGCCACTGAGCACAAATAAGGGTATGCATATCGTATCAATGTATCATGAATAGAGAGATAATGATGATAATATCTGACCGTCACAGAGCTGCCGATTTGCGTAGATTTAATGACATTTTTAAATCCACCGATGATTCCACCGATTGAGAAAAGATTACTGAGTTTAGCTCAGTGTATGACTGTAATGCACAAAAATACTCTGATCTGTAATCTTTTCTCAATAGGAGGAAACGCCGTTAATTAAGTAAAATATACCTGTTGAGAAAAGATAAAAGACGCTAGTATTTTCGTGCATTACAGTCACACACTGAGCTAAACTCTGTAATCTTTTCTCCACCGGTGGAATCTTCGTTGAATTTCAAAATGCCATTAAATCTACGCAAATCGGCAGCTCTGGCCGCCGGAGTGCCAACCACAGAAGGAGTAGGGGAGGCGTATCGACACCACATTATGGAGGGTCGACTCCCATGTAAAATTACTTGAAAATAAAATCACCTGTAGCAAAAGTGTGCAACAGTTCCCCAATCCGCGCTACGCTACGCTAGATACTATTATCATGGACATGCAACTACATAGATGCAACCACCACGTTTATTAAAACATCAATATATATAATTTCCAAGCTTAATGGAAATTCCTGTCGATCCTTTGGACCGTTCGGGGCGGTTGCGGTATCGATCGATGCGGCTCAGTACAAGGATGCGGCGGGAAAAATACCAGCGATGCTGTTCAGAGCCATCTTCGGCCTCGAAAATGCCAAAAACTATGAATATCATAGGCGTAATGAGTGGGAGGGAGGCAGTCGCTGTATCCCCGCAATGTGTGATTGTGTGCGAGAGAGAGGTATAATATTTGTTTTTAAGCCCTGGTTGGTCGCCTAGCGACGCTAAATTTTTTTTACGTCGACAGCTGATATTTTGCTTTTTGGGTGCATCGACACAGTATATACGTAGAGAGGTGATTCCGTGGACTGTAGATCTGTAGGCATGATCTTCATTTTTAACGTTATTTCTTTTCCCCCTTGATCATTGGTTGACATGCGTTTGTCGACACTCTGAGCTATGATGATTGTGATTTTGTGCGGTAGGTCGGTCCATGGAAATGCTGAAGAATATGTATGTAATTCGGAAGCCGTTTTCGTTGCTTCAAAATTCCCGTCGATCCTGTGGGCCGTTCGAGATGGGTGCGGTTTCGATCGATGCGGCTCGGTCCAAGGATGGCGGGAAAAATACCAGCGGTGCTGATCGGAGCCATTTTTGCCCTTGAAAATACCAAAAACTGCGAATCCTATTGGCATGATGAGTGGGAGGGAGACAGTCCCTACAGCTCCGTATATAATGTGTGCGAGAGAGAGGTAACATATTTATTTTTAAGCCCTGGTCGGTTGCCTAGCAACGCTAAAAATGTTTTGCGTCGACAAATGATTAAATACTTTTTGGATGCATCGCCACAATAAACGTAGAATGGTGATTCCGTTAACTGGATATGTAGGCATGATCTTTGAATTTTTAACGTAATCTTTTTTCCCTTGATCAATGGATGACATGTTTGTATTGATACCCTATCGCAGCTGTAAGTGATTTTGTGTGGTAGGTCGGTCTGTACTATTTATGTCGATGATAAGTATATTTAATACTTTTTTTAGTTTTTTTTTTTTTTTTTTTATTTCTTTTTCTTTTTATTAACATTTAAACAAAGGGTTATCTTCAGGGTTTCAGGAGTATCCATTTTTTTTTTTTTCATTTTATTCCATGTAAATATACAAGTGAGGAACTTATAAAGGTTCATGTACATTTCTCAATTTTGATCCACTTTCAAACGATCTTTTCTTTTTTTTCGCTTCCCCTGACTCATAAAAATTCAAACGGCCGCGAAGCGGCCACAAGCTTCTAGTTAACATATAATTTACAAATATTTGAATGTTTCGATTAAATTAATACAATTCTTGCATTATTTTGTAATCTTTGAAAAGCCAGAAGAGACCCGACAGCAAATGCAGCCAATATGTTCATGTTTTTAGAAGGAGATGCCATAATTTTGTTTATAGTTACCTACGATGTTAGGCGAATTTTCGCGACGAATACATCCAACGAAATTATACAAAATCATTGCCAACCTACACATGACAACAGTGGATGACACGAAACTGGATCGTGTTTTATCGAACTTTTTCGGTGTTTTTCAGTCATCGATGGTATCAATTAGATTTTGAATTCATGTCCGGAGGTGAATTCGAAATCGAATTAATATCATCGATGCCCCGAAAACACATCTAAATTCACAATTGAGTTTCCTCAAATAAGTAGTTTGGTTGGTATTGTTTATGATACTCAATCGCGAAAATTTGCCTGTTGTTTACAAATACACGGTGGTTCCGTCTAGGTAGTTGTATGCCGGTGCGAATAGTATCTATAGTGTAGCGCGGGCTGTTTGAATTTGAAGTGATTTCCTGAGTTAAGGACTGGTTTTTGAATGTTTTTAATGTGCGTATCGTTATTTATTGCCGAATTTTACTTAAGAATTAAGGTTCCATATTCTTATTAGTGGTGGCCCTCTTGCACTTTGGCAACAATGTTTTCCCTCCATTTGAATCTATGTTAAACAATCGATTGCAGGTGAAGCGCTGCTTCACTATCGGATCGATTATTTTACATTCAATCAAATGGACAGAAAACATTGTTGCCAAAGTGCACGAGCCGCCGCTGATTTGTTTAGCAAAAGTACGCAACAGACTCTTTTTCAATACCGCAACGCAGTGGTGGCTCGTGAAATTTGGCAACAGTGTCGTCCTCTCATTTAACCAATGTAAAACAATCGATACTTCCGGAGGCTGTCAGCCTCCTGAAGAATCGATTCTTTTACATAGTTTAAATGGAAAATTGCACGGTTGCCAAATCGCACGAGCCGCCACTGCCGCAACGACAGACAGCTACTAACTGGCTACTGTTTAAACTATCATAATATAATTATTATTTATAAAAAAAAAAAAAAAAAAAAAAAAATCAAATAATAATTAAAAAATACAAAATTAAAACTAATAAAAAAGAAAAAATTAAAAAAAAAAAAATTAATTATTTAATTATTAGTATCAAATCGATATCAAACGATGACACCAAAACAAAAACAAAAACAAACAAACAAATTATACAAAGTTCATAGACTTCTGTTGTTTTCCATTAGATCCCATTTTTAAAAGGGTATTAAAACTTCTACCCTCGCTTGTCAGTGTACCTTTTTTTCCTCAACTCCCAAATTCAACTTCTGAGAGGTGTGGGAGGGAAGGAGGGTGGCGGAGAAAGAGGACAAAGGAAAAAGGACGAAAACTGAAAGGAGAGGAGACAAAATAAAAATGTGAATCTCTTACTCTACAGTACGTTCACCAAGTCCTGAAACCTGTGAAAACGTTGAGAATTGGGTGTGGAATTCGGTAATATTTATGTTCTGTGTTTTTGCGTGGCTAATTTTAAAACACTCCATTTCACTCTTACAATTAGTGAGAGAGAGATGAAGACCGGAAAAAAACAAATTTAAGTCTGCGTATGATGAATCAACAGTTTAACTCTCTTTCGTTCTCGAGGATTCTAGAGCTGTTGATGAATTTGGAAGTAGTTAACTGTTCGTACGCGCCTGTACCGTTTTAGTCTACCTTAAAAAATGAAGGCGCACCCATAAAATTAAGACATGCTTCCATGATTCCCAGTTTCCCAGTTGGCCAGTCCATCTCTTATTCCCCCCTCCCCTAGACCCCCGGTGCCTACATAGGCGCAGCGAGGGGGGGGGGGAAGAGGGGCCCCCCCCCCCCCCGGAAATTTAAGAAGATCGGAAAAACGATTAAGTACATTGAGTTTTGCATTGCAGAATGAACGAATGAGATTTGAAACAGATGATAAAATTTTGTCGAGCATATATAGGCACCGTGCCTATATATGTCTTTGTTTTTGTTGCCTCACCAATGCTGACGTTTAAACAGTGCTGGTGGTTAAAACAGTCCGATTTACCAACAATGTTTCTCCTCCATTTGAATCTATATGCAATAATCGAATACAGGTGAAACGCTGCTTCACTTTCAAATCGACTGTTTTACATAGAATTAAATGGGGGAGAAACCATTGTTGCCAAATGACACGAGCTTCCACTGCGTTTAAGAGCCGCTGTTGCTTTAAATAAACAACGAAACAGTTGCGTAGCGTGCATTTGGCATCGTTGCAGTTCGTCCGTAACCCATGAAAAAGATCGAAGTATTGGGTGTTCCGTGAACACCTTTGTACTCGACCCTTTACATGTGTTTAAACGGACACGATGCCACATTGCCAAATGCACGCTACGCCTCTGACACCAATAAACAACATCTCTAATTATTCGCTTGAAGAGTTTTGGAACACACTGTTAACACAAATCGGCTTCGCGGTATACTCCTTTAGAACCGAAACAAGATGAAACACCAATGTTGCCATTTTCTGGAGTTTCCTTTAATTCTTCCTATTTAACTCAATAATGTAAAATTGTCGAATTTTATGTCAAAGTCGGCAACACTGTGAAACACTCTCGCTTGTACTTATGTGGGATGACATGACGTGACAATGAAATTTCTTTGACAAACTGAAAGAGAGAGTAAAAGAGCTCTGGCAGGCTCCTAATATTGAAAACATATAAAAGGCCGCAAATGAAAAGTAAACATCTTGACCCTAACGCAAATTTCGTGTCTCCGAGTATTTCTTTCTTTCTTTCTTTCTTCCTTTCTTTCTTTCTCTCTTTCTTTCTTGGCTACCAATTTTCCCCGAGTGATTGTATCGAACGGTTTTAATGGAACCAGGAGCCTCTATTTATAGTTGAAAACCACAAGTTCCAGAAGTTCTTACCAGGGGGGTGATCACGGAGGATCGTTTCGTTTCGGTATCGTTATCGTTATCGTTTGCATTAAATCAAATGGGCTTTCTTCTGCGCAACTCGATCGCGCAGGTGATCCCCTCCTCACCTCTTCCTACTTCAAACGATCGAGTAAACGACAGCCTCCAACTCATCGCTTCCTTTCGACCGTTTCAATCGTTACGAGAGGCTCAAAACGATTCGATCAGTTGAGCCACCCATAAGGTTACACGTAAACGATAACGATAACGAAAACGAAACGAAACGATCCTCCGTGATCACCCCCCAGACCCAACGGTAAAAAAAGAAAAAACAAATTAACTGTAGGAAATACCGCACGAACACTGTCTCACATCAAACTTAATATGGGGTACCCCGGACTCCCAGACCTCTCTTAAGTTCTTTAGGGGAGACCTCCAGACCCATTCTAGGCATTAATTTTACAGTAGGCTGGATGCAGAATGTTTTTGCTTTTAATCAAAATTCAAACAGCTATATTTGAATTATTTCCATTTTCCCTATGTTTACCCATTTTCCCATCGATTTTAATGGAAACCTTTTATCCTCCATAACAGTGGCGGCTCGTGCAATGTGGCAACAACGTATTTTCTTCATTCAAACCTATGTAAAACAATCGATCCTGAGGAGGTGCAATTGCACCCCCAAGATTTCGATACTTTTGCATAGGTTTAAATGGCAAAAAACATGGTTGCCAAATTGCACGAGCCGCCACTGCTCCATAACTTGCTCACAATTTAAAATGTCACCCCCCCCAAAATTGTGTAAAACCAATTTTACACTGATTAATCTCAATTTTTTTTGGGGTCAAATTTCAAAAACAGTTACATTGATTTCTGTATCCAAATTCCAGATTGCCATACTCTAGCTCACTTGCACTTTCGTTTAAAACCAATTTTCATTACAGTGGCGGCTCGTGCAATCTGGCAACCGTGCACTTTTGCCATTTAAACGTATGCAAAAAGATCGATACTAGGTGAGGCGCTACGCCTCACCAAGTAATCGATTATTTTACACAGTTTTAAATGGAGGGAATCCATTGTTGCCTCATTGCACGAGCCGCCGCTGATTTTCAATGGACTAATCTCATTATTATTATTATGTGTGTTGTTGTTCACTGCCAACCTAGGTTGACAGGTGTTAAGGTGTTACCCGTGGGGCGGGGCCAAACAATGGCCCTAAGCCTCAGGGCTTATCGCGATATATGTCGCACGGCGTGCGAGAGGAGTTTCGTAATGTATATTTACATTTATTTTTTCGCACAGAAGAAAGGGTTTGTGACCCTTCGAAGGCAGAATTTGCGCAACTTTGGTTGCACTGCCCTAGGGAAGGGACCCTTATTATTATTATTTTTTCCCCAAATTTAAAGGTTAAATATATGAAGCAAACAAACGGAGCCTGTATGAAAATGTTCATACAAAGGATTACAATCAGTGGTGTCGCGTGCAATTTGGCAACAATGTATTCTATCCATTTAAACTCATGTAATAGATCGAATTTAAGGGGTGCACAGTGCACAAGGAAAATTCGATATATTTAACGAGTTTAAATGGAGCAGTTGCATTGTTGCCAGATCGCACGCGACGCCACTGATTACAATCATGGCTGCCTTCGTGCTGCTTCAAAGCCACCAGTGGCGAACCGTGAAATTTGGCAACCATGTATTTTCTCCATTTAAATTCACCAAAACGGTCGAACGCTTCAGTCATCGGCGATGACCAGGTATTTCGACCTTTCTAATGTGTTTAAGTGGGAAAAAAATAACGTTGCCAAATCGCACGCCTCGCCACTGAAAGCCTCGTCCCACAAATCCTCTCTATAAGTATGAGTGTTGCCAGATCGAGG
The DNA here is from genome assembly GCA_011764245.1 of Trialeurodes vaporariorum. Classification (NCBI taxonomy): domain Eukaryota; kingdom Metazoa; phylum Arthropoda; class Insecta; order Hemiptera; family Aleyrodidae; genus Trialeurodes; species Trialeurodes vaporariorum. The sequence continues at coordinate 14,054,662 of VMOF01000013.1, read as the reverse complement.
GTAAAAAGCCGTATCCTCCCCATTTAAATCAATGTAAAACGCACGGCTTTTTCACCCCAATCTGGCAACACTGATAGGTATAGCTCGTTTATCACCACGTCCATAAAATCAAACCGCGACCTTACCATTGTGCGAGTATCGATTTAGCGCACTTTGAACCGCGACGTTGTCAGACTCTGACCGGAAATCCCATCAAAATAGTCTCAATTGAACGAATATTGTAGGAATTTTCTCGCACGATAAGGCAGCAGTGTTGAACCTGCGCTCCCTGTAGCCTTTCACCGGGTTATCGAGATAAGATCATGTCGTTGCGACTCTTTGAATTTAAATTATTTTTTTTCTTCAAAAACGCAACAAAAAGCTTGATTGACATAAGCAACTTGCATTGTTGCCGAATGGGACCGATGTAGTCTTGTATTTTGTGCAAGCGTCGCTTTGAAATTTTTGAGAAAACAACTTAAAATAATGCCGCTGTTGACGAGTTTAGTAATGACGTCAGACGATCAAAAATGTTATGCGTTTTACTTGTTCTCTTCTTTACTTGTTCTAATGGGGCTCTTGCAAACTTTTCCTGTGTGCTAATGAACAGTCCATTCTGATGTAAGAACTAGCGAAAATAACGAAAATCACACTGAGAAAGTCTAAAATTCAGTAACACTTTATCTTTGGAAACACACAAAAGTATGTCTCAATTTTATTTAGATAGGAATCTTCCATGATACCTGCTTCTCTCCGCCATTAAGCTCGATTCTGAGAGTAAATTTCGTGATTTTTTAGTGTACTCATCGTCATTTTTACAGGTTTCATATGCAAGAATCAACTCTTGAATCCCGTGTAGCAAAAGTTCGCAAGAGCCCCATTCCACCGGTTGAGAAAAGATTACACAGTTCAGTTCAGTGTATGACTGAAATGCACGAAAATATTCTGATCTGTAATCTTTTCTCCATCGGTGGAAACTCCGTTAGTTTTAATTAAAACACCCGCAAATTTTCTTAAGCCCTAGCCGTCGACGACTTCACCGGTTGAGAAAATATTACACAGATTAGAGTGTATTTTCGTGCTTTACAGTCATACACTGAACTTAACTGTGTAATATTTTGTCAACCGGTGAAATCATCGGTTAATTGAAAAATGTCATTAATTTTACGCAAAACAGCAGCTCTGATTCAAAGTCTGTCACTCCCACGTGACTCTTTTGTGTTGCTATTTCTTTCTAATTCTGAATATTTGAAACGGAGACAAATGTGAATCTTGCTAACGGTTCAATAGTTCATTTTTTCCCCCATTAAAATCAGCGAAAATTATTATGAGCACATTAAAACTACACGAAATTTACTCACAGACTCACGAAATAATTTTAAAGTTTAAGATGTTATAGCGGAGCTTCGCAGTTACCACTGGATGTTCCTATCTGATAGACCTGTTTAGTGTGACGTTATACGAAAAAAAAGAAAATGGATCCAAACAAGTGCTCCATCCCGCTCGCTTTCGTGGGATTTCCCTTGAGAAACAGGATCAAAATTTTCAAATGCAAATTCCTGCTTGTAAGCAACAAGGAACAAGGTCTATCAGATTTTACTACACCCTCGAAACCTACGTATACCTTAAAATATAATCACGTTACAACAACATTTTAGAAACACCACGAATTTACAATCACAGTTATATCGAAGAAAGTCCTGTGTTTTGTCCTTGTCCCACTCACTGTTCACACCACGTTTTATACTTCGAACAAGCTTTGATACGCAGAGTTGTTATAGGATAATTGCGTGTCATGGCGGTGATACGCCCATAAGAGACCGTGATTAAGACAAGGAAAAAACGTAGAACATCTTTCGGTGTAATCGTGATTGTAAAGCTTGTGATTTTTCAGGAATTATGTCGAAGTGAAAAGATACTTTAAGGTACGTGGACTCGAATGGTGCGATAAAATTTGAGAAAACTGGTTGTTAACCAGCATGAACTTACATTCGAAAATTAGGATCTGATTTCTTATGGGTGAAATCCACAAGAGTGAGCAAGATAAGAGCATTTGTTTGGATCCAATTTTCACCGTGACGTCATCACTAAACAGGTCTATTTGAGACTTTCCTTTGTGTGTCTCTTTAGAGTGGCTTGTGATCTAAAAGTAAACAGATCAGTCTGATTTCGAACGGAAACAGCCGCTGATTTCGATTCACCGGAAACGGCCATGCACGGTGACTGCTATTTGTGCACCAAGGCGTGTGCCGTACCGTTCGGCCAAATGAGCGCAGTCCCAAAATACTGGCCATAGTCGGATCTTGGAATTTGTTTTTCTCTTTGTCTCCGCCCATTTGAATTCCCGTGTTAGAAGAGGATAGTATGATCGAAAGGGGGAGGGGGAGGTTCACGTGACTTAAGCCCCTATCTGTGTCCTTTATTAATTCATGCCTCCTAAAGCGGAAAAGAGAGGGAAACGGATTCATGGATCCACCTTTTATAGTGGGTTAACACAGAGATGAAGATTGAAGAGTCTTAGGGGGAAGAACGATAAATGTCACAAAACCCCATTTCTAATGTAAAGCTGAAGGGATGGGGGGGAAGAACGTTCAAAGGTTATATTCTTTCTCATAAGAATCAATGTATTTCCACCCACCAAAATTGATTGCCTCAATGCGCAACTGTAGTTATCAATTTTCAATTTGTATTCCGGATGAACATGAAAACTCTAGTTACTCTTTGTTTGGTCTCAACGATTTTCTCTCTTTTATTTCATTTTTTTTTTATTTTTTTATTCTTTTTATGTCTTTAAATTGTACATTTTATCAACATTTCCTGGTGATGTTTACTGTATCATTATCATTATCAATAAATAAATAAAAAACTTTCATTTTGATTTTCGCGACATTCATCGTTTCCCCCTGGACTCTCTAGCTATGCCATCTAATGGGGCTCTTGCAAACTGTTGCTGTGAGGAAATAAACAGTCTATAATCTAATGTAAAAACCAGCAAAAATCAGGAAAATCACACTCGTAAAGTCTAAAATTCAGTAATAAACTCACAAAACTGCTATAACGGCAATATCGTTCTGGCGGTTCAACGCAGGTATCATGGGAGGTTTCCTGTCTAATTTGTCACTTTCTCTACGGAAACACAGAGATATTCCTCAAATTAGATAGGAATCTCCCACGATACCTGCGTCTCTCCGCCATTTAGCCCGATTCTAAGAGTGATTTTACAGAGTTTTCATCGTCATTTTCACAGGTTTTTATGCAAGAATCAACTCTTCAATCCCCAGTAGCAAAAGTTTGCAAGAGCCCCATTTTCGTTTGAACGAAATGTCTTTCTGAATAAAACGTTTGAAAAAAGAACATAAACTTATAAATGAGTGTTTTAGGAAGAATTATTTGCTTCTTGACATTATATTACTGTAGGTACAAGCATACAAGGTGTGAAGCATCAGGGAAATCCCGGAACAACAAAAATCCCGGGCAACATGACATTTTCAGAAAATTTAAGGTCGTAAGCAGTGTGTCATCAGGAAAGTCCAATCCGAAACTTGGGAACCGACCCAAGGGATGAAATAAATGTTACCGCGGGTTGACGGTACCCGGAAGAAGTTGTATGGTGCATTCATTGCGGTTTTAACCTTTCTTAAAGGCTCAATGCTCACCAGTGCTGTCAGATCTTGCGGCTTTTCCCCATAAGAACACATAAAAACAGTGGCGTAGCGTGCAATATGGCAACGTTGTAGTGTGTCCATTTAAACTCATGAAAAAGATCGAACTGTTGGGTGTTCGGTGAACACCTTCGCATTCGACCTTTTACATGGGTTTAAATGGACACATTACAACGTTGCCACATTGCACGCTACGCCACTGATAGAAAAAACCACAAGATCTGGCAACACTAATGCTCACTGAGCATATGCGTACGGGACTTTGAGGAAGTAACATTATTTGGTATTAATGTATTAATTTTCTCGGAAGTGTCGAACTGTATAAAGTTCAAGTCTTCAAATATGTTCTACAGTGGCGTAACAAGGCATGAATGCGCCCACACGCAAAAGAAGAGCTGCGCCCCTCCCCCCATCACCTTCCCTAATAACCCCTCTCTTCCCCACTCCACTCTTTACTGGCCTATGATTCCGGAGCCTCATAGAACATATACTCCGACGAAAGAAAAGTTATGAATCAATTTTTTTTTTTTTTTTTTTTTTTTTTGTCAATTTTAAATCAAAAATCGCCTACCAGTTTTTTCAAAACTTTTTCATTCGTACCTTAATTGTTTCGAATTCGTCAATAAGTCTTCCAAAATCCACCTCTTTCTATCATCTTCGTCCCTGTTTTCCTATTTTTTGTTCTTCTCTTTTTTCTTCTTCTCTCTTTCCTTCTTCTCTTCTTTTCCTTCCTTCTTTTCCTTTTCTTCCTTCGCCCTGTATTTTCCTCCTCTCTCACTTTGCGCCCACCAACGCCTTGCGCCCCCCCCCACAATTGCGGGGGCTGAGGGGGCCATTGTTACGCCACTGATGTTCTACCATGTCTGAGGTAGACTCCTCTACAGATAACCGCGGGATTTGGATTAACAGACTGAACCCGAAAGCCGCGTGCTGCAAAGTTGGCGTTTCCTTCGATTGCCTTTGATTTGTTTACGTTTCTGACTTCGGTTTACTAAAATATGATAATTATTTTACATCTACCTGCTGTCAATCGTGGATGAAAATGTACTTGAAAGTATATTGTTACGAGGTATATTTTCATGTGTGAATTTCATTAACTCATTGTGAATTCAGTGGTGACAGTGATAGGTTGTAAATTTTCCCAACACATAAAAGCAGAGCTGCCGATTTGCGTAGATTTAATGGCATTTTGAAATTCACCGAAGATTCCACCGGTTGAGAAAAGATTACAGAGTTTAGTTCAGTGTATGACTGTAATGCACGAAAATACTAGCGTCTTTTATCCTTTCTCAACCGGTATATTTTGATTAATTAACGGCGTTTCCACCGATTGAGAAAAGATTACATATCAGAGTATTTTCGTGCATTACAGTCATACATTGAACTGAACTATGTAATCTTTTCTCAACCGGTGGAATCTTCGGTGAATTTCAAAATGTCATTAAATCTACACAAATCGGCAGCTCTGCCCCGTCCGCGTCCTCATAGCAACGCAATTTTGTAAAACTTATTGTTAGCCATTCCGCAGCACCTTTCAGTCTTTGTTTTGAAGATTCACTATGTACCACTGTGATATAAGTATAAATTAACTATAATCAATTTACGAGAGAAAGACTTACTCGCGACGAACAACTGAAAAGCGAGAATCTCGAGTTACAAGGTACTAATTAATTGTAAGAAACACCCGGTTATAAGTTTAATCTTAATCGGAGCTTCTCTAAAAATATTGAATAGATGGTAACGTGATGAAATTCTGGCAACAAACTCAAAATATTTCCCAAATAAAATTCTGGAGAATGTAAACATTTAATGATGTGTGCAAGATTTGAACCCCGACGTAAAAGTTTACCCGGGAGACGGTAATGAGTTCTTGCAGCCCCGCTAACATTTGCACCACCTGACTACTTCCGATTGAGGTCAAAAATATTGTACATGAAGGTAACACTATGGCGCTGGGTAGTTCAGACTTTCGCTACTAGATGTCAGGCCTTTTTTGACCACCGTTGAGCTGACTCTGTGTCAATCCAAAATCCACGGCTCTCTGCGTATCGTAAAGACTATTCGTCCGTTGGAAACTTTTGCTACAGCGTTATGGAGGGAGGGTCAATCACTACGTAACACCGCGTGGAAATTTCGTAGAAAACTTCGAAAAGTCTTGGCAGCCACTCATTATTATATATACAAAGATGACGGCCCTCCAAAATGTTTTTTTCTATTTCCCGAAAATTGGCCGAAGCTATTTCCCTCAAATTTGGCACGATGACTCCCTAGGGTATTTCGAGGAGATGTGTGGAATTTTTTCCCCGAACAAGTCGTCTGGGAGCGCCGCAAATTGAAATTTAAAATTAGAGGGGGAACTGATTCTGTCGCTTGCATTCCCTCCTCCGAGCCGTGTTGCGCTGGACTCTCATATCTGTCACTTCCCCCGCCTGCTCTACGCTCGGCTGAATTTCATCGAGGAATGCAGTGTGAGTGGTGGAGGGAGGAGTTGGTTTCCTCGCGAATTTTTTGAGCGCTTGGTCTTTCAAATTTTCAATTTTCGTTGCCCGTCTTTCCCTTTCAATCCTGAAAACACTTTTTGCTCAGGGACGGAGTTTTGGCCATCATAGCTGATCTGGGCAAAATTTTCTCTAAAAAAAAAAAAAGTGCAAATCATGTTTTCATTTTCTCCATAAGATTCTATGTTATTCCAGTGGCGCACTTAAAACTTTAGTTTGGTGGGGGTTTCACCGCAAATTTTTCATTTTCTGAGGCCTTAGGGGGGGGGGGGGGTTTGAAAGTAATTTTGGCCGAAGATGATCTTGTTTAGAGCAAAATATTGATGCTTAGGGAGGTTTTTGACCCTAAAACCACCCCCTTCGGTGCGCCACTGTTATTCAGATGTACATACATCGAAATGTACACCAGGGATGAAAGGGTTAAGACTGTCGCAACTCCCTCGGTCCTAACGCTCATTGCTTAAACCTGAGCGCTCCGATACTTTTGATCCGTCATTTTTTGTCAGTAATTTTCACCATACTTCTTCAATCGTTCGTTTACCAACCATGATTCTTTGAATAAAAAACAAACTTGCATAAACCAACTGTCAAGGTGCCAACTAGCCCGTACCCCTGGAATGCTGGCCGCGGAGGGCACCCGTAAGGTGTCTGTAACGGCTAGTAAAATCAATAATAATAATAATAATAAAAAAAAAAAATCAATCAACCAATAAAAAAATTCAAAGATGACGGTCGAATAAAGGAAGTGGGGAGTCCCATCTAATTGCAGCGCTTCTTTCTTCTCTCACAATCAGTATAGACTGTTTTAGTAGAGCGATATATCGTATCGATTGCCGTCCGAGGGCCTCTGGTTCCAAACAAACTCTGGTTCAATGTAATTTCCCCATAAGCGAACTTTTAAACGGAAATTTAGGGTATTAAATCAAACAATTAATGCGACCTTGTTGCGATTATGAATTCTACGTCATCGAAAATGCTTAATTTTGCCTGGTTCCTTGACTAAAACTGCCGGAATCAATAAGATATTATAGATTAAATGTTGCATTTGTAGGTTAGAATCGCCCGAAATCCCGCCAATTCCACAACAACAACAATAACATTTGGGTGATTCCAACCTCCAAACGCATTAATTAATCTGTAATATCTTGTTGATTCCGGAAGTTTTACAGGTGGAACCAGGCAAAATTAAGCATTTTCGAGGACGGAGAATTCATAATCGCAAAAAGGTCGCATAAATTGTTTGATTTAATACCCTGAATTTCCGTTCAAAAATCCGCTTATGGGGAAATTACATTGAACCAGAGTTTGTTTGGCACCAGAGGCCCTCGGACGGCAATCGATACGATATATCGCTCTACTAAAACAGTCTATATACAACTGCGATTCCCTCATGATGATCTACTCATTTGACCGCCAGGTTTGAATTTTGTTAAACGCATTTATTGAGAATGTATAAGCAGATTTCGATACTTTTCGATGCTTTAACCCCTTATGAACCAAGCCCGAGTACACTCGTTTTTTCCCATTGGTCTATTTCTTATTGTTTCAGTCTTCATTCCGGATAAATACGATTTCATCTCCGAAAATACGTATAAGAGGTAAGGTTTCGTTCGGGCGCCTTCACTTTGTCGTATAGGCAATTCCAACTCCCCCGAGTACGAATAGTTCACTACCTTCATTCTATAAACGGAAGGGTCGCGTTCTTTTGAACTAACCTCGCCTTCAATTTGTCGTATAGGCAATTCCAACTCCCCCGAGTACGAATAGTTCACTACCTTCATTCTATAAACGGAAGGGTCGCGTTCTTTTGAACTAACCTCGCCTTCAATTTGTCGTATAGGCAATTCCAACTCCCCCGAGTACGAATAGTTCACTACCTTCATTCTATAAACGGAAGGGTCGCGTTCTTTTGAACTAACCTCGCCTTCAATTTGTCGTATAGGCAATTCCAACTCCCCCGAGTACGAATAGTTCACTACCTTCATTCTATAAACGGAAGGGTCGCGTTCTTTTGAACTAACCTCGCCTTCAATTCGTCGTATAGGCAATTCCAACTCCCTTGAGTACGAATAGTTAACTACCTTCCCTAGATAAACGGAAGAGTTGCGTTCTTTTGAACTAACATCGCCTTCAATTCGTCGGATAGGCAATTCCAACTCCCTTGAGTACGAATAGTTAACTATCTTCTTTTTATCAACGGAGGAGAGGCGTTCTTTTGAAGTAACTCGGTCCTCAGCAGAGAAAATGTATAATAGAGACCACGCACTAGCCTTGCGCGCGTTGGCTGACTTTTTTTTTTTTTTCGGAGCTCAACAGAAATTAACATAGGGAGCATGAAGGAGCACCATCCAACATGGACCATACGTTGACTGATGCAATTTCGGTGCTTCGGATTCTTTAGGCAAAAATCTCAACCACGTTTGTCATCAGTCAACGTATTGTCCATGTTTTCTGTTGTGTTCTGTTGAGACCCCGAAAAAAAAAAAAAGTTGCCACCACGCGCAAACATAGGCGAGATAGATAGTGCGTGGGCTCTATTGTATGTTGTCTCTGGTCCTCAGAGGGTTAATTGTGATTGTCACGCAATTTTTCACAGGAATCGATTACAAAAGAGTCAATTCTTCGTTTCGTTCTATCAAAAGTTTGCAACATAACCTACTCATTTTTACAGCGTGGTGATTTCATGACATCATGAAAAAATAATGAAGTATCATGGAAAATCAAGCAAAAATCAGGGAATTTTAACATTTAAAATTGCTAGGAACACTTTGTACTTGAGACGTATTTAACTAAGTCAGATTCGATCAAGTGCGAATATATTTTGCTTTAACGCTGTACATAATGGAGAAATATACAGACCATCCGCCCTTCAAACGGAATTGTTTTCGTACTGTTGATGGAAACGTCCAAAAAGTGATTGGAAACTTATTCAGAAGTGGTTTAGGAAGACACCCTTGACATCTTACCTCTGTATACAAGATGTCATTTTCGCGGGATATTGCGTATTTTGCAATTGGCTTTAAAAAAAAATCCCCCACTGACCGGAACATTCCTTTTAACGGAATTTCTTGAAGTTGACCGTAGGCTTTAAAAAAAAAAAAAAAAACGCCCACTGACCGGAACATTCCTTTCAACGGAATTTCTTGAAGTTGACCGTAGAAAGTTTAATAAGTGGCCCCCTCACCCCAGCCGACAGACTCGTTTCGCCCGCCACAAGACCTGGTCTTACAGGGCGAAACAGTTCTTTCATCATCCGTTATTTTTCATATTTTTTCTCTCACTCTTTGTGAAAAAAAAAATTGTATATCGTCATTATTGTTTCTTTTTCAACTTTATGTATTTTTTATGATCTGATGATGAATAAACTGCATTCTACATTTATTTAAAAAAAAAAAAAAAAAAAAAACAAAAAAAAAACAAAAAAAAAAAAAACAAATACAACCCTTAAAACCCTCCTGAAGAAGTTTCAAAGTCATTTATCGGATATTTTTTTTTTTTTTTTTTTTTTTTTTTTTTTTTAATATAAATTATAATTTAAAAATGTTGTTTAAATGACGTTTGCGGTGACCGGACGTTGCTGTATGAACCACCATCATCCATTATCTCAAAACACCGTCTTTTCCACGAAGCCTGCGTCATTCGTTTGGTTGTTTTATGCGCAGAGGCACGCTTGTCACTCTGTCTCCAACAACGGCGGCTCGTGCAATCTGGCAACTTTGCTATTTTGCCATTTAAATCTATGTAAAAAGATCGATACAAGGTGAGGCACGATGCCACTCCAAATAATCGATTATTTTACCTAGTTTTAAATTGAGAGAATCCATTGTTGCCAAATCGCATGAGTCGCCTCTTGTCTCTAACCAGCGTTTCTGGTGGGTTCTAGATCATGTTCATGTACTAGGCTAAAGAATTATGAGGTATCTAACCTTAAAATGTTACATATATAAATTTCGTGCAGCACTTTTTATGTAATCAAAGCTTATACGGGCGCTGATCAGTGGCGGCTCGTGCGATTTGGCAACAGTGTTTTTATCCCATTTAAATACATGGAAAACAATCGAAACTCGAGGAGGCTGCCAGCCTCCGCTTGAATCGATTTTTTACCTAAGTTTAAGTGGGAAAAATGCATGGTTGCCAAATCTCACGGGCCGCTACTGGCGCTGATCTGAAAATGTTTCGGAAAAAACGGTTGCCTCCAGGCCCTAACACGGCTCGTACAAATCACAAGAAACATTGCAAGAATATTTAATATTTCGATAATGATTTCAAACAGTCATATATTTCCGTGGAAACTTATTGCTTGTGTTACTATAATTTTTCCCCTTTGCTTTTTATCCCCTCTTCATTCCAATTCTTTTTGTCCATCTTTTATTACTGTATATTCTTTTTTTTTTTTTTTTTTTTTTTTTTTTTTTTTTTTTTTTTTTTTTTTTCTTTTTCGATTTTCTATTTTTAATTTTTTATCTTTATTTTAATTTTTTGGTTTGATTTTTTTCCCCGATTTTATACTTTTCTTTTTTTTCCAATTTTTTTAATTATTTATTTTTTTTATTTTTTTTATTTTTTTTATTTTTTTTATTTTTTGTCCCCCCCTTTTTTTTAAAGAAAATCAGTCAACGCAGGATAAGCGAATACACTTTACTTTACGCGCAATGACTCCTATACCTACTTATCTATCGACCGGTTAAGAGATAACGTATAGCAAAGAGTTCAAAGACTCAATGAGTGGGCCAAGTGTTAAGGTCGTGGAGTATGGAAACAACAACAAGGGTCGTATGCAAAATATAATCTCAACTCAAACCGACGTAATCTCTAGAACGATTTGTTGAATCCCGAAAAGTAGCAGTAGGCCAAGGCTCATGACAAATGTTGGCCGAAATAACATTTTCAAAATATTTCCGATGAATCTTTTTTTTTTTTTTTCTTTTTTTTTTTTTTTTTAAAGAAATCTATAATTTTAAAATGTTATCGAAATTTTCTAAAAAATATGCTTTTTAACAAAAAAAAAACAAAAAAAATCAAATATCTTAAAACATTTTCTTAATGTGAACGCACCGATGTTAACAGACACCGGTCCAGTCACAGACATTTTTCTTTTTCATCCAGGAATAATCAGAAATCGGAACTCATCAGCGGCGGCTCGTGCAATGTGGCAACAATGGATTTCCTCCATTTAAAACTGTGTACAATAATCGATCACTTAGTGAGGCGTAGCGCCTCACCTAGTATCGATCTTTTTGCATACGTTGAAATGGCAAAAGTGCACGATTACCAGATTGCACGAGCCGCCACTGGAGCTCATTTTGCTTGTGTTGTTATTTTTAGAGCAATAGGGCAGTTGCAAGGGCCTAAAATGTTGTGTTTTTTTAAAAAGAAAATTATAGTATTTTAAGTTGAGAACAATGGTGCCTTTGGTTTTGTTTTAAGTGTCCTGGTTTTGGAGATACACACGTTTGAAGTTGCAAAAAATCGTATGCGTAGTGATGTCACTACGTGGAATCCTCATTTAAAAAATGTATTTTCGGCCAAAATCTCATCTCCGGAACAATGAGAGTCAATGAGAAACCAACGATATCTTTATTCTTAGCTTATCCAGTACTTTCATTTTTGTTATAAAAACATAACATTTCAGACCCTTGCAGCTGTCCCATTTAAGTACTATACTGAGTGCTTTAAGGTGATTCCATGGCAAACTCCCGGAAATTTTAATCCGATAGATGGCGTTACTGGTCGCTGGCTCCGAAGATAGCCGTTTTTTGACGGTTTTTGGCTGTTTTCTCTGAACAGACGAATAATAGACAAAAACTCGGACGGTCCGCACCTGCTTAATTTTTTGAGCCATAAACGGGCCAGATTGGTTCTAAAATAAAGGCGTAACTATGCAAAGAAAAAAATCATTTGTAATTTGGAGTTGTATCAGTAAAGGTTACAGGTGAAACAGAAACCTGTAACCTTTGCCATAGAGTTTACCTTAAATGCATTTTGTGAATTTGATGCTCTTAAAGCAGAGAGATTGAAGGATAACGACAGCCACCTCATGCAAACAATTATTTCCCTGATTCTAACGTTACCTCCGTATAAGGGACATTTCACGTTGCTGAGCTTCCAGGTTTAGGGAACCTGTATATTATGTTTCAGAGCAGTCGTTTAAACCAGAAAAATAAAACAAATCAGACAATCTACTTGGCCGTGTTACTTTTTCACTAAAATGAAAAAGGCTGTTCCTGCTACATAGCTATTTTGGGGTGTGTGTCACTGGAAAATCTGTTTTTATTTTCATCTTGGTTTCTCTGAGCTTGTTATTGTGTCGAAAGTGCATAATGGGATCATTCAAACGAAAACTTAAGATCTGAACTTTTACTTAAGTAAGTAAGCCCAAAATATTTAAAATCCGTCGAGTTTATCGACAGTTATGAACAGTGGCGTCGCGTGCCATCTGGCAACAATGTAACTGCTCCATTTAAACTCATTAAATATATCGAATTTTCCTTGTGCACTGTGAACCCCCTGAATTCGATATTTTACATGAGTTTAAATGGATAGAGTACATTGTTGCCGAATTGCACGCGACGCCACTGGTTATGAGGAAATCCTCTGAAAGTTTCCTTAAGGGTGTCTGTTACCGGTGCGTTCACCTTCGCAGGTGATTCTTCAGCGCCTAGTGCCGATTTCTGCCACCAGAGCGCTACCGTTCGATTAATGTCAAATGGCAGACCAAAAGTAATTTATATTTTAGAAAACGGAGTGTCAGTTACTAGAAAATCACCTGAAGAACGTCTCTGCAAAATATCTCGTCAATAACTTCAAAAAGTAAGGCTGAAAGTACCAAAAACTGGAATATCGCAAATCGGTTCTTGTATCGAAATGCGATATTTCTGTTTTTGGTTTTTTCAGTCTTATTTTTGAATTTATTGACGAGATATTTTTCAGAGACGTTCTTCAGATGATTTTTATTAACTGACTTATTGTTTTCTGAAATATAAATTACTTTTGGCCTGTAATTTGACATTAATCGAACGGTATCGCTCTGGTGACAGAAATCGGCACTAAACGCTGAAGAATCACCTTAAGAAACTTTTTTTTAGAAAGTTTTTTTTTTTTTTTTAGCAGTAAAATTTTGGCAAAGTGGGCAAGATTACACATACTTTTAAAATGTTGCTTAACCCTTAACTGCATGATTTTTTTTTTTTTTTCAATAAAACATTTTTTTTTTTCAGTACAATTTTGATTCTTGAGACAGGGAAAAATAGTGAAAAAATTCTTTCCATTATATTTCAATGGTAAAGAGCCTGAATATTAATTGTTCCACGTATGGCCTTACCCGCATTTAGGTATCCATGCAACTGAAAATAAAGTTTTCAGACTAAAAAAAAATTAAAGTAGTAAAAAATAAGTTAATAAGTTTCAATAGTTGTTTTTTTTTGTATATGGTACCCCTGCGTTACTCCCAAACATAACAATGAAAATCGGAAAATCTCTATCAGATTTTCAGTGAGCTATTTTCAACCACTCTGCACGTTCTATATCCTGTGCTGCGCGCTCTAGGACAAAATCGACAATTCTCACTCGTTTAGTATCTGTTCCACATGTGACCCACCATGCAGCGACAGTACAACTCAAGTCCCCTACTTTTAGATAAGGCTTCAAAGTAATTGTTCCAGATCTGGGCTCATCTGCAGTTAAGGGTTAAAAGTCTTCTTCTCATCTGGGTTAGTTCCAAATTTCGTCACTGGTTCATCGATATTCAAGCTTGTTGAAAAATTGCCTAAATAGCCAAAGTACCTCTTGAGTTTTGAAATGAAACAAGTCATCTACTTAACAATCTTCTCTACTGCTGTCACCGGATATCGAAAGATTAGATACTTCAAACAATAATGGAAACCCTCGAAAATTTGACCTCGTTAGATCGCCATCGGACACTGACCTGGTCCAACAGTTTTCGCAAAGCACATCATTCAAATCAAATAAAAGTCGCGATAACTCTTCAATGGTATTTTTCATATCATCTTTTCTCTCCGTGAGGCCTTTCGTTTTTTAATTATTTCGAACAAAATGAAGTCTCATTGACGTGCATGGATTGATAATTTGATAGTGATAACCTATCTTTTAGACCTCTCGAAAATTTTCCTCTCTCATAGATATAAGTATATAGAACACTGACCTGATATAACATATTTTTCAAAGAACCCACGACTGTAAATAATGATTCAATGATGTACACTATCATTTGGATTAATGTAACGTCCGTTATAGACGTGTGAGTAACGTTAATATTAAGGAAAATTGAAAGAAATTATTCCTCTATAAATCGACTAATTTCCTATCAGTAGAGGCACGAAATATTACTATCTAAACAAAAAATTTACTTTTCTTATTATTTTTTATTTTCACCATTAAATCAAATTGAAGAATTATTTGCTTCAATTTAAGTATGTATCCTTGATTTTGTCTTACTGAAAGGAAGGCATTTCTCACAATTTCGAGATTTTGAACACTGAACATTTCCTGTGGAATTGTAAAATTGAAGGATGTAGGACATGTAGATACCTAGAACCTTTTCCAATTTTCCAAAAAAATGTCCAGATCAATTTAGAATTTTTTTTAAAGAGAATATTTATTTATTTATTTATTTATTTATTTATTTATTTATTTATTTATTCATTTATTCAATTTAGTACATGGAAACAAACATGTTATCGTGCAAGTCACAAACACAAACAAACAAAGTCATAAGACAAGACAATAGCTTTATAGCTATTAAAAACCTCATCAACAGCTAATAGTACGCCTTCCCCAGGAGAAAAGCCCTATTGTATCTGTTATTATCGTTACTCATTTTTGCCTTCAATTTTTGATATTTTTGTTTTTTTTTGTTGGGGGTGGGGATAGAAAGCTACCCAGGGGTTGATTCTTTGTTTTGACATTTTCAGGAGAGCAAATGGAAAATCCTTAAAATTTACCTCTACTCGTTTTTCAATCATTAATTTAGAATGGCAACATTTTAATGCAACTTTGACGGTTTGAAAAATGTCTCATTTTGCGGTTGATTAAAATAATGGGGGGGGGGGGGGAAGGATTGGGATTCTTGTTGGATTCTCCACAGGGAGAAAGAAAACAATTTTACCACCTATTTGGAGGGGGGGAGAGACAAAGTAAAGCGATGAAATTTAAAAAATGTTTTCACACAAAAAAAAATTATGTTTTTTGAACAGCTCGGAGCTCGGGTAATGGGTAGAGAAGTTGTTTTAACATCATTGCATGCGATTT